>LQNS02278180.1:22559796-22575604 GCA_001587735.2 Parhyale hawaiensis | reverse complement strand
GAAACGCCACTGATATCAAAACTGTAGAGTTCAAAAATTTGCTGGATTCACATTTAAGAAGAATACCAGATAAACCAGCGGTCAGCGGTTACGTGCACTGTGGAGATAATTCGCTGCTGGCTCTCTCTTTGTTTGCAAACTGCGGCACCACGGAAGACACCCAGCAGAGTGACTCCACACACATGAGGTGATGTGAGCAACGTCACCTGGACTTCTACCGAAGACTCTCAAGGTAACTCAAGGTATATGTATATGTTTACATATGTACGTGGGATATATACTTAGATTGATGTATTTTTATGTATATATATATCTGAGATACAAATTGTCATATTTTCAAGTTGATAGACCGGTGGCGAACTTAACACATGCTCTGGTGCCGTGAGCCAAACCTTTACGTTTTACGTTTCACACTTCAGAACTACATCATTATTGACTATAGGCTGTTTCGGTTCGTTAAATTCTCAACGGAGGATTGACCATCTACTATTAATATGTCCAGTTTTATAGCGAAGAGAGCAGTTGAAGCAACATTGAACTCCGCGAATTGTTTCAGCTTGGAGCTAAAATGTCACTCTTTTTTTTTTTTTCAAAGCGACGCACTTCAGCTCAGATACAATTAATCTCACTAAAAACGATGTGTTTTCACAATGTGTTTTTTTTATTATTACTTGTTAACTAATATCATTTTCAAATAAATGCTAATATATAGCCTAATCTACCTAGCTGTAAGAAATGGCATCAAAGAAATTATACTGACACCCCAATTGCCTTGAATTTAATGGCAAACAAATAAGTTGGTAAAAATTAGCGTTTATTCCTGTGATAGTAATCCTATTATGTGAAGGATCAGTAGCCATCGTAGGTACAGCTGTATCCTCGACTTATGACATCATGAGAGATATACGCGGTGGATTTCACTTCTGCCAGGTAATGTCCTCCATCTTCCAGAGGGGCCGGATGCTCAAACGCCTTGTAAAGTTACAAACACCGTATCTGTACAGCTCCAGGCATGAATGCAACCATGAAACTGCTGAAATTAAACATTTTTACTCTTCGATCTAACATCTGAGTCTGTTAATTAGTTAGGTATGTATCGGTTGCAGGTCCACACCACTTTGATCACAACTTTGTGTAGATCAACACAAGAAAGCGACAAAATTTGAGCCGCGATATCGGTACTTCTTCAAGGAACTGTACAGTTTACGCTACCTTAACTTTACAAGGCGTTTGGGCATCCGGCCCCAAGTTGGTCTGCCGGAAATTACAGCCAGCGGTAAAGCTTTTCCAGGTTGCCAATTTTTGTTTTATTTTTTTGTGGAACTGACCTCAAGCAGCCCTAGGCGTTACGTTACCTCATCCCATGCCTCAGGCACAACCAAGATACAAAGCAGTACTTATATATGAGTGGGCTGCCACCCACCAAAAATTATGTATTATGATTTCACGTGAACCATTGAACTTTAACAGGCTCACGATTGGTAAGGTGAGGACAAGTTAAGTTAATTTCATTTCTTTTTAATTTGCCAAGAATACCAGATACAAGCACTGGTTTCACCACTAGGGATCGTGTTGCAAGTGCTAGTCTTCACACGACAGGCTGAAAAACAGACTTAACGCCTCGTCTGAAATTTGTTTTACAGGGGCGCGACCCAAAGTCGCTACTGTTCTCTCGCACAGGATAAGATTATTGAGCTTCGCTCGCCATCGCCGAAACCAATCAACGGCGCTTTTAGTAGCAAATAAGATTTATCGGAGCGTCACGAAGTACCTTACTTTATTGATTAGTACAAAGCAGCTTATCCGAGTACCACCTCTTGCTTACTTTGTCGATTAGTACAAAGAAGACTGACCTGAGCGCGAATTAGCCCTTACTTTGTTCAGTATCATTAAAAAGATTTATCTGAGCGCCACAAAGTTCTGTACTTTGTCATTCAGTACAATGAAGATTTATCTGAAAGGAGTTTCGTCTCTTAGCTTGTCGATTACTACAAAAAAGATTTATCAGAACGCCACCCTGTCCCTTATTTTGTCGAGTAGTGCTAAGGAGATATACCTGAGCTTCACCTAGTCCCCTACTCTGTCGATTCGTACTAAAGCAATTAATCTGAGTGTCACCTAGTCCCCTACTTTGTCCATAAGTAGAAGAAAGTACATAGATCTAACCACCACCTAGTCCCTTACTTTGTCGAGTAGTAATATAAAGAATATAGATCTAAGCACCACCTAGCTCCTTACTTTGTCGAGTAGTATAAAGAATATAGATCTAAGCACCACCTAGCTCTTTACTTTGTCGATTAGCACAAAGAATATTTACCTGGGCACCACCAAGGAGCTTCAATAGAGAAGAAGTGAGCTTTTTGGACCAGCTACAGACTTGCCAGCGAATCAACCAGATCTCTTATGGCTGAGACGCTCATTGGTGGAAAAGACGGGGGAGCAGCAGACGAACCGAGTTGCTGATATGCGATTGGGGCTTAAGTGACTGGCTGCAGCCATAAGAGACTCTTTACTGATATGCGATTGGTGCATGGGTGAACTGGGTGACAGCCATAAGAGACTCTTGAGCTTCAAAGGGCTAGGCTACTGGCTCCCTCCTTCTCTATAGAAGCTCCTTGGGCACCACCTAGTCTCTCACACTGTCGATTAGTACTAAGACAAATAGTCCCTTGCTTCTCTGAAGAGTACCACCATCGACTGCAACAGTACTTGGCTCTTAGGTCCAAGTGGCCTCTGACGCTAGCGGCCAAGATGGGAAAAATGGGATTTTCTCAAGACCATTTATGAATATGTCCAGACACGGTCATGCAGGCAAGAACCCAAGTGCGTCCCTGTCATATCCAAGATACCTTTTCCGCAAGAAAAATGTTGGGTACCTTTGAATTTTTTTCTTCAGTATTAGATAGGGGAAAATGAATAGCTCTTGAGAGAATTCCATTATTCCGTTGCCGACTTTTGACTGTCAGCGTCACACCGATGAGTCAAGAACTGTTGCGGTCTGTGGCAAGGAGCTTCTAATGGGAGGAGCAAGCCCAAGCCCTCTCTGGGCGAATAAACACATGGCTTTGTCACGTGATCGAAGCTGGCGTTTGGAGTCCTCAAGGTGGCTGAAGTGGCAGTGGTCAGCACATATAGTTTTAAGGAAGATGCAGACAGGCAATTCTTTAATATTTTTGCAAAGACAATCGTGTCTGAAGATTTATATCCCAGTGCTCACCTTGATACAAGTTTCCTAACCTACTTCCATCCGCTCGGAATTTCGTCGATGGTTAATGGCTATAAAAATTTGAGCTCAGGACTCTTTCCTATATAGGCTGCGTGAGGCAATGCCGCTCTCCGATTCGATAAGCCACTCAGCCAGTTTAAGGGAAAAGTTTACTCGCAACGCTCCTGTAGGATTAATAGAGAGGGTGCGCTCCTCTCTATTAGAACCTCCTTGGTCTATGGTACCAGGGAAATATATCTAACGCGACTTGGTCTCTTATTTGTTGATTTAAGCTAATCCCGACCTAAACAATGAATTACATACGCAGTACTTTGATCAAAGGGTTTGCTAATGTAGTGAGCCGTCAAATATGAAAGAAAAGAAGATAATCTTGAATCTCATTCTTCATCCACACGGTACCTGTCAGCATGATACTTATTGCAACTGGGATAGAGAAAGAGGTTGATGGGACCATTTTCACTTCGGTAAATACCACCATCATCTTTTCCATCCTACTAAATTTTGGTAGGAAATGAATTTTAATCTCTCTGATAGGCCATAGACAGTGGATAATATATATACACATATATATAAATTGTATCCCAGAAATGGTTGTAAGTGCGGTCTATGCAATTGACCCAAGCTTATCTGAAAGTGGACAGAACGTGCAAGGATATAGAGCGCTCTATACTATGTAAAAGTCTTGTGAAATGTAATACATTTGAAAGACTCATGAGTTTGTTCTAGAAAAAAATATTCTTTAACAAGTGACGTCGATTTTGGAGGACCATCAGGAATATTTAGAGCTCTTCCATTCGCCTGTTGGGAGCAAAATAATCTTATTCGATTAGCTTTAATTTATCCAAAATTTCAATATTGGATAATCTATTCACCGCTAGGGATAGAGTGCTTACTGCAAACACAAAACCAATTGCCCCTGAGAAGGCCGAAATCTCAACCTCTGCTTCCTAGGTAGGATTGAGTTCGACCGTCTCAGTTATAACCAGTTTGCAATTTGCTTTTGAATCTTCAATCAAATTTACCGACTGCATTAGATTGAGAACTGGAAAAATTAACGCTAATGGATAAGATGATGTTCAAAATGAATGAATTGAACTCCATTGCTCTATCTTGCCCTGTTTACACCTTACCAACTGATTATTAATTCCAACGAGCGAGGTTATTGATATGAACAGTCGGGGCGGTGTAGGGCAACGTGAATTGAGACACTGAGCGTGCGCTAACGTGCTGGTCACAGCCAATCACAGATGAGAATGTTCTTTGTGCGTGCTGCAACGGCTCCTCGCACGCAAGCCCAAGCCCCATCGCACTTCAGCTTGTTGATCAACTCCGCTGATTGGTTGTAATACGCGGTGACATCATACATGCCTTTGTTTTAGGCACGCAAAAGCTTAGACGTGGCTGTTCGCTTTGCGTGTGACTTACCTGCAATTCACTCACTGTAAGAGTGACTTTATCTAACAGTCTTGTAGGGTTTAAGAATATTTTAAGAGTGTAGTAGCCATATTTTCATACGTCGTAAGTTCAGCTGCCCGATGCATCTCAGAAATTCTTTTGAGGGCCTGGCAAATCCCAGTAGCTATATAGTTCCTTTGTTGGACTACGAGCGTGACAGCTAACCAAACACGGGCTTCTTTGTTGAAACATGGCTCTTTTCTACGGCCTCAAATATACCTCAATAATGTAATTAATGATGTTAACATTTGGAATTTATCGGACAAAAGAAGCACTGGCGTGAAGTCAATTCTCGCCATTGACGACAATTCAGGTTTAGTAGCTGTAGTGTGTGTATACATTGAGAGCTAGCTAACTTTACTCCTTACTCTACGCTTTGTCTACAAAATACTTTTTTGTCAGAAAAAATGTAATTGAATGCTATTCTGAAAATTAATGGAATTTAGGCAGCAGTACAATAGGGCAGTCCGATTGGAGAGGAGAGACAGATGTGATGGTGGAGCTTGGGCTAACATGTTTAGTTAACTCTACACAACTGTTCTGTAGCGAATGTATACTGTAGCAGTTCAGTTTCTACAGGAGAAACCAGTGAGTGATTCGGGTTTTGGCTACTTTTTTACAGGTACTCCTCAAACTTCAAAGCCCCTGTTATAGCCCAGGTTGAAATTATGTGTTTAATTGCAGTAACTCGAAATTTATACTCTGGCTTCAACGGTACAGATTATGAGTAACAGGAATTTAAAATTTTTGAACCTAAATAACAAAGTGGTAGAAGAAGAGGGGCCGATATCGAGCATGACCTGTAGTTATTTTGAACAAATTACGTACTGCGCAAATGAGCATGGTCCACTTTATTAGCGGCGTTTTTATTTTATTTTATTTTTCGCAATGAATTTTAATCCTCTGAAATTATCCAAAGAATAATCATATGCTTTATATATACAAATAAATATCATAATTCAATGTACCTTACAATATTTCGTGAATAATCGTTGTCTTAGACGTCATGAATGATTTCGATAACAACCATAAGCGTTCAGTATTACTGCACTTAGAACAGTGTAGGTACATCCTGAAGCACTTCATTATAGGATTTACAGTATATCCGATATCCATTTGTATCGTATAACCATATACGTCTTGAATGATTTCATAAAAAATCAAAGACGTCCTGAATTACTTCATGAAGAACCGTGCGCGAATAACATTCTCAGTTGCTTTATTATAAGAACCATATACGTCTTGAAGGGAATTATTTAGTAGAGAAGCACATAAAGTAGCTTTTGCTCCCAATTACTTTACAAACAATTCTATACTCACATATTTATAAGGAGAAAAATACAGTGTAAATTAGGGGCAGGGAGCTGGCGTACCGTATTTGTTTTTAAGCTACGCAGCAAGTTCGTATTTTTCTTCATTAGTTATAGTCAGTAGTTTAAGCTTCCGTTTCAGCACGAAGACGACATCACGGAAGAAAGAACAAGAAACGTGTAGTATGTCGATGGAAATGAGGAACCTGTTAACGGGTTCAACAGGTTCAGTGCGTATGGGTACAGCAAATCGAGAAAGAAGAGGAAGAGCAGAACAGATTATTATTAGCAGCAGCATGAAAACAGAAGAAAGCAAAGTGGGCACGAAAGGCAGATGTCCCGAAGGCCTAGCTAATAGCTAAGGTAACCTACAGTCCTTCTGGGTTAGGTACTCCTCATAACATAGGATGGGAAAATCTAACTACTAACTTAACCCTATTGCGATAGTATTGTCCAGTCTATGCTCTTCTGAGGGAGGGAGGTACTGAGGGGATAAAGATATCGGTGAATAAGATTCATCACTCAGGAGGTAAAAAATTAAGACCTTGGAATGAAAGTTAACTGAAACTTTCTATTTTTTTCACAGGAATAGTTTCAAAATGGAGAAAGTACCTTGTTACTTTCTGCTATTGGTACACTTGATCGTCTGCTGCCGTGGTGCTGGCCTACATCTCTTTGCCGACCTCGACCTGAAGCCGTCGCTCCAAGACCTGATGCTAGATCAGCTTATCCGCTGTAAGTTGCATAGGTGCCTGAAAAGACTTTATTTTAAACTCGTGTATTGACAGTTGGCCAATCATACTTTGGACATGTTGACGTGATGCTATAGATTCTAACTTTTAATTGCCATTTGTGTATCACTTACTGAAAAGTAACTTTGCTAATCGAAGAAATATTGTTTTACCGGTGAATTAAGGGTGAGCTTCTGCGAATTTTCGTCCTGCTCGTTCTTTAACAATTTGGCCAATCAATAGCTTGAGACAGATCGAAGCGATCTCTATAAGATTTCAGCCCTTAAAATGCGCAAGACTAAGGGCACCGCTTCGCCATAAACGTGAATTTCGATACGCGTAAACAGAAATGACGGGAACTAAGTTGAAAGGTCTCATGACCTTTTTGTGACTGTTGTAACTATAAACGAATTTCGGCCAGATGGAATTTTCGTACAAGGCTTTATAGCTAGAATGATTTCCTAGCTATTACAAGTGCTTTGATCTTTTAATGTCCAGAAATTACGGTGAAATTTCCTCTTTCACATATACATATAAGTGATCGCTGCTAGTTAGACCCGTAGAGGTTTTTGGATTCCATGATTTACGGTAGCCAAAATTATGACTCTTCACACCCATGAGTTAATTTATGCCTGGCCATTAGTGGTTACGAACAGCCGAATTTTGACTTCATGCAATAAAATGCAGTATTGCCTGTCGGCTCATCAGCCTGCACTATGTTAGATATGTGTAGAGCTTACGTACATAAATACTTATTTGTATAATGATTTCCGTATAGATACATACATGTTCATTAGTCGTATGTATATACGCATCTATGCATATATATTATATATATATATATATATGTTGCATATACTGTTATTTGTGTAGTTATACAGTTAAAGGGATTATGTAAATAATATTTTTAATTCCACGATTGTATGTATACATGTATAGTGAGTGGCTCGCGGGATACGAACCCGGGACTCACGCATAGCGAGGCGCGACGGCAAGGCCAGCGCTAACGGAGCATAGGAGACAATCTTGCAGTAAACGAAGTACTGCAGCCTGTCCCGCTCCTGTACGGCGAGACTTTAACTTGCAACGCACCTCTTATACGGAAGCTCGCAGTCTTCGCGAAATTATTACTACCTACTGTTTCTGAGAACCACCTACTGTATTTATCTAACGCGGAAAAATGATCAGACTTTGAGCTGAATTCCTGTATATATCCAGGTGCGAGTGGGACTATTGATCTGTGACATTATGGTTAGCCCGGAATTAACCACGGGATATAATCTAATCTACTGATGATGAAAATAAACAACCTTGCATGATGCAAGCTTGTTTTCGTACTGCAAATACTCTTCTACATGAACAGTTTATTGCTGATCAAATATGAAACGGAGGCGAAAAAACTATTATTAGTATATTATGATCTGGCAACTCGCCATGTGCGTACTTCGTGCAATATTTATCATCTTTTGGGCAACACCAGGTATTCTTTCTGACACTGAGCCTGCTTAATAATAAATTTATAACTATATATCACGGGTCCTTACGCTCACTCTTTGAAGATTATGAGGATCATTTGGTCTCCTTTCAGACGGTGTTATCCTAAGGAGGTCTTTTCTTTTACTTAATTATTTGAAGTATTAATGGATGCTGCATTATTTGATGTCCTTGCATGTGACTGCGTCAACAGATGCCGTGTGGATCCCAAGTGCCAGGGTGTGTCAGTAAAGAAACGTACCGCAGCTGCTGGACTCTACACTTGCAAGTACCTGATGCAGAAGGTTTCTCCGCACTTCAGCCTTAAAGTAGCTGCAGGAGCCACATCGTTTTTCAAAGGTATACTAAACTCACTTTTGCGTATAGTTTAAAGTGGAGTTTGAGTGGAGCGCACGTAGACAGCTTTGAATCATTTTTAGTGCGACACAAACAGTGTTATCATCTACATATAATTTTTCGTCCAAATACCTAGCATAAAATTCCAAAATTTGGGACTAATGACCTTTTCTTTCGTAGTGGTGTCTTTCTAGAAGTCGAAAGCTATGAGTAGCCATCGTTACATGAGTTGAGACAGGTTTACCTACTCGCCATGCAGCTATTGACAAAAATAAGCCCGTCGAAAGTGATGGTAAGTACTTTGATTGCCTTTTGACCGAGAGGGTTACGCTTAGCTAGTTCTATTAAAGGCACTCTCCGCTGCAGAAATTTGTCGTGTTATTACAAAATTTGGGGACACAGCCAAAAATGTGTTGACGCGCTTCAGAAAATAACGTCCTCTGACGATGGTAACTAACTGTTGATAACCCCCACCAAACACTGGACACGCCTACTCCTCATAAGCTGTAGCGAAGCTCTAGGCAAACCAGTATTAGTTTACCATGTTGCGCATCCCCCTGTCACAGCAGCTTACAATAATTTTTCATCCTGCGCGGATGATGCATTGAGTAGAGTTTATCTCATCTACCATACTGCTAATGAATATAGATAAGCGGTTCCACTCTCTTTTGGCGGATCACATTTTCTCAGTTTATTTTGCAATGCCCGAATATTGAAGAGCTTCGGTAGGTGCCACATGTCCTTCACTAACGAAGGCTGAAGCGCTTCGTGCCTGCGTTAGCTACACCATGTCGTAGAAGAATCGCTGTTTATAATGACCACAGAGGTGAACAATAGGTGCTAACGGGTGAAAGCAGAGGACGTGAAAGCCGAAAATTAGGTTCAGCCCAAGCCAATATTTGCCAGAGCCGGTGGCGGGAGCCTGAAAAGCGACGTTATTTCATAATATTGACGAATTTATGAAAACGAAACTAGAGGTTTTAATGTTATTTGCATTTAAAAACTGTCCGTATTCCAGCGACAAATCGCGTATCGCGTGCCACAATAGCGGCAGGTACACCATAGGCTGGGTACCTCCGACAAGGAGGTTTAATAGACGGTGGAAACACAGCCACATTTCTAAGTGTTGATCAGGAATTGTTTTGTTTTTTGAGAGTTGCTCTCTTCCCACCAATCACGGGCTCTCAGCCATCCCTTCCCACCAATCACGGGCTCCCAGCCATCCCTTTCCACCAATCACAGGCTCTTAGCCATTCTTGCAGCCACTCAGCTAGTCTGCCAAACTTCAGCCTTGGTGAAGAATTCAGCCCCTATGTGCGCAGCCCTTGCTACCTTCTATTAAATTTGTTGACTACTGATGTAGACTAAGCATACGTAGTCATTATAGATACCAGTTCAATAATAATTGAACCAGTGTACTGCTCCGGGAGCAAGCTGTAATATTTTCCCCCCTCAGGGGCATAGGATGGGCCATAGGCTATAAGGCTAGGTTATAGTTAGGTTCGCCCATCCTATGTCATGGGGCCCGGCAACCCCAGGGGGCTAGTGTAGGTTACCTCAGCCATTAACTAGGCCTTCGGGATGTATGTCTTTCGTGCTCACTTTGCTTCCTTCCCGATTTCATACTCCTACTTGCTCATGCTTTATTCTGTTCTTCATGTTTCCCGACTTGCTGTTCCCATGGGCGTTAATCCTGTGCGGGAACACCTTCGTGCATGGGTTCACGTTTCCATTGATATACTATATGTCCTTTGCTCAGTCCTCTGTGATATCGTTCCGCTCGGAAACTGAGGCTTAAAATTTCTGACTATGACTGTGAGATTTTTTCAGTGTTGTAGAAAATTTCATGACAATAGTCTGCTGGAATTCCTAATAGTAAAAAGTTCAGCATAATTGTGTAATTAACATGCATAGTGGAAGAGTGTGTTGTATCGAGGCTACAGAAACATGAGGGCTGTTATTGTATTAACTCGCTGCAAAGTATCACTTTTGGCAACTGGTGATGGCTATATTTAACCCTGTTGCTTCTGCAGCTTACTTCTGTTTCTGTGCAATGAATCTCGTAAGGGTTGATAGCTCCTGTTTTATGTATGTTTTAACTCGTGCTCTGTCTGCATCATACGTACTACTGTTACTTCGAGCTGAATCTCGTATTGGATGTCCGAGTTGATTACCATAATTGTTATTGCGTCTGTAAGATGGTCCTTTTAGTTTCAAATGGGACTTGTACTCGATGCCAATGCCTGTTTTATTTACTCGTGACATTTCCGAAGATTATTCCTGTGACCCTCCCCTGACGTTCCTCCTGGGTGTTAACTGCCTGCACTTCGGCACTTCGACTGTGGTCTACGACGAGGCGAAAACCTCAGCCTGTCCTCCCGGCACAAGGCTCTACGCCCCTCCAAGTCAGGCCATCTACTTGGCTCTGGCAGACTACATGAGCGCCGGTAATTATGGTTTGCCATCGGAGTTTAGTGCTGAATAAACCCTGAACTTACAAATACAGACTAGCTTGTAATTTACTTTTTGAAACTTTTGGAGTTCATGCGAGATTTTTCCAATAATCGCACTTGTATAGAGCATCAAAGACTGCAACTATGTATTTCCTATTTGTTAAGAAGATGTAATTCTGTACGGTGCTTAAATATTTTCAGTTAACTAACTGAAATGATGTAGCTGTCCCTTTTGACATGCAGTAACTTTGGATAAATTTTACCGATCAAGTTTGAAGTAAACCATTGATGGTCATGACCATACATGTTTAACACATGAATGATTATAATAATGGGTCCCTTTATGTTTAGCGTCATTTTAATTTTTATGATCATTTGAGGGATGGTTGTTTTAGTGTATGTTTTATTCCATCTGTGTTTACTTGGAAATATTCGAGGAGTCAAAAACTTACAAAATTTTTACCGTTCACGCAAGGCTGCCAACGATTGTCGAACAACATCTAAAAGTTCCTGAAAGCATACACTGTGTCACTTCTTTAGTATGCTTAATTAACAAATTCATTAGCTGTATTTTTATCATTATATGGGCGAAAAACCTTAAGATGGCCAGAATGGAACCCCAGCCGTTAAGCGAAAACCAAAATTTGAGGGAAAAACCCACGCTGTGGCAGCATGACTACACTTCTCTTGCGGTGCACGGCAAACGTGAAGCTGCTGAACATCCTAGGACTTTTGTGTCACATATCTTGCACCCCGCTCAAATGAATAAATAAGTTAATAATTATTCTTCCAAAATGGTTCAAAATATTTCAGAAGTTAGCAGCATCACTAACCGAAGTTAAGGCGGCTTGGCCTCCCCAGAAGTTGATGCACCGTATTAGTGTTTGCAGCGCCCCATAATTTTCTTAAGAATCACTACTCTATAGACAGAGCGATCACTCATGGCACTCTTGGCAGGGCAACGCATAACCAGCAATTCAAGTAATAACAATATTCTAGAATTTTTTTTTAATCTGGGAATTTTTGACGTTTCTTCACCCACTAACTAGTATCGGACTAGGGCAAACGCGACAGCAAAATACAACTTTGTCGAAAAGGGACGATAACTTTCAGATAAAACGATGTCAATGTGCAATCGCGCATGGCCTAGTCAATCACCAGATATGAATCTGACAGAAAATTTATGGAAACAATTTGAAATTCACTCAGAACTTTTGTCCAGCCTCAACGAATTGATGACTGTGACCGAAAAAGAATCGACTAAATATCAGTTTAAATTGACAAAAATGTACTAAAAACAGTCAAAAAACAGATAAAAAGAAGTTCATGATAGCAATGGAGGGGAGCAACTAATTATATTTGACAGGTTTCTTTAAAGTGTCCAAATACTTCAGTCTAATTTAATTTTAAATTTACTTCGAGTGTTCGATGAGCTTTTTCTTGATATTGATAGCTCATTTTGTAACAAGTCCCTTGATGAGCTGTTTATTTAAAGAAGTCAGCAAAGTAAAATACCAGATTGTACAAATACTTGCTTCTCCTCACAGTTCGTTCTAACACTATTTAAGAAATGAAACGAGGCATAGATAGTCTACTTTTGCTGCTGATCGATGCTATCACAAATTTAATGAGTGAATAACGGCTAATCGCAGAATAACGTGAATTTATAAATCCATCTATTCATTCATATGTATCTTCATTTATAAATATGCATTTATCACCTCCGCCAAGGAGGTTATGTTTCGTCGTATTTGTTTGTCTGTCTTTCTGTCTGTCACCAAGATAACTAAAAAAGTTATGGACGTATTTTGACGAAATTTACAGGGATTGCTAGGCATGTTAGGAGGAACAGATGATTAACTTTTGGTGAAGATCCGTCCATCCGTTTGCTTACTTGTCTGCCTCATTTTTTTAACGCCATAACTCAAAAAGTTATAGACAGATTTTTATGAAATTTACATGAGTTGTTAGGTATACCATAAAGAGTAAATGACCAATTATTTTGACGATCTGTTTGTTTGTTCGTATGTTTGATTTGTGTTTGTTAACGCAATAACTTAAAAAGTTTTGAGTGAATCTTTATGAAACTTACAGGAATTGTTAGCAATGTTAAAAGAAATGAATGATCAAATTTTGGTGCAGATAGGCTGATTCGTTTCTATATTTGAGTTGTGTTAGTAATAATGTTTGTTACGCAATAACTCAAGAAGTTTTGATTGGATCTCTATGAAATTTGCAGGACTTGTGAGTATAGTTAGAAGATATAAATGATTAAATTTTGGTGCAGATCGGTTGGTTCATTTGTATGTTTGACCTATGCATACTTGTCACAATGTTTGTTAGCAGCATAACTCAAACAGTTATGAAAGGATCTTAAAAAAAAAAGTCGCAGAAACTGTTAATACTATTAAAAGGCACAAATGATTAGATTTTGGAGTTGGTACGAAAGTAATTATGGTTTCAGAGCCAAGTTGAATTTCTCGTTACCGTTGCTTTACTTGGCGGAGGGATGCGCTCTCAGAGTGCTCTAGTTTACTG
The DNA here is from genome assembly GCA_001587735.2 of Parhyale hawaiensis. NCBI lineage: Eukaryota > Metazoa > Arthropoda > Malacostraca > Amphipoda > Hyalidae > Parhyale > Parhyale hawaiensis. Next base: position 22,562,061 of record LQNS02278180.1, on the reverse strand, counting down.
TATTTCTTAACGACAAACTGAAGGCTCATTGCCTTCTAACATCACTGCTAGTACGGTACGGTGGTTAAACCAATTATGTAATAACAATATTTATTGTATACTGGAGTGCCAGTGCTGTAAAAAATAGCTGGAAATTTGTGATGGCCCTTCCTCACTGATCACAATTTGATTACTAATATGCTTCTGAAGGATAAGCTACAATAGCAGAATCAAATTGCCGTAAGAAATGAGTGTACTCTGTTTCAATTTGTCTGAACAGCACAGTCCTTCCTCCCTATTGATGGCATGCAAAAAATAATAAATTTAAATAAGCAAGCAGTAAAGCATCGCCAAAATTAATTAAATTCCTCACCGCGTATTCGATTAATGGTGTTAGGTATTAAGCTTCAGTGCATCGAAATTTTTGGAGACTGTTTTGTCCAAGGAAGAAAACAAGCTGGAAAAAATAACCATCGCACCTACTTCACCATGAAAAATTTGTTCTCCTGTGCTTCATTGATCACCTCAATTTGTACGTTGTGAGCTGAGAGCAAAAATAAATTCAATGTATGGAGATGGTAATGTAAAACCCAACTCCATGTCAGCGCTAAAAAACAATTTAATTATCTTCACTGTTTAAATTTTAGCGTTAGCTGAGCAAGAAGGGCATTCAATTAACAGAGAAAAAAGCCCAACTTTGGCCATCTTCTGCAAACTGCTCTAGATCACTTTGCTGCAACTTTGTTAAGGGCGTGACAGAAAACATAGAAATATATAAACGTATAAACACATGACGGCGTTTATTATATTGTTTGATTTATTAGATTATACATACATATATAGCTACTGATACATGTATCAACTGATATCATAGCACGGATTTGAAAACTCTTGAAATGACTTGCAGGGAGCTTCCAGTCCAGCTACTGGGTGCGTGTTGAGCTCCACCAGAACGGCACTTGGGTGTGGGGCAACGGGGAGTACATCTACGGGACCGACGTGGCGTTCCAGGGAGTCTGGGCCTCTTCAGACCCCGACAACGGGGAGCCCTGCGCAAGGATGTTGGGATCTCATCAGTACCGGCTGGCGGACCGGAACTGCTCTGCAGAGTTCTACTTCATCTGCGAGAAATTGTAATTTTGTTCATGAAATAATGCTCACCGGCTTGGTTGTTAGCAACGGACCCCGCTCTCGACATGCTGTAGCGTAAATGCTGTAAAATTACTGTTGATTCCTACTGACTATTAACTATTATTTAAACGGTTTCAAAGTGAAGCAGCAAAGAATGCCCCTTTCTAATGAGCACCGGGAGATAGACCGGCAAATGCCCGTTCAGGATCGTAGCTTTGTCTCGAGGTCATTGGTGATTTCACATTTGGGTGCTTAGAGCGTACCTATGATTTCTTTACTGTTTTTTTTTTTACTATACGAGGGGAATTCAAAAAGTTGGAATAAAATTTCATTCCGAGCTTCACTGCTGAACCAATAACGTCCAATGCTGCCTGATATGACAGCTTGGCTCCAACTGCGATACATGGAACAATCCAGGTCATAACAAATGGTGGCAACGACGATGCAGTGGTGGTCCTCATTTTTTTGTTAATATTAAAGTACTTAAAAATAATTAACCACAAATTCGCTGTCACAACCATGGTCTAGAATTCGTTCCCCTTTATTCGAACGCAATGCAATTGTGCTAATTACACAAGTTGCAAAGCATTGAAAAATTTCATAGTCACCAACTTAGCCACAATATACCAAAAGGTTTCGTGGTGATGCTCAAATGAGTAATTATTATTATTATTATTAAAACTTCACGCTTGAGCTCCCACGGACAGGTAATACAACCCAAATGAAGCATTTACAATACCGGGAAGCCCAAAACGCTGCTAAAGGAAATCCAGCAAAAAACCATTAACAGCCGACTTAAAAGCCTGCAGGCCAACACGACCAAAACCCGATGTAGGCAACAAATTCCAAACTTTAGCCGACCAGGGCACGAAGCACCGACAGAACTGCTTAGTTCGACATATGACAGCCTCCAAAGGAAAGAGTGCGCTCCGCACGCAGCACGAGTCTCTCTCCCGAAAACATTGAGGGCAGGGAGAGAAGAATACAACCAATGCCTCTCATTATTGCACACCTTATAAAACATACATAGCTCAGCTACTCTTCTCCTGTGGGGCAGGTTCACCAGATCATTATCAGCACACAGCCTGCTGGCTGAACTAACAAGTCGGTCCAACAGACGTAAGTGAGTATCAGCAGCTGAAGCCCAGACCGGGG
>LQNS02278180.1:22546993-22559728 GCA_001587735.2 Parhyale hawaiensis | reverse complement strand
TCCGAGACCGACTGACAATCATCGATTTGGTCTTACTGGCATTCAGCTTCATACTCCAGGCCGAGCACCATGCACTAATGCGCGACAAATCCCTATTCAGAGACTGAGCGACAGCATCACGCAGGCGAGGAGTAGGTATAACAGCTTTCAAAGTTGAATCGTCGGCATAGTTGATCATCGTGTTTTCAAGCGAAGAAAACATGTCACTTGTATAGAGAACGAACAACAGCGGACCAAGCACACTGCCCTGAGGGACACCAGACACCACCGCGACTGAGGCATTCAAGACGCCGTCAACAGACACACTTACCTATCCCAGTGAACCAAAGTTACGTCGAAATTGATAAAATGAATCCGCTGAGAAGAGCACTACTCTTAGCGGGGCAATATGTTTGGATGAACGCAAGAAAGCTCAATTTAGGTTAATTTCTTCAGCAATTCTTAGAACTTTTTGAATTCCCCTCGTTCTTATAGAATGAATTTGGGCTGCGTTTTACCATAGTGTCTACGGAAACTTGTTTTCTCCGTTTAGTAGTGCTGGCTTGCCTCTTCACTTCCCGATGTGACATTTTGTAATTGCACCTGTTTTCCTCAGTTGGATTTCGCTTCCAGGCTTTGTAACAGACTTGCCACCTGGGAATGCAATTTTTCACTATCCGATTTATCCATAGGGTATCATTATTGACGCGAACTCTTTTAATTGGGGTGTTTCGTTCAGCAGCAGTCCGGATGCTTGTCTACAAATATCAGAGCATTGTTCAACACTGCAGTCTCTCATTAGAGTTTAAAGTCAGTTGATTCTATACCAGGTGCTATCCTAGGAAATGTGTTCGCCGATAGTCCGGTAGCATAGGAGCGTGATCTTGAGGAGTAAGATCTTTGCCCAATTTGAGAGTAAATTTAATCACGATATGATATGATCTCCGAGCCAGTCTGCGATGGCATGCAGGTCAATAATTCCACAATCAGATGTAGAGCTTACCAGATTATGATATGATCATTAGCTATACGATCTCCAAGACAGTCTAAGATGGCTAGGTCAACAATTCCACAATCAGATGTAGAGCTTATCAGATCTAGAATATTGTTGCATCTAGTGGATTCATTAACTCGTTGGATCAACTGATGTCGCCGAGAAGTTCAAGCAGTTTAACACCGGGGGCCAGAGCACACAGTGTACTCCAACCAATTTGCAGAGGTATTTATCAACAAATTGAAAATTACTATTTAATTTCAACTTCACTGGGTCTATATTGCGCAAAAATGGCCATTCCTTTAATAATGTTTCAGTAAAAAAAAAATGCAAAGGCACTCTTATAGCCAATATCTTTCTTGTGTATACTTCTTAATTTTGGTGTATGTAATATGAAATGGTCCAACACATTTTTTCTTCGGTTGATTGTCCATGGCACGAGAGAAGTTGGGAACCACTGAAGTGCACTTGAATTGAATTGACTATATCAGAGCGTAAGAACACCAACGGGTAAGTCGCAAAAGTGGTTGACCATGATGGTGGCTGATTGTCGCTCAAGGCCCCCTAGACAGAGAAAGTGTTCTAGGTGGCCTTGTGTCACATCAGCCGTGGCAAGCGACTGTATACAGCTCACTACCAGAAACTCTACATGCCAGCAGCTTCTCACATAAATTTATAACAAGCGTTGCTGATAATTTATTCTTTATTCATCACAATGTATTTTTTCTGTAATAACTTAATTGCGCAGCTGAAAAGTACAAAGCAGCAATAACAGACGCTAGTCAACGCTTGGCTATTTGACCATCCGAGACTGGCCAAATAGTTGCATATATATATATCACGATCAGGTACCCCGGCTGGATAACCACTTTCTAATGGTAGGTTTCTCTTGACCATGACCCTTGCAATTTGATACTGTAGATCCGGAAATTTTACTGAGTAAACTGCAACACTACGGAATCAGAGGCAGTGTACATAACCTAATTCAAAGTTGTCTGTATAACCGTAAGCAATTTGTTGCAGTAAATAATCGTGTGTCATCTACTGTCCCAATAAATAATGGGGAACCACAGGGCTCGGTACTAGGTCCTTTACTGTTTAATCTATACAGCAATGGCATTGACCGATTTCCTAATGCACCTGCAATTTTATTTGCTGATGATGCTCTGTTTTATCTAGATGATAGTAGTTTTACAGATGTTGTTGTTAAGTTAGAAGGTTTTATACAGTCTCTTACACAATGGTTAAAATCAAATCGCCTGGCACCTAATGCTCAAAAACTAAGCTTATGCTTTTTACTTCTCGTCCTATGACAGTTCTACCGGACGTTCGTTTTTATAATACAACGTTGGAATGGTGACTACCTTTAGGTACTTAGGCGTATTTATCGACAATAAATTAAGTTACTCGCTTCATATTCAGCTCTTATGCCTACAAATCGCAAAGGCTAGAGGAGCGCAGAAGATCGTTGGTGTTGTTGTATTATGCTCTAGTGTACTCGCATCTGGTTCAAAACATTGCCTTGTGGGGCGGTGCGTCAGAAAACCAATAGCGACCGTTGAAAGTAGCAATTAACAATGTTCTCCGAGTAGTTCTTAATGTAAAGCGTGATGAAAATAACATTCATTTAATGCCTGTTAATTCCATGTGCGAGAGACTGCGCTTTTTGAAATTTGAAGACGTGTATGATTATTTTCTGTTGAAGTTTATACGCAATGCGTTGCACAGTAAAACATAAATTTTTGATCAATACTATAGTAGTTTATTACCAAATCATGGCTATGATACCCGTGAACAGCGACTGAATCTGCCTTGCGCAAGGCTAGAGGTCCAAAAGCACTTTGTTATATTTCAAAGTATTCGTTGCTATAACTTGTTGCCGGAGAGATTAACCCTACCAATGAATGATCAAGATTTCAAACTCAAGTACAAAGACTTTATGCTAATGCAATACTAGCTTAATTTTTTCTGTGATATTTTGAACAATTCCTGCAATAATTATATATGCCACTATACAAAAATTGGAAGACCAACAGAATTTATGATTCTAGATTGTGTTTTCAAAGTATTATTTAGCAATTACTAAAAGCTAGGTTCATGTATTGAATTTGAGATTGATGCAGCCAGTGAATGACAGAGGAGACAAGCAATACAAAGATTACATCTTACGACAATAATAGTATTAATCTTTTTATGGTAACATTTTGAGTGATTAGTGCAGTAATTATACCTCTGTACAAATTTTGAATGACCCTTGGAATTTATGATTTTAGAGACTGCTAACAAAACTGTATACCAATCAGTAGAACATAGCACTTGTCTTGAATAACATTTTCAGTAATGACAGTAAATATGATCGAGTGTGAGATGAGAAATGAACAGTATCATGTAATTGATGTAATTGTTGTCTTTGCTTTGTACTAGGGTGCATATGATTATTGTAGTTACTTTTTCAGGCTGCCTAATATTCGCATGTGGCATCAAGACATTACTGACACTTGAAGCCATGTGTTCCACAAGTGAGCAAATCACTTTAAAGGGCACGTTCTCTATGGTAAGGCTATGGTAAGGTAAGGAAGCAGCTCACTACCACCAGAATATACAGCATGCAGTAATCAAGTAGCAGATGCTATCCCCTGGTTATAAAAATATAAACAATCACAACCATGTAACTGAGGTAACTGTACACTTTTTAAATATTTTCTTTCCACATTTCATCAAGTTAATGCTATTTCTAACAATTTTCGTTTGACCATGGGTTACAACTTTTTGTAGATGATAGTAAGTGCGTGCCCCTGTTACTATCATTATACCTTGGGCGCCAACGGGTCGCGTCATAAATTGCTGTCGGATGCTATTTTTTTCAATGCAAAGTAACCGTGACGTTTAACCGTAATTCGAATTTTAATACAGTGGAAATGGAAGTCAATGGTGATATTTTAAAAGCGATAGGTTAGTTAATCATTTTTAACAGTCATTTTACCTCTATGGTAAGTAATCTCGTACCAAATCTTCCTGAAAATAATGTGCAATATGTTATTCCTAGTCCTCGTATTATTTCTATCTTTGAATTCATACCAATCGCAGATAATGAAATAACTAATGTTGTATTTTCTATGAAGGCAGATCGTCTACATAAAAATGAAATACAACCTCGGCAATTGCTATCTACTGTCTATTACCTTGTATTATAATATACTTTTGTTCGATTTTTAATAAATGTATGTTGGAAGGTATTTACCCTAGCGTCTTGAAAACTGCCAGAGTAATCCCGATTTTCAAGTCTGGGAGCTGCAATGACGCTTCTAACTTCAGGCCAATCTCTACTCTGACCCTCTTTAATAAAATATTTGAGAAATTAATCCATTCCCGTTTATCGTCATTTCTTGATAAAAATAGTATTTCAACGGATGCGCAGTACAGGTTTAGAAGGGGCAGAAATGCCACTCTAGCAATATTTAATCTTGTTGGAGATTTACTGTAGGCGTTTAGATCTAAAACATTCACAATTTGTCTGTTTCTTGACTTACAGAAGGCCTTCGATACGGTTAACAAGGAGATATTGGTGATGAAGTTGGAACATTATGATATAAGGGGAAATATGCTGAGCCTCATTACTAGTTATTTATCAGATCGCGAGCAATATGCTGATATTAACGATGTTCAATCTAATATATAAAAGGTGAAACTAGGTGTACTCCAGGGATCGGTTTTAGGGCCGTTACTGTCTAATGATTTTGTTAATGATATTGCATGTCTTAATGATGTGAAAACAATACTGTTTGCAGATGATACTATATTTTTCATAAATGATTTATCTTTCACCGGTGCAATAGACAAAACTGTGCAATTTATTGATCTTCTTTAAGATTAGCTTAATAAGAGTCGTTTAATTCCAAACCCTGGAAAACAAAGTTAATGGCATTTAGCCCGAGACCTATCCCGAATTTGCCCGTTATTTACCTGAATGGTACTGCTCTGGAATGGGCTAGGTCATTAAAATATTTAGGTGTCGTAATAATTGATAAGTTGTCCTACGCTACTCATATCAGAGAATTATGCTTAAAATTAAATAAAGCCAAAAGTGCAATTTATTCGGTCTTAACGTATCTATGCAGAGACTCCTTGCTATCACTACTTTATTCGTTGTTGTATTCTCAAATCAGTTATGCAATTGCCATATGGGGCGGTGCAGCCTCAAACTTGACCCGGAAAATAAACACCATTATGAACGAAACTTTGAGAATAATTTTGAATTTTAAGATAGAGGTAAATTACATACCTATCATGCCCACAAATATGATACCTATACCAAAGGCCAAAACTACTGAAATTCCAGGATATTTATAACTACTTTTTACCTAAGTTCATTAGAAAATATTTGACATTGAATCAGACATGTATATACATAGTAAACATATATTACCTTCGATTTCCAATGATCGTTACGACACAAGAAACAATAGATTGAACTTGCCAAGTGTTAGACTAGAAGATGCAAAGCGCTTCACTGTTTTTAAAACTGTATATGTGCACAACCATTTGCCTGATCCGCTCGTCTTACCCATGTCTGATGATGCTTTTAAACGTAAGTTTAAGGAAGATTGTTTCAGCAAATATGTTTAGAAAATGCCGTTTGCCCTATAAGTTATTATTACTTTTAACGGGCTTGTTCTCTGGCAGTATGTATATAATGTTTAAATAGTTTTTTAATTTGTTAACATTTATTTTGCCAAAGAATAATAAGGGTGTAACTATTGTCTCTCTGGTTTCCTGTCGATTTTCTTTTACCCTGGATTATGGCATGCCCCGATATCAATAAAAAGATGCCCTAAAGTTACAAAAACTTTTATTTTTTTTTTCATTCAGAGCAACAGTGAATCTAATGGAACGACTTCCAACACCAGCAAGTATTTGAACTTTCGTCAGGGCTGCGGAGAGTCTGGAAAAGAATCAGTGAAGTAACACCAGGCTTTCCCAAAACAGCTATATTCTGCTACTTTCGCAAAGGCCCGGGATACCCATGAACCACGATCAGGCTATAGCGCGGCAAAGCGCTCACTGCTCGGGTGATTCTTTTTCAGCACGAGGTCGATGTTGTCAGCCTAAAAAACGTCTTTGGCGACTGAGCAACGCGGCAGCCTCTCGGATGCGCCTCTTCTTTCTTCGACTGTGTGCGGGGCTACCATATGTCATCGTTCCGAGTTCCAAAGAAAATTTTTACAAGGGCGGTCCGCTAGGAATATTTAGATACGGCCTCAATGCTGTTAAGCCAAACTTGAAGCTGATTAGGCTGTCGCGAGGATGCAATATATTTAGGAAAAGCTTCAAGAAGACCTTGTTGCATAATGTATCATTTCGAGGGTAAAATCACATGCAGATGGAGCAGAATTTTGAAGATCCGTTTCATTCCCTCAGTTTTATTAATGCTACTCTAACATCTTTGTTAACCCTATCTGCTCCAAGGCGGTGCAAAATTGTACCGCCCTACCGTTTTTCATTCACAGTTCTGCTCCCAGTGATATTCAGCGCCCAAATTTTTGTGACTTTTCTCAATCGAACACGACTATTAATAAAATTCTAATATACCCGCACATTAAAGCTAAAAATATAGATAAATATAAATATTTCAGATAATTAGATGATAACATTTTCGTGTAAATTTTATTTTATGTACAAAAAGAACTTGCAAAATTATCACTAAAAGATAGCAACAAGGCTAGAAATGAAAAATAGAAGCGATTATACTGGCAGCATTAGCCATCAGAGCTAAAAAACTATTAATAAACTCATAGACGACAAGATCAAGCCGTACATAGAAGCTACATGGGGACCCAGAAAGCTGACGAAGTAGCTCCATGATTGACTGACCATCTGCCAACCAGCCAATCAGCTTCCGAGAAGAGCACAACGGTACGCTCCATCATCTATATATACAAGCAACGAACACTGTGATATCAATTCACGCCATTGTTTTAATCCAGCTCAGCTCCTTCCGTTTTACTCTCACCGTTCATCAGCTTCATTTGCTTCAACATCCAGCCTGAATATGACCATGAGCAATGGCTGAACGCGTTGCGAAGAACTCAGCTCCCTCAACTTTGGCCAGCTCCTTCATCGTACAGAACGGACAACAATTTTACAGATTGGGATGTCTTGAGAAATATAATAAAATTATTTTAACAAAGAAATATGGCGTGGTTTTTAACCGAACATGTATAAAAGAAGGGTTGCTTCCCAATTATAACAAATATAACTGTTCATGACCCAGCAGACCAGAAACGAAGACTTCACTTTGGATTACAGGCGTCGATTGACAGAATTCCAAATACAGAAAGCTGAAGAAGAAATTAGACTACTTGAAATACGCGCTAACGAATTGAAAAATGAAATTACCACCGCATTCACGGATGATATTATCAATGAAGCAAAAGCAATATTCAGAAAACTCAAAGAAGTACTGGCTCAATTCGAGGTAGTCACATCCTCTCGCATTACTAAAAAGTTGAACGAGCTTTACCGAGAACACGTATGCATAATGCAGAAAAAAAACCGCTTACATAAATCTATCAAACCTTCAACTTACGCTGGGCCAAGAGACTGCACTCTCCCTCGGCATCAAATGCCATTACAAGCCAAAATTCAACGAAATGAAGAAAGCAATGGAGTTTGAAATGCTTTACAATTCAATTCTACGATTGGAAACCCAGAGTCTCATTTTTATAAATGAAAGCGTGAGGGACCAACTGAGAGCAGTAAGTACCAAACAGCGAGATTATTCTAACAGCACCATCCTCAACAAGAATCTTCGAGCAGCAGCCAAGCAACTAAAGGAACATCCATCCATCATCGTCAGAAGGGCCGATAAATCAAACAAGTTTGTTATCTTAAACAAGGACGAATACAAAGAAAAACTAGACCTAATATTAGCCGACCAAGCAAAATTTCAACGCATCACTAAAGATCCAACAGCTGAACTCAAAACTGAAGCAAACAAATTAATCGGATCAGTCAACAAGGGCCAACCCTCAAAAATAATCCAACCAATCACCGATGAGTTCACCGCTGGCTACATCTACGGGACTGTGAAGACTCACAAAGCGGGAAATCCTCTTCGACCCATCATTTCCCAGGTTCCAACGGCCACATACGAAACTGCAAAGCAACTCAACAAGCTCATAAATCCATACTTGCCCAGCAAATATGTCATCAACTCCACGGAGGAATTCCTGCAAATCCTCCGTACTACTCAGCCCGAAGGCATCATGGCATCATTGGACGTAGAATCTCTCTTCACTAATGTCCCAGTTCAAGAGACCATAACCATCATATGCAATGCAGCCTACTCTCACAAAGAATTCGCACCGCCTCCATTCGACCGACGTTTGTTAGAAAAACTACTCCTCGCCTGCACCACCAAATCTCCCTTCAGCCATCTCGACGGAACTCTCTACTTACAGAAAGACGGAGTAGCTATGGGCTCACCCTTGGGCGTGACTTTTGCCAATTTTTATATGTGTCACATTGAAAATCAAGTTATAGTCAGTAGCGCAAGTCTACAGCCAAGAGTGTACTGCCGTTAAGTAGACGACTGTTTCCTTGTTGTACACACCGTAGAGTAACTCGATGCCTTGAAAAACGCCTTCCAACAGTTGTCAGTTCTCACCTTCACGCAATAATTGAACATCAAAAACAAGATCAACTTTCTGGACGTTGTAAGAGAGTAAGAGATAACAATCAAAATACTTTTACCACTGCACTCTACAGAAAACCAACAAACGCTGGAATTTTCTAAATGCTGTCAGCGAATGCCCACAACGCTATAAGGACGGTACAATACGAGCACTCATCCACCGATGCTATATGAACTCAACCATCCAGGGAACCTCTTTGACCAAGCAATAAAGTCACTGAAGCAAACTATCATCAATAACGGCTACTCCAACTCTGCCTTCGACAATATTCTCCAACACTCTGTTAACGGACTCAACTACCAACGGGACCATTCGGCAAGTACAGCAACCACCCACACTGTCTTCTGACCAGAACCAAATGTCACCAGTATACAAGACAGACGAGCGCATACTGAAGCAAATAATCAAAAACAACACAACTTGCACCAACAAGGAAGAGAAACTACGCCTGCTAATGTACTACAAGAGCCCAACAGTTAGCTCACTGATCATGAAAAGCAGCACCATCAACAAGGCACCATTGAAAGAAATCAATGTCGTGTATGAGTACACTTGTCAAATAGGAGACTGTGAACTCCAAAAACACTCATACAGTGGCATGACAACCACAACACTTTCTCGTAGACTGACTATGCATCTCGCCAATGGAGGACTGAAAGCACACACACTGCAGCAACATAATACCATTTTGACCATCTTGTCGGGCATAAGGTACCATCGTCGAACACAAACTTGCTTTGCAGCAGTTCGAGAGGCCCAGTCATGATTGGGGTCTTCATTCTTCTCGTGCATAATCCACTTCGCGTATGCTTTCTTTAGCTGAGTATTTTCGTAGCAGTTGAAACTTCACGCTGAAAAGACGCCTTTTTATATTCAATCAACTTATATCGCAGTCAAATTTTGCCCCGGAAGGTATACCTATCGCTTTGTATCCAGGTTACGGTGAGCCCTGAGCATTTCGGGTAAATTCTTGTGATTGAACTATATTTTTTTTAGTGTTGCTCAATGTTTCACCAATTCCAAACTTTATCATGCAGGGCGTTATTTTTTGCTCACACAGAACTCGTTGCACTAAAACTTGTGTTTCAGTAATGGAAGATCACAGCTGCAGGGATGAGACCCATTTTACAGAAAAGAACAACAAATAGCTTAAAGACAAAATTATTGCCGTAAGTAATTACTGATACATATCATAAGACCAGAATATTGCTACAGTTTTTAGAGCAAACAAACTGTGAATGAAAATTCTATATATTTAGTGCAATATTTTAGCTTTCAGCAGTGTGCACATCGCCTCAATTTCTTCTCTTCACTTTGTTTAAGCAATCCAGTTTCCTTTAGTCACGCAGTATCTGCGTGCATATTTTAATAGAAAATATCAATAATACAATTCGGCATATACATTAAATTTTAATCAGACTCTGTTCGCTTCGAGACTCGACTGGCGAGAGTTAGTGCGCGTTAGTCGTCTGTGTCTCTTGGTGATGCCTTCTCTCTACACTTTAAACTTGTTATACTAGAATATAATAAAATAGTACGCAGGTCGCAGCAGGCCAAGAACGGAAATACTAAACTTCTTGCAGGCAGGTACGAATAGAATAATCAGTATTATACTGATTGTTGCTAGTTATGAGAAAAATATTCTATTTTGTTTAATCATGGTGCTGTGATAATTCTGTGGAATAAACTAGCATGCAGTTTGTTGTTTTATAAATTACAGAATTAGCTATTAATTTTCTTCAAATCTTTGTCCTACTGGCAGAATAGATGAGTGATGTAAGATTCTACGTAACGCAAGGACAGAGTTTCCCCAACAGCCATCTTTATAGTGATTTTTGAAAGCTCACCGAATTTAAGTATGCTTTGCTGATTTTATACGACATTGTGCACTGCAAGTCTCTGAAAAGATTCCTAATTCATGTTAACAGCTGATGCTGTCAAAACAACTATGCTTTCCATTTGAAAACTGGGAAATAGCCTCATTACTTGTGACAGACGATGACTCACGATATTGACCTTCTACAAGTTACGAATTCGAATATTAACACCGTATAGCATCTGAAAAAAATTATTGCGCACTTACTTTCATTGAATTGGAACGAAAGATATTTCTTTCTGCACAGTTTCCTCGCTAACACGTAAGCAATTTATGACGAAAATGAACGGTCGCAACTGGAAGATCACCACGAGATTCCTACTCGTCTTCGGGAGCTTCGTTTCGTATGGGTGTGCGGAGCGCGTGTTCCACAAGACCTCGTTTGGCAAAGTCTTGCAGCTGAGCGTCGTGTACAAGGCTTTGATTATGATCAAACCAAGTAAGTTCTGTTTGAAATACAACAAGCTACTCAGTAAAATCCCTTCATTTACAAAGTTGCACATACTGTGAAGGAGTTTACGTAGAAATAAACTATAAGCATGACCGCAACAATAAATGGGGACGAAACCAACTGGTACTGCCGCTCCTGCATTGTTGCCAGTGGTTAACACATTGTTTTCGCAGGTCATGTCTTTCTTTCATACTAATTGACTTCCTGATCCTCAATTTTATTTTTCGAATGGATATAATGGCCTTGGAAAGTATTATTACTGATTCTAGGTCATTTCGCCGTGGGTCAATTCGCCGTAAGGCGATTCGCCGTGGGTCAATTCGCCGTGGGTCGATTCGCCGTGGGTCAATTCACCGGCGGTCAATTCGCCGTCGGTCAATTCGCCGTCGGTCATTTCACCGTTAGGTCATTTTGTCGTGAGTGCGTTTCGCCTTGAGGGCATTTCGCCGTGATGTCATATAAATGGCGTAGTAATATATAAATTACACCCAACCACGCCGAACCTAATATGTTATTATAATTATTATTTTTATTATCATGAAAAGTTTCAGCTTTAATAACAGCAACAGAACTTCCCAAGAAGTGGAAGGATAATAAGAAGGAAAGGGGAGAATAAAATAAAAAATAACCTAAAATGCACAGATGCACAAATCACAAAGCTTAGTCATTTACTACAAAGAAATAAAAAAAGTCAAAGTAAACAATAATCATTAACAAATTTTCAAATTCAGTCATTCACGGAAAGAAATGAAATAAAGTTAATAATCACATACTGGAATTTAAAATACCCTAATTTACGTGAAAATTAAGCATCTTGGTCATTAACTAAGGTATAACTGAGTGACCAAAATTACTGCAATGTGCTACACAAATATGGAAAGGAATACGTTTTGATTCAAATTTTATAATTGCTCAAGCCATCGTCAACTCTTGAACTAAAATAATTTACCTGGTGCACAGACTTTTCAGGGTTTTCTGAACATGAAAGTTATGATCAATATTCAAGTTATCTATAAAAATGAAACAATTTGTAGAATAAAAAGAAACTAACACTACATATAAAAAACATGCTGGCAATGTACAGTGTCTAGACATAAGTATTTGCTCAACTCTATTTTTTATGTATTTTTAAAAATTTAGGGACGGCTTTAGGATAATTAATATAGGAGGTTTATATAACATATATATTATAGAATATTTTAACAGAACTGTCAAATGTGCACTTATAACAAGAAAATTTAACACATGCAAAAGTAATGAGGGACAAAAGTATTTGAAAAAAAAAAATATGACATTAGTAGTTGGTGGCGTGACCTTTATTGGCAGTAACAGCATGGAGACGATTGTTATAGCTGGAAACTAACTTTTCTCTTTCACTTGATGGTATTATTTTCCATTGTTCCATGCAGATAACCTTTAATTTTGTAAGGTTTTTGGGACACCGTTTGTGGACACTAGATTTAAAAAAAACGCCATAAGTTTTCTTTTGGATTAAGGTCCGGTGATTGGCTAGGCCATGGAAGAACTTTTATTTTCTTCTTTTGAAACCGTTCTTTCGTTAAATTCGCAGTATGCTTGGGGTCGTTGTCTTGTTGGACGGTCCACCTGTGCAGTCCGTAGACTTTTTGGCAATTGGAAGCATCTTCTTCTCTAATATCTCCCTGTACATGAAACTATTCATCTTGCCATCAATGATATGAAGATCCCAACACCATGGGCAGTAAAGCAACCCCACACCATG
>LQNS02278180.1:22522302-22533631 GCA_001587735.2 Parhyale hawaiensis | reverse complement strand
CTATGGAACAAAAGATTTTCGTTTGCAGAGGCTTTCATACAGCAAACTCACGTGAGTTACCTCCGTCAACGAGTTTGTTCATTTGCATGTCTGTCACCAAGATAACTCAAAAGTTATGGGCGGATCTTTACGAAATTTTGGTATATTAGAAAAAACAGATAATTTAATTTTGCTTAAGGTCCGTCGAACCGTTTTTTTATCTGCCTCCTCTTTCTTAGTAACCTAACTCAAAAAGTTATGGACGGACTTGACGGAATTTGCGCGAATTGTTACCTCCGCCAAGGAGGTTATGTTTTGGTCAAGTTTGTCTGTCACTAAGATAACTCAAAACGTTGTGGACGGATCTTCATGAAAACTACAAGGATTATTCGCTATGTCAGGAGGAGTAGATGATTACCATTTGGTGAAGATCCGTTCATCTATTTGTTTGTCTGCCCCGCTTTTCTTAATACTATAGATAAAAAATTATTGACGAACCTATATGAAATTTACATGAGTTGTTTGGTAGTTATATCACTAAGAGTACATGATCAAGTTTTCATGACGATCTGCTTGTTTGTCTCTGAGTTTGATTTTATGTTTGTTAGCAAAATAACTCAGAAAGTTTGAAACAAATCTTTATTAAAGTTACAGGAATTACTAGAAATGTTAAAAGACTAAATGATCAAATTTTGGCCACGATCGATTCATTCGGTTGTGTGCTTAACTACTGATTTTCAAATGTTAGTCAGAAGCATAACTTAAGAAGTTATGAACGGATCTTTATAAAATTTGTAGGAATTGTTAAAAACGTTGAAAGACACAAATAACCAAATTTTCGGTGATGGTCGGTTTATCCGCTTGTGTTTTTGACTAAGTTTTGTCAAAATGTTTGGCAGAACATAACTCATGAGCCGATATTCAAGAAATTACAGAACCTTTTATTATTATCAAAAGACACAAATGGCCAAATTTTGGTGCTGTTACATAAGAACTCACGTGCCAACAATAAATGTAATCATGCAAAAATCGCGGAAATAATTTTTAAGAGACCTCTCTAATGAGAATGTGAATACGAGGGGCTACCGAAAAGGTCTTCGAAGGTGTGGCTATCTCATGAAGTTTATCTAGTGCCACGAATCAACACAAGATGGCACCGCATTCATCTTTTGTGAGTCAGGAATTTGTACTAGGAAGTCGTGTTAAGTTTTTATGCGCATTTTACACCGTCGTGTGCAGCGCGAAGAGTGAAAATAATGATGACGGATTCTCTAAAATTAGTGGTTTGCCTAATTATTCGGTTTCTTCAAACTCGGGATAAAAGCGCTGCAGAAACAAATGAAATGTTAATGCAAGCATTTGAGGAGGACACTTTTGCTCATAGTGAAACATAGGAAGGCTTGAATATTTTTTCAAAATAGCAGAACTTCAGAGCAAGAGATGATTCAGGCTAAGGACGCTTGTCAACCAGTAAAACGCTAGAGAATGCAACTGCTCTACCAAATACGGTCCTGGAAGATCGTAAGCAGATGCGTGCAATTTTGTTGAATGAAATGAGTCTATAGCCACGAACAGACACTGCCTCGGGCTGCGCAACGAGGAGTTCGAAACACTCACAATACCGCCGCCAACACGGCCTTGCTTGGGCCCCACACTAAACCGAAAAAACTACTGATTCACTCTAGCAACTTTCGTTGCCGTTTCAGTTCGGTGGCCAATAAACGACGCCGCCAATCTGATGACTGATAAGAGTTAGAGCAAGCGACGGTAGAATGATGTAGGTTGTATTTTTTGACGACGTCGAGGCGAACTTCGGGTGAGCTTCATTTCATCAAATGTGCGAAACCGTTGATTTTGAGACAAAATTTAGACATTCAATAATATTGTTTTGCTTATATAAAAACATCATTTGTTTGAATAAAACTAAATGGAAAATGTTCCAAATATCTTGCAATATCACAGTAAAACATGCATCAAGCCTCGCTCATAACATTACAGCTTTTAACTTAGGTAAGCATTTTATAATGTGCAAGTATGAGTCTGTTATATTTTACACTGTAAAAAAATCATTGAAGATCAAGACAGGTTGGAGAAACTCCAGTTTTACATGTAAAAGTTTACATAGGCAAATTCTTATCATTTTCTGTTCAATCTAATTTAAAAACTACTCATTTCAGGTGTTGTTTAAAGGGAACCTAACCTAAACTTTAATTATCCCTTAAACAAAAACCTCCGGAATTCTAAAGATACTTTGCTGGCAATGGGAGAATTATAAATAATTTAGAGCTAACTAGAGCACTCTGAGAGCGCATAACTCAGTCAAGTAAGGCAACGGTAACGAAAAAGTCAAATTGGCTCTGAAACCCAGATTTTTTGCATCAATTCAAAATCTAATCATTAGTGCCTTTCAATCGTATTAAGAGTTACTGCAATTTTTTGAAGATCCTTTCATAACTGCTTGAGTTATGCTGCTAACAAACATTATGGCAAACATAAGTCAAACATACAAACGAACCAACCGATTTGCACAAAAATTTAGTCATTTATATCTTCTAACATTATACTAACAATACCAGCAAATTTCATAAAGATCCATTCAAATCGTTTTGAGTTTTTGCGTAACAAACATTACGACAAACACAACTCAAACATAGAAACAAATCAACCCATCTCCTGGAAAATTTAACAATTTTTGCCTTTTCTTATTATAAACAATTCCTGTAAGTTTCATAAAGATTCATTGGAAACTTTTTGAGTTATTGCGTTACAAACATTATGACAAACTCAACTCAAAGATAGAAACAAATCAGCCGATCTAGGCCAAAATTTAATCATTTATGTCTTTTAACATGAATAAAAATTCCTGTAAGTTTCATAAAGATTCATTCAAAACTTTTTGAGTTGTTGCGCTAACAAACAAAAAATTAAACACGACAAACATACGAACGAACTAACAAATCATCGCAAAAACTTGGTCATTTACTCTTTGTGATATACCTAACAACTCATGTAAATTTCATAAATATCCAAATCCAGCCAGTTACGGCATTGAGAAAAATGAGACAGACAAACAAACAAACGGGTGGACGGATCTCCACCAAAAGTTAATCATCTATTCCTCCTAACATACCTAACAATCAATGTAATATTCGTCAAAATCTTTTCATAACTTTTTGAGTCATCTTGGTGACAGACAGACAAACCCGACGAAAACATAAACTCTTTGGCGGAGGCAATAATTTTGTGTCTGGTGCTTTATTGGAGTGTATGCAAAACATGAATACACCAAACCATATGTACTGCCGTAACAAATTATCATACACTTCATACACTACACTTAATGCACTTCTTACATCAAACGTAGAGTATTAGATATTTTCAAAAGAAATATTCGGCTGATTGACCAGGCGAACAATGACTGTTTGCCGTCCTTGTATTGAACATCTTTGATGGAAGCAATATGGCAACCGTCCTATGGGCAAAATAATAGTAAATTTACGCTTTTGCCGCCAGTGTGAATACAGGCTCTTACTACCTATATTTTTTGGAGCCGGTCTCGGAGCGTGAGTATGACACACCCACCCGTCCGACGTCTCACATTATACCTTGAGCAAAAAAAAAAGAAAATATAGATGATGATCATGTTACCTCCGAACACTGTACTGGCAACTGCTGAAATTAGGTCCCATCTACATAATTGAAACTATTTGGTCGGTGTCTGGACTTTCACTAACACTGGTTGATGCTCACGCCAAATATTTGACCTCGGAGTTCACACATCGCTGAGAGTAATTGGGTTCCAATTTTTTATTTATATATTTTTTTTTGGACTTGCGAGTGCATTGCGTTGATATTGATTTCAAGTTTATTTTTTTGTCATCGATTTACGTGTCATCATATCAAGCATAGAAAAATAGATTCACAATAGGTCAGTTGTATGAAGGCTCGATCCTGCATCTCCTGCAAAATGCTGCACATACACAGATTGACTTTACGTTGATGTAATATAGTTTCAACTTGATGCAATTTTTGCCTGTATCAGAAGCTTCTGACAATCTATTAGGACAGCTAGGATAAATTGGAATCCAATGAGCTAGGTTTGGATATATAATTATGCCTTTCCAATAAATTCTTCTTACACTAAACGCACATATGTGTACGGGGTCTTTCAACTATTTTCTTGAAGTTCCACTGGACCCTCCAGTTTGCATTAATATTCTCATGGCATATTTCAGCGGTGCCTGTGATCCAGCAAGCGCTAAAGAAACGGAACTGGCTTGCTGTCACTGTCGGAGTCGCTTTAGTGGACGGACGTTGGACTTGGAGGGACGGCCACACCATCCCCTCAGACGTTGGATCCTCCGTGTGGAAATACAACAACCCCAACCAAGCTCCTGCGGCCTGTGCTAGCTACTACTTCAGTAGTTCGTACGGCACATTACCGGACCTGAATGACGAACCTTGCTCTGATTCGTTCCCCTACGTTTGTTCCATACCATAGAACTGGAGCACTCAGCAGCCTTCGTACGTGTTGTTCTTCTACTAAGGTCATCTCATACTATCTCAATAGGCAGCTTCTGAGGGCACTTTGAATAGAATGGACTATATCAGCGTATAAGACCACCATTGGGTCATTAGTAGGACTGGTAGAGCGTGAGCGGTGGCAAGCGATTGTTATGTAAGGCACTGCCTGAAAATCTTCTTTAATTTCTCATCTCAAGCTGTAGGAGCGCGTTCGATTGAACGCCTAAATTAAGTCATCGAGGCTTTAATAGTCGGAAACTTTAGACAGAAGCTTTGACTTTGTAACTTTGAATCTTGCTGCAAGTGTTAGAAGCAGCCCCATACGTTCAGCCGGCTGAAAGCTCTATTTTACGGAACAAAAGTGAGTTTTTGAAAATTTCGAGAACAACCCATTATGGGTCAGCACTTGAAATTCATTACAGCATGCCGAAGCCAGAGCAGCACTCCAAAATTTCGGACAATTCAAGCCTCGATGGCATAGTCATTGCTCCCAATTAAACCTGCCGAGAGTATTTCAAATAGTTTTGTAAGCAAAGCAAGGCATTTTCCTAGAATATCTTAATTACACAGCTAACCGATAATTACAAAGCAGCAGAAACTGAAACGATTCAACGCTTGGCTATTGCACTACATTGAGACTGGTTAAATATTCGTAGAACTTTTTATTCATCACCACCCAGCACTCCGGCTGGATTAGCACACTCTACTGATATGCTTCTCTTGTAGAAGGAATTCACTACCACCAGAAACAACAGAATACAGCCTTCAAGTATGGAACAAATTCAACCACTTAGTAAGAGGAATAGTATTAACTATCTCGATCATGTTACTGAGATAGCGGTAAAGATTTTATGCACTTTCTCTCCATCTTTCTACAAGTTAAGGCTATTATATAACAGTTTGATTTGACAAAGTGATAGTAAACGCATATCTCTGTTATGGTACTACCTTTATACCTCGGGTGCCAGTGGACATCCCAGGGCGGATTCGATTGGGCAGCGAAATTGATCTTGAGAGACTTGACTTGTCTAAAGCTTGAGACAAGTGCTCTGGCTTCGACTAGTTGATTCAAGTTTCAGGCGTCGGCTTTCAATCAGTTACCTGTGGGATTTCCTTGAACCTGTGCGGGCCTGATGCGCTGCACCCTTATATACTTAGATTGGTATTTATCGCAAGTATACAGACTCCTGCACTTATTGTGTGCTTCTTTTTATTGAATATCAACTACAAGAGAATCTCTGGTGTTTATATCCTTCCATCCTTAACGATTATCACGTTGATACCGACGGTAGAACATCGTACCCATCCTCAAATATACCGTATTTATATTACCAAGTTACCTACGACAATCTACAGGTGCCGTCGTATAGGCGATGGTACCATTTACTTGATTCTACGAGCTTTAATAGCATCGATCTCTGAACATACTTCTTATAAATAGCTTTCTCCAAAGACATTCCCTTCAACTATATAGCAGTTCGGGTAATTTCCCCATCCCGAATCCGCATAAACCTAAAAAAATCTCACTCCGTAAAATGAAGGTTTCACTCTGGTCAATATAATAGCGATGCTTCTATAGCAGCTGCTATGTCATTCAACGTGCCGAGCAAAGTTCCTGTTTCTATTTCTTGTCAAGTCAAGCGGGCTTGGCTTAGATCAACTTTGACTACCCAAGCGAACGTGGCCTGGTAAGCTATAGCTTGCTGCTGCTTTTACAAAATAACATACGGTAATTATTGTCTGTCAGGATTTATTGTCCTTGTGAGTTTCGGGCACCCTGGAGTAATTTATACCCCGACATTAATACAAGGCTGTCTCGCATTTAGGATAAATAACTACCACATTTCAAGCCACAGACTGTACCTTAAGCAAATCCGGTTAAACGGACTGCAGTATTAGCAATAATAAAAATTTTGTTGAAAGCTATTGATAGTCTGGAAACAAATAATGTAACACTATAGGGGTTTCTTACAGCACAAGATACAAAGCAGTAAATTCCTGACGGATGTGACCCGCAGAGTTATACTACAATTGAGGCATTGATATATTTTTAAACCAGAACCTAAAGTGCAATCAGCACTCTCATTCAAGTAATATTTATCTGTATCAGTTTCAACAGTATCTTTGTTCAAATTTCGGGAAAAATATCTGTACCTTGCGTCTGATATTATAGTACCAAAAGCGTTTGTGATAGAATTCAAGTTCTCTCATATAAGTGCAAGGCAACTAGCAGTTTCCGTAAATTTTTGGAGAGTAATTTATGACAACTTTTGCCATTCTAAAACCTGCCGTTATTTTCTTAACAAGGTACTGTGTGTGCTTCACAAAGTACTTAACAGTTTAGGTCTCGGCCACAGAGCTGGCGAGCCAGACTTGAAGCTCACGAGGTTGTCGTCCTCGAAGTTGCAATACGTAAATTAGATTAATAAATTTGATAGAAGGCTGTATAGTGACCAACAGGTCTATTCCCAGGGAGCAGCCGGGACTCGCGCTCCGGCACTCTAAAAGCTGTTGTCATTTTAGGAAAAGCTTCATGAAGACCCATTCGTCCGTGTGGCAGAATTTTCATGATCGTGCTGCCTCTGAGTTTCTTTTCGCACCCCAAATCACATGAAATCTTTTGCAGATGAAGTAAAATTTTGAAGAAGAGCTAAATTTCCCGATTTTTTATTATTGCTACTCTAACATCAGTTTTAAGACCCTCAGACACCCAGGCCAGCTACGTCTGACACTGTTGCATAGATTAATATCCGTGGAGGGAAGTGATAATCGAAATGTTAATTCGTTAATCTTCAAGCCATTTATCGAAAACTTAATTCGATAACAGTTATATATACTTTTCTATCAATTTGCTTTATCTTTCCATTTTCTATAGTACTTGAATAAACCCTTTTCACGCCATAGTTATGGAAAGCTTTACATTTAGTGCTACACCTATGCAAAAGTTGGTGTTGCAGACGCTGCGTGTTAGACTGCAGTGAGACAGAATTTGATTTTCTTATTGTTAAATTTTCTGGGCTACAGTGGCGTCTGCGCAGTGGTGAAAGGTGCTGTCTCCCTCGTTGGCACGAAGTTGACGTTCTATTCCCATGCCAGAGAGGAAAATTTTGGTGCTCAAGAATGCAGAGTCAGCATTTCCGTCATTAATAGTGAAATGGGGCCCATACTTTATAGCCGCGGTTGCAGTTGTCAGTTGAGTCTTGCGTCTATTTGCAGATGGATCTTGAAAGACGAAGATCCGAAAAGATTTGTAGCCAGAACTGGGACAGATAATATCAATGACGCTAGCAAACAATGGGGCGTAACGAGGTCTAGAATGTAAGGGCACTCCCGAGCAACAATGATTCCTGGGCCCCACATGGGCATCAGGCGGGAAAGTGGGCAACTGCTGGGCACAAATAGGCATAATCTGGGCTCTAACTGGGTTACCCCTAACTGGGTTACACCATGTTAGAACCACAATTAGCCCATACGGTGTTTCCCTCTGCGGGGAATGGGTGGTGTTTTCCACATGGGTATCAAGTGGGCTTCCCAGCTGTTTCCCTTATACGAGCGTTGGTGTGTTAACATAGTTCATATCCAGGTGGGAACCAGTGGAATTTCCCAATATGGGCACCGTATGGTGATTCCAAAATGTGTACCATATGGCCATTCCCACTCTATCACATGTAAGCGATATCATGGGCCTTCCCATATCAGACCCACTTGGGAACAAGTGAGTTTTCTTAGTGTGGGTCAGGTATAGTGAGTCTCACATGTGTACTAAATGGGCTTCCCAGCTATATCCCGTGTTAGAACTACCGTGGGCCTTCCCATATCGGACCCAACTGGGCACAAGTGGGATTTCTCAGCATGGGCAAGGTATAATGATTCCCACTTGGGTAGGTATCGAATTGGCTTCTCAGCTATATTCTATTTTAGCAATACTGTGGGCCTTTCCCTATCGGACCCAGGTGGACACAAATGGGTTTTCCTAATAAGGGCAACGTATGGTGATTTTCAAATTGATACTTCATGGTCATCCCTACTCTACCTTATTCAAGAGGACCGGACCGCGGAAATGGAAATTGTTCATTATCGGAGCTACGAGTCTGAAGTTGGTATACATGTACAAAACCAAAAAGTAAATCTGAAATACGGAAATAAATATTCACTGAAAACGAGCTATTCAAAGAAAACAGAAAATTTTACTATTTTTAGTTTGCTCTCATCTTGCTCAATTTTAAAGCTAGAGCAATGGTGTTTTTTCATTCTATTCAGAAAGTTATTCTCTAGGAGGTAGCAGAGTCGGATTTTTGGATTTCGATTTAAGTTTTTTTTTAAATTCCTGAAATAGACTCTTAAAAAATCTACGGTAAAATATCTAAATTATAAAATAAAAAACCCAGGTCTGCTGCCTCCTATAGAAAAGCGCTCTGAATCGAATAAAAAAAGCGCATGGCTCTAGCAGATACAGGCATAAAAGATGGGTGAGGTGTTACTTCTCAAGACAGCCGTGGCAAAAAAAAAGGAGATTTTTATTCTATGAATAGCTCGTTTTCTATGGGGGAATAGGAAAAGTATACGAGTCTAAACCCACATTTTTTTTCCATTCTACACATCTCTTCCAAATTTCAGGAAGATCGGCTCTATAATAAAAACTTTTTGAAATAAAAAATGCGAACTTTTGAAGAAAGGCCCACCCTGCCCCCCAGCTCTTCATTCTACCCACTTAACGTTGCACTGGCTGCCTAAAACGTCGCCTGCGAGTCCGTCAGACGTGTAGCTACTGCTCAGTGAAAAAAAAACACGCAATTATGAAAAACTCACTAATTTCGCGTGTCGGTCCCCTCAAGCAATATCATGCGCCTTCCCATATCAGACGCACGTGAGAACAAGGGGATTTTCCCAGTGTGGGTAGGATCTAGTGATATCGGTCAATTTTAGGGGGTCAAAGGGTAAATATTTACCACATATTTATAGTTTTCCTGTCACGATCTATGGGAATAAGATATAAAAAAATTCATGTGCCGAAGATGGTATCCAGTATTCGGGGGTCGCACTCGGGAACTCCAGCAGAGGGACCTGAGCCAAAGCCACCTAGAAAACACCAACACTTTAACGATCAGAATCACTGTAATCCCGTCAAACACAGGAAAACTAGCTAAGCTGAAAATGCTGTACTAAGAATTGTGGCGCCATCTTTGATTTCATAAGCTATTACTATCAAATTCAGGCTATATGATCATGGGATACGAATGCGATTTTAATTGCCAGAGCTCGCCTGCATGATCTTGTTTGGATATGTTGAAAGGTGCTACGCCGATGATGCCACTTAACTGCACCATTTAACATATATCCAGTTTTTCAGGCAGAATGCTGAATTTTCATTTAAGAAGCCCTTAGAGAAGTAAAGTAAAAGCACAGGAGACAAGGGTTTTCTAGAAGTACTAACTTTCGGCCGTCATTTATTATGACAGCTCTGGCCACTAGCTTTGTAGTAATTCACCTGGTGTTTTTATTTTTTATAGATATATTTATTTTCTTGTCTCGCTCTATGGGAATGAGATAGGAAGAAATTCGAGAATTAGGATACGGCCTCTAGGATACGGAGGTCGCAATCGGCAACTCCCGCTGAGGGACCTGAGCTTGCCTTCATGACCGTGTTTGGACACGTTTAAGGGTGCTGCGGGAAATGCCACTTGAATTACTTCACGCGCCATGTAATATACATATATACAGAGTGTTGCAAAATTGTTGGCACAAACTGGGGGTACTAATAGAAAATATTGATATAAGCACTATTTTCATCAATAAATAAAGTGCAAAAAATGCTTCGTTTTTGAGATTTTATGATTAGAAACTTTATTTCTTGAAGAGGTCCTGGTTCTCTTATGTAGTCGTAGAATAATGTGGTGTCAGCAGGACGGAGTTCCGGCACATTTTTCCGTGGATGTGAGACGTTTTCTTGACGTTCGATTTTCAAATCGATGGATTGGTACAGATGGTTCTGTGTCATGATCAGCAGGATCTCCTGACCTGACTCCTATAGATTTTTTTTTTGATGGGGGCACATGGAAAGTTTTCTTTATGAGACACCTGACGAGTCGAAAAAGAATCTTGTCACTAGCATTGCTGTAGCTGCTGGTGATGTTACTGAAGAAAAACCCGGAGTCTGTGGCAACGTACGCAACTCCCTCCAACGAAGGTGTCGCACGTGTATAGATGCTGATGGTAGAAATTTTGAACAACTACTGTAACGAGGTCCTTGCTAATGAATTATCTGTCATTAGTTTTTTTAATTACGCTCTTGTGTAATACAAAACAGAGTGCTCCAAATAATTAGCGTTCTTATTATCATCCGCGAACGAAATGAGAGAGGTGATAATGTTTTCGTTGAAGATTTAAGTATACATATAAATTTGCATGTATGTCCACCCAATAATTGGTAGAAGGAGTTGTGCAATGTTCTTAATTTCTTTTGCAGATAATCTGGTGGGTTGACCTATATGTAACCATACCAAAAAACTAGAATTAGCCGGCCATCAAACATAACGGCGATCGATTTTTGTTTTCTGTCCACCCAAAAAGAGGCAGGAGTTGAGTCATAATAGTAATATCTTAATTATTGTCTTGAGATGGCATTATATTTGATATTGAAGAATGCGATGAGAAGCACAAAGAAGAAATTTGGTTACCCACGACGTACGTTTCGCGGTCCTCAGCTCATCAGGTGGGAGCAGGAAGCAAAGAATGCAACGGGAGGACTCAATAGGACTGAAATAAAACATAGCTGTGACCGCACGTAGCAAATTTACATCACATCGGCGAGTCGAAGTGTTTTAGG
>LQNS02278180.1:22511524-22521624 GCA_001587735.2 Parhyale hawaiensis | reverse complement strand
TAAGAAGATTTTTTTGGTGAAATTAGTTAAAATACTCCTAGGCTGCTCAGCCATAGATTCGCCGATGTGACGTCACTTTTTGCTGCTAATTTTTCGTGAGTCCTCCCGTTACGCTCTTTGCTTCCTGGGTGGGAGGGTCGAATTGAAATCATTAAATTCTGTTGAATTTAATGATTTTAATTTCGACCTGATGAGCTCAGGACCGCGAAACGTACGTCGTGGGTAACCAAATTTCTTCTTTGTGCTTCTCATCGCATTCTTCAATATCAAATATAATGCCATCTCAAGACAATAATTAATATATGAAGCAATGGCAAGTAAATTATAAGATGCAGCTGGCGGAGTAACTGCAAGTATATAATAATAATAATAATAGTATTTTTTTGTCAGGCAGTCATGTGGGTTGTTTGGGATGTGAAAATGGCAAAAGTTTTGAGTTAGCTGGCCATCAAAAATGACGGCGTTGAATTTGTGACTCCACCCAGAAAGGGGCAGAAGGAGTTGACCATTGAGCAATGTTCATAATTTTTCGTAGGGAGGTGCGTTGACTTAAATTTGAACGATGCCAAACAACTAGAATTAGCAAGCCATGAAAAATGCCGGCGTTGAATTTTGTTTTCTGTTCACCCAAAAAGAGGCAGAAGAAGTTGAGTCATAAATAATATATTTTTTTTTCAGGCCGTCAGAAGGGTTGACTGAGATGTAAAATATGCCAAAATTCTAGAGTATGCTGGCCATAAAAAATGACGGCGTAAAATTTACCCCCTACCGCCGGCCGCTGGTGATGGTCTCACGCCACGAGGCGTTCTAGTTTTCATATTTGAATATCTCAAACACGAACTTTAAATTTTGTTTATTGATGAAATTCATCTCAAATATCGAAAGATGTAAACGACAGTTTCGGACGATTTTTCATTTTCGTAAAAATAAAGCGAAGAGAATTTACATAATTCCCTCTTCCTAGTTTTTTTATACTGATATTAAGGGACTTAAATTACTTCCTTTAACTCGTGTTTATCGAACGTTGAGGCTATGAGATAAAGGGAATTTCCACGATTCTCTCTATATCGTAATTTTAATAAAATTACTCTCATTACACCAAAATTGTCTTTCTATTTGTATTTAAGCGTTAGAGGCATAGATGCTAATAGAATTTCAGATTGAGTAATGATTTTAGGGATTTCAATACAATGGCTGGATATAAGAGATTATAGAGAAACCAATAGACTGACTGAAGATAAGACATTATAGGGAAGCCAATACACTGACTGAAGATGAGAGGCAAAGCTCACTGGTGATTGGTTCTTCATGCCCATATCGATCGTGACCAAACGTTCAAGGCCGCTGTTCTTATTGGACAATGAAACTACATATTGTATGTTGGAGATGATAAAATACCACTTATCCTAGCAGAAATTTAGGCTATAACAGAAGATGTATGGTGAAAAAGCTCATGGTCGGGCCATACAACTTGTGTCGCTCATTTGAGGCCAACCCAGGCAAGCGAGCTCTTTGTTGATCTAGGTGTGATGATTCGACAGTTGTGTGCATGCACTGCGCCGTGGTGGAACTTGCCATCCTCACAGATGAATGGGTGGGTTAGTAGGGGTCGCGGGTCATTTGTTCCTTCCGTCAAATTGGTGCCATAGTTCTTGGTGACCTGTAGTCGACTGCAGCAGCACTAGCACTTACTCCTCTGGGGACCAGTGGGCCTATATGCGCAGCACAAACCTGTACATGTAGGTTGTCCAGGTGAGGGTGCGGCCTAAGTGGACTTTACCGTTAAAAAAAAAAAATCTTGAAGACATAAGTGTGACATGAGTATGACTGAAAATGTATGCACAAACGGGCAAAATAAGAGAACGATTTCCATTATTTGAAAATAAAGTTTAACCATGTAGAGTAGGTTAATGAATCTTTTGATGGGGCCCTAAGGAATGTATTTAACATATTTCTACAAAATATCAGGACAAACATAACTATATTTAACACATTAGAGCGATCTAACAAACAATAACAAAAATTGAACAGTGCAAAATAAGACAACGATCGTCTCTAAACCATTCTCACATTTACCCCGGTCATCTGGCAACTAAGTTAAAGCACATGTATGTACTAAAGATCTTGACGGTGAGAATGCTAATGTGGTAAGATCATTGTACCGTGGAGTGCACTTTCAATGAGGACTCGACGCCCTTCTTTAACAATTCGAGTCCAGGATAGGAATGACTCTTTCGGCCATATCAAGAGAGGTAAACCGATCCAAGAGAGTTGTCTATCGTGCTTTGAAGCTCTGTGATGAAAAGAAACAGCTGGAATCACCGGTATCTGCAAGCTGCCCTCGAAAAACCACCGTACGAGTTGATAGGATTATGAAACGCTATGCCCAGAAGGATCGTTTCGAAACTGCAGCGGGAATTTCCAGAAGGCTGAAGGTCAATAACAACATAGAAGTGTCTCGCTATACAGTTTCTCGTCGCCTCAATGCATGTGGGTTAAAGGAACGCAGTCCTGCCGCTAAACCACTTATCAGTAAGAAGAATAAGGAAGCAAGACTTGAATATGCGGAAAGGGAAATCGCTTGGAGAGATGAAGATTGGGAAAGAGTGCATTTCAGCGACGAATGTAAATTTAATTTGGTTGGATCTGATGGTAGACGGTATGTTAGACGTGCAACTGGTGACCGGCTGAACCCGAAACGTGTCAAAACATCTGTAAAGCATGGGGGAGGTAGCGTAATGGTGTGGGGCATGTTTTGATCTGAAGGAGTTGGACCGTTGGTGGCCATTAAAGAAACTGTCAATGCCAATGTGTATCTCAATCTTGTACAGCAATATGTCATCCCATCTCTACGATTATTACCAAACCAGCCAGCAATTTCTATGCAGGACAATGCCCCGTGCCATACTGCAAAGAAAGTGAAGGAATATTTTGGGGAAGAGAATATCGAAGTCATGAAGTGGCCTGCCCAAAGCCCGGACCTTAATCCTATTGAAAATTTATGGAAAATTATAAGTGGCAATGCAAGAGAACGGCAACCATCAACAATAGAGGATCTGTGGACTAAAATTGAAGAGGAATGAAAAAAAAAATGACTCCAGAGTTTTGCAAGAAACTTGTGATGTCGTGTAAACGTCGCTGTGCTACAGTTATTGAAAATTAAGGTTTTAGTACTCCCTACTAGTTGTTCTAAACCTAAAATTGACCATTGTTCCATGTTATTTGTTTGTAAAATTGTATTTAGAGACGATCGTTCACTTATTTTGCACGGTTCAATTTTTGTTATTGCTTGTTAGATTGCTCTAATGTATTAAATATAGTTATGTTTGTCCTGATATTCTGTAGAAATATGATAAATACATTCCTTAGGGCTCCACCAAATTTTCAAAAAATGTAAATCGTTCTCTTATTTTGCCCGCTAGTGTACACCGGACACGACAGTGTGATTGTAAAATTAATAGATACACTATTGTTGTTATCGGAAATTTTATTAGACAATTTTTTCTATATCTGGATTACTTTCCTCAAAGATAAAAAATAAGTTTAGATTGTGAAAATACTATTAGCATTGACGAGTGCGCTTTTGGACTTGTAGGCAGATCTGCACTGTAGTGAAAATTTCATAGATCCAGCCTATTATCTTCACATGAAATTGTGTCTTTATCAGTTAGTAGTTTGTATTAATGCAATTTTCTTTGCATTTCTTTCTTAATTAAGGCGCTGAGGCTGTCATGAACTGCGCACAAAAGTGCTGACTGCTGAAGGTCAAACATTTCGTATGTCTTTAGTCACGCACGATATCGTGCTCAAAATCGGCTCACTGCATGAGTCTAGGAAGGAATGTGGAAGCTTTGGCTTGATACTGTTTAGTTTGCGAGTGAGGAGCCGCAGTCGTGCACGTCTGTGTCTCTTGGTGATTTGTATTTTACGTACCTCGAGTTTGTGTGGTCTGCAGGTAAGAAGATTATTAATGAGCTGCAAACAGTTGGATAAGAGCAATATTAATATGCCGGGTAGAGTTAAGCGTGAATCATAATAAGTAGAAATACATGGAACTACCTCATGGTTGCAAAGTAGAAATATAATTAAAAAGTTTGTTGTAATTAAAAAATAACGAAAGTTGTTGCGATAAAGTACATATTTCATTTTTGTGAAGTAGAATGGGAATTAAGTAGATTAATATAGTCAGGGGACAGACTAAGTATCATCTACATATGGTCGGATCAACTCTTCTTAGAAAGGGTGTGTGGAGGTGGGGTAATCTCTGAAGATGATGGTAAACATCAAAATGAGAAGGGCCGGCGAGCGGGTGAAAGAGGGAGTGTGTCACCTAAATATAGTATTATTAATTATAGAAATTATATTATTATGTGATGTATCTGCTGCTAGCCTGGACTTTGCCCTTGTAAAATAGTCGTCACAGCCTTGAAAATTGGTAATTCTACCAAAAATTCGATCAGGGCGCACATCCTCCCCCCCTCTTGGATTCGGCCCTGATATGGTTGTTGCACAGTTTAGCATCCCGCCAGTAGGTCTCTGCAGACGCTTGTTTGCCACACGAACGGTACTGTGCAATCTATAACTGCATGATTCACCACTATGATACTCTGTGTTGTATACTAGAGCAATTAACATTTCAAGTGTGTACAATATAATTCTTCATTGAATACTGGACATAACTCTTGATGGTTAAATACCTCCAACACTGGGTGACCTCTATCAGTATCGTACTCACAGTATTTTTCGGGGGTTCATTTCAATTAGGTAAGAAGAGCGTGTGCTCCACAGAAACTTCTTTGGTGAAGTTTTTCCATCAAAATTAGCGAGCAAGACTGACTGCCATAGAAGCAAGCAACTGTTGTTTATTTTGCAAGCATCAGGTTGGTAAGATTGTGATATCAGCAAAACAACAGGAAGTGTTATATAATACGCGAATTCCCTCCGACAAAGAGGTTATGTTTTCGTCGGATTTGTCTGTCTTTTTGTCTGTTATTCTATCCGTCTGTCTGACATCAAGACAACTCAAAAAGTTATGAACGGATCTGGATGAAATTTATTTGGATTGTTTAGTACGTTAAGAGGAACAGATGATTAACTTTTAGGAAAGATCCGTCCATCCGTTTGTTTGTTTGTCTGCCTCATTTTTTGTCAATGCTATAACTCAAGACGTTATGGACGGATTTTTATGAAATTTGCATGAGTTCCTAAGTTTATTATGCAGAGTAAATGACCAAATTTTTGTGATGATCCGTTTATTCGTTCGTGTGTTTGTTACTGTGTGTGATTTTTTACTTGTTAGCGCAATAACTCAAAAACGTACGAATGGATTTTTATGAAATTTACCCAAGTTGTTAGTATTGTTAAAAGACATGAATAATTAAGTTTTGTTACAGATTTGTTGGTTCATTGTATGTTTAACTCACGTTTATCACAATGTTTGTTTGCAGCATAACTCAAAAATTTATGAATGGATCTTGAAGAAAATTACAGGAAGTGTTTATACCATCAAAAAGTAGAAATGATTAGATTTTGGTATTGATAAAAATAAAATCATGGTCTCAGGACCAATTTTAATTCTTTGTTACCGTTGCCTTGCTTGGTGGAGGTATGCGCTCTCAGAGTGCTCTAGTTATTACGGATACTGTCAGCAAGCATTGTTTTTACACACGGAAGGTTGCTTGCTGACTTGATGCCGTCGAAATAGGGACCAGTTGAAAAGAGGAGCTACATCACTTGTTTTGTCTTCCTTAGTTTATTTTTGTTAATGAAATGCCTAAAGATGTCAAGATGCTTTTCCGTAACCATAAGTGCTCTCTTTCTGTATTTCCTTCGTTTTCGTATTACCGAGGAATGTTCGCAGAGATTAAATAGCTTTTCACAGTACAGACATTTTTCAATGCCAAAATGAAGCTTATACTATACCTGAACTTAATTCCAGGTGTTAAAAACGGGCACATTACTGTAGTTACAACGTATTGGGAATAAGCGATTTGCTGTAAAAGTCACTGTCATTTATTTCAAAATGAGTGATGAACAAAGAAAGAGAATTCATTAGCAACTTAATTTTCTTCCATGCAATTTGAATCCAAAAGTATTTATATTCTTGATATACACTCCATATTTAAACAATATATGTCGGTACAGTGAAACAAAGAACTTCTGTTAATGAAGTTCGTGTTTTACTGCCATTTTAGTATCAATCTATACCGATGGCGTGATGACCTACCTTTTATCTTGTGGATCTTCAAACATATGTAGTTCAGGTGACGCTATTCACCTTACGCAGCGTCTGAAGTCACGATATTGGGTTCTTTTCATGGGTTGCAGCTGTCGACCAAAGGGAAAGCCGGCAGTGAATTATCTCCACAGTTCACGTTGCCAGTCTTGCCAGTCTTTTTGAATAAGAAGCCAGCAAATTTTAAATTTCAAAACTTTCGTATCATTGCATTCCGGATATGCTGCAGCTTTTGTTAGGCAGCCTTGTTCGCCTCACGGTAAAGCTATTAGTACATGTACAGTACTTTGCCACCAACTTTGCAAGCTATACAAACCTCACAGGTACTTCCACTCTTTGCTAAGGGTCTGGCAACAATCCAGTCATTCCTATTTACAGTGATATATTCTAGAATTTTCCAAACCTATGTGAATGTGAAGCGTTCGAATCGTTGTTGTATCAAATACAGCTGGAGAAGCTGAGTCGTTAGCGTAGTCGAACTTTTACCCGTCTTGAATTGTGACAAGGAAAAGTTCTTGAATTGCCTCAAGTTGTTCCAATTTTTTCCTCGTACTCTGCATCCAAAGTGGAGAACAGTATTCTCTCCTCGGCAGTATTAATTGCTTCCATACAATGCGCATCACCTCTACTTGGCCGGACGTGAAAGTTCGTAAAGCCCATCCACTCCATTTCCTCTCTAACACTATAACTCCAGCTACATATTCGTTAGAGAAGTCATCATTTCACATCCTTCAGTTGAAATCTTTTAAAACTTAAAAAAATTTCATTCTTTTAATTTCAACTTACACCTAGTAGCACACGTACTGTACGTTGTAGACTAGCGAGTATAGTTTTTTTTTCCGCATGGAAGTAGTTCAAATTTAGTTTCACTTAAAGCCGCATGATTGTATACCAACTGGCCATTGGGTGATACTTTGCAAAATCTCGTTGGAGAGAGATCATGCCTTCCTCTGATCGAACAGCGGTTAGTATTTGTGTGTCCTCAACAAATGATTTTTTTAGGAGGGTGTCCCAGTTCACAGACTGCCTGCATGGTGACGATCGGGGTCAACTACATGTTTGTATGCATCAGAAACACTCGTACTCAAGGCCTAGCACCGGAAAAATAACTTCAGAAAATATCTTGAATGCAATTACGACAAAGAACTAACTGTCTCCAATTGTAATAGATACAACGAAGATTCGAGAGATTTACAATCATAATATATGTTCGGAATATCCTTTACTTTAATGTATCACTGTGAATGTTAATTAAAGAATTGCCGCCAAACAATTAGAAGGAACTGGAAGGAATTGTGACATACGTATTCGAGACAGAGACGGTGACAAATCCGTGGGGATAAAATGTTTTTTAACAACTTAACTGTAGTGGAGCAAGCTTTTTTAACAAAATGCCTCGGCATATTCGAAATACTACTGATATGACGGCTGTAGAGTTCCATAATTTACTGGATTCTCATTTAAGATGAATAGCAGATAGACTAGCGGTTAGCGGTTACGTGCATTGCAGAGATAATTCGCTGCTGCCTCTCTTTGGTAGCTAACTGCGACCCCACAGAAGACACCCAGCATCGTAACTCCACACACGTGAGGTGATGTGTGTAACGTCACCAGGACTCCGTCCAACGACCCACAAGGTACTCACACTTGAACAAGCTATGCAACGTATGAAATACACCACATCCTTGATTTGCCGTGGTATAGTTCTGCGAACTTATTCACGCGATTGCCGACGATATTGCATGCTCTCTGCTCATGTAAACCAAAGTACTCAAATAACGATCCAATCCAATCACTACTATCAAGTTCCCTCACTCTCTGCACTTTAACATTTCTTGTCTCTATTCAGACTTAACTTCTTGTTTGCACGAAAGGTTACTAAATGTAATTTTGGGGCCTTAATCTGTGATTCTAGTGAGAGTTCTGCACTGATTAACAGTGTGGAATATTGATCGTAAGAGTAGTAGTTCTGGGTTGCAGCAAACTGCAAGTCCAATATTTACGTTTCACTCATGGATTCAGTACAACATGTAGGGAAGTGGGAAGGTATGAATATAATAATCGTTTTTAATATTTATTAAAAGATAACCCAACAATCAAATACAATATGAAATCAAAGTCAAAGCGAAAATGATTGATCTTCAAGGCATGTCTATTAAAATTATATTTGAAAGTTGTGACTCTGTAGGTTGTCATCAACAATTTAGATAAGAGGTACAAAAATGATAACTGAAATTATAAAGTTTGTTAGTAATTAGATTACCAACAGGAAATAAAAGTTTTTTTCATGAAGGTTATCTTCAAGGGGTAGGATGACTGCACATCGTTAAGGTTGGGATTTAGCTTGGTAATGAAGAGTGACTTCAGCATTCGCAGGTCAGAGCATGAATTGGCAGATCCCAGTATCAGAAAGTTTTGCTGTAACAAAAAGGATTATTTCACTGTTCTGCGTGTGTACGTATTGCTGAAAGCGTAGGCGTAGTTTAAGGGATCCCCATGTTCTATAGCTTCTATCCACAAGCTAGAGGACTCTAAACCTCAGCACACGCGTGGAAGAACAGACATAAATTATTAATTTTAAGTTTTTTCAATGGTGTAGTAGGTGATGCATGGAAACTCTTTCAAACATTTTCAAAACGTGACTAATTAGGGAGACAGGCCAATTGGCTGG
This sequence comes from Parhyale hawaiensis, assembly GCA_001587735.2. NCBI lineage: Eukaryota > Metazoa > Arthropoda > Malacostraca > Amphipoda > Hyalidae > Parhyale > Parhyale hawaiensis. The sequence continues at coordinate 22,512,718 of LQNS02278180.1, read as the reverse complement.
ATCCATACTGTTTCTAGCTTTTGCTACATCGATCATACGTGTTATGCGCTCCCTAACGCGAAGTTGCAATTTTCTCACACATTTTTTTTCTTGTAGGTTGAGTTAGTACACTGATGAAGTGAGCAATGAAAATGAACACCACCTTCTTGGAGAATGCTTCAAGTTACGGTCTCATCTTTCTAAGCTTGCTGTCGAATGTTTATGGAGAGCGCGTGTTCCACAAAACTGTCTTTGATAAAGTTTTGCCATCGAAACTCACGAGGACGACAGCCACTGCATTGAAAGCAAGTAAGTTTAGCTTAACGTTTTTAAATGTCGCAAACTAATTGGTAAGTCAGTTATATGACTCAGTAACATCCCAGTAGTGTAAAAGAGGTCTAAATTATTTTGCATTGCATATGCTGCCATTGATAGAGGCTGCTATCTCAGTTCCGTTCACCAAAAACTACACAGCGCTTCCGATTACCATAAAACGTTTCAACCGCTCGACTTCGGGCTTCGTTTCTCGGCTACCGCACAAGCGCGCTTCCGGGGAAGCAACCGGCAATTTTCGAGTATACTAGACGACCCGTGACCCGTTTATCGTCATCACGATCGTTTTGTCTGTCTTTCGTGCCCATTTTGCTTCCTTCTCACCTATAACTCATAGTGATCTTTCTTCCATCTGTTCTTCTTTCCCAACTTGTTGTTCCCATGCGCGTTGATTCTGTGTGGGAACACCCTCGTGCATGGGTTCCACGTGTCTGTTATCACACTACGTGTCCCTTCGCTCTTCCACTGTGACATCGCCTTTGTTGTGGAAACAGAGACTTAAACTTCTGAATATCATAATAATAGTCACGATCGTCTGCGCTTATTTATTTAGCTGGTCATAAACCACGCGCTATTCGTCCGTCCTCTCCTGCCCGTCAAGGAGCTGCCCATGCGGCTCACTGTCAACAGATTCTCTGCTTGTCTAACGAAAGCAAATTCGATTTATATGTTACGTATTCTAGTTGTATTTTCCAGAGCATCATTTAAATTATCGTGCCCGTTCTTGCAACCAAGGGGCAGTTTCCACGTGCGTATCACAGATACAATCGAATTAAAGAGCTAATCCATGCCCCAGCAGAGGCAATACCTCCCCATAGAACCCATAACCATCGAATTTATTCCCTATCTAAAAGTGAAGAAGATGTGTCAAACAAGATCACA
>LQNS02278180.1:22472236-22483471 GCA_001587735.2 Parhyale hawaiensis | reverse complement strand
CAAATGATGCAAAATATCATTGTATATGTACAAAACACCTAACATCTTTAACTTGATATATGTTTATATTAGTAAAAATTATTTGGACATGTTTAATGTTTACATCAAATATCTACTAGTTGGACCTAGGAGTCGGAGTCGGAAAATCTTGAGGACCAGGAGTCGGAGTCAGAGATTCTGGAGGGCCAGGAGTCGGAGTCGGACCTTGAACCCTCCGACTCCGCAACCCTGATTTCGTCATTCAAGATCAACAGAGGATCAGCTGCCGTCTATGTATTGTGATGTGGCTGATTGTGTGCAGGGTTGCGGATTCGGAGAATTTGAGGGGGAGTCGGACTTGGAGTCGGAATCTCAATTGCTCTAGGAGTCGGAGTCGGAATATTTAGTCCGACTCCGGGATCACATTTATAAACAAATATCATTCAATTCTAAATTTTCAGTCACATATTTAAAAAAAAAAGTAAATATGGATTTTTTTTGCCCATTTCTCTTCTAGAGCTATAGCTACCATGTATTTTCCTATTCCATATGATGAGGCCATTGAGAAAATGTTGGGTAGAACTTTCGCACCTTGTACCATATGTGAGGGGGGCAAAATAATCAATTTTAGACAGATTGTTCTGAAATTTGCATAGTATATGTAGCTATGTATTTTTGAAAAAGAAACACATTTTGCTCCTACAAATTTTTTGGTTTAGGCCTTCCTTTTTTAGATAGTGGGAAATTATAAATATAGCTGTAGATATGCATTTTTTCTAAATTTCAAAGGAATAGAACTCAATGAGTTTTCATCATAGAAAAAAGCAATGACAGTTTTGGAATCCGTGAAATAGTTTGGACATTAAATTGAGGACATCAGGACATTAAAAAAAATTTGGGTAAAACTTTTGCACTTGGTACATTATGTGAGGGCAGGGGGGGCAAAATACTCAATTTTCTAACGATTGTTCTGAAATTTGCATGAAACAGATTTTACTCCCACAATTTTTTATTGAGGCCTTAGTTTTTGAGATAATGGAAATATATATCAATATATACCCTGCATTTTTTCTAAATTTCAGTGAAATAGAACTCAATGAGTTTTCATGCTACAATAAAAACAATGACAGTTTTGGAATACTTGAAGCATTCCTAAGAAAACTATGCAGCAGGATTTTTCAATTCAGCCCTTTTTTTCAATTCAACCCAAAACCAATCTTCCCCTATATTATAGTTAGGTAGTGATTGGACAGAATAGAAAATGGAGCAGCCAGCTCAGTAGTTTTGTTAAGAATGTTTCAAGGATTCCAAAACTGTTATTATTTTTATTGTAGCATGAAAACTCATTGAGTTCTATTCCTTTGAAATTTAGAAAATATGCATAGGTAGATCTTTGTACTGTATATACTTCCTTTATCTCAAAAACTAAGGCCTAAATGAAAGAAATTGTAGGAGTAAAATGTGTTTCTTTTTCAAAAATACAGACACTACGTAAATTTCAGAACAATCGGTAGAAAATTGAGTATTTTGCCCCCCCATGCCCCCCTCTCATAAACTACCAGGTGCAAAAGTTAACCAAAAATTTTCTATTGTCCTCATGTCCTCACCTTATTTGTATTTGTTTAATGTCCTCATGTCCTCACTTCAATATCCCAAATGATGCAAAATAGGTATTGTACAGTATATTTACAATACACCTAGCATCTTTAACTTGATACACATAACTATGTTTATACTAGCAAAAATGATTTGGACATATTTTATGTTTACATCAAATATCTACTAGTTGGACTTAGGAGTCAGAGTCGGAAAATCTTGAGGACCAGGAGTCGGAAAATCTTGAGGACCAGGAGTTGGAAAATCTTGAGGACCAGGAGTCGGAGTCGGACCTTGAACCCTCCGACTCCGCAACCCTAAATTTGTGTGGATAGAGGTTTTCTTGTGGATGTTGTTCTCTTAGATTTATTGAAGGCGTTTGATAGCTACTGTGTCGCATGCTGTAGCTACTGATTGAGAAACTTTGGTCTCTGGGTGTCAACCCTGTAGTGGTTCTGTGGATTGAGGGTTTCATGACTGGGCGCACCATACGTGTTTGTGTGGATGGCATTGCCAGTGGGGGGGAGGGAGTGTCAAGTGGTGTCCTTCAGGGTTCTGTTTTGGGCCTGGTGCTGTTCCTACTATATGTTAAATGCCTACATTATGCATCATGTGTTTGGAGTGTTGGGTATAGGGCTGATTTAAAGTTGCTGGAGTCTGTGCAGAGGAGTTGCACAAAGCAAATCAAAGGATTCTATGACATGAGTTATGGTGATGGATTGAGAAGTTTGAAACTGTACTGGATTAAGGGCAGGTTGTTGCATACTGATTTAGTCAAATATTTTATTGGAGGAGATTGTGCTTGGGAACCGATGTTGGTGACTTGGCTAACTTTTTTTGTCCGTGCTCCTGACTGGCGCTTGAGGGGCCATGGCTACCAGCTGATGATTCCCAGGTGTGAGACGGAGTTGAGGAGTACCTAGGTTCTTTCATGTGAGGAATGTGGATGTGTCGAACTCTTTGGCAGTGGGTGTGGTGGAATCGGAGAATTTAGGGGCTCTTAAGAGGGCTTTGGATGCTCACCTAGGCGATCTACTGAATGATTTTGTTAAGTGATCGACTTGATAGCTATCCTGTAGGCACACTATCCAACCTTGGTTTTGGTCTTGCGAGGGACTTGTTTGTTGGTGGTTGGCGTGCTTGGCTGTGGTGGTCCCATGCTGTGCTGGCTATTGGGGCCGCAAAGGTGAGCTAACATTTTCATCAGAACCTGTTTGACAAGAATAGCTTGCATTTCAGAAAACAATGTGGTCACTTTTTAGCAGAAGTGCATCAGCTTCATTTCAATATGACATTGGTGATGCTGTACTACCTGGTGAGGGCAGAAGCATCTTCAATCTTCATTATGCCAAGAAAAAGGTAAGTTGAATTTTTATATAATTCTGTTTCATGCAAGTTATGCATTGATTAGTAGATTAGACTAGATAGGTAGGTGGCAGTAGATGAACCAATAGGCCCATTCCCAAAGAGACACTGGAACTTATGCCCTGGCCGTTTATAAGCTATTGCCATTATGTTTGTAGGCTGTAGAGGACTGGGGAAAAGAGAAGAAAAAAGAGGGGGTGAAGTATCTCAGCCAAAGAGATGATTATGAATGCATGCCAGTATGATCAATAACCGCTGATATGCGGAGCTCAAAGATGTCAAACTGTGTAGTTGGAGCGGATGAGAGAAGAAGACGGATTAAGGTGGCCTAGGAAGCTTTCACCTTTAGGAGTTTGCAACTCATGGAGAAGGAGTTCTTAGCCGTGGAGGATGCATCTCCCAATGTAGCCTATGTCAAGATGATTTTTGAAACACATTGACTGACTCCGCACCAACAACGTCGGAAGTAAGTCTATTCCAAATGCTGTCTATGAAATAGGGTAGAGACGTTAGTCTGCGATCACCGGCTTGGTCTGCGATCACTTCTACACCCCTCCATTAAAAAATTGCTGCAAGACAAACCATTGATGCTAGAACGATTAGCTAGGGCTCAAATTGTGGCCAAAGAAATGCTTAATATGACCTGCAAGTTGTAAATTGTGATTCCCCAAATTCAAAGTTTAGGAATTTTTTAAATGGGAAAATTACATGAAAATGTGCCCATTTCTTTGGTATTATAAAATCTACCACGCTCGGGAAATAATTTTTTTGAGGGGTTTACTTGTATTAAAGTCGCAATATCAGTGTTTGATATTGTAGTACACATATTGGACTAGCTTCTGGTAATTTTTTCATGAGTCTACTTAGCATCCCCTACGGTGGGGGGGGGGGTGATCAGACATTGCAGAAAAAAGCATGCAAGTCGGTAGTCTGCGATAAAAATTCAAAGTTATTTTTTTTTTGAACCACGATTATCCAAAGTTCATTGTAATTAGTTGGTGCACCTTTTAGCACTTGGTTTCATATTCTAACATTTGTACTTTTCTTGTTTCAGGATGGCGTTAGTCTCCGACCACCATAACGGCCACTGTGGTCGATCGGTCGACCACAGAAACCGCAGTCATCGACTGGTCGGATATATTGCTTTCGTGGTCGACCAGATAACCACAATGATCGACCGGTCGGACATTGCGGTATATTGATTGACCACAGTGGTCGACCAGATAACTGCAATGATTGACTGGAAGGTGTATCTGATATCAGCTAGGTACCTGTGCATGTTGTGTATCATATATTGCATCAATATGCAAGGCGCTCAAGATACCAGCTGGCTATGCATGTTGTGTTTCGTATATCGCGTTAGTATGCATGGCGCGTAAGGTATCAGCTGTCTGTGCATGTTGTGTATTGTATATCGCGTCAATACCTATGCACGGCCCGTTTCGTAGTCCCTCCCTTAGCCTAACCTGCTGCGGCAGTGCAACCCCACAAGGCTCCCGGAAAGTAGAGTGGAAACAGGACTCTGTGGGCTTCATAAGTCAATCCCCCTCACAAGGGCACAAGTGCTACTGCAGTTATTGTGGGAGATCCTTCACCACGGTGTTTGCGGCCTAATGTTGCTGTGAACAGGTCGGCAATCAACCGGGCTGGGTCACAGAAGTGACCGTGGACCCATCGAGTCAAAGGTGAAGTATGGCGAGGCTGTTAAGTTAGAGGTTAGGAGGAGAGGTTGAAGAGAGGGTCAGTACAGGATAAAGTTAGGTGAGACCAGAATCGGTTGGGAGCAAAGTGTGTCTTGTGTGGCCGTAGCGGGTGGTGGTACAGCAATGGTAGCTGTATTTGTTTTTGTGGTTGCATAGTGAGCTCTACCCGCCCCTGACCTCCAAAGGCGCACCACCTGACCACGACCCCATAACATTTGGTCTGACTGTGCATGTTGTTTATCGTATATTGTGTCAGTATTCACGGCGCATAAGGTACCTACCAGCTGTCTGTGCATGTTGTGCATCGTATATTACATCAGTATGCAGGGCGCATAAGGTACCAGCTCCTAACATGTTCATCGTATAACACGTCAGTATGCACGGCGCATAAGGTATCAGCTGTCTGTGCATTTTGTGTATCGTACATCGCGTCAGTATGCACGGTACATTAGGTATCAGCTGCCTGTACGTATCACGTAGCCTATAGTAGGTATATTGCGTCAGAATGCATGGCGCATAAGGTATCAGCTGCCTGTACGTTTCACATATAGTTTATTGCGTCAGTATGCACGGCGCATAAGGTATCAGCTGCCTGTGTGTGTCACGAATCGTAACACCATAGAAAAAAAAACATTCGAAACATAGTATGTCCCCATCGGGGTGCTACCCTAACTTATTGAGTTATGCGGCTAACAAACAATCGAACACCGGCAAAAATATTACATCCTAGGCCATGCTAATAAGTTTTCATGCATGAAAAAGTCACGGATTTGACTTTTAAGGGTCAAACATGTTTTTTCATAAAATTTATGTGATTGGAGTTAAAAGGTGATCGGAAAAAACTGTCTTGTAAATATCTCAAAAACAAAGTTAAACTGGAGCTCGAAATATGTTTGTAAACTTTTTATTTTGTTGCCCAAGGTAGGTGCAATACACAGAAGTTCATTTAACGAACCAAAAATATGCTATTCGAAAAGTTGACTTTTGTACCATTTTTGGGGGGGTTTTGTTTGTGTTACGGGACAAGCCATAACTCCATTTATTGGAGTCAGATCGATGTGAAAATCACTCAGATGTTAGAAACCAAAATTATCTTGCAGCTCCTGTAGCTTTGTTTAATAATCTAAAGGTTTTCTATTTTTCCTTTCTACCGATCATTAGCGGTCAAAATTGATCGGAGTTACTGGCTTACCCAAAGTGTCCGATCAGCCCACTATAACCGTTATAACAAAAACCTATTAATCGTAGGATAATGTACTTACTTTAAAAATAAAGTTCAATTCATGCTGTTTCTTTTGATATATAACAATGCTGAGTTATCAATTTTTTGGGAACTAGTCTATAAGGCGCGGAAATTTTTTTCTTGCAAAAAGTGATTGCAGACTAACGTCTCTACCCTATGAAATAAACTGCTGACTTTAGATTATTCTTCGAGCTTTATGCTTGAGTTTTTGACCGTTATCTGGCAAGCGATCATTAAGGTCACTTTCTAAGAGTCACGTTGTAGGTACGTTATTGAAGCCATTCAAATAGCTACTTCAATGTTTCTATTAGTTGCTCCCTGAGGCGTCTTTGCTCGAGAGATCAGACCCAGTTCTTTTAGGCAAGATTCATACAACATGTTTCTCAGCTAAGGTATAAATTTCGTTGCTTTTTCTTGGACTCGTGCCATGTTATTGCCATCTTCACACAGATGTAGCGACCAGAATTGAACAGCAAATTTTAAGTGTGTCCGCTGTAATGCCTTGTACAAGGGAATGATGATGTCCTTGGACTTGTATTCAAATTTTTGGTGATGAATCCCAGTACTCTGCTTGCCATTTTCACTCTCTTGTCAACTTGCTGCGTTGTAGTTTGTTTCTAATAGTGATTCCCAAGTCTTGTTGTTGGGTGACAGCAGCCAATTCATCCTATTCATTTTCAATGGGGTTGAAGGGTTCACCTGCCCTAGTTGTATTACTGGGCACTTGTTGACATTAAAGGTCATCTGCTACTTTGTGCTCCATGCCATGAGGCGGTTAAAGTCTTGTTGGAGCCTGGCTCTTTTCGTGGCAGGATGACATAATTATCACCCGCAAATTTACTGATTTTACTACGGATGTTAAGATCCAAATCACTGATGTAAATTGAGAACAGACATTGGCCAAGCACGCTACTTTGTGAAACCCCTGATGATACCTGCGTCCAGTCGCTTGTCTCTCCTTCATGCTACACTCACTGCTGCTGTCCCACAAGCCATGCCCCAATCCATCGTAAATAGTCTCCCTGGATGCCATGGGCTTCCAATTTTTTCATTAGCCGCTGATGGGGACTTCATCAAAAGCCTTTTGGAAGCTTAGGTACACAAGGTCTACACCCTTTTATTTATCTTAAATGTCCGTAACTTTTGAGAAAAAGTCCAGTAGATTTGTTAAGAAACTTCTTCCATTTCGGAAGCCATGCTGAGTGTAGGATATGAGGTGATACATCCTCAGTTGATCAGTGCACAAGTCTAGAAGTGCATTAATACTATCAGTGCCGTAAAACGGGGTGACTTCGGACGCCGGGGGTGACTTCAGACAAAATTAGCTGAGAGGAACTTACTGCAGTGACAGGAAAAGTATCAGAAGTTGGAATGAAACTTCTACAGTGTAATGAAGGCTGGTATCTCTGTAATATATCACTAGGCCCAGACTCAAATTCGACTTGCATAAACACAGAGAGGAATACGTTTTGTAAACAAAACAAACAAAAATATCCCAACAAACAAAACGTATTCCTTTCTGTGTTTATGGTAAAGTTTGAGTATGGGCCTAGTGATTTACTACAGAGATAAAAACCTTTATTACTCTGTAGAAGTTTCCTTCTAACTTTTGATGCTTTGCCTGTCACTGCAGTAAGTTCCTTTCTACCTGCTTTTGTCCGAAGTCACCAAGGCCTCCAAAGTCACCCCATTTTACGGTAGCTACTTGATATAAGTACCTACCCATAGACCACATCATACCTTGACTGCCCAAGGATGATGATATGGAATAGGTTTGCACATGTGAATTATAAATACCACAGTTGGTTTAGATATAACAATGATCAATGTGATACTGTTGGCCAAATTATTGCAATATTTTATAATTATTCAGGTTGTATTGTGCAACATTTATGCACCTGGTTTGTAAAATGTGGCCCCAAGCGCTGCCATTAACAGATTGAGTTCTCCTATCCTAATCATAAAATATACCACATAATTGGAAAAAATTATGGGTTGATCATTCGCCAGTTTCAACAACATAGATACCTACGTTAGATAGTCTAGATGTGGAGAACTGGTTAGGTTTTTTACAAGTTAGTTAGCTAATGCTAGTTGAATGTGACACTTTTTGTTGTGTTGCTGTAGGTACCTCAAGCAGCATGTACTGTATATAAAGCTAGTAGCTGATATTTTTTTCTAATTCTCCAAGCAAGTGTATGACTTCTGCAGAGTGTTATAGACTTTTGCTTTAATATTATTGCACCAGAAGGTAAGAAATTGGTTTCTCTGATACTTTAATGTTTTCTATACCAGTCTTGTTGAAAAGTTCTTCTATCTTGGCGTTTTCAGTCATGTGCAGCTGAACCAATTTTTAAGTTATATATACACTTATAACAGAAATAATAGCTTTGGTACAAAATTGCCCATAGTGGTATCTCATTTTTGCGTGTCCAAATTTTCATGAAACTTGCAAGAAAATCGTGACATCTTATGGCAACACTGTTGAGTTAGTTTTTATTTTGCTGTGTCTCCTGATGGACAACTCTTTCCATTTTTTCTCTTTTTGAGGTGAATGACAATAAATGCTTCTTGTTTATTCTACTAAAATGGGATGTGGCAAAGCTCTAACTAACGAAGAGAAAGAAACTATCATCAAAGAAACTACTAAAGGCACCTCTCCTGAGGTTATTGCCTGAAAAATAAGACCCCATATTGACACAGTGATAAGATTCTTGAAGGACCCTACTCCACAAAATATTATCAGATGCTGGGCATTGAAAGATTGATACTGATAATGACATGAGAAATGTGGTTTGTCAGCTACATAAAAGACCCAAGCAAACAAGTAAGTAATTTTTACTGCTGCTGCGCTTCTTAAAGTGCCTAAAACTACAAGCAATTTCATCCTGCACTCTATTTCTTCTGTGAAATCCCCTCTGAAATTGCCTCCTCTGACTCCAGTACATAAAATTTTGAGGATGGAATGGGCAGAGAAATATATGAAGAGGGAGGTGGTGTTATGATACCGTATGAGCTAGTAACATAGGTGATTGACTTGTAGGTCTGGTTAGAATATATACCCTACTTGATGGCGTGAAAATTACCTACATGTGCATTATACTGTGACATGTTAAGGACGGCCTTGGTCCCATGTCTGGATGACATTCCCCTTTCGTTGCTTCGAAGCTGATTTTCATGTATGATAATCCGCCTTCTCATTCTGCCCGTACTGGAGTCTTTGGGGTCAATGGAGAGAAACTGATGGTTTGGCCACCGTGCTCACTTGATCTAAACCCAGTTGACAACTTCTAGGCCCTTCTAAAAAGTGAAATTTTTGTCTTGTGGAATGCTGTTGCTGCAGCAAAGGCAGTTCCACCTTCAATGCAATAAAGAAACTAACTGGCTGCATGGTTTCAAGGTTTATTGAAGTTATTAAAAGTCATGGGGGTCATGTTAGCAAATAAAACTTTTTCCAGTCGTTGCAAACTTTTTGTTGAAGATTTCTTGTTTAATTCATATTTCTCAGTGGCTCTCTCCAACTGAACACCTCTGTCGGTAGCACCAGACTCGCAACATCGCCTAACTCTGGGGGCGTCTGAATGGTAGTTTAGACTGTTTCAAGGCGTAGCCTAAGCCTCATTGCAGACAGCTTTCGGTGTTTTTAAGGCTCCACCCACCTGGCACCTCAGGAGCCCAGCAGCAGCAGCACTCCCCATTCTGTCAAGACTCTCACTACAATTAACATTTCAATCTGTGCTTTGGTCTTAGCTGTTGCTCTGTGTTCACCGATCGATCTTACAGCTTGGGAAATACTTCCCTTACCGTTTATTAGTACCTAGGTACTCTAATACGGTTTTTCCTGTTGAGAAATTTGTTTTTACCATTTCTAGTGATACGTTTTGGAGACTGTGTTAAGTGTGTGATCGGCCTAGGGTGTCGCCATCTTTGATGCTTAACCCACGACTTCTTGTGTTCACAGAGCTGCAGCAGCTGTTTGTTCATGAAGACCGGTGACAGTGATGGTGTTTTGTGTTGAATTAAAGTTAATGTAAATGGTTTTTCCTCATAATAGAGGAATAAAACTCTGTGGTGTTAGGCACTTGTGCCCCAAAAAATCCAACAAGTATATTGTTTGCTTAAATACTTCGTGGTGGGCCCCAGTAGCCCTAACAATTCCGCGAAGTATATTGCCTTATGATTTTTGCTATTTTTGCGGTGGTGGTCATTACAGCCTCTCTGTGCCACCTGTTAACGTAGTGTCAAAGTCTGGATGGTTGGCTTTGTGTTACCCTAACAATCCCATCTAGCACAGCGATACATATTGCGGGCAAATAAGAGAACGATTTTCATTTTTTGAAAATAAAGGTTAACCAAGTAGAGTAGGTTGATGAATCTTTTGATGGGGCCCTAAGGAATGTATTTAACATATTTCTACAAAATATCAAGACAAACATAACTATGTTTAATATATTAGAGCAATCTAACAAACAATAACAAAAATTAAGCAGTGCAAAATAAGAGAATGATCTCTAAATACAATTTTACAAACAAATAACATGGAACAATGGTCAATTTTAGGTTTAGAACAATTAGTATGGAGTACCTACTCAAACCTTTATTATCAATAACTTTAGCACAGCGATGATTACACGACACAAGTTTCTTACAAAACTCTGGAGTTATTTTTTCCATTCCTCTTCAATTTTAGTTCACAGACCCTTTACTGTTGATGGTTGTCATTCTCTTACATTGTCACCTATAATTTTCCATAAATTTTCAATAGGATTAAGGTCCAGGCTTTGGGTAGGCCACTTCATGACTTCGATATTCTCTTCCGCGAAATATTCCTTCACTTTCTTTGCTGTATAGCACGGGGCATTGTCCTGCATAAAAATTGCTTGCTGGTTTGGTGATGACCGTAGAGATGGGATAACATATTGCTGTACAAGATTGAGATACACATTGGCATTGACAGTTTCTTTAATGGCCACCAACGTTCCAACTCCTTCAGATGAAAACATGCCCACACCATTACGCTACCTCCCCCATGCTTTACAGATGTTTTGACACATTTTGGGTTCAGCCTGTCACCTGTTGCACGTCTAACATACCATCTGCCATCAGATCCAACCAAATTAAATTTACTTTCGTCACTGAAATGCACTCTTTTCCAATTTTCATCTCTCCAAACGATGTGCCTTTCCGCATATTCAAGTCTTGCTTTCTTATTCTTCTTGCTGATAAGTGGTTTAGTGGCAGGACTGTGTGCCTTTAACCCACATGCATTGAGGCGACGAGAAACTGTATAGCGAGACACTTCTATGTTGTTATTGACCTTCAGCTTTCTGGAAATTCCCGCTGCAGTTT
>LQNS02278180.1:22458463-22471686 GCA_001587735.2 Parhyale hawaiensis | reverse complement strand
ATTCCAAACATCCACACACGATGGAAAAAACGAACGGGAATACTGGCCCGTACGGCATCGTAACGGTTCCAAGGCAAACTCATGTAGAGCACCAGTCCGCCGAGTATACCCCACCCGAACAAATGGATCTGGAAGAAACTCAGACAGTGGATGACTGGGACAGTTGTAGATTTTATACAAAAAACAGACCCCACCAACTCTGCGACGATGCGCTCTAATGTATTAAATGTAGTTATGTTTGTCCTGATATTTTGTAGAAATATGTTGAATACATTCCTTAAGGCCCCATCAAAAGATTCATTAACCTACTCTACATGGTTAAACTGTATTTTCAAATAATGAAAATCGTTCTCTTATTTTGCCCGCTAGTGTATATATATATAGGTAATGTATTTTGAACTGAACTATTAGATGGAGGTGAATTTTCGATAACGGGCTAACAACTGGTCAAAAGAGTTCAATAGAGGAACCGAAAATCTGGAACTTCTAACGGTAAGGACGTTTAAAATTTGGCGGGAAATGCTTTAAGGTCAACATTTCAAAGAATTTAGAAAAAACTCTACTGGTGGTGAAACCCCCTTTCTTGGCAGATAGGGGCATCAATGTTTTGGGATGCCAATATACGAGGTATTTTGAAAATTCGAGATTGGAATTTGAATTCAAAAGCATCAGTTCTATAGATCAAAGGGAGCTTACCGTAAGCCGTGGTAATTCAGTTTCTATTTATGGCACTTGAAGAGCATCTAGCGAAGTCAACAAGTCACTGAAGCTGAATGTTTTTAGGCACAGCAATGCAGAACGGTAGAGGACCGGGGGTTGCCCGGTTTAAATATCTCATGGTTCTGTAATTGCCGAGCCTAATAAGCTACTAGCTTCGATTGTCTGCTTTCACTTCTGCTTATCACGTTGACTGATGTGTTCACTTGCCGGTCACGTATTAATTCCGGCATGACTGGAGGAATACCGACGGGTTTCATGAATTCCGGCCTAGTCCGATGAGCAGCAACTAGTTTTACTTGCACTATACCGACACGTTCAATGAGTACCCTCATGACCGATGAGTGATATGCAGATCGATGTGACCGATAGAATTCTGGCTATGTGCGATGAGCAGCAACAGAAGCCTTGCTCTTGCTTTGACTGTGCTATCCCGGCACAATCGAACAATTTCGGCATGACATGAGGAATACCGACGTGTCCGATGAATTTTGGTCTCTAAGCCGGCGCGATCGACTAGTAACCTCATGACAGATGAGTGAAACTTAAGTTCGACGTGTCCGATAAATTTTTCCTATGTATGTTGAGCAGTAACAGGAGCCTTGCTCCCATTGGCACTACGCTTTTTGTGCACAATCTATCTATTCCGGCACGAAGGTAGGAAGGCCGGAGTGCTCGGTGTTTTCCGGTCTAGTCCCATGAGCAGCAGCTAGGATTGCTTGCGCTGTACCGACACGATCGACGAATTCTCTCTCGACCAATGAATTGAAGGCAGACCAAGTTGGTCGATGAAGTTCCGGTGGTATCCGTTGAGCAGCAATGGGAGCCTAGCTTTCACATTGACTGCTATTTCGACACTAGCAAACGATTCCTTCATGACCTGGGAATACCTACGTAACTGATGAGTTCCGACCTAGTTCCGAAGAACAGCGACTAGTATTGCTTGCACTATGCCGGCACGATCGAGGAGTACCATCATGACCGAAGAGTGATATGCAGATAGCGGTAGCCGTTGAATTTTCTGGCTATGTATGTGGAGCTGCAACAGGAGCCTTACTCGCGTTTGCATGGCGCTTTTCCGCCACGGTCGAGCTTTTCTGGCATGACCTGGTATTCCTACATGTCCGATGATTTCCGACGTAGCCGATGAGTAGCCATTACTAGGGCGGTCGCTAGACCGGCTCTATTGATGAGTATCGTCATGACCAAGGAGAGATATGCTGACCGGTAGGTCAGAGGTATTGCCCGCTAAGACCGTGTTGCAACAACATGAGTTTTACTCGTTTTTTGACTGCTCTTTTCCAGCACACTTGAACTAATCCGGAATTGCCTGGGAATACCAACATGTCCGACGAATTCCGGCTTAGACCGAGGAACAAAAGTTAGTATTGCATACGCTATGCTGACACGGTTGATCAGTATCATCAGAACCAAGTGGTGCAAGGCAATCCGATGCGGTCGATAATTTTCGGCCATGTCGAGGAGCAACAACATGAGTATTGCTCTTGTTTTGGCTGCTCTTTTCCCACGCAATCTTAGATTGCGGGCACGACCGGTGAATTCCAACAGGTCTGATGATCTTCGGCTTGGACCTAAAAGCAGCAGAGAATTTTTGCTTGGGCTATGCCGACACTTGATAGTACCGTCAGGTCCGATCTGCGATAGGCAGACCATGGGGCAGAAGAGATTATGCTAAGGCCGGCAACATAAGGATTGCTCGTGTGTCGGACTGCCCCTTTTGGGCACAATCGAACAGATCTGGCTTGGCCGACTGACGCGGTCGACAAGCCGGCAGGCCGGATCAGAGGTTGCTGATATAGTACGAGCTTCAGCTTTCTGACCTCAAGAATACCCACATGCTCGGTGAGTTCCGGTTTAGTCCTATTAACAGCCACAGGATCGTAGAGACCTGGTACGTCCGTGCTTTGAGAGTGCCCGAGCTTCTCCACCACGATTGATGAGTACCTCCAGGCCGGATCAGGATTAGGCAGATCATGCACTAGTTTCTGATCCCAAGCATCGGGTATACCGATGGGTATAAGGAGCTCCATTACGGTAGACGGTTACCGGCAGGCCGGATAAGTGATAGGCGCTGAACTACACTATCGGCTGATTCTTCGCAGCACCAACAAGTACCTAGAGATCCGGAGTATCTTGGCGGTTGAATCTCCTGTCTTGACTGGGCTGTGTTTATCCCGGAAAGATTGATGACTTCCAACAGGTCTTTTCAGCGATGGCCTGAATTACGCTACTTTCCGATCCCAGCCCACCACTCATCTGGACAGGGCTGTTCTGGCTTTAGCCGATACACTGCTACTAGAACGGATGGATGCCTAGGGGTCTCCAGGATTAATAAGCTCCTGTTCTTGCTGGGATTACGATATACTGTACAGCCAGTGCCGTGGTATGGCAACACGAGCCACGAAGGGATCTCCAGGTGGGACCTAGGCGCTGTTTGACACCAAAGTCTCACTCGGGACGGGGGAATTGTAAGGCCGGCACTTCTAGCCTATCGAGTAAGAACGCCATGAGATCCTCGTTCTAGGTCTCTGTTTAGAAATCTGGCCACGCGGTGAGCCTCAACGGGGGCCTAGTCCGGTATAGCATAAGCACCAGAACGGCCAATGTCCTTCAGGCCTATGGGATTCTCTGGGCATTACAGAAGGACCAAGGTTGCCGGGAGTAGAGCCCTCCAGAGGTACACGGCAACAGTCCCAGGCTATTTGCCTGTGACTGCCGAGGGGAAGCTAGGACCTAAGTGCCCTATTTCTCGCGGGGCAACTAAACTACCGGACACAATAGTGAAGTATTCTCGAAAGATGGGTGCGCCCTGGTAGTCCCCGAAGTCCCTTTCTGTAGAGCTGGACATTCCTGCTCGAACTAAAACCAAGAAGGTTTCAAAGTCTAGAAAGCTTAAAACCTCAGAGGTCTGATTTCGATGGTTAGATCAGACAGCACGCGGGACTAGATAGAGCTATACTTTTTATAATCGCGGCTTCACAGTAGCGCCTGTTGCTGGCGCGTTAGTTTTTTGAATAACTACAATCGAAAAGGAGGTGTCCTTTAGTGACTGGCTTCGCCCAGGTCGTCCGATGACCTGAGAAATACACTAAAGATCTAAAGGTGTCCTCGCATCTAATACGAGGAATGCGAGTTTTGATAAGTACGTATTATAATCTGAAATGCTATGATCATGTATCTGGTTGTAGGAAAATACGTAGGCAGAAGTACTGTATTATGTTGATTTCCTTTTCGTAGATGATTTCACCTTTTCTACTCTGTGTTCTGTGACTACTCTATCTAATTTTCGTGTCTTTCCTTTTTACTAGACTTCCTTTCATACTTTACTGATTGTACTGTATTAAGAGAATCATTCACATAGTGTAAGACGGCTGCACACAAAAGCACTCACGATGTTCTAAGCGTGCGGCGCGAACGTACCCGACGCGCTTATTTAGGTCACCGCTTCCCCTAAGCCGCTACAGGAAATACCCAATAGTTGGCTATCAATCGTCGCCAGATATATTATTAGATACACCACGAGCGAACTAAGTGAGCGAGTGTCGAGATAACTGCATAAGAAAAACCTTGCTAGCCTTGCAAATAATTACCGTAATGGAGAATTGCACGTTGGCCCCTCGCTTTTGAAAATAAATTAGATAGAATTTTACTAATTGGGCTCAAACAGGAATTTCCGATCTGCCTTGTCTCGACCTAATTCTTGGAAGTCGGGACGATTTCACGCAAGTATGGCGACACCCTGTCGCGCTCTTGATTGGTCAGACGCATCAGGCTGATGCAATAATGGTGCAAGCAAAGCTATGATTGAACGCACGAGCGTTCCCCGGATAAACCCCGGACTGCGCACCGTTCGTACCCGAAGTTTTTATCACGCAATCTGACAGTATATTAGGAGCAGGGTTTGATACAGAATTTGGATTTGTAGTTATTTCTTTGGCCAGTGATAAACAAGTGCAGTGCTCTCCTTATTTTCCGTCGAAGCTGTCTGACACAACTCATTTGAGTGGTGACATATACTATTTTATATTCCGTATACATTGTCGAATTTACCCGTTTGCTTAGATTGATCAAAAAGATATTTGAGTTCTTTTCGATCCGGTTAGTTAATTTTCCCGTCTTATACTTCGTGATTGGTTTGGAGCTGTCGTCCTAGGTTAGGATGTTCTGAGCGTGACTCGTTAGGATTTATAGATTCGTATATTGGCGTATATTAGTTATCCCAGTTTTGGGAGGAATTGTTTTACAGTTCTTGGCGTATTCGATTGCCCATTTTTGATGTGGTCAAAACCGGAGGTGTTTTGTTCTTATTTTGCTATGCTTAAGCTGCCTCAGTTTCAACTTTGTACCGATCAGGATTTAGAGAAATATTGTAAACCGATTCAGTCTCAACAGTAACTAGTTTGCGATTGACGCATTAATATTCCAAATATCTTTTTGTAACAACTTATTCCGAATTTGTAAACTTATTTCATTGCTGCTTTTACAATAGTTAATGCCTTAAAAACTACAATACAGTGTTCTTATTTATTCCTTGATTATAACTATTTCCCCTTAGGAAATACTTTGATTCCTCGAACCCAACTTATGCCCTCAGGTTAAGAGAAATACAGTATTATCACAAATATATTTATCATTGTGCACGTCGTCTGAAGAAAAGATTTAATTAACTCACATATGACAGACCCTCAGGTAAAAGATAAGCTTATATAGAGCGGGAGCGTGTACAAAGGAACCTCACCGTCTTAAATTCTATGTGCCTGTAGTAATAAATTCTTGTAGTTAACTCGCTAATCGCAGCAAGTCTTAGTAGGACTGGAGCAGTTGGCTAAGATAACGGCTCAGAAAATACCTGAATGAGGACGATTCCTTTAGGACTGAAGGTTTTTTTTTGCACCTGCATTAAAATGCCCGTGTGCTAACTGAAAAGGATAGAGGTAAGGATCCTTCCGGGGCAGACCTCTGGGTCTGGTTCCCAGAGTTGATACAAAAGAAGCACGCGAGCTTTTCTCACAGAGACAGCTCTGAACTTCTCTCTAACAGAAACCTGTTCGTTTCGTCTACTATACGCTAAGGTACTCAGCGCCAATGGGTAGTGTGTTTTTGTATGCTAGAGACTAGCCTTCTGACCAGTAATCTAGACTCCCCTTGAGTAGGCTATAATATGGGCGCGAGCTCTTAGCGAGCAGTCCCCTTATACACCAAAGACCAGGGTTCCTATCGGACACGAGTAGACAGTCGCTGTGCAGTAAGTGTGAAATCTAGAGATCTGTTGACCCACTAACAGCGAAAGAGCTAGCAGCCCATTGGTTCCACAACTGCTGCGAGATCCTCGCACTATCTAGTTTGTTGCCTAGCCGTGCTCCTTCGAAGAAAGTAGCAGAAGGACGACCAGAACCAGAGAAAATAGTCTCCAAGGGTAGGAGTCAGGTATGTACCAGACCCCGTTTTTACCTTGAAGAGCTAGAACCCTTCCCCGCAGGTTGATGCGGTTATCTAGTCAGAGCTCTCTAGGTGCGATCCTAGCAGGGATTCCGAATTGATCAAGGAGCCCATATAGATCAGAGTTTCCAGATAACGGCCCTGTTAAACCTCGCGTTTTTTAAACAGGGCCAGTCCGCTGTGCGGAAGGGTGAAAACGAATAGACTAGGCCGTAGCAATAGAAGAGAATAGTGTTTGTGACAGAGGAGCTAAGACCCAGGAAGGGTCTTAAGTCTCATAACTCGAACGGTCCAAACAAGAACAGGGCTGTAAAAGCTAGCAATTAGCGGCTCGCCGATCACAGCAACTAGACAATTACCGGGAGTTAACACTGGCTGCAAAACCTTTACAGCGGGGATTAAGGTGTTCCGTGATACATATGATTGAACCCCCTCCTCTGCCAGTTTCTGTGGGTCGGCATATATTGAACAGTTTGTAGCCTTTCAATGCAACTTCTTCCAGATTCTTGTTTGAAATGTTGATCCATGTTTCATTGAATTTGATAACATCATACACAAGAGTGGCTGCTATAGCTTACAGTTCATTCATCTTGTTTGTTTTGCTCTGAACGTTGCCAAATAAGAATTTGACCCTAGTGTTTGCATTGATTCTCCGAGTCAGTGGTACGTTTGAAGTGTCTGATTTCTGAGAAAACATTGGGGTGTATTATCAGCACGAGTATTTTCTGAAGCGGCTAGAGCGCCTGTCTGAAGTTCAGCAGGGGACATGTTTTGTATTTCGGCTTGGCAGTTGTTGAATTGTTTTACGTCCGCAGCTATCTGGCGGTCTGGCCGAGTAAGCATTGCTTCTCATTATTCTAAGTTTATTGTGGCTGACATGAATTCGTCTTTGGAGGAATGTTTCCAACACCTGACTTTCGGGTGCTGTGATTCCCTTCATGTATTGGTATGCTTGAGGTTCTTGAGATTTGACCACGCTTCTTCGCTACAGGTTTCTGAAACTGTGATTTTTAATTGGAGACGCTTGCAGGACTCCCGCGTTCAGTATTGGATGAGTCAAGGTCTGTTTGGCTCGTGTTGGTAGGTTGTTGCTCATCGGTGCCTTCAGACGTATTGCAGTTCATCGATAGGATGGTAGACTATGGTTGGTAGGAGAGGTGGAGGACCCAGACATGACATCTGCACTGATGCATCTGGAGTTGGAGTTATTTCCTCCTCGTCAGCGAGAAGCGTACTGGTGATAATTGTGCCCTCATTTCCCTTAGGATCCCCCACCTTCATCTCACTAGGGGATGATATCTGAGGATTACAGGGGACGGCCGCAGGAACATTGGGAGCCGTTTGCTCCATTGCTGGCAAATCGGCTGGGAGAGCGTGAAAGGGGGCTGGGTGGCGAGGCTGCTCAATAATGGTCTTAGGTTTTGTGCGCAAGCCTTTTCCAAACTAGCGATGGCTGAAGCCGCCGCATCGAGCAGCATTTCTCCGAGGACATGTGTCCAGCGCCTCTCAAGTTATCCCCATCAGGTAAAAAACAGTCTCCAATCGTCTTCAAACGAGGGAAATAGGTCAATAAATTCGAGCTCATTCTTTTCTGCCTCTCTTATAATTTTTCTGTTGATGTAGCGGATCCTAGAGTCCAGGCAATCACCAGCCCAGAAACGGGGCAGAATACTTGTCAGAGTGACATGGCCAGTTTTCTGTTTGGCCGCGACAATGAGGTCTTTGAGAAGTTGCAGCTGATATTCGGAAAAAGTTCGCAAATCATTCGCTCCAACATGGATGATGACGTGATCCATCTTTTTACAACGGAGGTCCTTCACGGTTGCAGTAACATCAGAAGTGGAAGCTTGAGGTCTTAAGATGACTCCGATCGCTGCAGCCCCCTTTTGAAGTTTGCTGATTTAACAGAATAATAACTTTGTATCCATTATCACACAAAATTATGATAGCGTGAAGCCATGTGCACGGCGATATAAAATTACGATACCTACTAGTATGAAAGCTACTGATTAACATTACCGCTACAGAATAATGATATTTAGTAATCAACAAGTTCGCTAATTTAGCACAATAATAACTTTGCATCTTTTATCACACAAAATTATGTGCAACAATGAGATGTGTACACTGTACAATGCACCTAATGAAGAAAAAAGGCAACACGTACGTTTCGTTCATCAGTAGAACAATACGAGAAATAGTGAAGGGAAGTACATTTGATTCAAAACTATACACAAATGTATGGGGAGCACAAATAGTATTGCATACTGCATACACATTTAAACGCATAAGAAGAAACATATGGTAACTATTAAAAATAGTTAGTACTCGAACATTCTTGTGCGTAAGTCAAGGAAGGACATTAATGTGTAGTGTATTCCGGGGCGGAGATTTTGGCGAAGTGCCGGGGCGAAGATGGCGAACTGCAAGAAAACAAAGGAAAAAGGCATGGACAGAGCTGAGCTATATACCATATGAAAGCCTATAACGTTGTCTAATAACCAACTAAGTATCAAAACTCTAGCATGTTTCTTGCCCATCTACATACACACTGTTATGACACTATAAAAGTTTTAATGCCGTCACATATGTAGCTAGCACAGCACTTTTGTATAATAAGAATCATCAACTGTTCATGCACCTGTATGGGCACTATCCAAGCTCCCAAGCGGGCACAATGGAATGGTAGGCTTCACTAAGAATGGAGCCATAGCACCAGTGGCTTGCTTTGGCGAGAGCGAGAGGTAGCTGTTTTGGCGAGAGCGAGAGGTAGCTAACTGGCGAGAGCGAGAGGTAGCTAACTGGCGAGAGCGAGAGGTAGCTAACTGGCGAGAGCGAGAGGTAACTAACTGGCGAGAGCGAGAGGTAGCTAACTGGCGAGAGCGAGAGGTAGCTTACTGGCGAGAGCGAGAGGTAGCTAACTGGCGAGAGCGAGAGGTAGCTAACTGGCGAGGGCGAGAGGTAGCTAACTGGCGAGAGCGAGAGGTATCTGATGAGAGCGAAAGGTAACTGGCGAGAGCGAGAGGTAACAGGGTCGACAAAATCACGCTCAGACAATAAACGTTTTCCCTGTAAATGGCCGGAGAAAGCAGTACGTTTCCAAAAAAGAAATGTAAGCTGGAGTCCACGAGGGCTAAGGATGGTTACTTTTTCCAGGGTGAAGTAAACCTCATAGGAAAAGCTACTACTTCACAGTTAGGTGAGATGGGACTTTAAAGGCTCTCCGGAGCATGACACTGAAGGAAAGATTTTTCAGCAACTTTAGGCGGTCTGTTCGAGTAGTAAACAGAGATCAGAAGCTTAGTACGACACAGAACGAGAAGATAGAGGAAACTCCGACATTCTCCACTAAGGCAAAGGTTCGAAAGTTAATGACCTACGAATATCGGGTCGACATAGCTCGATCGGGAAACAACTAACCCAGACTGAGCAAAGAGGATTAGAGCCGTAACATCGGCTCTAACGCTATCTGGAAGCGTGGGCTTCCAAGACCCATAGGAAGGTTCAGTTGCTCCTTAGAGGAGAATCAGAACGATAAGGAAGGCCTTTCCATATCGTATGTTTTACGAAATTTTGGGTAATCCGCATCTATCCTCCGATACAGGACTAACCTTCGCGGATTGAGACCTAGGGCCCCAGGATATTGAGCACATAAAAGTACACAACCTGGGTGCACATATAGTAGAGAGAGCTGTGTTTCAGGCACAGAACCGGGGGTTGCACTGAAAGCAGGACCTCAGAGGATGAAATCCTTTTCGATAGTAAGGAAAATTCCTGGGGATCTGCCCTTAGGGGAGACATACAAAACAAGTCTTGTATACGCATCCCTCGGGAGTAGAGGAGAGCGGCAACGAGGTGTTTTCACAGAAGCCTGACTGGATTAGCCCGTTTTATTTCCTTGTTTCTAGAGACAAGGTTAACAGAACCAACAGGCCAGAACGTAGTTGCGAAACGGCATGCTAACCAATTTAAACTAATGGAAATCCACCCTAAGTGTTGAACCATAAGCTGAATAGAAAGACCACCCTAGCTGCACACAGAGACAAGTTCAGGGCTAAACGTCCTTATTCAGGTCTGTCTTTATCTACAGACAGGAGCAGAGCTCCCGATTCAACTAGGCCCCGACGTAATCCTTTACGTAAGAGAAACGGCAATTTAGCATGTTCCTAGTTCCTGGACCACACAAAAAGCTTAACCCATAGTTACTACACCAGGTAGTATACGTCGTCTCTGGCAGTGCCAGTATTCTTATTAGAGCCTGGTCTACAAATTCCTATGTATGAGTACATGGTAGCAAAGGAGTCTTCAAAAGAACATAAGATCCTACGGGACTTGCTTCTGCAGCCACCAGAGCGGAACGGGTCAGACAGTGCTCGGCCACAAAGGCTAGCCGACGCTCTTAATTATCAAATCTGGTACATGTAAAGCAAAATGAAGGTTGAATATTTTAGGACTTGGCCTAAACACAAGACCGCTCAAGAAGGGTGGACTAAAGAACCTTCTCAGGGACTGTACCCGGGGTTGATTGTGAGGAACTAGCCGGGTAAAATATTACCGACAACCTTGGCGGAGGTATCCGTCTAGGCGAATAGGCGAGACCACACAATAAGGTAGCAGTGCCTGTTCAATGAAGCTGCTCCAATACAGGGGCAGCTCAAGAATTCAGGAAAGGGGAGAACAGGCTCAACAGATACAAAGACTTACCCTGATCAGAAAGGAAGGGATCTAGGCCCTTTGGGAGATACCGAAGGAGGGCTGCAGGTGTTACAGCACCTGAGTACAGGGACTCCTGGCCTTGTTTGCTGCAGTTCTCAAAGAGCATCAACTGATAGCTCAAATCCAGAGGGTTCCTGGCACCAGTGATCTTGATCTTTTTTCCCTTCGGATAATAAAACTAGGGTTCATAATAAGCAGTGTGGAGACTTGCGCCTGTGGTACGTCAGTTCAAAGTTCAGGACAGACTGGGCTCATCTACGAGAAAGAATATGTTCCGACTAACTAGGACTCAACAAACAAGATTACAATCTCTTGTTTATCTTGGCAGGAGTTTAGTCCACCACAGGTGAGGGCACAAGAGCCAAGCGTAAGATCGGCAAGATTGAGAGGCATCCTCCACATCAGGGCGCCACAGAACCCCTCCCTGCTCCGCAAGCTACGCTGTTGGCATGTCGGTGCTATCGGACAGAGGTACTCTGCCGGGAGTGAGCCGCTGCATATAGACTGAATGTTCCAATGAACTATTTTGCAGTGGTAAGCGAACGGCAGAGTACCTCTGGAGGCTAAATAGTTCCCAAAGCTCATATGTTCTGGGCTTCATTTTA
Organism: Parhyale hawaiensis; assembly: GCA_001587735.2. Taxonomy (NCBI): domain Eukaryota; kingdom Metazoa; phylum Arthropoda; class Malacostraca; order Amphipoda; family Hyalidae; genus Parhyale; species Parhyale hawaiensis. The sequence continues at coordinate 22,460,188 of LQNS02278180.1, read as the reverse complement.
AAGCGAGATATTCGCTCGTCGTCCGGAATGAGGCTCAGGGGGTCGGGTGCCTACCTATATGCCAGTGGGTCTGTGAGGGGTCCTCAAAAAAAAAAAAAATTGAGATGAAGTAACTCTGGTACTTGCATAGGAAACAAGAACAGAGTTATCAGATTTTTACAGAAGTTCTTAAACTAGCATGCATAAGTAACATGTTAGTATAAATTGTCTCAAGAGTATACTACAGATATAGGTACTAAGACAGTTTACAAAGAACTACTGGGGAGTCTGCTCTTATATTTACACAACAGCAATACCTCCTAAATTTGGCTAAGTCCAGAAAAAATAGTGGCAAGAGTACTTAGCTACCTGTTGATAGCAAAGTGTGACGACTCACCTGTCCTCCTGATCTACAGTAACTCACGAAAACGCGGGTCGTGGTGCTATCCGACAGAGGCACTCTGCGTTTGCTTACCACTGCAAAATAGTTCATTGGAATATTCAGTCTGTTCTCATTTGTGTTGTTTATTTTTGCCCCTTTGGTGATATAAAACTGTGAATATTTTGTTTTTGAGTCAAATGCTATTACTGCCGCTCAGTCATATTAGTAATATTGACAAAAAGAATTTATTATGGAACCGTCATGATTAATCCTTTAAAAATTTACAGACCCTATCAGCATCATAAGTTTTTAACTTTCTATGAAATTTTCACTAAAATTCATAGCTAGATAGTCGAGATGTGGTCAATTCTACAATAAAGCTATTATTTCCATTCTAAGTTTGAAGGAAAGCAAGCCATTGGTAGAAGACAAAAATAAATTGGAAACATTGAGATACTCGTGTTGTTCCTGCTTTAGAATGCCATATTACTCTCAATATAAATGGAAAGGGAGGCTCAAGCTAACTTACCGGTATACAGTAGATACTGTATAACTACAGTGTTGCAGTTTTGGACTAGCTACCTATCTATGGAAGGTACCAGTATATATCTAACATCCTTTGTCTGTGCAGGGCTGTGGCACTCCTGTGAGTGCATTTGTGTGCCAAGGGACAGTCCATAACAACACAGAGTTGGAGCTGGCTCGATCTGCTGTACAAAGGCTCAAAAGTCTAAGGCATCCCTGTATTTTAGAATATGTTGATAGTCTTGAAAGTGAGTATAGCGTAGGTATCATTTTGCAGCTGTACGGTTGTGGAGTCGCATAGTCGGATAGACAAAGTCCACTCCAACTCCTGGGTCCAGCTTGTTTAATACTCTGACTCCTTTCACCCTAAAAATGGGGGTTGCAGAGTCGGAGGGTTCAAGGTCCGACTCCAACTCCGACTCCTGGCCTTCCAGAATTTCCGACTCCGACTCCTGGTCCTCAAGATTTTCCGACTCCCGACTCCGACTCCTAGGTCCAAGTAGTAGATATTTGATGTAAACACTAAACATGTCCAAATAATTTTTGCTAATATAAACATATATCAAGTTAAGGATGTTAGGTGTTTTGTACATATATAATGATATTATGCATCATTTGGGATATTAAAGTGAGGACATTAAGCAAATTTTGGTAAGACTTTTGCACTTGGTACATTATGTGAGGGGAGCATGGTGGGGGGCAAAAATTGAGGGGAGCATGGGGGGGGGGCAAAATACTCAATTTTCTACCGATTGTTCTGAAATTTATATAGTGTATGTATTTTTGAAAAAGAAACACATTTTACTCCTACAATTTCTTTGATTTAGGCCTTAGTTTTT
>LQNS02278180.1:22436757-22452995 GCA_001587735.2 Parhyale hawaiensis | reverse complement strand
AGGCTTTTAAGTCGGCTGTTAATGGTTTTTTGCTGGATTTCCTTTAGCAGCGTTTTGGGCTTCACGGTGTTGCAAATGCTTCATTTGGGTTGTATTACCTGTCCGTGGGAGCTCAAGCGTGAAGTTTTAATAATAATAGTCAGTGATACGTTAACAATTATTTTAAAAGGCAAGTGAGACGACAATAACATTTCCCTTATGTAGAGAAATGAAATGTACAGAAAACTTGAACTTCTTAAATTCAAAGATAGCTATAAGTACCTATTTTATTCTTAAATTCATACGAGAGACCATGCCTGGTGAAAACCAGTTTTTTTGACTCGCATTTTTGCTCGCTTCTTCCCCATACACATTACAGCACAGGAAATGGGAGATTCAACTTACCAGTTGTTAGGCTCGAAGTAGAGAAGAGATTCACAATATTTCAAAGCCTTCAGGCATTCAATCAGCTTCCAAACAAACTAGTGCAACCAATGTTCGACCAACGTTTTAAAATCATGTACAGAAATGAATGCATTAATGAATATTTTGACCTCTGACGACATGTGCCTAATAAGCAGTTTTAGCTTTACATAGGCATGTTCTCAAATTAGATTTATTGTATTTTGTGTTTTATTATATGATTTTAGGACTGTTGTAATAAATGTTTTTGAGAGCAATAAAGGTGTTAAAGGTGATGTTATGTTTGCAGTTAGGATTGTGGAGTCCATCAGAGTTGGAGGATTTGAGGGGTAGTCAAAGTTGAAATCCCGTAAACTTTGGGAGTCTGAGTTGGAATTTAGTTCTTGACTCCAACTCTGACTAATCATTTAAAATATATATCATGTAGCTATATTTTGTAATTGATTCATAATTTTTGGTTTGAGTTTCAAGAATTTAGGGAAGTAGAAATTAGCTACTAAAGTTTAATTTTTCGGCTTAGTACATGTATTTACCATTGACAATGAGTACCGGTACAGGGTGTCTAGCATTCTGGAAAACAGGGGGAACCGGGAAAACTCAGGGAAAACAGAGGGAAAAAGGGACCAGGAATCTAAATAATCAGGGAATTTCAGCAGGGCAATAGATGGTGTTCATTCTGTAGGGTTATCTTTATGGATGTGGCGCTCCCTCAGAGCCTGAGACATCTAGGATTAGCTATTTGTTCTGCTGTGCTGGGGAAAGGTAGACGGCTGTCTAGCTCTATTTGCAGCAAAGCCTAATATTGTGAGGGTGATTTGTAACAGTTCAGTTCTATTCAGCCCATAACCCAGTGGTAATCATATTAGTTGAGAGGATAATGGTCAATATGACACTCAGGGAGATTTAAGCAAAGTCATGGAAAACTCGAATTTAAATAGTCTGATCGCTAGACACCATGCGGTACCGTACCTATTTGGTCCAAGATGTCTTGCCTCATACTATAGCCAAATCAGCATAAGCAGTCCTTTGGGGTGAGGCTGAATTGAATCCAGCAGTGCCAAATCTAATCTATTAACTAATGCATTTTGAGTATTCTAATATAAATATAATTTTATCGATTGAGATAAGTTTACCACGCACTTAAGTGAGATTTGGCAAAGTTGCTTTCCATTCTTAGCCATGCCCATCAGGCTCCTTACGCTGGTTTGACTATAGCTATTTGTACCTATTTTATAAACAAGTTCCTCTGTTGTTTTTCTTCCTTCCCAACTTACTGTTCTCATGTATCTACAGTGTCCCAATGTGGCCATACCCTCATGTATGGGTTCCATGTTTCTATTGGCTTACTGTAGATATGTCCCTTCTTTCTTCCTCAGTAAGATTGCCTTTGTTTTGGAGACCGAATCATAAACAGCTCAGTGTCATAACGATAATGATGCCCTGCCAGGTAACTTTTGTGTAGCCAGACGTGTTGCTTTGTGGTGATGGTTCAAAATTATTTAGTTGTCTCGTGCTTAGGTTCATAATTCACCAGCTGGCTGCATTTCATCTCGGCTATTATGTGCAGGTGACAAAGCAGTGTATCTCATCACAACCCCCGTCACTCCTCTCATAACTTGGTTTCTGGACTGCAGATTATCTGACGATCAGAAGGCCAATGTAAAGGCCTGGGGCATCCAGCAGATCTTGGTGAGTTCCTACCTACTTATTTATTCACTCTTTTTGTAATTGAGCGCAATGTCAATATACAGCTAACTGCTGAATTTTCATGTGTGTCTTTTGAGAGCTTGCTTCTATGTTGAGGGCAATATTAACTAAAGTGAATAGAGACTACTCTGATCTACATGACCAAAACAGAGTGATGAGTTACGTCACAACCCATAGTGCTGCAGAAGGTTCCTTCCCGCAACCAGGTTGGCTGCTCGAATTGGCCGTTGCGTAATGTATGGCTTTGCTTTGGTCCCATGAGATCATCCTATTCTTTTGTTAATTTGGATGGTGTCAGACCCCATTGGGTCCCTGATTGCCCTTGCATAGTCGCCCTTTAACATGGTGAAGTACGGTACCACTTGCTGCCTGTACTGTGCCGCATGTCGTTGCTGCGCGCGCCTGTCATCTAGTTCAATCACCGCTTCAATTGGTACATATTTCTTGCTCGTATTTATTCTTTGATATTGCCCATTGTCTGTGAACTAGATAGCTCAATGTACATATGTATTACTTTAATTAGTAGCTAAGTTATGAAATTCATATCTGTATCTCTTCCAGCCTATTACTGAATATAGAATTAACATAATATAGCTATTGTATTTGTTTACATGTTAGGCATCACATTGCCCCGGCTAGTGAAAGGATGTCGAATCACACAAGCCGGATGGCCCACGAGAGCCGTCCGCACAAGAGAACCATGACAGATGGTGACACGCTGCAGCAGATATTGTGCTTTGTATTGTTTGCAGAAAGTAGTCTGCACTAGTGTACTTAGTCCAAAATAGTTATGTATTTGATCCAACATAAATGTGCTAGTATCTTTTGCTGCGGAGACTAATTATTTTGTAGGTACCGTATGTCTTGCTGCATTGTGCATTGGAGGGCTAATACAAGAAGTACCAGTACAGTAACATTTGAATTATACCTACAGGCGTTATTGCAGGAGGCATATTAGCCCTCCATTCAGTATTTAACTGTTGAGTGCCTTCAGGGTTATATTTTGGAAGGCCCTTTCCCTGCCACAACATATTTAGGCCTCACAAACCCAAGGGTCCCAAGTGCCTTCTCCGCAAGGGATGGTGCAGCTGGCCGCAGCTCCTACTGAGAAGGTTAGTTTTGTAAAGTTAGTTATGTTCTCTATATTTCCCCTTCTGTTCCATGAGGTGGGCTGTCGATCGAGATGGCCGACCTAGTCCACCTGACACTTCTTTTATGTCTCGTGTCTTTTTCTATTCTTAGGGCCTATGCTTTTTTCCAGCCAGTAGTAGCGTACTCGGCCAACTGAGGCTTACCGGCAGGAATGCCGAGATAAAACATTCTTATACTGATGCGACATAATAAAGTGAGTCTCTCTGCTTGAATCACGTCATATGACGTGGGTGCGGTGGAAAAACCAGGAATACAATAATAATAATAATAATAATAATTAACTGTTTGGTAGCTATGGGGAGTAGTTACATTGTATTTGTTTTGTTAGAGAGAACAGTGGCATTTTATGCTTATTACAGAGAACAATTACTTTTGTTATAGAAAGCAATTTATTTTTATTTGGCGGGCCCTCATTCCCTGCCACAATATATTATATGGAACTCACGAACCCAAGGGCTATCCCGAGTGCCTTCTCCGCAAGGGATATTGCAGCTGGTCGCAGTTCTTGCTGAGAAGATTAGATTAGATAGGCGGCAGTAGACGAACCAAGAGGCCCACTCCAAAAGAGACACCGGAGCTTACACCCCGGCACTCTATGAGCTATTGCCACTATGTTAGTAGGATGTAGAGGACTGGGGGAACGAGAGGAGAAAAAATGAAAGACGAAAGAGAAAAAAAGAAAGAAAACATGAAAAAGGGTGAGTTTGTTAGGTTAGGTAGGTCCTCTATAGCTACTTTCCTTTCTGTTCCACAAGGTGGGCTGTCGATCGAGATAGCCGACGTAGTCCGTGAGACTTCTCTACTCTCTATCGTGTGGAAGGCCTCGAATGGGGCCGTCCACTCGAGTGTCGTTTTCTATTCTTTGCGCCTTTTACCTGCCAGTAGTAGCGCGCTAAGCTAAGTTCTTGTTGTTGTTGTGGTTACGTTGGCGGCGGTTCCGGAGGGGGTCGGGCGTGTTGCGGAAGGTATGAGAAGGAAGGCAGGGAGCACAAGAAGTCAGTCACAGACAAGGGGCTGTCCCACGGAGAGGTAGGAAGGAGGTCGGTAGGGTGGGCGGGACACTCAAACAGGTGGTTGACGGTATGGGGGGCGCGGTGTCACTCGGTGGCACTCGGGGCAGGAGTCGGAAACCGCCAGTCCGATCCTATGGCGCTATGACATTAGGGCAGAGCAGAAACCTGAGCGCAACAAGCTAAGTTCTTCGAAAGGAATGCCGAGATAATATATTCCTACGGATGAAAAGCGTTATACAGTGCCGGCAAAAAATCTTTACACTTCAATGGCAAGAAAAAACTTTACCCGAGAAATGTCAGTTAGTTTTTCGTTTGCCCTACCCGACATAATAGAGCGAGAAGAGGTTAGTGATGATGCATTCCCTCCGCCCACTCATAGCAAACGTCCATCACCCAGCCTACCCTCAGCGAAGGTTGTGTGCTGCTGCTGTGAGGTTGATAGTGGGTCGCTCTTGCCGACGTGTTATTTTTATTTTCTTATAAGTTTGAAGTCATATAATTTTACACCTACTGCACACAAAGGGTCAAAAATACTTATGTTTATGTTCATCTTGGTTGCTACAAAGAACAATTGATTTTCATTATTGTTCATACCGAGAGCAATTAATTACTTCCGCCAAAGAGGTATGTTTTGTCGTGTATCTTTCTGTCTGTTTGTCACTGAGATAAGTCAAAAAGGTATGGACGGATCTTTACAAAATTTACAGGGATTGTTAGGCATGTGAGCTGTAACAGAGATTAACTTTTATTGAAGATCCGTTCAACCGTATGTTTGTTTGCCTGGCTATTTTTCTTAGCACCATAACTCAAAAAGTTATGGACGGATTTTCATGAAGTTTACGTGAGTTGTTAGGTATATCACGAAGACCAAATTTTTGTGATAATCTGTTTGTTCTGTGTTTGATTTTATACTTGTTAGCAGAATAACTCGAAACGTTATCAACGGATCTTTATGAAATTTACAGGAATCATTGCAAATGTTAAAAGACATAGTTATATAAATAATTAAATTTTGGTGATAAGCGGTTGGTTCATTTGTGTGTGTGACTAATGTTTGTCAAAATGTTTGTTGGCACATAACTCAAAAAGTTATGAACGGATCTTCAAGAAAATTGCAGAAGCTGTTAGTAGTGTCAAGAGAGACAAATGATTAAATTTTGGTGTTGATACAGAGAAAATCATATTTTCAGAACTAATTTGAATTTTTTGTTACCGTTGCCTTGCTTGGTGGAGGTATGCACTCTCCGAGTGCTCCAGTTTTCATTTGTTAGTGAGTGCAGTTATTTTATATGGTATCTATTTTCTTACAGAGAAAAAGTAGTTCTTAAGTGGTAATTATTTTGTTGCAAGATAAGAGCAATTTGTCTTTATCTTTGTTGTTTCAGAAAGTAATAACTTTGTATCAGTTTTATTACTGAAAGTTACACTTTATCTGCCCTGTTATAGAGAACAAGTAAAAAAGGTAGGTCCAATATAGAGGACCTCAGAACAGTTTCTTTTTTTCTGTTTTATTGCAGATAACTATAAGTCATAAAGAGTTACGAAGTGATGATAGTACAGTAATTAATTTTATGTTTTGTTGCTTTTGTTGCAGTGGGCAATTAGATTTTCTGTTAATTGTTATGTAGAGCAATTGTTAATTTGTATATTTATTGCTATGGGAGCAATTATTAGTTTTTCTATGTTTTGTTGCTGCCCTCAAGAGACAAAGAAAGGGCCATAGGCTGTAGGGTTAAGATAATAAGTATCGCTCATCCTATGTTGTGGGGCAGGCATGCGGTCATATTTCATTGCTTTATTTTTTTGTTTACCATTAGATAGGCCATAGGGTTAGGCAAGTTGAGGTTCGTCCATCTTACTCTATGGGGCCAGGCAACCCCAGGGAGCCCGTGTAGGTTACCTCAGCCATTAGCTAGGCCTTCGGGACGTCTCTCTTTCGTGCCCACTTTGGTTCCTTCCCGATTTCATACTCCTACTTGTTGATGCTTTATTCTGTTCTTCCTCTTCTTTCCTGACTTGCTGTTCCCATGCTCGTTGATTTTGTGTGGGAACACCTTCATGCATGGGTTCCCCGTTTCTATCGGCTTACTATATATCCCGTGTTCTTTCCTCTTTGATGTCGTTTTGCATGGAAACAGAGGCTCACACTTCCTGAATATATATGTATATTTTACTATTAGCTAGGCCTTCAAAACACGTTTCCTCTGTGCCCTTGGACTTTCCTTCCATTTTCATACTTCAGTCTATGGCACTATCCTCTGTTCTTCCTTGTCCTTCCCAACTTGCTGTTCCCTTGCACATCGATACTTAGCGGGAATACCCTCGTGCATGGGTTCCGCTTATATCTTGACGTACTCAAAGTCCCTTTCTTATCATCTCGTAGAATGGCTGGGTTATAGCCATGAGAGTAATTATTACAATTATTTTTGTTACAGAGAGCAATAAGTTTCTTGAACAATGATGGCAGCTTGGAGCACTGCAATGTTAACAGTTCGAGCATCTTTGTTACCACGGGCGGGGAGTGGAAACTGGGAGGACTCGAGTTCTGCAGACCAGCCAGAAGTGCGGGGTCTGTTGAGCTGCCTCCTAACCGCCTACCTCCATCCCTGGCTGTGTATGATGCTCCTGAGAAGGCCAGCCAGTCCCACTGGAAAAGCATCACGCCGTGGTGAGTGTCGGAATCGAACTGTAATGCTCCTTTTTTATGGAACGTGACTGAAGCTCCTGTGAAGCAGTCCTGGCTGGTGAGTACTGTAGGGGAGTTGCTACACTCTTTCGTACCGAGAAACTTATACATTGTAACTACCCTCGAGTTTGTGAAAGATTTACGGAAATTCTGACGTGGAACTGTTGTGTTAAGACCTTCCGTTTGAGTAGCCAGGAGCCGCCTTGCTAGGAAATAAATGCATACCGGAGAATGGAACGAACGTAAGGACGATTGTTTAAAAGCTGCCAAGAATTTTACTGTAATTTTGCAAAACGGAACTGCCTCCTCATTGAAGAACAAGGTCCGTACTTATTTGGGCGCTAGTAAATCCTCTCCATACTACTACCCTACTATTTGGGACTCAAGCCTCAGGTCATGTGGGGCTTAAGCCTCAGCTCATCTGGGACTCGAGCCTCAGCTTATCCTTGTACAGACGAACTAGAATTACTGAAGATAGAAAATCAACAGGGAAAGCACACTGTTAGGTAGCTACCTACTGAACGAAATTGTGATTGCTTGTACCCCATTATGGCTACTTTTGGGTCGTGTTACGGTACAATGAAACATTGACAAAGGGGGAGTACAGTCCCGGTGGATTATGTGGCCTGCCTCAAAGTATATATTGGGTTTGATTACTCCAGAGTAGGTTAGGATAGGCTCTGTTCAGCTAGAAACTGTACCTAACTTATCTTCTAGGTACACATGTCCTATTTATTTGAATTTTACAGATAGGGCTATGCCGTCCGGAGAATGCATTGGTTGTAGCTAGATCTTGCTCACAGTGTCACACTCATTAACCATTCATACCCCGCGTTCTTCGTAGAAGTCGTGAAGGTTTTAAGGGAAATATAAGGACTATTAATCCAGCAATTCAAAAGATTTTGGCTTAGCAAAATAATTCTGCCTCTCATTGGTCGTCTACAATGGACCTCACATTGTCTCTTGGTAACTAGGCATGTTTCGTGGAAGTCGTAAGGAGCCTAAGATTATGTGGGTGAAGCCGGGGTTGGTAACATAAGGTGGAGGTTTTTGGGAGGAGCCAAAGTTCGAGTCATAAGCAAGGTTGGAAAGTAAGAGTGGTAAGGGTTAGACAATTGGTGGCCAGGAGATGGAAACTTTCTGGTCCCAGGAGTCGGAGTTGGCGAATGTTGGCCTGTTGTGTTTAAGAAAGGAGTTGGAGTCGGTCACTTTTGGGGTCCAGGAAGTCACAATTAGATGCTTGCTAAAGGTAAAGTCAACTTGACCACACCCTCAACTAGGAAACCCACACTCACTGATTTGTGTTGCAGATTTAGGCTCACAAGCCCCAGAAGAGTAAGTGTGGCTGCAGTCGACCACGGTTCGTCAAGAACTTTGGCGCCATTATGACGGAAGGTTCAACTACCCGCGCCCCTACCCCCCTTAGCTCTGAGGAAGGTAAGTAGGTACCCCCACGGCCGCTCTGCATTCCTACACTGCCGAGTCAGCACACCTACCTAGATCAGCAAAGCGCTCGCCTGACTGGGTTCCTGGTGCTACCGTGGGTGCTAAACCCAGGAGTCTGATTTGGACTCAATGCATCCAACTCTGCAGCCATGGTCATAAGAAGTCGGAGGTTTTTAGGTGGGCTCTAGTTGGAGTCACACACCCACTATTCCAAGAGTCGTGAGTTGGAGGAATAAAACATCCAACTCCGACTCTTGCACTTTTAAAACAAAGTGTTTTGTGTACTTTTCAATTTAATCAAAATATCAGGTCCCAGATCACATAAATTTTACAAGTAGCCATTCAAAATGTCAAAAAATGCTTTTTTTATAGCTTATTTATGTTGAGTACGTTCACCCTCCATTTCCACAACAAATCTAGCTTGGTTATTGTCTGTTTATAATTTTTTTGTAATATTTAGTTTGCTATTTCGTGTTGCTACTTACTGGTCTTCCCATGTACTAACTATTTATAGTTAATAAATTTATTTAAATTTTACATAATAAAGAATGTCATGCAAATACCAAAAAATATTTCCCTCATCGTTTGCATGTAGCTATGTATTTTAATGGCGAGTTGTTTATTCCAGTCGGCGGTCGTTCTAAATGCTTATTATATTTAGGAATCTGAGTCAGACTAGGTACGAGGAGACTGGGTTGGACAAACAGTAGGTCCAGCAGTTAGGAGCTGACCTCATACGATCCAACGTTCTAACCTTTTCTTCTAACTTAATATAGCTACCTTATGTGTGACGTTGCGTGTTCACACCTTGTTGCGCAGTCCCGAAAGAGCTCTCGGTCTAGTTTCCAATAGCATTTGGATTTCCCACTGGAAATCTCATGCTGTCGTATATCTAGAAGCCAAGTTTGAAATAAAATTTAGTTTTTGTCTGTAGTAATTTGCATGGTGATAGTAAATACTGTAGCTATACTTAAGGTTACTCGAATTGAATGTTGGATACAATCTGACATGCCGTATTTAAATCCAGTTTGACACCTAGTATTATAAAATTGTGAGGGGGTTATATTAAGTGCTCCCTTTTGTACGGAGAGGGCTTGAAACACCAGAGAAATGGTATGTCGTTCTTCTCCCTTTACAGTAAGAACACAGTGGACTTACTGTGCCTTTATTATTGTGAAAGATGAAAATCCAAAAATGATCAGCTGTAGTTTTTATGGTAAGTAGACTTTCACTTTTATTGTGGGTTCCGTAGTCTGCTCGCCCACCTTAGCAGAAGTTTGTGTTGCCCCTACTTCATGTATCCTGTCTTAGCCCTTTATTAATATTTATATCCATAGCTACAACTATAATAGCTACAGCATGACAATATATGGTTACAGGTCAACAGACTCCTGGGGCGTGGGGTGCCTCATGTGGGAGGTGTTTAATATAACGCCCCTGGTGCAGAGTGGTGCTCTGCGCAATACTTCCAAGGTGAGCAATAACCTCACCATCAATGTTTTCACTTTTGAATGGCTTGAGTTGTTCTTGAGTTCACTCAGAAAGTGTAAATTGGAGTTTGTGAACTTGGATGTGATTGATTGAATACTTGTTACTGGCAATCAGTAAATTTACTTCTTTTTAAATAAACTTGAAAGTGCTAGTCTGCCCACTGCGGCTAGATTTATAATTGCGGGCAGCGCTTGGGTGTAGAATTTGAGGATGCTCGCTACTTGTCCTGTTGACGCTGTAGGAAATCTTAATGGTGAGTGGCCAGTGCCATTGTCCGCTTATCTTACTACCTATGTCTGTATCTATGAACAATGTTGCTATACCGTGCTGTAGTACTGCACTACCCACAATGGGCTAACAATGCTAGAGCGCTCTAACTTACACTCCCCCACGCCTAGACGCGCCATAGCATTGTCCCAGCTCAGTTTCAGCTCGTTCAAATTCAGCACGGTACGATTCGGCGCCGTTCTAGTCATTTTCCCTCCTCACAAATACCGTCATGGTTGTAACATGTTTTCTTTTTCGTCTACCTACCAGAAATATAATTTATATTGAGAAACTCATGCCCCTATACAAATAACTGAGCTAGTCTCCAGGTAGCTGACTATTTCTGTTTCACTATAAGTTCTTGTGTTTCAGCTTCCCTCAGAAATTGTGCCGCTCTACAAACAACTGCTGAGCGAGTCTCCAGGGAGACGACCGAAGGCAAGTGAGGTGATGGAGCAGCTGAGCGGACCGGGCCGCTTCCTAGACAACAGCCTGGTGCACACCCTCGAATTCCTTGAGAACATTCACATCAAACAGAATCATGAGAAGCAAAAGTAAGTTATCTTTTTTGTACCGTTTGCTCTCCCGTGTAAAAAGCGGGCATTGCGAAACCGCAAGCCCGACCCTATGCTTATAGAAGGCGAGAGCCACACAGTGGTTACCTGGCAAAACGGAGTCTGAATTTATCCTACTGACTCAGTAGACTTGGGTGCCTGTTTCTTATTTTGCTAGTAGCTAGTAGCTTCATGTGCTTACTGTTCATCATTTGTGAGGCTACACTTTTATTTACTGATACGTGTTGGTGAACAAATTATGTTTACACCCAGATAACGGCATCGCCCTCATATATGTGCCTGTTTTTAATAAAAGTACGATTATAATAATTTCTCTACATTACCTTGTATTTTACACGATGTTCTTAGGTCACTGTGAAACGATCTGGTATTGATTGGGCAGGTTCTTTTCTCGCCTATCAGAGAGCTTGCAGAGCATACCGGACATGATTGTGAAGTACAAAATCTTGCCCGCTGTCGTCTCGGCCCAACAGTTCTCGAATCTCGGCTCGATGGTGTTGCCTCCGCTTCTCAAGGTGTGTTGCCTTCTTCCCTCACTCACCGTACGCCCCTGGGGCAAAACTTGACAGGCAACCTCGATGTTGCTGTAGAAGCTAAGACTCGCAATAACTTTACCTTTCGAGTAGGAAATTTCTCCAGTTTTTGTATGCTTTGAGTTAAGGCTCGTTAGTTAGCATATCCTGAAAATTAGATTTCCAGTGGATCCTGAGAATTTGATTTCCGGTGGATCAACCTGTCTCTAGAAAGAGTATATTTTCCGGTGTGGTACTGCATTGATTGTACACAAGTTTATTCCAAGAAGTGGTACTCGTAATAACAATCAATTTAGGGAGGTTAGCCTCGTCCGAGTCTAAAGTAATAATTTTGTGCGCCCCAGATGTCAGAACAGCTGAACGAGTCAGAGTACCAGGCACAAGTGTTGCCAACCGTAGTGCAGCTGTTCAGCAGTCCTGACCGAGCGACGAGGCTGCAGCTGCTGCAACAGATGGAGGTATTAGCGCCTCACATGGACGCTCCCACCATCAATGAGAAGATCTTCCCCCAACTCTGCACAGGTTTTCTCGACTCAAATCCTTCTATACGGGAACAAACTATTAAGGTAAATGCCTGGATGGAACTGTCTCTGTTCTGGTCACCTACTTGTTTTTTGCTAGAATTTTTCTATACGGGAACTGACCATCGAAATGAGTGCTTGCTGGTGACTGTATCTCCTTATTCATCTTTATGTTTGATTTACGTTCCTATAACTTCGAAACGGGTCACTGATAACATTGCAGCCGCGGAAATTTTTGATATCTTGCGCTGCTGTGGAAATTTGTTTATGGAAACAACCAGAGCTGTCCTGAGGCGGCTCACCGATTAATTGTCTGGCACCTATGATCGCTTGTATGATAATTTTGTCATAGGATGGGCCATAGGATTGGGTGTTCCCGTTAGGTTCACCCATCCTATGTTATGGGAGCCACGCTCCCTGGGAGATCCCGTAGGTTACCCTAGCCAGGCCTACGGGACAATTTTTCTCCCGACTCAGTTTCCTTCGTCTCACTTTTATGCTGCTACTCATTATAACCTCTCGGGGCAAATGGCGATAAGGTGATTTTGGGGCAAAAAATTATTTCGGCCTCACACATTCATGTTTTAACGTAGAAAAGCAACACAAACACTTAAATGACCGCAAATAAATGCTCTAAGAGTTTATGCACTCATTTCTTGTCCATAGTGATTCTAACTCTCCTAAGGCTGAAATAATTTTTTGCCCTCAAATGTCATTATCGCCATCTGCCCGGAAAGGTTATATTTTTTCTCTTTAATTGTTTGACTTGCTGTTCGTGTGCTGTAAGCCAGCAAACATTTTAGCTTATTGTTTCATCGACGTACAGTTGCATTCACTAGGTTGCGACGAAACTTTTATAAACGAAAGACCATAGTTTGTCCCCACCATCTTCAGAGGATCATTTTTGCCATATGTGGTCCGCATATACACAGGGATCGCAAAAAAATGCCTCTTAGCACTTTTTGTTGGTTCTACCAGTCTGGCGATTTTCGACCTGGTAAAACCCTGTTAGGGGGTAACACCTGTTAAAACATTAAAATATATTAATAAAACTATGTAAATATATACCTAATTATTTATCAATTGGCATGCTCTAAGTTGTAACTAGTAAGGGCCCAGGCCGTAACAAAGGGAAGATGCCTATTCATCAAGTATAATTTATATATACATATATATGCAACTTAATTTTTTGTTATACACTTTTCATACAATTGACTACAGACTACAACTGATAGTCACACAGCTGACACAAGCCCAAGAATATTAAAAATAATATTGCCTACCGATATGGCTATATCGGCATTTATGAAGATGTGAATAAGAGTCAATGATCACACTCTCCGAATTTCTATGTAATTGTTACTATCTGCCAGTATCTGCTATCAGCATGTCAAACATCAATACTTTAGTCTAGATCAAGTATAAATTAGAATGCTAAATGAATAATGATGTAGTGCCTTTACTGCCTTTGCATTTTTGCACCATCATTTCCTATGGGCCCCACGTTACGTGGTAGGTAACTAGGGGGCCAACTGCTCTTGAGTGCCGTCAGTATGTTCCAGTGTAACCTTGTCCATGTATGGTGTGATTGGTGTCGCACTGAATTGGTGTATGCATGGAGGTTTGATTATTAATATTTATTCATGATTTATAAATGATAATACAAACCCCGCCCCAGGGCGCTATCGTGAAGAGAATGATGCAATGCAATGCTGTGGCGATAGTGTATCATCTTTTCCACACGTGCTGCGCACCGCCTGGGTTCAAAGTACTGTCAAAAGTGCCAAGTGACTAAAGTAGCTGGGATTGAGGGATTTTTGTCAGTTGACATTATTCCTACTTGGTGACTGGTGCTGTATGTATCACCGAGTGTATCTGACGCCAGTGTGAGTATGGCATAGTGATAATTTATTCACCGCAAATGCTGTGCTGCGGTATTTCTTAGGATAAATGATTTTGTATTAGGTAATAAATTATTAGCCACCGGGTTGAATCATCGCATCGCTATTATCATCGGTCGTGTCATTTTGTCTCTCACACACTTCTATTACACAGCAAAGGCAAATGACTTGATAACTATATGCTCAGCTGCCTATATGCTGAATGAAATTTAACTAAGAAGATTCTGTTTCGAACTTTTAATCTGAACTTGAAAATATTTCATCGCATAGCCCGGGTGGCCTGCACTCATGCACTAAGAGTAAGTTCACAAGCAGTTTTTAGGAAAACGTATTGATTAACCTTGATGCTTTGGGGATATAATTTGTTTATATATCCTGCTAGAAATTCGAGAAATTTGGGAGCAGCCTCTCTTTTGCGCCTGATTGGTTAAAGATAATGCCATAGCGGATATTAACAATACTTTTATTTATTTTCTCTAACTGTCGAAGTTTAAAAATAATTTCTTCGTCTTCAGTCTGATGGATGCTAGCTATATGCAGAGGTAGCTAATTTTATTTTAAAAATTATTTTTATGATTTTTCCTACCTTGAATCTGGATTTGGAAATATTTAATTGCATGGCATAGCTACACTCAATTCTTATTCAGTTTTTGGGAAAATGGCTTTATAGCTTTATTTGCTTTTTGGATAATAGCTACATATTGTTGCCCTCAGGGGCATATTGTGGCGGGCCCTTTCCCTGCCACAATATGTTTGGGCATCACGCACCCAAGGGTCCCGAGTGCGTTCTCCGCAGGGGATGTAGCATCTGGCCGCAGTTCCTGCTGAGAAGGTTTGTTTTATAGAGGTAGGCTCTCTATATTTCCCTTTCTGTTCCGCGAAGTGGGCCGCCGAATAGTGGTAAGCGACCATCCCATGGGTCTCCTATCTGCTCCCGTGTGGAGGGCCACGGAATGGACCTCCCTGCACGAGTGTTTGCTTTCTTCTGTCTTCTTATCTTTTCGTTTTTCATCTCTTTCCCTGCACCGCATGGCTGAGCGATTGCGTTCGATCGAGCCGTGTGGAGTTGGAGATGCTCGCGCCTTATTTCCTGCCAGACATGGTGCACCTTGCCAAGATTGTTCTAATAGAACTCATTTGAGTTCGACTGAATTTCTAAACTATATCATACAAAATTGAATCGCTGTTATATAGTCTCTGTATCTAATACGGCGGGAAAACCCACAATATAATAGTAATAATAATACATATTTTTCTTTGCATGTTAATTTACTGTATTTGTTCTTGACTTTGTTTTTACTTTTGCTTTTCATTGTTGACTTAGAATTTGTCGGAACTTAGCTGCTAGTCATAGGCCTCCAGTCCTGTGATATGCTCCATGGGGGCCAATGTCTTCTATTAATATAGCTACATACAATTATCATCCTACCAAGTAATACTGTAGACACTGTTGCGCAGCAAATTTGAAAAAATCATCACTGTGCCATGCCCTGCTCACACTAGGTTTAACAATGATCGATTGATTTGAGCTATTAATTTGTGTTCATTTTATACATACAATTATTAGCATGGTAGTACTACATTTGGACCTGAAACCACTGTTTTTTTCACTTTCAGAGTTAGATAACATTCTCCATGGTAAAAAAAACATAACTACTTACTCCTGTTAGCATGTTGCCAAGCTATTGGTTTTCCTTTCGTTGCATAACTTTCAATTGTAATTGGAATTTCAAACAGAAATCAGTAATAGCTACAATTATGAACATAATGGAATTGGGAATGGTTACACATTTTACCCTAAAGGCACTAGTCTTTGGAGTTTTATTTATTCCACATATTAATTATACCGGTAGCTAATCGAAAAATCAGGTCAGTTGAGGTGAGAGGCTGAGATTACGATCACCGTGAGCTTAAATTAGGTGAGTGCAGCCTGTGCCTCCAATTGATCATTTTGACCTTATCTTAGTTCTAGAAGGTTTACCTGGGGATTTTAGGGTTTTACCTGGCCTGAAGTTTTAGCAGGATTTTTGGCAATAGTTTTTATCGATTTTACCAGGTAGGTTTTACCAGTTCTGCACACCCTGCATTTAGACAACTTAGCTACACTAGCAATTATAGTCTAGTCCAGGGGTAGGCAGACTTTTTGACTCAGGAGCCACACAAACTTATAAAAATTGACAGACGGGCCGGGCCAGCACCTCATGCACTTGCATCAAAGATAACAAATAACATATTTGCTGGAGATATTTAGATTCTTAATAATCCTTATAATACGAACTTGAAATGAGTTAATACATCTAAGTTACAGATATTAAAGATTAAGAAAAGGGTGTCGACCTTGTGTATCTAGACTTCCAAAAGGCTTTTGATAAAGTCCCCCATCACCGGCTAATGAAAAAATTGGAATCCCATGGTATCCAGAGTGACTATTTACGATGGATCAAGGCATGGCTTACGGGTCGGCAGCAGCGAGTGAAGCTTGAAGGAGAGTCGAGCGACTGGACACAGGTTTCATCAGGGGTTCCACAAGGTAGCGTGCTTGGC
>LQNS02278180.1:22395564-22432971 GCA_001587735.2 Parhyale hawaiensis | reverse complement strand
AAACGTAGACCGGAGCTGAACGAGTGCTCATCGGCTGTGAAGCTCTCTATCATTTCATAGATAATTCATGTTTTTAGCTGTTACCTTTGAGAAATTAATTCTTGTTGTTCTTAGCCACCTGTTTATAATCTGAATTTTGTCATTTTCAGAACACTGATGATGGATTTTTAATAATCCGAAACGTCTGGTTTTTAATAATGTTTGTGATCACGTTGGTACTTCTTTTTATCCTGAAAAGCATTAGTATCACGATTATTGCATCATGCTATTAAAGTTCCCATATGGAAGAGGAAACGCAAAATTGTTTTGTCGTCGTTTGATGCAAGTCCCGCAAATCACAACTTTGCACCAAGAAAGCTTGCAACTGCTGCCGTTTGCGCAATTATGACCAGATTTATTTGTTCTGAACGCCAATTTCTCTCTTTTTGGATATTCTTGTGGCATACAAAGTTCCAATTTGTTGTCTGGTTTTGTATTTGTGGAGCTAAAGCTATTAACAGTCTCAGAAATCCTTACGTTTCCAAACTTTTTTGTCGCCGCTCCCATTTGTGCAATAATAATCCAATTCCTTTCATCCAAGCGCCAATTTCTTTCTCTTTGAATATTCTTGTGGTATGCAAAGTTTCAATTAAGTTTCCTGTTTTGAACGTGTGGAGCATTTTAAACCTTGTAGAGGAAGTCACTGTTCGATTATTTTTCTTACCGCCGCCATTTGCACAATTTTGATTCGATTCTACTCGTTGGAATGAACTTATAGACTATAAATGCTGGTGATACCGGTAATATCGGAAACAGCCTGGAAAAATTTATACTGCTATCTTGCAGTTTGTTTGAAAATCTTGAAAAATTACTAGTAGATCTTCTTCATTCTTGCACGAAAGTTATTTGTGTGAGGATAATTGCGCGGTGGCAGGCCAATTCCCAAATGCAGGGGAAACGCACTATCCAAGACAAAACAATTCGCCTACTCAAGATGAAACATGCACATTTTGAAAATAAGCTATAGCTAATTTTTTACTAAAATGTGAATTTGCTAAACCAGTACTGAATTTTCAATAAGTATGGTATGGTTAGCTTTCAAAGCTAAACAAGTGGCTTATAGGGCATGGCGGCGTTCGCGGGACCGCTCGTTGTGACTGACCTATGTTGATTGTAGGGCTGAAGCTAAGCGTGTTTATGAGAGGGCGCAGCATCGACAGAGACAGCGTTTCAGGCAGTCGTTGTTGAGTATTGACAATTCACATCGTTGGTGGAGTGAGCTAAAGTGTTCAATTTTGGGGTTTGAACCTTCGTTGTCGCCCTTGTTGGTCCTGGTGGAGGTATCATTGCTGATCCCTTGGCTAGGGCGAAACTCTTGTCGGCTCACATTGACGGAAAGCAGAGTAGAGACATGTTATTACCCCATGGATGTCACCCTGAACCTCGTTTAACTTCTTTGGCGTTCAGATCTGCTGTAATCAAGGTGCTGCTTGAGGCCTAGATCCTTATGGAGGTGTGGACCTTCTGGGCATGTTTCCTCTGTTTTATAAGCAGCTTGCTAGCGTTCTTGCCCCTAAGCTAGCAGTGATCTTCCGGCGCCTGATATGGCTAGAAAATTTTCCCCGTTGTTGGTGTACTGGGAATATTACTCCTATTCCCAAAGGTCCAGTGACGCCCCATGTAGCCAACTACCAACCCATTACACTGACGCCCATTTTCTGGGTGTTCGAGAAATTGGTAGCTTATAAGTTTGGCCGTTTTGCTGAAGTTACAGGTTTGCTGCCCGCCGGTAAGTTTGTGTACCGAACTAGTTTAGGTTGTGACGCATTTTGTCGGTGTCACACCATTTACAGTCTGTGCTGGATTGTGGGTCTGAGGCCCGCCTGGTACAGTTGGACTTTAGTGCGGCGTTTGACAGGGTCAACCACAAGGGTTTACTGTACAAGCTTGAATCTTATGGTGTAGGTTGTAGAGTTCCGTCAATCATTCGTGATTTTGTTTCTGAGCGAAAGTAGAGTGTGTGTGTTGACGGCGTTTTAAGCACCCCAGTCACGGTGGAGTCTGGTGTCCCTCAGGGTAGCGTACTTGGCCCGCTGTTGTTCGTTCTGTATACTAGTGATATGTTCTCTTTACTGGAAAACCCAACGATCAACTATGCCAATGATTCCGCTTTGATACCAGTGATACCTACACCACGCATGCGTAATGCTGTCGCCCAGTCTCTGATTAGGGATTTGTCCCGCATTAGTCCCTGGTGTTCAGCCTGGAGTATGAAGCTGTATGCCAGTAAAACCAAGTCGATGATTATCAATCGATCTCGGATCCTTGTACCACAGCATCTACATCTGGAGATAGCCGACACCTTGCTTCAGGAGTCTGGCTCCTTGGAGTTTCTTGGTGTTTTTTTTAATGAAAAGCTTACCTTTGAGCCGCATATTAGGCGACTGGTGTCACGTGCTTCCAGTAAGATTGGACTTTTGCGTACGGTTAATTCTTCGTTTTGTGACAGTAAGATTGTCCGCAGATGCTTTTATGCTTTTTGCTACCTGTGTTGGAGTATTTCTCACCAGTCTGGGCTCCAGCTGCTTACAGTCACTTGCGTCTGTTGGATCATCTTGTCAGTTTAGCCAGTAGGCTGTGCGTTAGTAATGATTTGGTGAATCTGTCCCACAGGAGAAGGGTTGCCGAACTCTTTTTGTTTTATAAGGTGTACAACAATGAGAGGCATTGGTATTAGTCTGTCCCTGCACTTAAGGTTTTAGGAGAGAAACACGTGCTGCGGTCGGTGCGCACACTTTCATGTTAGAGGATGTTAGATGTCGAACTTATCTGTTTGGTCGGTGCTTCGTACCCTGGTCTGTTGGGGTTTGGAATTCTTTACTGGCATCGGCTTTCGGCTGTATTGGCCTTCCTGCGGGCCTGCAGGTGGCCCGTGCGTGAAGTTTTTATAATATAGACTATAAATGCAGACAGTATCGGTGAAATGGTAAATAACTATACCGTATATAAATTTTGAGAAAATCACAAAGGGGTGCCTTGCAGTTTTTTTTAGAAAACAATCTTCAAAAATCAAAGTTAGTGTATCCTCCTCATACTTGGACATCAGAAAGGTGTTAGTATTAGGATAAGTGCGAGGTGCTATTCCTCTTTCCCAATTGCAAAGGGAGACGCACAATCCATGACAAAATAATTCGCCGACTGAAGATGCAATTTTTTTTTTTTTTATTCATAAGCTAAGACTTTTACTAAAACATGAATTAACAAAACCAGGGCATGGCGGACAGGGCCCACACGGACATTCAAAAATTGACAGTCGGGGCGGGTCAGCACCCAATATATGCGCATCAAAGATAAAAAAAAAAGGAGAAGAATGTGTACTGCGGATATGCAGTTTTTGACTTATCAGGCCAGATGTGGCCTGTGGGCCGTAGTTTTCACACTCTAGTTTAGTCTTTATATGTGGAGAGATGAAAAGTACTGACTGCGTGGAACATCACTTGAAATTGGAACGGATGCTTGTGAGACGAAAACGAGTGAACAATATTACAGTATGTATTTTTTGTTGTGATTTTAAAGGGTGTTATTACAGTTCTTACTCCCCTCAGGGGCACAGGAAGTGCCATATGGTTAGGTTAATTCGGTTCGCCATTCCGATGTTACCATGAGCAGCGAGCCCCGGGATATTTGTTAGGTTATTTTAGCCATAAGCTAGGCCTTCGGGTCGTATCTTTCGTGTCCGCTTTGCTTCTTTCCAATTTCATACCCGTACTGGTCTTACATTCTTCTGTTCCATCTCTTCTCTCCCGACTTGCAATTCCAATACGCATTGATTCTGTGTGGGAACACCTTCGTACATGGGTTCCATGTATCTAACAACATACGTTGTCCCTTGTTTTTCCCTCTGTTAGATCACGATTGTTGTGGAAACGGAGACCTAAACTGTTTCATAAAATAATAGTTACAATAGTTACAGTAAAAGTTCGTACATCGAGGATAGTCTGCGGGCTGTAATAAGCTATTTATTAGGGATTTTTTTTTTTACAAAATAATTTCCAAACAGATTGGAGTTTACTAATAAGTTCTCTCTTCCCCCTCCCACCTATCCCTGCCACAATTTTCTAAGCCTCTCTGTCCCAAGGCCCCTCAGGGGGCATAGGATGGGCCATAGGCCATAGGGTTAGGTTAGTTTAGGTTCGTCCATCCTATGCTATGGGGCCAGGCAACCCCAGGAGCCCGTGTAGGTTACCTCAGCCATTAGCTAGGCCTTCGGGACGTTTCTCTCTCGTGCCCACTTTCCTTCCTTCCCGATTTCATACTCCTACTTGCTCATGCTTTATTCTGTTCTTCCTCTTCTTTCCCGACTTGCTGTTCAAATGCGCGTTGATCCTGTGTGGTGGGAGCACCTTCGTGCATGGGTTCCCCGTTTCTCTTGGCATACTATATGTCCCTTGCTCTTTCCTCTGTGATATCGTTTTGCTCGGAAACGGAGGCTTAAACTTTCTAATTATAACTAACTAACTAACTAACTCTGTCCCAAGGAGTAGGTAACCTCAGTGACTGTCCACACGAGAAGTTGCATTTGGCTGTAGCTCCTGCTGATAAGTTTAGTTTGCAAAATTAGGTAGATCCTCTGCTCCTCCCCTTTTCTACGTGAGGTGGGACACTGATGACGTTGGGCGACTTATTCCGATGGGCCTCATGCCTGCTACCGTGTGAAGGGCCACGAAAGGCTCCCTCATCTTGACTGGCTCTTTCTTCTGTCTTCTTGTTTCTTCCGTTCGTAACTCTCAATGAGATGCTTTGTGCCAATTTCCTTTTAGCAGTTGCGAATTTGGCCGACTTGATACAAATCATGTAGTATTGAGTGCTACTTTGTTGTCTGTAGCGCTCACTCATTCCGTCCTCTTCCAGCTGCACTGCTTGGCTCACACTTTATTGCGAGTGCGGTGGCACACATCAGAGTATGATAATAATGTTAACGGTTCCTCCCGAGTTCAAAAATGTGTGCGGACTCTTTTATATAGCTACTATTTCTATGAGCGTTGTTTACTGTACCTCCTATGATATGTATTTACCACTGCTAATCAGCACGTTCATTTTTCAGTCGATCCTGCATCTGGCACCAAAGCTCAACAAGCAAACACTCAACATCGAAGTACTGAAGCACTTCGCCAAGCTGCAGGCCAAGGACGAGCAGGTGAGAGCTTGTATCGCAGTGCCGCGCTAGGGTTGCGCTGTCAAATGGTTACAGCCCCATGCCAGTTCCTGGGTACAGCCCCATGCCAATTCCTGGGCACAACCCCATGCAAAATCTTGGGTACAGCCCCATTCCAATGCGAGTTCCTGGGTACAGGCCCATGCCAGTACCTGGGTACAGCCCCATGCCAGTACCTGGGTACAGCCCGACTTCAGCTCCTGGATAGAGCCAGTGTTAGTCTGCCAGACATGTCTGACGGCTGCCAACTCCTACTATGTCTTCCTGATACCTTACCGTGCCACATTAACATCTACGGATCTCTCAACTCACTGGACCGTCCACGCTTCTCAGCTTGCTGTACACATAGCTACCTGCATCTTTTGTGCACATTTTGGTTGTTAAATTCATGCTCCTACTGATAATGCTTTGTTCTGTTCTTCCTTTTCTATCCCGACTTGATGTTCTCTTGCATGCTGATCCAGTGTGGTAGGTCCCACGTTTCTGGCGACTTACTGTCTATATATAGCTATTCCTTATTTTTTCTCTTTGATGGTCGGTGTAGCGGAAATGGAAGCTGTACGATAATATTCTTCAATGTAGCTGATAATACTAATAACTATACATGCAATATTTACAGGGCGGTATCCGCACAAACTGCACCGTGTGTCTGGGTAAGATTGCTCCGTACCTGTCGCCTAATGCACGAGCCAAGTGTCTCATCTCTGCCTTCACCCGAGCTCTGAAGGATCCTTTCCCTCCCGCCCGGTCCGCTGGGGTCATGGCGCTCGCCACCACACAGCAGTTCTATCCTGTCGACCAGGTGGCTCTCAGGTGGGTGATAGTATTGTTTGTTTGGTAGTGCTATTGCTCACTGTCCGCCAAGTGGCCCTGATGTAAGTTTTGCTGCTTTAACATGAAGGCAATATGTATGAAGTAGTTGCTAGGCCTTCGGTACATCTGTCTCTCGTGCCCACTTTGCTTCCTTCCGATTTCAACTGATGTTACTTTCTTCTGTTCTTCCTCTTCTTTCCTGACTTGCTGTTCCCTTGTGTGTTGATACTGTGTGGGAACACCTTGCATGGGTACTCCGTTTCTATTCACATGCTATATGTTCCTTATTTATTCCTCTGTTAGATCACCATAGTTGTGGTGATGGAGGATTAAACTATTCAATAATCTAATCCATGTATGAAGTTGCACTATATAAAACGGTTTATCGTTGCTACTGCTCACTTTTGATTAAAAATTGTTACGGTACTTCACAACGCCCAACGTATGTTATGAGGAGCCAGCGACCCTAGCCTTAGCTTTGTTCCCCTTTAGGCTTCTGCTGATGCTAGTATTCTCTGTTCTTTCACATCTGTCCAAATTTGCTGTTCCCATCTTTCACATCTGTCCAAATTTGCTGTTCCCATGCTCGTTGATCCTGTGTGGGAATTTTCTCGTACATTGGTTACACATTTCTATCGATATGCCATATGTCCTTTCTTTTTTCCTCTGTGATATTGCTTTTGATGTGGAAATGGAGGCTTAACTACTATCCATAGCTATACCGTCATAGCACTGCAGTCTGTATATTTTGCCTGGTAGAGGGTTAACGCTCAAGTTGTGGATTATCATTGCGATTCGCTGAAGCTGTTTTTTGTGTGTGTTGAAAAAACGAAAGAATTATCCCGACTATCTTACGAAGTTTACACTACAAGACTCGTGTCAAGATACATCATGTTATCACTAAGTGATATCTGCCTTGATGAAAGTTTATGTTAGTAAATTATGAGTTGTAAACTGTTTTTTTTTTTCAAAACAGTGCTTTTAATTTTGCACATGTATAATATTCTCTAGCACAGTCAAGACGACAGGAAAGATCTCTGTGGCACGATAAGTTATAATTTGACTCGCAGCTAAAGCATGAGTAAGTTTTTTATTGCGCATGCTTCAGAATTGTGCCGGCGCTGAGCGTACTGACCCTAGATCCAGAGAAGAGTGTGAGAGACGTCGTGTTCAGAGTGCTGAAGGGCTTCCTCTCCAAGCTGGAAAAGTTGTCCGAAACTCCGGCATTGAAGGAAGAAATGGGTGAGTTAGTTCTACGGTGCACCTTTGTATAACCTAACGGATATTAGAAAAACTATTCACGCATCTTCGGTTGATCACATATCAATTATCTAGTCTTGTAACCTTGGATAATTTGTATTCGTTCACTGGCTTATTAATCCATTCCCTTCTGCCTTGTCTTTTAGTTAGGTTCGACAAAGGATGCAGGCTCGCGCGAATAGCGCTGGACTGCTTTGAAGCAAACCCAAATAAACTGATAGATGCCATATGCTACCGCTAGGAGTAAGTTTATTGAATTTCTTCCCCTACTGTTGTAGTACTATAATAAACACCAGCGGGACCCGTAGAAATTCCACGGTTAATTAACCTATCCCGTCTAACCTAAAGTCCGCCTAACGGGCCCCGTCTACTTTGACTCACCTCGTCTAGCGGACTATAGCTACTCTCACCTGTGAATCTTCCATACGACAGTGCTTCTTGCATTGTATTCCTATATGTATGCGCACCTTTCTAAGTTCTGTTTTCCACTGTATACAGATAATTTAGCCAATCATAATCTTACGCGTTTCAATATTCTTGTCAGCGTGTCCGATTTTTTGCACGACTACGGGACCCGTGGATATTGATCTGTAGCCTATCATTTTCCTGCTCTCTTTGATGCGATAGCTAAGCAGCAAACAGAGTCGGCTAATTTCATCACTCAGAGCAGCATAATCCTCTGTTCTCAAGATATTGTATTTCCTTAGACATCCCCATAGTAAGTACAGGGGAAAACGACATGACCACAGACTAAGAAAGACACAGACTGGCAGTTCTTTAGTATTATTGCAAGAAAATAGTGGCTGAATGATGACGTCACAGTCCTCAGTTTGTTTTCATCATAAGTTGGTATACAGTATATGATGTTATCTGCATAACCGCCATAGTTCCAGCCGCTCGAAATTTCATCGATGTTTCTTGGCTGCAAATCTCTGAAGCCAGACGGTTTTTAATCAAATTGGTGACTTGTTGTTTAACATTTTCTCGTTTTGCCCAGTCCAAATATTATTCTCGTTGAATAAAATTGTTCAAGGCACAACGCTAATGGCTAAACTATGACGTAACAAAAAGCTCCAAGAAGAGCTGAACTGCGCTTAGAAACTGCCCGTCTGTGTTTTCATTAGTCCGTGACATAACTGAGATATTGCACGGCAGCATGCGGGCCATTTCATGTTACGAACTGGCTGGCACGCTGATTGGTTTGCACACTGGCTTGCTGGCTGGAATGGGTGGTGTAATGGCATGTTTAAATTTCTTTTTGCTGTAAAGCAGTAGTCTCGTGCTCTTCCTCATTTGCATTAGCTGCAAATACTATCAACTCGCGAAAAATTTCAGTT
Source organism: Parhyale hawaiensis (assembly GCA_001587735.2). Lineage (NCBI taxonomy): Eukaryota > Metazoa > Arthropoda > Malacostraca > Amphipoda > Hyalidae > Parhyale > Parhyale hawaiensis. The sequence goes on along the minus strand of LQNS02278180.1, from coordinate 22,424,367 downwards.
TTTCAGTGCACTGGATGTAATTGCCCCTTGGTATCTAGGTTACAACGCTCCATAAATATTCATCCCTTTCTAATTCCTGAACGATAATTGTTTGTAAGCAGGTGCCGCGAAACCGCTCGTGCTTGTTCAACTGGCTGCTGATCGAGTGTTGGCCACGCAATTGAGTCTCTTAGTTATAAAGTGACTTTGAGAACGGAGCTCATAAGGACGCCGCTGCAGAAAATCGCCACGAGAAAACCACCGCGAACTTATTTGTGGTCCCACTCCCGAGGACTTCTGTCGTCTCCCCCCTAATCTTACTCCGAGTCTCCGAGTAGACATCGCACATCCGCTTGAAAGAATACCTTAGAGCCGACATGTCCAACACTACAGCGTATCCTAACTACGTATCTGGCTGGCCCTATTAAGAACGTCGAGCGTCACAAGCAAAGCGAACATAAAATGTTGTGGAAATCAATGAAAAGCGGTAGATAAGATACGAGTGAAATGGTCTTCATGTCTTTGCCTTGAAAGTGACTGAAATTTTTCAAGAAGCACTAAAGAAGACAGCCCTGGTTGAACGACCTTCCAGCGTGTCAGCGCCAAGGAGGTTCTAATAGAGAGGAGTGCACCCTCTCTATTATCCTACGGGAGCGTTGCCAGTAAACTTTTCCCTTAAACTGGCTGAGTGGCTTATCCAATCGGAGAGCGGCATTGCCTCACGCAGCCTATATAGGAAGGAGTCCTGAGCTCAAATTTTTATAGCCATTAACCATCGACGAAATTCCGAGCGGTTGGAAGTATGTAAAGGAATCTTGTATCCTGTATACCATCTGATGATGAAAGTAACAGGGTGAGCACTGGGATATAAATATTCAGACACGATTGTCTTTGCAAAAATATTGAAGAACTACCTGGCTGTATCTTTCTTAATTATATGTGCTGACCACTGCCACTTCAGCCACTTTAGGGACTCCAAACGCGAGCTTCGATCACGTGACAAAGCCATGTGTTTACTCGCCCAGAGAGTGCTTGGGCTTGTTCCTCCCATTAGAAGCTCCTTGATCAGCGCTTCTTGCTAGTTGAAGCTGAAGCTATCTAATAGTGAAAAGCGTAACGTGCAGACACTGGACGTATACACTTACGGACGGATTGCGCCCCAAGCAGAATTATAATATAGATAGGTCGGAAACTGCATTACAGTCTGCTAATATCTTCTATGTAACGTTGATCGTACGTTATAATAGTTAGTTACAGTTAGAAAGTTTAAGCCTCCGCTTCCGAGCAGAACGATGTCACAGAGGAAAGAGCTAGGGACATATAGTATGCCGATAGAAACGTAGAACCCATGCGCGAAGGTGTTCCCGCACAGGATCAACGCGCAAGAGAACAGCAAGTCGGGAAATTGTACGTTATAATTTACTAGTAGTTTACGTCTATGCTGTACCTTGTGTAGGTTACTTCAAAGTATAATATCGACTAATATGATGCAAAGTAGGTTAATTATTGTAAAGTTTCCTACTTTGCCTTTGATTCATCCTCTTTTATTTAGATGAACTACACCGACTGACTTCAACTTTCTTTGTTAAATTACCACTGCCACCTTTGATAGACTTTTATGTTTATGTGTTGATCACAAACTGATGGCTTAGAGACGGCAGTATTGAATTTTTGGCAATTTCAAGCGTATTTGGTTTGCATTTGACGCCTTAAACTCGACCCGAAGAGGTAAATCGAACGCTTGTGATTGGTGCTTCAGGCAAGTTAAAGTGAAGCTCATTAAATTATCAAGATTGACGTGCGCATAGAGAACACACTCATATTATGCCGGGGCTATACTAGGTAATCGTGTGCACAACGTGAGGAGAGGATGTGCAGCTCGCGCGTCGTTCATTCTATCGTATCTATGCTACAAAATATAAATACTTATCTTGATGATGTGCTAGCTGTGCATCCTCGCAACAAGTGCTGCGTGCGCTTGCATAGTGTGATCCCGGCATAATGCCACGAAGGTCTACTGCGACCATGACGACTTCGATGATGATGATGATGACGACGACAACGACCACGACTTCGATGACTACGACGACGACGACGAATAGGAGACTAAGATGACGAGTACGAGACTGTCTATAGCCAGTCAATGTTTGGTTTCAGAGCGGGAAGTGATGACGGAGAGCGCCAGCAGCAGCGGGTCTGGGGGGTGGGCCGGCTGGGCGGTGGGGGCCCTCACCAGCAAGTTCTACAAAAGCAACATCTCTGATGACACGCAAACCAAGTCTTCCGACGACAGCACCGGCCCTTCCATTGCTAATCTTACCCAGCAGCAGGTACGTTTTTCCTGATTTCAGTGTGGATGATGGTATAAATTCGTGCTTATGTCCTCAGGGAGCCTAGAAAGAGCCATAGCTCTAGGTGAGTTATGTTCTCCCATCCTATATTATGAAAAAAAAATCAAGCCCCATGGGAACCTTAGCAGCGCCTTAGCTCGGAAGTCAGCGCATCATGCCTTTGTGCCAACATTACTTCCTAATTTTTCGAACTTCTGCTAGTGATATTTTATTGTGTACGGTATTATTACTTTCCCGACCTGCTCTTCTCCCGAATTCGTCGACTCAGTCCTGCTGACACGCGTGTAGGTAAATCTAATTCCTGGTTGCAGTCTTCATTTCGATGTTCATGTGCACCAAAATAACTGTGGATGTATTTGTGTGTGATCTGAATTTGCGTTGGATGACGGTAGCACATGTGCATCGGAGTCGTGGATGTAGTTTAGCTGATGAGTATTTTCTCACCTCCAGGTACTTGACACCGTTAGGACTTAGTCCAGTAGTTCCTACCGCCCTTTACCATCTGATCGTATCATTATCGTACACAAGTGGGATTCTATCTATAAAATTCTTTCGCATTATCAAAGTCGTTTCTAAGTGTATAAATAAGATTTGTTGCTAAAATCCTTTTCCAGATCAAGAATATAGCCGCCGTCAGTCGTCCAGCGCCACGACCGGCTGATCGGCGGTCCGCCGAGCCAGTGCCACCCTCAGCCAGCTGGCGCGGCCGCCAGGCAGTCATCCCGCCAGTCAAATGGCTGGCGGTTACCTCGGAGGATGCACTGGTCCAGCTCTACGTGCCCACTTTTGAAGTCGGCGAGGAAGGTTCTCTGGACCCGTTCTCCCAGCAAGCCTTTTGCTTGTAAAAAATACAGGGTGTCTACTAGGTCATAAAAGTCATAAAAAGTAATAAAAACTGGTTGGTCATAAAAAAAGTCATAAAAAGTAATAAAATTCACTCACAGGTCATAATTTTTTTTTTCGCCAATCATCTGATGATTGGAATTGATGGATATTTTATCATCGTAACCTACCGCATGCAGTAGGATAAATGATCCTACTTGATACTTCAATGTATGCTCTAATTGCTACCTACCTTTCTGNTGAAATCGTATTTTTGGATATACCGTATAATATAAGGTCATAAAAAAGTCATAAATATTTATCCTGAAAAGTCATAAAAAGTCATAAAATTTTCCTAGCAATCTTCAGTAGACACCATGAAATAGCCCTTTACCTATATCTGTGTAGTATAAACTTTAAAATAAAAAACTTAAACCTGCAGGGTATGGGACCACACCCGACTTGACCGTTGGGTGTCCTCGCCCATTACCTATCTGAGAGTTTAAGGTTCGCGGAGATCCATTTTCCATGGTCGAGTAGTTGGTGGCATTGTGTTCACCAGGCGGGACAGCGCCAGGAAGGAATCGGGAGAACTCTGAGTGTCCCTGTCATATTGTGTAGATGCCGCTATTAGCATGGGCACGTACTCGTGTTGTAGTGTACCTGGTCTTAGTGTGATTAAGGGGCAAGTTGCGGAGCTACATGGGCGTTGGTAAAAATTTTCCCGGCAAATGCAAACTCCAGGGGCTTCAGGGAGTTGATGGTCGCTCGAGACGGTAGGAATAACCAGGCTGTCTCAGCCAGTGGAGCATCCACCGGACATGGTATGGCGGGAGGCCCTGCCGGTGATTGCGCGAGTCTTCCTGGGGAACTAGTCTGGCGGTCCGGTGTAGATGGTGCTCGATATTGTGGCAGAGTGCTTGGGGGCTGATCCCCCGGATTTGACCTGACTTAGCCCAGCGAGAAGGAATGGGAGGGGGAAATTTCGGCCATCTCCATGAGGGTTTGGAAGGAGCTCCCGTAGGCAGGACCCATCTCTTGGAGTGCCGTTAGTACTTTCAGGTTCTTTTCTCGCGACAAATAATGGTGTCGTGACGGGTCGTAGTCTTGGATTCGCCCGAAGAGGGTACGTTCGACCTGGGATCCCAGAGACCGTCGGGATCGATGCTCTGGCATTTTTTAGCGAGCTTATGTCTGACAGCTCTGATGTAGCTGAGTCGGTTTGACCATGTTTTGATGGCCGGGTCTGTTGTCGCGCAGGATGCTGATAGCCAGCTGTACACACGCTGGTCAGGAAACAGGACAAAACGATTAGGTGTCCTTATGGGGGAGGCGTAGTGAATGTAAGTAACATTCGTTGCCTTTAAACCTATCACATAGTTTGTCCTCAGAGGTCATAATTCTCAATCAATCTACCCAAATCTGAAAAGGCAAGGAGAGATCATAGCATTGTTTCAACTTTCTGCGAAGCGATACAAGCATGAAAATGTTTTTTACAGCACTTATGCTGTGTTTTGGAGATTCCCGGTAGAAGTTTGCGGACCGAGCGCCAGGCAAAGACACAGCAGCGCCGTAACCTGGCCTGCGAGGTAGTTACGGAAGGCAGTGTTGCCATCTTATCCAATTGAGGGTGTGTAAATATGTGCACTCCCAAGTGGTAATGTTGCAGGGTAAACTCATACTATGGTACGACCTCTCCGTCGAGTTGTGACCTCGTCAACGTCGTTGTAGGCATATGAAGTGTGCCTCTGCTGCCGTGAATTGGTCTTAGTTGACTAGGCTCTTAGGTCAGTACGTACTTTCTTAGCGGGAATCCCGCTGCAGGGAGGTGCAGGTAGTTAGGGTAAGGGGTATTACCACCGGTCTCTCGCAGTCTGGCGCCAGATACCGAACAGATCAGATCTCCCAGCAAACGCAGGGTGAAACAAATGTCCAGGACAAATTGACTTCCCTTGCTGTCTCAGGAGAACTCTGAGACAGATTATGAGCAAGACACCCAACAATTTAGTTGGGGTAGATCCCATACCCTGCAGGCAGAGGTTTTTATTTCATCTTATTTTTTTTCTATTATTTTTTTTTACTCTGACAGGTTATGAGCAAGACGCGCAACTATCAAGCTGGGGCAGATCCCATACCCTGCAGGTCGAACAAACATTTTTTCTTTTTTTCTTACTCTGACAGGGTATGAGCAAGACGCCCAACTATCAAGCCGGGGTAGATCCCATAGCTACCCTGCAGGTCGCAGTTTTTTTTTCAACTGACAGGGTATGAGCAAGACTCCCAACTATCGTGTTGGGGGTAGATCCCATACCCTGCAGGGCGAAGTTTTTTTTTTTTAACTCTGACAGGGTATGAGCAAGACTCCCAACTATCAAGTTAGGGATAGATCCCATACCCTGCAGGATGAAGTTCTTTTCTTTTCCTTCCCCTGCTGTCTTAAAAGCGGCGTTATGGGACTTGGACGTAATGCTAAGTCCTGGAACACAAAAGGTATCGGTCCTCAATAAGTCTCCTTTTGCACAACAACAGGCCTGCCCTACTAAACCGGCCAATAAAGGACCAAAGTTGCCTTGGACTCTTACAGACGGGGACAATTCTCCTCTATTCGACACGCTCTCGGCCAGCATCATGCCTATGACTTTTCAAATAACAGGACATACCCTGCGGGCAGCCTGGGGCCCTCTGGAACAACGATCTATTAAGGAAGATTCTCGCCTTCGCCATCAGGCGTACCAACACCTGACCACGTTCGAAACTCTCCACCTAACCCACACCTTGCTATCCTCCGTTGGAGAAAATACCTCAAAATCTGAGCTACTACAGCAGACTTTCCTGGCAGTGCAGGTACTACAGGCCTGCCTACCAATCTTCCAGGCGCAAGCCCACCACCACCTCTCGGCCTTCGTGGACCACAGGAGTAAGCTACGTAATTTCACCCTGGAAGACATGTTCCCCCCTGCGGTATCAGGCCCCTCTGAGAAGCCCCAGTCTTCTCTCGAGATGGGAATCTATTCCCCAATGAAACTGTCGAACAAGCCGATCATATTGCAACTACCGTCCACCCTAATACCTTTCGGCCCGCGAAGAACTCTCAATAGCCATCAAGGATGGACGCAAAGCGCCTTATCTGCGGGCTAATAACAGCCGTAACACGTCTGAGTCTAACCAACCCAAACCTACGACATCCAACTATGGGAAAACCACGGCACCACCTAGTGCCACTCCTGGCCTAACCACAGCCGGACCATCCACCAGCTGGCAACGTCCGGCACCTGGCCCGATCAGGACAAAACGAAAACCCCAGGCCTCGTCCAGACTAAAGCAACCCTACACTTACAACTTCAACCCGCCGAAAAATCGATCGAACTACAACCCTCATGTGTGGAAACGCAAGTAATCTCAACCTTGCTGGCAGCTCCTGTCCATTAGGTTTACCACTGTAATGCGAAAGTGTTTGTAGCATTTATGTACCTTGGGTTATTTCACTGTTTGCCATTGTTGGTTGCACCTTCTCCTGTTTCGAGGGCACGACCCTAGTTGTTCGTTTAACCAAATGTATCTTCTGTACCTTGAAACCTACAGAAGTAAAGCTACTTTGTTCGCTATCTTTACCTACCCTACAGGCTGAGACTTGATATGTCTGATGCATTTAGTCTCTGCCTTTACAATCTGATCTCTGGTCGCTTCCACATCCATATATTTACCCGTTCGGGCCATAAAATAATAAGTCCTAACGGTGTACAGTATGTAGCGAGGTGAGAAAATATGCTTGTGACGAGCCATGGGCGACGGAACACGCCCTTTCTCTCACTATAAGGGAACTTGACACCCTGAATTCCTCTCTCCTCCCCGTTGGGACCAGATGGTGGCGTGGGCATGGAAAGCTGGACCAGTGCATCCAGCCGGCTGACTGGCGGGGTGGCTGCCTGGCGGCCGCGCCAGCTGGCTGAGGGTGGCGCTGGCTCGACAGACCGCCTATCAGCCGGTCGTGGTGCTGGACGGCTGACGGCGGCTTGATTCTCGATCTGGAAAAGGATTTTAATTACGAATCTTATTTATACACTTTGAAACGAATTTGATACTGCGAAAGAATTTTATAGATAGAATCCCACTTTTGTAAGGTAATGACACGATCAGACGGTAAAGGGCAAAAGGAACTACTGGGCTAAGTCCTAACGGTGTCAAGTTCCCTTATTGTGAGAAAAAGGGCGTGTTCCATCGCCCTTGGCTCGTCACAAGCCCATACTTGCGTCGTATTCGTTGGTACAGTCCAGACAAAATGACGTCACTCAGGGACTTTTTTTCTTTATCTTCGCTACTCGTGTTTGCAGAATGACGGCAGTATGAATGTTCTAAGTAATACCTATGTAACACTGGGGTTATAGAGTGTCATTGTATTTATTGTTAGCTACCTACTCTGTTTTCGATTGCAGTGCCTTTGTACTGGGGTGTATTAAAAAACCAGCAGCCTCTTGCTTGTTGCTGTATGCCGAACGCTGTAACGTCGTCTTATAATCAGCTATTGGCTAGCCTTATATTATCTTTTACTTGTAATTTTGTAATAAAAAAACACTTGAAACACCCAAGGTTCCGTCTGAAACTCGTCCAATAAACATAATACCGCTATACTTTAAAATTATTAAATTCTCCTGCCTTCGCTATTGTGAATGTAACATCTCATCCATATCACAATATTCTTAGGTACGACTTTCTTGTTCGTTGGAAGTTATTGCTCACATTGCCGATAGTTCTCTTACTACCGAAATTGGTAGTTAATTAGGACAGCCTAAGAGCTAAGGCTTGAAGCACTAGCTCGAACTGTAGATATTATTATGCGTCGACATGTTTATCTCCACTTGCGCACAAGCAGCTCAATGCCTACCTATTTCATTAAAGGCAAGTTGAGTATCCCACGAATATCTTTGTCGCTGCAGCCGAAACGTTCGGAGTCCCAGCCATCATTCCAGCGGTCGCAGCCTAGCCCAGCTTCCCCCGTGTCAGAAGCGCCCCGTGGTAGCAGCGTTCCTCAGCCGCGGGTCCCCAGCGTGGAGTCTTTCATGCAGGCCAATAGCCAGACCACAGCCGGTGCCCAGGATGGCTGGTCTGATGGTGAAGACTGGCAGGATATGGTGAGTATTGTTGCATTCTGCTGGGAGTTTTCCCTGCAGACCAACAGCCGGAGCAAAAGATGGTTGGTCTGATGGTGAAGACTGGCAGGATGCGATGAGTGTTGTCACTTTGTGGTCCCCGTTGGTGATATGGTTTATTGATTTAAATATGTTCTCCCATGGACCGTTATAGGTTCTCGCATGCTGTTGTAGGTAGAGTCGTTCCCCATGGACCGCATGGTTTTGCCATACGTGTGCGTCATGTGTACAGTATGTAGCGATAGATAGGTACTTTCGTCAATACTTTTTAGATGATCCGACTTTACGATAAATGTAAAAGGAAAGACATTTTATGATACATGGTAATGATAAAGAGCTTCAATAATCTCCATTTTTAAGGCTAGCACTTCTGCCCCCGCTTATTTGTAAACAAGTGTTGAGTTGACTTAGGTCTCTTTAGGTTTAACGCTTCATCCATTTGAGAACGTTACAAATAGTGTTAGTCCTACGGTAATTCTTGTTAAGTGAGGCATGTAACTTTAGGTCTTCAGGACGTCTTTTCTTCCGTGCCCCCTTGGCCGTATATGGATTGCTGCCATTGTACTATATTACTCATTAACACCCATGATCTCTCTCTTTAACAATGATGATGCTATTGCTATGCATAGAAGAAAGTAAACTTTATTTTGGAAGTTACTGAGTTGATCTTTATCTGTTTATACAGGAGGACTTCGCATCATCTCCGGCACCTGATGCCGGCGGTTGGGAGAATGACAACTGGGACCCCCTGGAAGTGAGTTGCATGTTGATACAATCCAAGTCTGCGTAGATTATCTTCAAGCTTGGTTTTTTCATTTCAGATGGTCTCAACCATACGGATTAAATGCACGGGAAATTGAACTTTTACCCAATAGCGGACATCAGCCAATATTTTGAATATTATTAATACCTGTATAGTGCTATTCCTACAAGACGTTAAGGATTGCTTTTTGCATTGTGTGTTAATGTGTTAACGGTCCGACTAATAGCTCTCAAAGTGCTTAGTAAATGTCAAATTCCTCATGCTGATGGTCAATGAGTTGCTCTAGCTACCTACGTGTTGAAATCTCAAGCTGGTAAAACTTTCCGTTTCCTCAGCAAACACTTAAGAAGTGGGAAAAAGCACAAAAAGCGCTTTGTTGTGAACTGCGCATCTCACTTTACTGAGTCTAGATACACGTATCACATGAGGCTGATGGCCTCATATTGGTGCGGGGCCAAGTCTCGTCCCAAATCTAAGTTGTGTGGCAGATACCGTCTCTTCCTAAACGTATTACCATCTTTAAGTGAGTCTGCTATCACTGACATCTTGTATTAATTATCAAGTACCGTAATTATTATAAATACGTATCTAATATCGCACAAACAAGCCCGTGAGGTCTCATACTTCTTCACGAGTCAGCCATCAAGGGGAGCATATCCAAGTCCTATGTTCTCAGGTTGAGTCGCTCACTATGTTGTAATCGGAACTCCGTTCACGTATATGGGTCAGTGAAAGTCATATTGAGTGAATATCAAAAGCTAATGGTGACATGTTTCTACTCGTATGAAAGCCCTCTGTGAGCACTAAATTAAATAATAAACAAATCTGATATCTCATAAAAATTAAGAGGAAATGGAAACATATTATAGTGTTGTCTCACCATGGCTTGTGGATATTATTTAGGTGCTAAATTTGTACACCTATAGAAGCCCAAGACATTTACCCTTCCCCATATGCAAGTGATCAATAGTCTCACGCAGTAATTTCGTAATAGTTGATATGCATGAGAAACTTACGCCTCCAGCGACGTCCTGGTGTCGGTCAGCGCCCGGCAGGCTGCGAATACCATAGTAATCAGATGGCCTAATAATTACGGAAAGAGTTGCCTGGTTTGAAAGCTTGTAAACATCGGTAGGGTCTCTGCTTGTTTTTATTTTTCAAGATTTTTTGGAAACTTTACGACAAATGATGCAAGGTACCTCTTAGCGATGTTTGCGAAATCAGCTACCATCTCCGATTTATTTCAATAGCGTTACTTGGAATTATTGTAAATGCAGTGTCCCTTTGGCCTTTTTGTATTGTTCACTTTGAAAACCAGCATCCTTATGTCAGTTAGAGGACAGAGTTCTATATAGAGGAAGCGGTATCATGTTAATAGCGGGTTTTATTGCATACAGTGGTAGATCCAGCAGCCAATACACGAGGCAGTTGTCAAGGAGCTTCCAGTAGGATTTTTCTGAATTAAGTTTTAACCTTTACTTTACCTTGTATGGTCCCGTTATGACATACCGTAGCCTTTGGCCCAGCCCAGAACTTCCCTCCATAGCCTTGTTGACGATGAATCCAAATCCTAAGTTGTTGTTCCTTCAGCATCTGACCAGATGACCAACCGTCTGGCCTATCAAAGGTGACACGTCATTTATCCATGAATAGGACATTCAGGAAATTTATCTTCTGATACCTACGGTACCTGTGCAGTAATTATAGCTTTCTGCTTTTGTGATGTTGATACAATAAAAGTCGCTGTAGAGGTTTCAGTAGTCCATGGCTTCAGGGTTTTGCCCCGTGTTGTTTTATCCATTTTCGGGAGGCCAGGTTTGTCAAAAACGGCCTTACTCGTTCCAGGGTCCATCATTGCGATTATCACCTGTAGTTTGCTCCCACGCTTGATCTCTCTTTGGTGTAGCTATTCCTTCCTGTCTTGCTTCAGTGCACAAAATCCCTGATGGGTCCATGGTCTCAGTTCATATTTTTCTATGTTTCTTGCGTAGCCCTGCTGTGTAATTCTAGCGCGATTGGCATCAGTAAGATCAACTCTTTTGCTCATGTTTATATGAGAACGTCAACTTGTGTAATAAAGCCAGACGGCCTCGACATGGCTGTCGGATAAATGTTGCAAAACCGTTATTTACAAAATTCCAAATTTCGGTGAAAAATATTTCATTTCACTAAAAGTAATATTTTATAAACCTATGCTTTTTATCAAACATACGAGTATTAATCTATTTTTTTTTTTTTATTTAAACCCGACAACGTTGCATTGCATAATAAAGGCGAACGCAGTGTAGCCCCTCAGGGCATATGATGGGCCATAGGGTTAGGTCAGTTAGGTTCGCCCATCCTATGTTATGGGGAGCAGCGCCCCCAGGGGAACCCTGTCGGTTACCTTAGCCATTAGCTAGGCCTACAGTACGTTTGTTGTCGTGACCACTTTGCTTCCTTCCCATTTCATACTTCTACTGATCATTCTTCCATCTGTTCTTCCTCTTCTTTCCCGACTTACTGTTCCCATGCGCGTTGATCCTGTTTGGGAACACCGTCGTGCATGGGTTCCACGTGTCTATCGTCACACTATATGTCCCTTCTTTCTTCCTCTGTGATATTGCCTTTGTTGTGGAAACGGAGACCCAAACTTCGGAATATAATAATAGTAATGAACAGTTCTCCTACACAATTAACCTCAATGGCATTACCTTTCTATAATGTAAAGATCTTGTGTATTTGCCCACTTCGATATTCCTAGATTTTTTAATCAGCAAGGTACTCTTTCTTTTGCGTTTTGTTTTGAGAAATCAGGATGTTTGTTGAACACCTGAATTTCTGCTCCTCCCAGATTGAACCCAGCGGGAGTCAGTCGCCTGCTGCTGTAACTTCTGACGCAGATACCAATGGTTCCAATTTCTCTGGTAACTGGACTGCCGCGTCATCCGCTCCTAGCTTGTCAAAAGGTACTGTAATTGCGATAGGCTTGCTGTACCTCATGAAAGATTTTCGGTCTGTCATTGTACAGCTGCTTATATATGGCTAAGACTTTTTTCCATTATGTAGACTTAGCTCGTATTGTGCATATTCTCACGCTCGTTGATGCAGCATGGGAACGTTGTCATGCATAAACCGTAACTATGTTCAATAAGTATATATTTCGGTATCCCTACTACGTGTCCCTTTTCACTCTGGATGCCATTGCAGTGACCAGGTAATCGTGAATTAATATCTATATTTGTAAAACCACGTACTACAGATCGCAGTTTAATATGCGGACTACATCACAGTAACTATGTGTTAGGTTCGTAGTTGAGGATAAGGTAAGATAGTTTGGGCTCAGCTAGAGTAGCCTAAGTGCCTAGCTTGATTTATAAACCTCCATATTCTGAATCTAAGGTACACCACACGCTCTACCGACACCCCAATAGGCTATATGTGATCACTTTTGTTGCAGAGGAGAGAGCAGCGATGAGGGAGCAGAAGCGGGACGACCGGCAGCGACAAATAGAAGCCAAAAGGAGCGCCAAGAGTGGACCCTTAAAATTAGGCACCAGAAAAACGTGATGAATGTCCTGCAGTTTTAGCTTGACTCGTCAGTGTAGTGTGCCTCTCACCGCTGCTAATAATTCGATTTGGTTATATTGCTTTGCAATTAGAAGCCCAATGATTAGACGTGTCCGAAACTTGGTAGTTTCTTTTCATAAGGAGTTATATTTTCTGGTTAAAAGTTTTAGCAGACATTCATGCACGTTTGCTTAGCATCATATTGCAATTATTGATCTGTTATTTGTATGGCAGATCAACTAGCAGTTAGCGTCTTGGCTAATTTCTATGAGATTTCATTACAGCTACGCTTCATGATTCTTATCGGCAGGTCCGCATTAAATAACCTTTTTTATTATATTTTCTAGAAGGAATATTGTGCTTTGCATTTAGATTTTTCTATACTGAATGCAGATAGGGATATTTTTTGCATGTTTACGTGAGAAATTTTCTCTTAACAGGAAGGCTCAGTGCTCCCATGCTACTGACTTATGTACCGAACGTGACATCGCTGTCACCCTCATGATATAAAGTGCGACAACACAAACATGAAGCATAATTAATTCAAGTTATGCTGGGCACTGGATCGCTGAAGTAATTTTCCCTAAGCAACACAGCGTCAGGGGCTTATTGCCCACTTGCTACTTAGCATTGCACTGAACACGACATCACTGTCTGTTGTCGCAGTGCATCGAGGAGAATTAAATCAAGCTTCGCTGGGTCAGTGCACATCAGTACATGCGCGATGGTTTCCTGTACCGTAGACATGAGTGCGTGGGTCATTCCCCGCTGCAAAGCGTCTGACGGAATATCGTGAGACACCAGAGGAGGAGGAGGGGCACATTGATCGAGTGAAAATAGACTAAAACAGCACAACAAATAGAGGCAGTGCTGCTCGTTTCGCAGGTCTAATTATTGGCTACTAAGTTTTCACCGCCTCCGATATTTTTGTACAATGAAGGTTTTTCTTAGTTTGACTCCTTCTAGTCTTTTTCGGTGACTCAATACACCCTCTCCTACTGATGCTTCATGCTGTCATTATGGCGCATTATTTCAGTGAGAATTTAATTCCCATACGCTACCCTGTATTGAAGAAACACTAATTGGAGATTACGACCGGCATTCCAGACGACTGTATAAAACCCGGCTAACTTTCATTGTAGACAACTTTTGTAGAGATCGCCGCGCAGTTCGTTACTCAGTTACTTAGCTGTACTCCTGCGCTTAAATAGAACAATTAGCCATAATTTTTAAGAATTTTATTTTTTGATCGTTAATAGCTTTAGCACTAATAGTAGTTGTAATGATGCATGCCTCTGCTTTGAAGTGGGAGAAATACATATTTAGATTGTATATGCTTTTCAGATTTACTTCTAGAAATTATGATGGACTACAGCTTTCTGTGCTGTCAGACTATATTTTTTGATCTACGGACCTGATGATCTCGTGACTTACATAGATGATTCTCGGCCGTTTTTCTTGTGACCCGGGTACGCACCTCGTCGAGTAGGAAGTGCCTACTCTGATAAATGAAATATTCTAGTAGTTACAGTTTTCTTCTATGACAAAATATGAATATAATCCAACGTTATAATGATGGTAAATATGATGCTTAGGCATTTTCGAAATGAAATATTGTAGTAGTTACAGTTTTCTTCTATGACAAAATATGAATATAATCCAACGTTATAATGATGGTAGATATGATGCTTAGGCATTTTCGACTTTCTCATTTATTGGCAATTGTTTTGAGAGCGGTCACTGTGAGCTTCTTTTTCCCGGCGCGTGCCTGAATTGTGGCGTTACTCCCGGCACCCGAAATGCGCGTGGAAGTCTCGCTGTATTTAATTAGATTCCAATTTGTGACCACCGGGGACACTTGATGGGTTATATCCTTAGTGACAATGTTAATAGGGCATCCCTCACCGCGCAGTTCGATGCTACTGGTCTTTCTGTGCGACGTTAAATGCGTCCTTCCCATGTAATGACCCTCTGGGGTATATTCTGGCTGGCCATTTCCCTGTCAGAATACATGTGGGCCTCCCGATTCCAAGGGCTGCCCCGAGTGCTTTCGTCTTATATCTCCTTCAGTAGTAACGCACTGAGCCGACCGAGACCTTTAGGTAGGAATGCAGAGATAAAATATTGGTACTGAGTTCCGTAGAACGACCGAGTCTTCGCTGTAGGTATCACTCATTGAGTGGATACGGTGGTAAAACTATGACTATATTAATTAAAATAATTATCCTATGTAATATAGGGCCACACGCCCTGGCGACCAAAGTTATCTCGGCCTTGAACGTCTTCCCTTTCATGTCTATTTTGTTTAAATTGACCCAGTCCTAATGCTCGTACTGATCGCGACTCTTTGTGCTGATCTGCGTTGGTCCAGTGTGAAACATTCGTCAATGGGTTCCATTTTTGTATCGACTGAACATATAACCTTTACTTCTCCCTCTATTCGATCGTTATGCTAGTGAAAATTGAAACGTAAAGACAAAAATAACTCCTACTGACGTAGGAAGTAGCAATATTTTTCCTTATGAAATGAAGAATTGTGTTTGCCTGCGATAGCCTTTCTTGGATTTTTCAGTAATATTTCTTCTCTATGTTTCATTTCCCCAGAGACGAGGAAGGTTGTGGAGAAGGAATAGAAAAAGAAAAATTTGAGCGGCCGCTGCTAGCGGGTTTCCCTCGCTATGGGTTTCTGGAAACTTCTGTGACGTCATCACTCCCCCTCTGGGAGGGTTAGGTTCTTTCGGGCGGCCGGAGCCACAGTACCTCAGATCGTTCAGGTAGGAGTGATGACGGACGAAGGTTGACAGCGTGTGCGGGAGGAGGTGGTTCTCGGCTAACACAATTCTTCATTTCATGAGGAAAAATTGCTACTTATTATGTCAGTAGGAGTGATTTTTCCCTTTCTCCATTTCAGAATTTTGTTAGCCTGCAATAGCCTAAGGATTTCAAACCCTACCTTTGTCCGAGGTAGAGTATGGGACAGTGGAGGAGTCAAGAGGGGAAATGAAAGAAAGGTCAAACGAATTCCTTTGAAAAATGTCCCCCCCCCCGAAGAAAAGAGAGCTTCGCACACTGTGAGGGCAGAACTACTACCCGACGTTCCTGCTAAGAAATTAGATGACGATGGTCGGCAGGAGAGGAGGTATTTGTACACAAAGACCTGAGGGCTGTGCCAGAAGCCGTTGCGTAGAATGCCTGTTGGATCCACTTGTCTGAAGTGGGCAATTGAATGATCAAATCTCCGGATGTCGTGTCCGGCCGGGAAGAGAGCCTTGGGGTCCCCGGTTTTGATAGCCTTAGCTAAAAGGAGCGACGGCCGGCTGTGAGGGGTTTTCCCGAAACTGGATGAGGAAGAATAGACAACAGTAAGATCAGTAGGAGTATGAAAGTGGAAGGAAGCAAAGTGGGCACGAAAGACAGACGTCCCGAAGGCCTAACTAATGGCTCAAGTAACCTACATTAACCCCTTGGAGGCGCTACTCCCCATAACATAGGATGGGCGTACCTAACTAACCTAACCCTATGGCCCATCCTATGCCCCCGGAGGGGCTATATACCGGAGCAGATGCGTTAAGCCGGTCCTCTCAGCCCCTCCGGGAATGGGAATTACCCCAAAACGTCTTCCATCAGCTGACAACCTGGAGGGGTTCGATGGAAGTCGACCTGACGGCAACATACAAAAACTTCAAGCTCCCCAATTAGCTCTCCTCACCCGGACCCGAGGGCGATAAGATGCAACACTCTCACCTGAGACTGGAACCTCTGGTCGCAAATCCTCCTCTTTCCCCCGAATTGGCTCATTCCCACGGTAATAACCAAACTTCGGACATACAGACACCACGGCGTCGCCATTCTCCCATGGTACCCAGCGAAACCGTGGTTCCCTTACATCCTAAACAGGTCCAGCCATCAATGGCACCTCTACCGGACATAACGAGAAATTGACGGCCCGCCTCCGAGAAGGGGGCCGCATTCAATTTCTAAAGGAAGTCTTCGTCTCTTCCTTCGGAGAAACGGTGGCCACACGCCTCACCTCCGCTCACCGGGCCTCGACGTCGCGCCAGGCCCAGTCCGTCTGGAAGGCCTTCAAGGATTGGCTGCCCGCCAATGTGTCTTGCATCACGCCTCAAAACTTGATGTAATTCCTGATCGCCTGCGAGGACGACAGACATCTGGAACCTCGCACTATTCTAAACTGCAGATCCCAGCTCAAGCTCCCGATGCTCCACACTTTCGGGATTGACCTCACATCGGATACCTGCTCCCTACTTGCAAGAAGCCAGTTCCTCCGTAACGCACTTACTAAACGGAGTGTGCCGCAATGGTCCCGACCGTGTCCTGGAAACCTTCGACCTTTCAGAGGGAGAGAGGAAATAGCGACAAAGGTGGGGAACGAGAGGTGAAAGTTTGGCTCTCCACTGAAAGGGTCTTGACTTGGTACCGATCGTTAGGTCACTTCCGAACACTTAGTGTACTTCCGGAGAGAAAGCCAGCGAAAAGACTAGACGTGAAGAGAAAGCGGTAACGTGTTTCTTCAAGGGCGTGAAGAAGAATGGAGCTGAAGTTTAGTGAGCTAAGCGTGAGATAGAGAGCAGGGCTCCCGAGGTTAACAGGGGTGGAGGTCGGCTGTATAGGATCCTTAGTCCCAATCTGCCCGCGGGTGTAACCGCTAAGACTAGGGCCGTGGACATGGGGGAGACTTGTGAGAATGGCTGCAGGCTCGGGATTTGCGAGATCCACGCCTTCAAGCTGTGAGCTTTAGGGCTCCGAGCTTCGAAGTGTCGATGACCACCTATGTGAAGTAGGTATTCTTCTGACCTTGGGAGATATAAGGGCGACGCGACTTCGACGGCGTAGGAATAGCCTCCCCCCTCCTGAACATCGAACTTCAAGAATGGAGGTTCGGATGTGAACCGCCGGTGGGAGCTGCAGCGACGCTGGTTATGTAGGATCGGCTTCCCCAAACAATTTCCTGCCAGAAACGTTGACACTAGTTTCCGGGTATCTAGCATCGAGCCCGAACTTTCTAGGACCGAGCATCGAGTATCGAACCCGAAATTAGATTCCCAATGTAGACGGCAGGAAGTGTAGACGTGTTGAGGGAAGGAGGACCCTAGATTTCCCTTGGCGTCGTTGACAGGCAGAGTTGCTATATTAGGGAAGGTAGACACTAGTTGCCGAGCATCAAGCCCGAAACTAGATTTGCTTGATACGTTGCCCCGTCGATGTGCGGAGATGATCGACCCAGTTAAGGTCATACAGATGAGAAGAGGCTAACACTAGCACAGGAAGAGAAGCGTTGCGCTGGAGATGTTGCCTGTGCTGAGATCCAAGACGATGTGAGGTACTGTGGCTCCAGCCGCCCGAAAGAACCTAACCCCTCTTAGAGGGGCAGAGGGGGAGTGATAACGTCACAGAAGTTTCCAGAAACCCCTAGCGAGGGAAACCCGCAATCTCCACAATCTTCCTCGTCTCTGGGGAAATGAAATAAAGAGAAGAAATATTACTGAAAGATCCAAGAAAGGCTAACACAATTCTAAAATGGAGTAGGGGAAAAATAAACCATGTTGGAGGTTCTGAACAGAGGAACTTTCATATTTGCGTTCAACAAACCTCTCGTTTAAAAAAAAATATATTTACGCAAAACAGGTAGATATTTTCTCGGTGTACAAGATGTCTCGGCCTCCGCTAAACCCCAAGGCTTCCTCATTGCAAATCTGGGGCTCGTTTGCACCGAAGTCAAGAACTGCTGCTCAGAAGTAAGTTAGGCGAGACAGGTTGGGTGCGCCTATGCTTGAGCTCTGTCCGGTAAGGCAAACTGCAGACAGTGGCGAGCCCATGAGGCTTACATCTACTATCGTATAGAGCGCACAGTTAGTTGAGGAGGCCCTACACATCGCATTTTTCCCATTATTGGTGAATCATCTGGTGTTGTCATTTAGTAACGGATAACCCTTCTGTGCCTCAATTAAACTCAGATTTTCACAGGAAAAACTCATTATAAATGATTATTGTGGACACGAACGTGTCAATATCTGCAGTCCCGCTTCTTGGGGCTCGAATAGTTACCATAGTAAAAAGAAAATCGGATTGCAATAATTACTCTTAGCTATAACTTGTTTGTCATGCTATGTAGGTATGTCTAGACGTTTTCTGGTCGGCCTATAGCTCTGCTCTTAGTTAATCAGCATAAGACTGCTGATAAAATTTACTGCTTAGATATTCATCAGTTTCAGTTATGTTGCTTGCTATCTGGTTCTTTTGCTGGCACGTTCGGCTTATATTCATCATAGGCATGCGGGAAAGGGAAGCAATGACTTCAAAACAGTATTCTTGAAGCCGTGCGGTGCATGGCAGCAAAACATGATACTTCCCGTATCAATTATAAGTCATTCAAACTATATTTGATTCGTAATAACTTTGATGCTTTTCACAATAATGTATCAACGCAATTGCTGCCCTTCACCGCACGCCCCTGACATTCATAGCTGTTTCTGGCTCTGCTATGCACGCTGCCGATGTCCTGCATGTGCTCGCTCAGCCGCTTCTCAGTTGGTCCAGAGTTTCAACTGTGGGAGAAGTAGAACTTAAACACGTTTGCATCGCACCTTCAGTTCACTTATTTGACATATCTCACGACCGTACTAGTGTGAATTGTACGTAGGTATAATATGTACTGAAATAGAGGATGATTGCATTTACAAGGCCGTTATAGTGCCTCTGCGGGTGTACCTATAGTTTCAAAAAGAAGTATTGTCTAGCAAATGTGTCCAGTGTGACAACGACTTCTCATTAACATTCATAATACTAAGTTTGTTCTTCGGTTATTGACGAGTTTAGATCAGATATAACGGAAGCTAACATTTGTAGGGTACTTGCCAAAAGGGTCTTCTCTCTTCCAACAGTATTAAGGTTGACGTCTGGTGCTGCTCATTCATGTTAGTGGTTCTTGTTGCATGGTATTTATTTTGGTGGAATAGATTGTCTTCTTGCATGCTTTATTTTGCTGGTACGTGTGAGTGAATTGTATGGAGAAAGTGGGATGGAAGAGTTGGCATATCACCACATAGTTAACTGTAAGATATCGTACGAAAATTGGTTAGTGTGCCCTCAGAGTTGTATTTTGGCGAGTCTTGTCCCTGGGCTTTACTCACCTAAGGGCTGTCCCGGGTGCCTTTTCCGCAGATGTTGTAGCTGGCCGCAGTTCCTAATGAGGTTAGTTTTCAGAGTTAGGTCGGTTCTGTATACCGTACTTCCCTTCTCTGCGCCTTATTTTCCTGGCAGTGGCAGCGCGCAGGCCACTTGGGATAGAACTCGTCCGAGTTTCCATTAAATTTGAGGCCTTCCCGCCGAAAAGCCGAAAAAAAAGTGAATTCGGCGCGATGCTGCGCCGGTAATCCTAGGGCTACTACTCGCTTCCCTTTACATTGCTCTCTTGAGAAGCTCAATCCATTATAAACTACATAGCTAGAGTCCTCGTTTAAACTCACAGACCGCAACATAACACAGTTTCCACGACTAGAATCTGAGAGACACTGAACCCTGAATAGATATTGCTTGGGGGAGCGGACACACTATTAATGGGCACATTGTGTCCTGTACATCACCTCGCACGCTTCACTACAACCTACTGCAAACAAATTTGAACTGGATTTGTATGACTATTGTCTTCTTGCTGTGCTGTATATACAGTATTGATAAGCCAACGCGTCACTGCTGCCACTTTGGCATCTTTCACGACTTTGTAAGTGGGCGGTTGTTTCGTGGAAAGGCTTCGTGAAGTGACTTTTTTTTAGCATGAAAGTTTCTTTCATGTCATAGTTACCTACGATGTTTTATGATTAGTTTCAACTTTGTAACCGTCATTTTCTTTTTCTCCTAAAACTTTATTGTATTTTTTAATAATAGAATTCCCACTTCTGCGAACTGAGCTGCATGTTTTGTGCTTTTGGAATTCTGCTTTTGGTTTTGGAGTTTATTTTTGTTAGTTAAATGCTGACTTATTTAAGATGTGACTTTCGCTTGAGAGCTTCGTTGATATCGGAATTAGAGAGCCCGTGGCACTCGTGCCTTTTATTTCTGTGACACTAAATTATCGCCCCTCTGGGGGCATGGCATAGGCCATTGGGTTAGGTTAGTTTAGGTTCGCTCATCCTGTGTTATGGGGAGCAGCGCCCCCAGGGGGGCCCTGTAGATTAATTTAGCCGTTAGCTAGGTCATCGGGACTTCTGTCTTTCGTGCCCACTTTGCTTCCTTCTGATATTACTTTCGTCTGTTCTTCCTCTTCAACTTTCTGTTCCCATGCGCGTTGATCCTGTCGACATACTCTATGTCCCTTCCTTTTCCTGTTTTAGAAGAGCTTAGTACTTATTTAGGGAGGCTTAAACTTTCTTATACTATTAAATTATCGACAGGCAGGTTTGATCAGCGCTTTAGGAATGAGAACTCACGGTAAAACGCTTCCCTTCCGTTTCGTCGAATGCGGCCGATATTGTTGGAAGTGGCCGATGGCTTGCTCAAATGAAAACCTTGCTTCCCCAAGTCTTTTTATTTTGCGAGAAACTATTACACGATACCCTTGTTCGATTCCAGCGTCCTACTCAACCCATTATCTCTTTGGTTAGGAGTTAGAACTTGCGCACAACTCTTGGGTATGCAGTAAATGGCTAAGGACCAGTAGTGTCGGTGATCTTAACCTGGATCACCGACCACATATATCGATCGGTAAGTATAGAGTAGATTTTACAAATGGTAAATGTTCTTGAGTTAATATGTACCAGCGTTGCCATATGACAACTATTCTTCTGAGTTTACTTCGATGACGACTGTTCGTATGCGCATGAGCCTTCATCCTTTGTCAAAATGACGAAGGTATTTAGAAAATTCAGTAAATGATGAGGGTTGGTGTGTGACGCAATAATCTGGTTAATAGCCTTTCAAAGTAGACTTCTGTGCAGCAGCAGCAGCAGCATTGACCACTGTTGTACTGGCCTAAGGTTTATGCGAGCTGCCAGTAGCACGAGGAGGATCGATAATTGCTTCTGTCTACTGAAGCGCTCTCACTCAATCCTCTGACTCATGTCCCAGAATGCTGGGCATCAACGAGAAGCCTAAACTATTATAGTCATCAGAAAATGAAATCATTAATCAATTTGTATTTTAGCAAAACTGTTGCAGCTTTTTCTTCTCAATTAACACGCGTTGTTACGTGGATATGGTCTATATTTTAAGTTGATTGTAAGTTCCGTTAAGTCAAATATTGCATATGTAGCTGAATAGAGTTTATGTTTCTATATTTCTATTTATTTTTGTGTCTCTTGATGTTTTGTTTCACGAACTTTGAACTGTCAGCGTAAGCTGATAGCTTTGTTTACTTTCTGTTGTGCATCTGTACTCTTTAGTTTATGTACTGTTGACGCACGGGCCTTGAGTGTAGTGCTGTAATGTATGCGAGAGCCACCATCGGTCAATGTGTAGATAATGTAAACAAGTTGCTCTCACGTGACCAAACCATAGCTGCGAGTGGCATCACAGCTTTTATCAAGGGATTTAACTTTTACATGATGAACCTACGTTAAGCACAATTAGTGATGACGTCACTCATGACATTGATTTGGTCACGCAAGCGCGCACAGTCGACTATGTTTATTGTTACCCCTTGATGGGCCAGTACTAAATTTTTAGAATAGTCATTTGCCACACAGTAGTTACCCAGTAGTTCATGAATGACGTTGAAGTTTCAGTAGCACAATGGTGCGTTACATCACGTTTCATTTTGGTCTCTATACTGAAGGGATATATTTTTCTGTTAATGGAATTGATGTTATGTTGGTATTGGTACCTCTCTTAAGCGCACATTGATTGGCCTGCCTACGCCTTGCAGCATGCTGCAGTTGAATAGAATATCTATGCCTTTTGCCTTCGCTGCTTTTTCATGAAACTTGCAGCCCAAGCCCCTAATGCTCCCGTTTGGCGGCCTACTTTAAGGTAGGTTCATTTGACGGTCTTTTGGTCCTCGTGCGCAATGAATGTCCAAATGCGTGTCTGTGTTCTTTTGAACAATAAAAAAAAGTGTCCCGGCATTCCCAATTCCAATGCAATCGAATATGAAGGGATGTCAGAAATTGTCGTTGCTCCAAGTCAGCTGATGTAACGACTAACGCTTTAGTAAATCTTTTGGTTGGCAGTGTTTCCCCCAGTTGTGCTTACAAGGATACAACAACATATTCGGATTGTGAATAGTTACTCGTAGGGGCACCCTGACTGTTGTGCGAACTGTCCTGTTAGCCTTGGACCACGAGGATAGTTTTTTTTCCCTGCTGTGCTTCTTTTCGCGTGCCCTCTATCCTCTCAGTTGATAAGACCCAATACTCTGTTGTCTTCCCCTCTTGTTTGCATCTCTGTGATAATCTTTGCTCCTTTCTTGTTAGTAGTAGTTTGTTATGTCAACTTGAAATAGTCTCGAGGCGGGCGCACTTCAACGCAATAGTTACTCAGCCCTTCACTTTGGCGGTCACGTTGCCGTGACTACAACTCCCAGCGTTTGAGTATCACGCTTAAACAAGACGTCACTGCGCCTTTAAACTAAGAAGTAGGAGGTAGATACTCAGAGTTTGACAATTGCCCCTCGTTATAGCGAACAAATTGCAAGGAACGACTCATGTTTTCGACCTTCAGCTTAGTGATAGAGCCCCATGCAAGCCGAGGTCTTATTCGCAGCAACGTAATTGAACGTGGAATTGTATGGAGGTGCAACTTTTTGCGTTGTTTTGTACTCGCCATCACTGTTGTGTCAAATAAAAATTGTGTCGTCATTCGTGAATTTCCATTGTACAGATATGTGTTTGGGAACTGTTGTAATCACACTTTTGATACTGCAGGTGTCCTAGTGAAGTAACATGATTTTGACAGCATTCCTAATTGAATTTCAAGAGTTTCTATCTTTAACATGTAGCTACAGAAGTAAGCTCTCAATTCTAGCGACCTGTTGCTAAGAAACCTAGAAATGGCTGCTGACGTAAAATTTCAGAAAATAAAATAATAGGAACAAGTCACATGAGCGCATTTTCGCCACTAGAACGTAATTGCGCCCCAACGTCCGTTAGTGGAAGTACTTAGCAAAATTTACCCATTCTATATGTCAGAGTTACGTCTCTTGGAGGGGGGGGGGGATCTCGTAGATTCCCTAAGACTCAAACAGGTATTTTGGATATATTTGTAGCCACTCTTTCCTTCCTTCTTCCACTGATGAGCTTGATTTTGTTCTTTCTCAATTTGCTGTTCCATGCGAGGTTGATCCAGCGAAGGGAACGCCCTCGTTGATAAGTTCCGCGTTTTGCATGCTCTTCTCTGAAGCCTCGGCTGCGCACCTAACAAGACTAAGCTGCCTAACTTTATTAGTCAAACTTTTCATTAGTCGACTGTCACATGTGAGAAATACTAATAATGGCCGCCGCCCCTTAGTATGCCACATCCATGAATTCAAACCAAGGGCACCCGACTGTTGTTAGGCTAGCGATTTTGAACTTATTTTTATTGCGTTTGTGAGAATTTTTCAGCTGCACTGTCGAAAATTTTCGATTTAGCCAGTACCACTAAACGTAGGTTTATTTATGCTGCTAATTGCTCTCTATGTTCTGTGGTTGAGAAAAAAATATCCCAAAATGTAAAATATGAATATAAACACTTTAGGCAAACATTATTTTACCATAAGACCAAGTAATTCGTTTGTTTTTTTGGGAGCAATAGCTATATTTGAATCGTCTTTCTTAAACTGTTTGGTAAATTAGAAGTAATGAACACGTGTGGCGTACTCGCACTGTCTTTCTCTCTTCTGTAGTACACCCGGGCATTGTTGAAAGAGCGAAACGGGAGCTCAGTGCAGCAGTAGATATATTGCTTCTATAGACAACAGTTTATATCTTGTGTTCATTATAGTAAAGTTTTTAATTAAGCTTCTAAATTTATCGCTTGCGGCTTGGTAATGCTCTCTTGTGCTGTAATATCATGGGTCCAGTATGAGTTTCAACTGGATCGGCAACGTATTGGCCCAGCAGAATTTTTTTTTTCGACCTTTCAGTTACCAATTACATCTTGTGTAAGCCTGCGATAGATACGTACCAGAGACTAGTAAAACTGTTTCTTCACCAACATCATTTGTCTGCTTTAGACCCTACACCGCAGAGACCTCCGCCGCGCTATCTCAAAACTTAAAGTTGGAAGGAAAACATGAGTCGAGAAAAATATCCTATTCTTTAAGAATTGAGATGCATGCTCCCTCGACAGTTGTTAAATGCAATATTAATCCATATAAACATCTACACGTCCAATGCAGTACATTAATACTAAGTACTATTCGAAACCGAACAAGAGAAAGGGCGTCTCTAATAGGTAGAGAAAGATCACCCAGTCACAATTGCAATAGTATAAATACGAAAGCGTTCGATTGGGTGTCAAAATTGAGCCTTCAAGACTTGCCTTGTCCAAAAACTTCCGACAGAAACTTTGGTTTTGTCGCAAGTGTTATAAGCAACGTGATAACGATTAGCCGGCTGAAAACTCAATTCTACTGAGCAAGATTGAGTTACTAGAAGTCTCAATGTAACCGGGTGTGGGCCAATGCTTGACTCTCGCATCAGCGGGTCGAAGCGACAACACCTACCTAGTTTCGCAGACGTTGAGCCTCAAAGGCTTAACTTTGGCATCCAATTAGTAAGCTAGGAGGACAGCTTTTCAAAGGGTGGAAACCATACCTGATCGAAATACACAACAATCACGGGGTAAAAGAACAATTAGTAGTTGAACTGTATACCTCTACCACTCAGAAAGTTTCGAACTAAAGCATGGAAACAATTCTTACAATTTGTGGCTGCGGAGCAGCTGTTTTCACAAACAAGTCGACAAGTAGTACATGCGGAAATATGTAAGGAGTACCGATAAATAATTGATACGGAAACACTTAAATACTAAACGTACAGTAGGTATGAAATAGCAGTTTCCACAGTTACTCGGCAATTAACCGGATACGAAAAATTTACAACTAATCAAAGATTTTATCAATTTGTTAAAACTCCCCTTCCGAGTGCACACTCAAGGATCGTGTGGTCTATGTCAGTAGGAATCTAGAATGTGGCAGACTTCAATATTTTTTTTTTTTTTTCATGGACCGTCGTGGTGCACTTCTAAGTTATTATACCTCTCGAACCAAGACGGCATCCAAAGTATGCCATTCATCTATGAGGATGATCGAAATCTGTAACAGCGGTTTGCAAAATAAGGGGGGCTGCTGTCATTTCAACTGTATACACAGTGAATCCATTGTTGAGAAGAAATCGGCGAACAAATAATCATTATTACTATATGATTAGTTTAACCACCGTATCTGCCAAAGGGCGATCCGTACAGTGATGCAAGTCAGCCAGGAGGCTCGAGTAGGTATGTTCTATCTCGACATCGGCTCTTCTCTGCCGTCTAGTATAAGTTGGCTGAGAGCGCTACTTGTGGCGGGGAAATCAGGCGCGAAGCAGCTCCACAGAAGAAATCAACACTCGTGCGGAAAGTCCCTTCCATGGCTCTCCACACGGGAGCAGGCAGGTAGGAGTCCGATGGGATGAGTCTCTGACCACTATTGAGCGGCTCACCTCGCGGAGCAGAAGGGGAAGTGAAGAGAACCTACCTAACTTTACAAAATCAACCTTGTCAACAGGAACTGCGACCAGCTGCAACATCTACAAAAAAGGCACCGGGTTTGCCCCCAGCTTCGTAAGGCCGGCCCATATGTCTTCAGACAGGGAAAGGACCCGCCAGAATATACCCTTGCAGGGCAATATCGGCGAACAATTTTTTTTTTACAAAGAGCAACAGGGCGTTCACCGGCAGGACTAAGTGTGAAATCAAAAAGTTTTGACACAATTTTGCTCAACAGCTGACAGGGCGCCATGGGACAATAGCAGTTATCTACCAGCACTGCTCCAAGCTGCACTGATTTCCTCACAGTCTGATACAACTGCAATAACATCAACAACACAACATTACAGGGATTTTAAATCTGTCGAGTTTCTCGGTGTGAACCATCGCCTACCTCGCGGCAGTGGATCTGTTCGCAAGATAGAGTGGGGCCACTTGACTTCTAAAAGTCGAGCCCGCACAGACCACAGACAAAGAAACTCTCAGTTCTCGACACAGTTCGTGTCACAAAATGAATGAAAATACTTGTAAACCCAACAGCATAGTGTTAGCCGCATACAACTTGCCTATTGATATTGATGTGGCAACCCAGAGCATGACACCTGAGTTGCTTCGCCTCAATTAGAAGAGCGATCACACTTCATCAACTACACAAAATTTTTCGCCACTACGACTACTACCGAACTAGTCACTTTTAGCCTTCACCCTCGCCTAGTCTGGAGTTTTGGTGTTACATCAAAGTAGGCCAGTATGTCATGCACTCTCCGGTGACTTTCCGCCCTCCTCCCATTGCAACTGTTACCAACACCTTAAATACAATAAGGAACAAATAAATAAAAGTATAGTATCCTGAAGTCAAGCTGACGACTGACAGTAGTTCTTTGTATCCAGCACCTTTTTGCCACACATTGCACAGATGCCTCTCTTGTATGCACAGCCTTGGCAATAATGGGAACCGACTTGGTGAACTTTTGTCCGGCATATTCTGCATTCCCTGAATACGCTCTGGAAACGGGAAACACCGAAAAAATTATCTGAATTGAAAAACCAATAGACACCTGTAGCAATCTGAAAAAATGTCACATTCAGACAATAACAAGTATTATGAGCATACCTATAGTGCCTAGACATGAGTATTTGCACAACTCTATTTTTTATGTATTTTTAAAAATTCAAGGTCTGCTTTAGGATAATTAACACAGGAAGTTTATATAACATATATATAATAGAATATTTAAACAGAACAGTCAAATGTGCACTTATAACAAGAAAATTTAACCCTTAAATGCATAGCGTGCCATATATGCAGCATATACCAATAGTGTTATTTCTACGGGTGTGCTATGATTAAATCAGGCATTTAAGGGTTAACACAAGTAAAAGTAATGAGGGACAAAAGTATTTAACCAAAATAATTATGATGTTGAATATTTGATATTTAATAGTATAATTTGAACAAATTAGTTTGGAAATTATTCTAGAACGTTCACGAAACGTCTCGAGACAAATGCAATGTAAACAAACCACAGCCGGCGCAATCATTACCTCTCTAGACCTCGTTAAAGTCGCGCACACTCTCACTACAATGCCCAAAGTTAAAGAAATCACTGAAGCTACTCGTAAACGGATAATTCAACTTCGTAGTGAGATATTAACTTATAGAGTAATAGCGGAACGTGTCAATGTTCCTTTTTCAACGGTTGGAGCAATAGTCCGCAAGCATCAAGTGACAGGGGCGGTCTCCAACCTGCCAAGAGCTGGAGCTCCGCGTAATATCATGGGTCGTCCTCGGCGCTACATGCTACGTAAGGTGACTAATGACTCCATGACAACTCGTGCTGACCTTCAGAGTGAACTGGCGTCTCAGGGACTGCATGTCAGCAAGAAAACTACTGTTAGGGAATTGAATTGTACTGGCATTCATTCTTACACTCCACGCACAACTCCTCTTCTTACAGCAAAACATGTCAAGAGCCGCTTAACATTTGCCAAAGACCACCTGGACAAAGGAAATGAGTTTTGGGAGGGGGTTATATGGTCTAACGAAACTAATATAGAACTTTTTGGCCGAAACGAAGCTCTGCATGTAAGGAGGAAACGTAGTACTGCCTATGACCCCAAGAACACCATCCCCACCGTGAAGCATGGAGGGGGCAGCATCATGGTGTGGGATTGCTTTACTGCCCATGGTGTTGGGGATCTTCATATCATTGATGGCAAGATGAATAGTTTCATGTACAGAGAGATATTAGAGAAGAAGATGCTTCCAAGTGCCAAAAAATTCTACGGACGGCGCAGGTGGACCTTCCAACAAGACAACGACCCCAAGCATGCTGCGAATGTAACGAAAGAATACGACATTAGTGCTATGGGAAAACTTCTCGTTCGTGGTCAGGTGGTGCGGTTTTGGAGTTCAGGGGCGGGTAGAACGCACTATGCAACTGTAACAACTAATTGGGCTGCCACTGCCGCACCGCACGTTCCGGCCACACAAGGCACCCTTTGCTCC
>LQNS02278180.1:22341754-22351893 GCA_001587735.2 Parhyale hawaiensis | reverse complement strand
GAGGTCCCAGAACGGACCCCTGAGGAACACCACTCACCACTGGTCTGCTTCGGCTCTCAGCACCCCCAACAGAAACCCGGAAGGTGCGGCCAGACAGGAAGGCAGCAATCCATGACATAATGGCTCCATCAATTTCCAAGACTTGCAGCTAGGTACGTATCAATACGTAGGTAGTTCAGCCATGGCCAATACTAACCAGATAGCTAATGTAAACAGCAACTAATTTGGCTGAGATCAAACTGCGAATGCAGAATTAGCTAACGGGTTAGTATTGGCCATGGCTGAACTACGTATTGATAGGTACTTACGTACTATCCTGTTGATGTAAACGCAAATAATGTGGCTGAGATTGAACTGCTAATGCAGAATGACATTTTAGACTGTGATACAACTATGTTGGAACAGAGGGAGTAGTAATTAAAATATGCTTGATGGCATAGGTTTAGTTGAAACTATTTACAGTAGGTACCACTCACCCGTGAGTTTGCCAAATGGGGAATTTGTTGTGAGGTGATTTCTCCAATAGTTCTTGCAGTCCAACAACGCAATACTCCATCATCATATAGATCTGCAAGGCAATGATAATTGTTATAACTGAGACTTCATGCATTAGTCAAACCGGGCTTCTGAAAGACTGCCTAAGATGATCATTATTATACTCTGTCCATCTTATCAAGGACGTTTGGGCGTGGTCAAATTCCACTACAACATTGCCAATTCGATGGGCATTTCTGACATTTCACTATTTGCAGGTAGTGGGCGGGGGTTTAGATGGGCTGAACAAAACTCAGAAATGCTCATAGCATTGGCAATGCTGTAGAAGAATTTGACTCCGCCCAAACTGCCTTGATAAAATGAACAGAATACCGAATAGAAATTCTTTTACTGGAGGGCATCCCTGCCAACATGGACTACGTCAGATCTCGAAAAGTAAAGGGTATGTAGTAGGTATATCCAGAGAACCGTAGAAACTATCCGTGAGGGTATTCCCACACAATATCATGCTCATGAATACAGTAATTCGGGAAAAAAATGAACAAGAGTACGAGCGTGAAAATTGAAGGAAACAGGTGGGCACAAAAGAAATAGCTACGTCCCATAGGCCTGAACGACTGCTACAAGGGCCCATTGTATTGGAGCGTCAGAGAATAAGTGAAAAATTACTCTCCCATAAACAGCTCCCCCTGTTACTAGTAGAACTGACAATGCTTATTAACTATCTCCAAATCAAGAAACAACTGAGGATTGAGATGGGAAATAGTACAGACATTTAATCTCCAAAATGTTTTAGTCCTTTGGTAATCACATATTACTCGACTAGCGGGACCCGTGGAAATTCCACGATCGAATCGTCTATACCTTCCAAAATGAACGCGACCACGCCAAGTGCACGTCATGCTATTGCAATTTACTCAAGTTTTACCTAATGTAGCTCTTCTAACGTAACATACCCTATCTAAGTGAACGCCCGTCACTTAGCCTAACCCGGATGAACCGTTTCCAACTCAATAATGTCTGTCAGCCCTAACATGATGATTATATTGTTTTCGCTAACATAACCCACGGGTGACCCATGAGAATTCCACAATTAGTTAACATTCTCTCCTTGTAAAATGTAGCAATCCTAAGCTACGCTATTATAACTCATTTTAGCTTGACCTATCGCAGCTCTTCTAACCTAACCTATCCCACAAATGACGCCACTCAGAGGGCTCCGCGGTCAAGAATGACGGCAGTAATTTTG
Organism: Parhyale hawaiensis; assembly: GCA_001587735.2. Taxonomy (NCBI): domain Eukaryota; kingdom Metazoa; phylum Arthropoda; class Malacostraca; order Amphipoda; family Hyalidae; genus Parhyale; species Parhyale hawaiensis. Next base: position 22,350,149 of record LQNS02278180.1, on the reverse strand, counting down.
TAAGTTAAGCTTTTTATTCTTTCGCTTCCTAGTATAGGTTTTGCTGTAAAATAGGACTCATCCTTGTAGGAGTGATCTTACGCTAATGAAGTGCAAGTTGTACAGCCATGAGTTTGGCGACAGCAAAATATCCCCCCCCCCCCGGCCACATAAGGTGCGAATATCTTCTCGGAATTGAGCAAACGTTGAGCAGCACTAAGAAAATATATTTCACTCAAAAAAAAAAACTCCACCAGAAATGCTCTGGGTTTTTCCTTATACTGGATATTAATCTATAGTTGTACCTCAAGCATCAAAGTTTGGCTACAAGGTAAATTCAGTATAAAAAGACGTCAACTCTACGTGAAGTTTCAACGGCTTCTAAATGATTCAGCTAAAGAAAGCACATGTGAAATGAATTACGCCAGAAAGGAACTAAAACTCCAACCAAGACTGAGCCGAACTGCTAACAAGAAATCCATCTTACAAATATACGACACAGCTTATGCCCGACAGGATCAAAAACTCTATCAAAGATATTGCCTTAGATGAATCCCGTCTAACGAAACATGAGAGTTTCCTCGTAACCCTCCAATGACGCAGCTATGGATGCAGCTGAAACCTGTCCAAATTCCACAGAACACCAGCAATGTTCTTCAGTGATATCTCAGACCCGTATAGAACCTAACTGCCCATATCTAATAATGAAGGAAGCTGTGCAATTTTAACAGAAAAGAAGACTCTTCAATTATGATGCCTTTGGAACCGTATCATGCATAGGAAGGTTGAAAAATGTCCCAAGTCAGGCAGTGAACCTTCTACCTAAGGCGTACCTAGAAGTAGCAGCTAAAATTTGAACTTGACTCCTTCTAGTATTCTCCTGCAGCGTAACAAACTACGTAGCCATCTGGCTGGCCCTATTAAAAACGTCGAGCGCCACAAGCAAAGCGAACATAGCATATGGTGAAAGAAATGAAAAGCTGTAGATAAGATACAAGGGAAATGGTTTTCATGTCTTTGCTTTGAAAGTGAATGAAATTTTTTCACGAAGCACATACACTTAAGTGATAGCTACACTGGGAATTAACCATTTTTAGAAATTATGGAAATAACTGCCAAGCTAATCTAACTATAATATTAATGTTAAGTTTCATTTTTCAACAAATTTAACATATAACTGAAACAGATGTAGGCTAAAAGCACAGCCTGTGTGGCAACAGTTGCAATACATACCTTCCCTTTCTCCTCATTATAATGAACATCATGAAGTCGAACAACATTTTTGTGTCGTAGATTACGCAGCAGTTTGATCTCTCTCCTGACATTTTCTGCACCATGTGGTATCTTGAGCAGAGTCTTCTGCTTCATTATCTTGACAGCACATCGCTCCAAAGTTTCAGAATGAAGGCACTCTTTCACTTTAGCATAGCTGCCTTCTCCTAGTTTGCCACCAATCACATAAGGGCCAACAAGCTGTAAATATGAAAATTATCAACGATTAATAGATGGAATTCCAGTACATAATCTCTACCTACTCCAGCATTCTTTAACACTCCAGAGCTGCTACCCACTTGGCTTTCAGGTGTGTTTCCAGAAAAGACTTCCAATACTCCGATGCACAGAGGTGCATTCTGTTTTTGCTTTCTTATATACCTATCAGACATTAATTAACTGCCTCTACTGCAGCGGCACACTCTTCTGCCACCCCACAGATTTTTTAATGACACCAAAAGAGGGAGTGTAACGAGACACCCCATTTTGGGAACCACCGGGGGGCTCCGAGAGTTCATACCAACTAGGTTTTTGCGTTGGGCTCAAACATGCAGTGATGCCAAAGAGTAGAGTCAAATTCATAAGAAAATGACCAACTCAAACTCTTCAAGTCGGACTGAAACTATACGTCAAATTTCGCAATTTATTCACAATCACCTCTTCCAATTAATGGGGAATGGACAAAGGTAAAAAGTTAGGGTGATTAGCTTCAGCATATTGTATATTTTTGTTAACAGTAGGTAGTTGGCCTGAAAGAGATTTACTATTAACTGTACTAGTGAGGTCATTAGCGGGACTCTTAATTAAGGATACATACCTACCAGGACTCCAACTACGATGAAGTGGTAGGTCGTTCTTGATCTCAATTTTGGACCTAATTAGGGTTACTGAGTCAGAGTCATAAGGATTCTGAAAGTTTTGGAGTGGAAAGACTAGGAGTCAGACACTGGCTAGTCGAGGGAGTCAGAGTCAGACCTTGTGCCAGTCGACTCTACAACCAATGACCTTTTAACTACAATACCACACGAATTTGCAACCATGATCGAAGCATTGGTATTGATCTAACTGCCCAGAGTTGAGTGTGTATTTGTCATGCAAAATTGTGACGATCCATAGCAGTTTATAGCAGGGTTGGTTGGTTTAAACCAAATAAAAAAACCATGGTTTAAACCAACTAAAAAAAACATGTTTTATTGGCTTTCATTCAAATTTTTTGATTTTTATTCAAAATGTTGCAAAATGAAGATTTACTTTGGGTAATAATTGAATTTTATTTACACAACTGAAAAGATGAGTAACTGTGCTTCTATTTAGGAATCTGTTTGACTGTTAAGACAGATTGGATCATTGGCTTAACTTATCAAAATTTTGTGTCATTTCCATTTAGCTAGCAGCAACTGAAAATTAGAAGTATAGAGTAGTTATAGTTATTATTAGATAGCTAGTGAGCTGATGAGAAGGCTGTCAACATATACCGTATATAGCTATTTCACTTTCTTCAGTTCAATAGGCGATTCTGCTGTTAATTAGCTAGTAGCTATTTCTATCAAGATTTCTTTGTATTTGGAAGTGTTTTCCAAGTTTTTTTAAAGGATTTTATAGCTATTTCACTTTCTTTCGTTCATTAATCGGTTTTCAATTAGCTAATAGCTATTTCTGTCAAGTTGTATTAGTAATTTGAAGAGTTTTCGAGTTTTTCAAAAGATTTTATATTGAAATTATAAATCATAGCATCTCTGCAGATTGGATATTAAATGCAGCCATAGCAAATACTGGTACTCTGCTAACTGCTCTTTCTTAACACCTTCTTAAAATCATTCTTCTACAATGGGAAGTTGAAATGAAGTTGTCATGGGGCGCTTTTTGGCGCCATTGCCATGTCACCTCTAACGACCGAACGCCCTACCTAACCTGCCCCATGAAGAACAAGTGCGAAGGTGACGTGGCAGGTAGGCCGGCAGCGGCTCACTCTCTTGCTGGACGTGATCGCGTGAAGTGCGTGTCGGAGCTGCTGCCAAGCCTAGGACGTAAGAACAGTGCTGCTAGGTACCTCACTGTGTTTGTGAGTACTAGCTACTGTTGTGTAAATAGGTATTGTGAGCCTATTGTTGCTGACCTGGAGGTGTTGGTGAGTGGATCAACCTGTTAGTTGTGAAGTTTGTGGCTTGAGGCCTTAGTTTTGTGCATTTAGCCCAACTCCAGGGAGACCCTCCAGGCCAGCTGCAGAGGTTACCAGTAGGCTTGCAGCTCCGCATTTGTACATAGCTTGCCACAGTTTTCTGCATTTTAAATATTTTCTTTCCCTTGTAATATATTCCCATCACTTGTACATATTTAATTCCACTCACTATTGGCCTGATTATCGGCGAGCCTCCGGACAGCTGGGCGGTGCAAATTAAAGTCAGGGCCGGGGCGACTTTACGTGACAGTGCAGTGAAATAGCAACGAGTCAGTATTGACTTTACATCAAGTTGTTGTTATTGTGGCGAAATCCCTGGTTTTAGACTGTCGCCCGGTTGACTTTTGCGCGGCTGCCGCTGGGGTGTTGCCGCTGACCAACCAATACCAAGATTAGAGTAGGGAAACCTCATCCGAGCGGAACTTGGCGGGCAGCAGTAATACTTGGAGACAGTTTGTGCCAAGAGCGTGATTTCAGTTTTCTGTGGCCTGATCTTTGATAGTAATAAGTGGCCGGTGAGCCAGAGTACTTAGGCCAGTGTATAGAAACTGAGACCTTGCTGCCTGAACGCCCTTCTTTGCATTGCATTCGCAAAGGTGACTCTCTCTATACCATACCCTTGACCAGCCAATCTCTGATACGGACTATACGAGCACAACCTGGCAGGAGCGGATACACTTGAGTGTTCAGTGTTATTGGAACATTAGTAGTCTTACTGTTGGCCCTCCTTGGTTTGAGTGAATCACGGGAGGTAGTTTTCTGTCCTGACAGCGGTCTGTAAGGCAAATAACCATTTCATTGGATTTGATGTTAGATCAGTGACTGACAAACAAGATACTGCCCTAACTCGCGATTGTGCTCGCATATGTGACCTTTTTTTCTCTTTTGTCAGTCTGTATCACGAGCCTGCTTACAGATTTTATCCATCCGCAATAGTTCTCTTTCTCTCTCTCTCTGAGACAAGTTTACCGACAGTGATTAGGCTAGTGGGGATGGTATTTAGGCCTAGGCGAGAATGCAGGGGTAACTTGCAAGCTTTACTAGCTAGTTGGTGCGGCCTTTGCCGGGAGTTAGGTGATACCCGCTCTCGTTGTCCCACTGAGCTGTCATTGTTGGTTAATTTTACCAATTTCCTAACCGCAGGGCAGGAAAACACAGTTGCCGCATTAACAGTGAACTTGGTTCTCCGTCTACAATAGATCACAGGGTTGAGCAACAACATAATACAATTTACATGACAGGACTGAAAAAGAGCAGTGTATTACTAGAAACTACAAGGTATTAAGGTACAGTGCATTAATATCGAGAGCCTTAAAGCTGTACACTGGATCGTGGATAGGTGGTGCGACTGCGGTTACCCTGACATTGGTAAACTGATTCTTAGTCCCCTGACAACAAGACCCGCTTCATGATCCCTCCCTTAGCCTAATCTGCTGCGGCAGCGCGACCCCACAGGGCTCCCAGAAGGTAGAGCAGGTATTAGACTCTGTGGGCTTCATAAAGAAGTCAATCCCCCTCACAAGGGCACAAGTGCCACTAGTTATTGGGGAGATCCTTCACCACGGTGTTTGCCGCCTAATGTTGCAGTGAACAGGTCGGCAATCAACCGGGCTAGGCCACAGGAGTGACCGGGAACACATGGAGTCAAAGGTAAAGAAGTGAAAGGCCGTTAAGTTAGAGGTTAGGAGTTGAGGTTGAAGAGAGGGTTTGGACAGAAGGATAGGTAAGAGCAGAATCGGTTGGGAGCAAAGGGAGCCTTGTGTGGCCAGAGCGTGGTGCAGCAGTGGCGGCGCTATTAGTTGTTGCAGTTGCGTTAGTGCGTTCTACCCGCCCCTGCCATCCAAAAAGGCACCACCTGACCACGACCCCATTGCAAAGTGACTAAGATTGTTAATGATTTGCAGGCTACATGTTTACAAAGCAGAAAATTAATTAAATATTGAATAAAATTCTTAGAACTTAAAAAAACAAAATACATAAAATACAAATAACCAAAAAACCAAGGATTTATTTGGTTTTAACTAAAAGAGCCATGGTTTTCGGTTTAAACAAAAAAAAAAACATGGTTTTTGCCAACCCTGGTTAAAAGAAAAATCTTTTATGAAAGTCTCACTTTTTTAAATCTCAAATATCTAACATGATGTAACAAGCATATGTGAAAGAATAACAAAAAGGTTAATATAAAAGAATGAACGTCATTTATTACTGAGGTTGCTAAATGAAGAATGGGCACTAGGCTATTTGGTTGCATGAAGTTGGAGTCAGACATCCACTTCTCTGAGCAGTTGAGTTAGAAGAAAATTAATATGGTAGCTAATGTATACCAGGTCTATTTAATAAATTTTATTAAGGCAAAAGAATAGAACTTCAAATGAGTCTCGAGTTTTTCCCCACCTGCTGCTCACTTGACAGTGTGTGGGGCTATGCCCAGGGGATCATAGGTACTGCCCTTTACATTCTGATCACATCTTCACAATTGCTGCTCATTGAAATCATAACATAATTATTCAGCTTGATATTCCTGAGAATCGTTTCAATAGGATGTAGGGGGATTAGTCTCTATGTTTCTTTTGGAAAAATTTTTCAGATCGCCAGCCAGGTAGTCGTGTGGGATAGCAGGTCCCACCAGGCTGAGTGGCAAAGCCTTCAGCCAGGTGGCATCCCAGCTAGCCAGCCGGCATCTACATAGAGGCGTGCACTGGCCAGCCTCTCCATGCCAACTTGTACAATCGGTGGAACAAGTCCTCTGATGGATACCTCTTCCAACTTCACATCGACACCAAATATACGGGTAAGCCTTACCTTGTATTAGCCAATTTTGCCCTAAATAACGAATCAAGAAAAAACCGCAAGATCAAAGCACGGATTTTGAATTGGGTCCATGGTTGCTCAGTACCTTGCAGTAAAGTAATTACAAGGGTCTGAGCAAGGACGTTGAGTAGGGCCAATCATTGCTCAAAGCCTTAAAGAAAGAACTTCCAACTGCAAGCACCCGAGCAAGAACTTAAATTTAGGTCGATAGTCTCTCAACACTTGGCAAAAAAACATCTTTGCTCTCTCACTGCAAGGGTCTGGGCATGGACTTTGAGCTGGGTCCATCATTTCTCACAACCTGTCAAGGAGTCGAGGGTGCAGACTTGTCATTGCGCCAAGGCCACAGTAGCCCTCCTAAGACATCACTGAGAAAGCAGAAAAAACTTGAAAAAAGAGAATCAATATAAAACTTTAAAGAAAAAAAAGAGAGCTCTGCTATGTGCCTGGGTAACCCTTCACCTCTGGCCAGTAGCTATTTCACACAATGCTGTGAAATGCTCAAAACTGCAGCTACCTAGTAGATACGGTAACTATCACTGCTCATAGAAAATGCTCGCTTGTGTCATACTCTAAAAATACTATCCTGAGAGTACCTACACGTTGGGAACCTCTGCACACCTTCAGTTGTTTGCTCAGTAACCATTACTTGCTCTATTCCCGAAGGTAAGGTTTGGCATTACTTCGGTGCAGCACCAAAATCCGGGGGAGCCTCGATCTTGTCAGCAGTGGTATTTTTCTTGAACATTTATATAATGAGTGACACCCCTCTCCAAAGCTTCGACCAAAGAGGAAGCACAGATGACGCCAAGCCCTAGTTGATCCCATGTTTTTCATGCTAGAGTCTCAGTCCATGCTGAGGTCCATACTGTAAATTGCCGGTAGTTATGGCATATAGAGTGCCCTTTTTCGGCTTCTCATGAGCGTTCCTCAGAGTGCTTTCTATGACCCATTTAGATCCTAGGGCTCCCCTCATCTGCCTATCGAGTTGGCCCTTCAGCCAGGGAGGTCACAACATTCAGATGTTTAAATCTTATTGACCTCGTGAATCACACACTCTTGAATCAAATGCAGCAGATCAAACTTCAGAGATCTCAGCACTTCTTGAAAGAGAACCGACTCAATTCGTGTCCAGGCTTCTCCAAACTGAGAAGGAAGTGGTTTGATTTGAACATTCTAGCCTCGCTCAACCGTAACGCACCTGGGAGTTCTCGATGCCGAAAGTCGAGCAGCCTGCCGACATTATAACAGCACAAAGGCTTTTCGAGTCTCGGGTGGTCCACTGTATCCGGGAACACTACCTACCTCACACAGCCCATAAAGCAGAAACCTCCCAGCCACCAATACAGAGTCAGAACAATGCGATCCCACTCATTGCACCTCCACGCAAAGTGTATGGTCTCGCCTGAGAGCTCGCTCATGAGAAACAATTCACACCTCATTACGGAAAGGGACGCTTCTTCATCCTGACCCATACAACACCCGGTCATAGCACATCCTCCATCTACCACACAGACATTGCTGGAGATGGGGTGAATTTCAATTAATGCACTTTATTCAACATATTCTAAGTAAACTGTTGTAATCGTAAATTCAAAATAGATTGATTGCCCATGAGGATAAAATTAAGCTGATGTTATTCACTCCCCGTTTTCGTCCTGACTTACCAACGATTCATTTCAATGGTAGAGAATTGGAATGGATGTCTTGAGTTTTGATAGGTATCTTGGTTTGATTCTTGATGATAAACTTAGTTTCAAAGCCCACATGGAAGAGTTAGGCCGAAAGCTCAGTCGAGTTCATCGTATAATATATGCCGTGTCTAATTATGTCAATCGTGATTCATTGAAACAGATTTATTATTCATTAGCTTATTCCTTGTTAATTCGAAATATTATCATCTCAGGCGCAGCCCCTCATTGTTACATTCGCAAACTAGAAGTTGTAGAAATACCGTAAAATTGGGTGACTTCGGACGGGGGGTGACTTCGGACAGTTGAAGAAAAAGATTGGACAATGAACATCCAAGTAAAAACTATAAATAGTGTAAGGAAACTATTGCTCATGATTGAAAGATTAATACCTGAGCAATCTTCGATAGATGTCTTGGGGTCCTGCAATAAGGCTTTGTACATGAAAAAAAATCCAAAGTAA
>LQNS02278180.1:22324370-22339588 GCA_001587735.2 Parhyale hawaiensis | reverse complement strand
GTAAATCAACACTTTTCATCGGATAACTCGATACTTTGCCGACTTATCCGAAATTCGGTTAAGTCGACATTTACAAATGTTAAGTCGTACTTTTCTGTTAGTGTACGACTTAACCGGGATTCCGACTTAAGAGGTGACGACTTAAGCGGGTTCTACTGTACCGCGATTTACAAATGTTGCAATTTCAAGATGTGTATAAGTATTCAGTTCTTACGTTTTTCCGTTTGCTCATACATAAGCAACCTCTTGTCTTTCAATAATATTACGGATCACTCATACCCCATCAAAACTATGAGATGAGACGCTCCATTCTCAATCTTCCAAAGGTGCGTGTTGATGCAGAGAAACGTTCAACTATTTTCCAAACAGTATCACTTGTTAATCAAATTCCAACACACTTATTAGATCGTATATCTAATGACGCCTTTAAAAAGCGGTACAAAGATTATGTTATGCAATTGTACTAGTCAATTTACTAGTCTACTTGTTACCCAAAAAAGTTCTACTACTTTTCTATGGGTTACCGTATGCAGATATAATACATACTGCCTTTAAGTCCCGCTGGAGGCCTCTCAGATCAAAGGATCCTCCCCCAAGAAGCGGGACTTCAGACTCCCATTCTTCACGAACGCCTATCAACCTTCTTAGGCTTTCCGAGCCCGTTATTCGCACCCACATGCTCGGCCTTGACTCCTAAGCTCGTCAAGCCAAGCTCAAAACTTATCTCAAGTAGCGGATCTCGACTGGGCAATTTCTTCTTCTTATGGTATTTCCCGACATTCACCGGTTGACTAGGGACTTGTTCTTTCCTAAACAAACTTTGTACCTCCACAAAATCAGAATAACTCGTCCAAGAATGAGGGTCATTCTCATACTATCCTATGCCTATTATCAGGCTATTTCCCCAGCAAGCTTAGGCATGCTTCGGAGTCATATGACCTTTTTGAATATACTCAAACTCATAAGCCGGTGATACCCCTTAAATTTACCTTCTAAGATCCCTACTGGGCCCCCGTTGTGCACAGAGGTCCTTACCTCCTTGATAGGTTCAAACCCTAATAAAGGAACTTTTCAGAGCCTGTCTCTCACTAGCCCAGAAAACTTAATGTGAAAGAGTCCCACCTACTAGCTACTACCTACCTAAGACAAACTTGGGTAGGAGTCTGCACTTGTTCTCCAAGAAATATGTTCTCTCCATACCTTTCAAGGTACAATAACCCACCCAATGTGGGACAAGAGTTTGAACTCTCACTGACCACATCTCCCCTCCTCCCATACTACCCGGGACCATAGTTTATAAGACTTCAAGTTTAAACTAACTTGTACTTAAGATACAGTAAAACCTCGCCATAACGAATCCCTATATAACTAACGAAATTTTATTAATTTCAACAAACAAATTTAGAAATTTTGCTAACGCTAAATACTCCATTGCAATAACAATTTTATGATGAAATAGTGTTCTCTAGACATTCTTTAAATATAAAGAAATTATTTGTTATAATTAGATAATATTCGGTAGTTACCGTATGTACGCTAAGTTGACCAACGCGCCCTGTCATTAGCGCCGTGGCACGTCCGCGATGTGCCACCGCAGTGGTGCAACACCGGACACCAGTGTTGCCCTGTTAAAACGTATGTATATGTTTGGTAAATAAGCTACTGTTGGCGTCCATTCAATATAGCTAGCTAATGAAAATATTCGTTATAGCTCTAATCCGATAAATTATTATTATAGTGAGTGCACATTATAGCGATGTGTATGCTACCATTTTCATTACAACGAATGAGTACTCCACCTCTTATTCACTATAGCAAGGTTTTCCTGTATAATATACCTTAGTTTCTGCCAGTACAATCTGATCTCTGTTCGCATCCTTAGCGATTAGCTATACCCGTCCGGGCATACAAATAATGTCCTAAACGGAGTCAAGTGAGTGAAAGGTGGGAAAATATGCTTGTGACAAGCCAAGGACATCAGAACACACTTTTCAAAGTTACCAAACTTGACCACGTGGACGCCTCCCACATCCCTGTCACAACCAGATTGTTGTAAGGGCAAGACAGACGCACACCTCTATGTAGATGCCGGCTGACTGGGACGCCACCTGGCTGATGGCTGCACCATTTAGCCAGCCACCATTCAGCCCGGTGGAACTCCGGAATTGGTGACACCTCGCTCGGTAACTTAGCTGGCGACCAGCATTTATTTTTTTTTAAACAGGGATTTATCCCACTACAACCTATTAAAACGATTCTCAAGAATAATCACAACGAATGAATTTGCAACGATTTTAATGAGAAGCACATGTAAGATGAGATCAGAATGTAAAGGGTCAAGGATGATTATACGGAACAGGTTAACGCACTGCCATACGCGGCACACATACGATGAAGCGGTGACGTCACACGAGAGCATTCCAACTGTAGCATAGTAGAAATGCATCAATTGTCTACCATAATTCACACATGAATTATGAATACCACAGTTAGCTTAGAAATGGCAATGATCAATGCGATACTGTTAGCCAAATTATTGTAATATTTAATCATTATTTGCATTGTTTTTCAGAAACAGGTCACCCGGTCACCTAAGCTGTACCATCATCAACAGTGCCATTTCTCCACTTCCAGCATTAAGAACTAGAGCATCAATGGATAAAAGTTGAGGATCTATCATTCACTAGTTTCAACATCATTCCGTAAAACAGTTTTTGTGTGGGGAACTAGTCAAGTAATTTTTTTTACAAGTTAGCTAGTTAATGCGCGTTGGACGCGAATCTTGCAGTTATATTGGTGTATCGTGGTGCGCAGTGTAGACTAGCTGGTTTTTTTTCTAATTTTACTGAGCAACTGTATGGCCTCTGCATATTAGCTACGTATAGACTTTTGCTTTGATATTTCTTTGCCAGAAGGAAAGAAATTTGTTTCTGATACTTTACAATTTTCTATACAAATCTTGTTAAAAAGTTTTTCTGTATCGGCGTTTAATCATGCACATCTGAACTAATTTTTGTTGCAGCAGTTTGAAATTGAAGACAATAACAGGTCATTGGTAGAAGACAAAAACAAAACGAAAACATGAAGGTATTCAATCATATGATTCCATCTCCAGAATGCAACGTTACTCTGGATAAACCTGCATTATAAAGATGATGAACTTGACTCCAAAAGTGCTTTGACACATGCGGGCATTTGCCAGGTTGAATTCATCTGCTCTTTTACAAGCCTTGAGTCAACAGTCTTGAAATTTTATCTTTAGGAAAGCTAAAAATAGTTTGTAGATACTCTATACATATTTTTGTGCTACTATGAAAAGTTGAGAAACACTCTGAAGGGGCAAATGGAATATACTGTAAAATAGCTGGTAATTTGTGACATCACAAGATTATTACCCAGAGTGCACAACAGCTTGGGCCCTTTGAGTGTGCTATCCTGCTAAGTATGGTATCATTCATGATAAGGGCAGTACGATCCCTGGGCTTAATCACACATGGTGTCAAGTTTGCTACAGGTGGGAAAAAGAGCATGTTCCAGGGCCCTTCACTTGTTACAAGATTTTTTTTAGGAGTGGAGGCAAAGTTGGACACCTGTTGGTCCTTAACATGAGTCAGACCATCAACCATCCGTCATTTAAATCTCTCAATGCTACTTAATTTTTGCAGTGCAATGTAAAGAAATACATAGTTTGTAACACACGTTTTCTTCAATGCACACATCTACAAAACCTTCACTGTAAATGAAAAGTGCATATAACACAACTACAAATATAGTAGCGGCCATAATGGTTTGGACACCTAAAAACTCGTCAGAAAATTTTTAAATACTTCTAATATTATTGAAGGCATTGAAGTGCAATTTTACACAAGTTGAGCTACATGTCCTAGCTAAATTGTGGTAAAATTTCAGCTGTTCAAAATAAATAAAACAAAAGTCACAAGCAAATGAATTATAATAGTAAGAATTAAGTCTGGACAAAAAAGTTTGGACACTTAATTTTTTCCATTTTATTTTAGAAAAAACCAATGCTGCCACAGAAAGAGTTATGTAGAATGGATTAAACACACTTGCAGTCATTATCGCTGCAACATCCACTCTATCAACATGCCTTGGGGAGTCCCTACACCTTCTTCTATTCGTGAGTTAAAATAGTTCGGACAACCTTCAAAAATAATAATTAGGTACACACAGGAAATGAGCTACAAATACGAACTACGCTATGAATTCAATTTTTCAGCATTCAGTACTTTGTGTGATAGGTACCCATTACTGTCGATAACAGCTTGACATCGTCTACCACGAGAGCCGACCAAACTGCAACAGGGAGCGTTATCTTGCATATAAATTGGTTTTAAGAGTTGAAGAGGCTTTGAAAATCGGCACTACATGTTTTTGTAAAAGTTCCTTGTATACCTCTGCATTTACTTTTCCTTGCAGATGAACTACGGGACCCGTGCCACATGCTGAGATCATACCGAAGACCATAACGCTTCCGCCGCAAAACTTTCCATCGGAGCCAAATAAATTGAACTTAGATTCATTGCTAAAATTAACCTTAGACCAGCCTCCTTGAGTCCAATGAACTTGTTTTGCTGCATAATTCATCCAAGCATTTCTATTCTTCTTGCTAATTAAAGGCTTGATAGCTGGAGTTCTGGGATGCAAGTCTGCTTCTTTTAGGCGACGTGAAACAGTCTTCCTAGACACCTTGATTCCATGTGTATCACTAGCTTCACAGGAACTCCTGCTGTGGTTTTAAACTTATTGTTCTTTGACAATCTATGCAATAAACTATCCTCTCTTCTCGGGGTTTTGCGCGGTCTACCACATGAAACACCAGCGGTACTTGAACCATTCAGGTCATATTTAGTCAGTACCGGTATAACACTAACCACACTTTTAGGACAATTAACATTGTCTGCTATTGCTCTTATTGAAAATCTATCATCATGACGCAAGGGATTCTCGAGGCATGTTGATAGAGGGGATGTGGCATCGATAATGATTGCAACTGTGTTTAACCCAATCTACACAACTCTTTCGGTGGCAACATTGGTTTTTTTAAAATAAAATGGTAAAAATGAAATGTCCACGCGTTTTTGTTTACACTAAATTCTTACTATTACAATTCATTTGCTTGTTACTTTTGTTTTATTTATCATGAACAACTGAAATTTTAACACAATTTAACTATGACATGTTGCTCAATTTGTGTAAAATTACACTTCTAAGCCTTCAAAAATATTGAAGTATTTAAAGATTTTCTGATGAGTTTTTAGGTGTCCGAACCATTATTGCTGCTACTGTATATTGAAAGCAATAGTAACAGTGGGACCAACTACAATTGATTGTACAAAAGCCTATCTTTTTTATGGACTTATGTAGAAAGAGCTAGTGAACAATATACACATAAAACACAGACATCACGCACTTCTAGAAGTTGAAAAATTGAAAGTAGCCACATGATATAGACAGTCACTGACTTGGGGACATAGCCAACCATGTACGCTCACCACCAAATCCATTGGACAGATGTACTCGAATGTCACATTATCGTCATCCTCATAGACTTCTGCCATGCCTACTCTGTAAGTTAAATGTCAGTGTGAGCAGCTCACATCACTTTCACTCAAGCTAGCTTAATATGTCTTGGTACCTCGACTTTAGAGTTTAGTTATTTCCTTCCATTTGTGAGCTTTGAACGAACAAAATAAAGTGATCATACATCTAATCAACCGTGACATTGATTAAAATGCTGGGGCAACAAGGGTGGCGGAGTCAGATGACTCAAGTCACACTCCAACTCCTCAATACAATTAGTATCTATCTACCACGACCACAAATTTTGTCCGTGTTTACCAAAATATATATAGCCATATTTCTTGAAATATGCGTAGACACCCAGGTGTATTCATAAGGAAGATTTTATTGAAAGTCTTCTGGGCTGCTGATAGAATTTGAAGTTCTGTTTCCCTCAAGGAGATTTAATATTAAAACTCCTTGGTTCCCCTGAAGACGGGCTATGCTTAATAGCTCGAGAGCTTGGGGTTAAATAAATAAAAAGCCCAGAAGACTTTCAATAAAATCTTCCTTATAGCCATATTTATAAACTGCGTTTGGAGATCTTTTGCAGATTGCATTATATGCTAGATAGGGGGAAAGAATTGCAAAAAAGAATTTCAACCAGAACATGTATTTGAAAAATGAATGCCGTTTTTGCTACAAAAAGAGTTTTAAAATATAGCTAATTATTGTTCATCATTTTTTCCAGGATTAATTGATATAATGTAAAATCAGTGTTCCAACTTCTTTTGCAAAAGTTAGTTTATGAAATAATGGCAAGAAAAATGGAACCAACATTGGAAGAAAAGAACAAAATTGTACAGAAAATCGCTCAAGGAATGTCCACGCTCGATATTTCCAAAGAACTCGGCAGAGATCACCCCACAATAAAAAAATTGCTGAATTGGCATTCAACCCAGAAAAAACGAAACCAAAGTGAATTTAGGACATTGTAACCAAAAGATTTGTCCAGAATCAAATGCCAAGTGATGAAAAATCCAAATGTATCCAGCAAAAGCATTTTTGATAGCTACCTGCAGAATTGAAAATATTCCAAGAACCACAAGATGCAAAGTCCTTCAGAAATTTGCAAAGGTAAAAAGTCGGATTACTGAGCAGTTATCAAAAAAACACAAGGAAGTTCGGCTGGCATGGGCGAGGAAGTACCTACGTTAAGACCACTTTCGCCAATGCAATCTTCACAGATGAGAGCAGAGTTACGCTGGATGGACCAGGCGGGTGGACTCGCGGATGGGTGCACAATGGCAGGCAGAGTTAATACCGAATTCGACGTCAACAGGGGAGTGGTGGCGTGATGATATTGCAGAGATCATTGGAAACAAAGTTATTGGGCCATTCAAGGTAGACAAAGGTGTCAAATTGAACTCTGTCAATTATTGTGCATTTCATACAAAAAATTTCAAACCATGGCTGCTCATGCACAATGATGATCGGGAAAACAACCTGATTCTTAGGCAAGACAATGCTCAGAGTCACGCCTCCAGGTACTCAAAAGCATGGTTGAGGGATTAGGGCTTTGTCAATGACTCACTGATGGACCGGCCAGCAAACAGCCCCGACCTGAACCCAATTGAGCATAACTGGAGCATTTTGAAAGCTGCAATTTAGAAAGATGGAAAGCAATACACTTGAAAAAAGAACTTTGGGAAGTCCATCTCGGCAGCTGCTAATGATCTGAGCCTGCAGTTATTGAAAATTTGACAAAATCTGTCGATAATCGTCTGATAAGACTTCTTGAGATAAAAGGAGCAAGAGTTAACTAATGAGTTATAAAATTTTTTTTTTTTTTTTAACCAAATGATTTTTTTTTAATTGTTTTTGCTTAATTATGTGCTGTTTATGAGGCTTTTTGTTGAAAACTGCTTTAAGAATTCATAACTTATGATACTGCAAAAGAAGTCCGAACACTATATTTTATCCATTTATATAACAATAATATACATCAAATAAATTTTGAGTTTTTGAGCAAATGATGTATGAATTTTCCTTGCATATGCTTTGGTGTAAGACAATCATTAGGATGAATAATTCACACTGATGATAATTTCAACAATATACAATAAAAAATTTTGCAAAAGATCTCCGAACACAGCTTATATGCATATTAAGCTCAAGAAAATATTTTTACACATTAACCCAGTAGCTTATAGCCGAGTGGCAACAATTGCATATTAAACACCAGGTGAACCCTTAAATTTGATATATCTGAATCTCACAAGTTTGAAATAAGTATGAAAGGCATACAAACTACATCTGAGCCTCACAGTCATAGTAGGTACCTATCTGCTTTAGAGCAGCAACATACATTGGATAGGTACAACCAGCTCATGAATGAGGGGTTGAATAATTGAATATAGCTACTGACTAGAGCACTTATCTTAATGATTCCAAATACATGTGAATACTACGTACTGTAATTTCAAGTGCATACTATTTGCTTAGCTTGGTTTTCACTTGCTTAAAATGGCTCAAATTAAAAGGAAAAGAAGGCTTTGCATCAACAATCTTTGCCACTTGACATTGGTGTAACAAAACTAACACATTCACCTACTGATGTCATCCACAGTTTTGCGCATTATTAATGATGGATATAGCTATTTCTTGTGTTGACTCTCAATTAAATGCACAATTTGCAGATAGAAGAAGTTACTGATTCAGATAGGCCTAGACAAGCAATGTTGCTATTGAGACTATGTTGGAACAGTGTTGGATTGTAATTTCTATAAATTTGATAATGAAGTAACTATTGTGCAAGCCTTATCATTTTCCATAACGAATATTACTTTCTGAGGTAATCAACACAATCAATCTTTGTCAATCAATAAGTTTGAGATAGGTCTGCCTTTCATAACAGCCATAATGAAATGTTATGAATGGCATAAAACTAGAAAATATGTGGACAATCTTGCACCAAGTTTTGCCAGCAACTGACTTGCTTCTATGGAAATCAGCATATATCTGGATACAATGGAGAACTTCTGGAATGAAGAGAGGATTTCCAATTGCTCAAATTTGTGGAATGCTTATAAGTTATACCTGCTAATTGATAGCACATTGTGAGCAAATTTCTTTGCATCTATTTATTATGATACAGATACAAGAAATGAAAAAAGAATCATCCAAACCAGAAAGCTAAGAGTTGGAATAGGGTACCGAGTCGAGTTTGACCCTTTTGGAATGTTATGGTTATTAGTATAACACAAAAAACTTTTTCTTTACAGAAACAACACATTGGTGCATATTTGAAGTACCTACATACCTACTTTAAAGTACAACATAGGTCAATTTTCAGTAGCTACAGGCTACAGCATGTGATACAAGAAAATGTCATGGAATCAAACTTACAAATTGGGGTACGTATCCCATTTGACCAACATGTTACCTGCCTGCACCTAAGTTGGACTGACCATAGTAGCTGCATAAAAAATGCTGAATATCTACATGAAACTAGAAAAATAGGGGAATGTTGCAATGAATCTTTTGCAGTGGTGAGTGAAGGCAAAGTACCTCTGTCAGATAGCACCTGCGATCTCACCTTTTCGGCTTCGTCAGATCGTCTCCGCTCAGGAGGACAGTTGTTAGTCGTCACACTATTTATTGACAGTAAGTAGGTACTCTACCTTCACTCTCTTTCATATATTAGTAAGTCATTGCATGTACCAAAAACTGGGTTTTTTAATCAGTTGTCCAATTAACTGCTTGCTCTCCTTCCGGTCTTACAGCCAAAAGGACCTTTAGGTTGTCCCCCAGGGTTTCCTAGCTTTTCCATTATTTTTTTTTTTTTCTTGGTGTAGCTACCTCCCTGTCTGTGCAGTTCATACACCCAGTACCCTCCACCTTAGCTTCAGGTTTATGGTGACGAACGCTTTATCCAAGAAACCATGAAACTTCGGGTTCTGGGAGTTGATCTGCCTCCAGAGGTGCTCTGCCTTCACTCACCAATGCAAAAGAGTCATAGCAACATTCCCCCTATTTGCAGTGGCTCGCTCTGGCAGAGTACCTTTTTGTTGGATAGCAAGACTTACCCAAGGCGGAGTGAGAGCACCATTATGGAGCAGAATTGGTACTCTCATGGAGCAGGGAGGGGTTTCAAGGTTCCCTCCTGAGACGGAGGGTGCAGAAGATAGATTATTCTAGAACCATATTTCATCTTTATTATCAAGATTACCTTGCTCTATCCTCACCGTAAGTAGTCGTTCCATAAAACTCTCAAGACAATTGTTACCAGTCGAAAATTCTGTAACGCCCGCCTGGGGTTCTTTGTATGGGTCTTCTTTGTGAATTAGTTCTTTGTCGTGTATTCTTGACCAACTATTCTCGGTTTCGACGCCAACATCAGTGTGGTTTCTGACTGTTATCTTTGCCTAGGACTGTCCAGAGTAGGTAGCTACTTATCTTCATGATTCTCTCGAGGATTATCATACCCATACGAAGTTCTTCGACCGCTCTCTCTCTCTGTGTCTTTTGCTTCATCTCTTCGTACGAACCTGTATGTTCATTTGGAAAGTAGAAACCGAGCTCGTATATAATTCAAACCCTTCGGTTCCCCCTGAGAATGTTTACATCCATCCAACACTCCATTAATTTCTATTCAACCGTTTCTAAATGGAATGTGTGTCTCTAGTGATGAGAATATTATGTGCCAGGTTTCTTGTTTAAACATCTCTCATCTCCAATTAGATCTTTCAATTGTCATCGTACCCTGATCCATTCCATGTACCATAAAACAGGGTGACCTCGGACGCGGGGTGACTTCGGACAGTTTAAGGAAAAGATTGGACAATGAACATCGAAGCAAATGATATAAATGGCGTGAAGAAACTTTTACTCATGAATGAAAGATTAATACCTGTGCAATCTTAGATAGATGTCTCTGGGTCCTGCAATAAGGCTTTGTACATGAAAAAAAATCACAAGTAAGGAGTGGTAAACCATCAATTTTTTCCTATCAAAAAAACTTCACCGGGGCAGAAAAAATTGGGGCAGTCAGGAGTGAAAGTGAGCATACCACCATTTATGGCAATCAATATGATGAGCTTCCACTGCGAGACATTTTAGACTTTGTTTAAAAATATGTCCATTTCAAGTGCTCAAAAACATTATCTTTGTGTCTTATTTTTTGTGGGGTGACTTCGGACACTCTTCTGTACTAATTAGTATCATTTATTTTAGACTCCACAGCCAATTTCTCTGATTTCAGTGCCATCCAAGGCACTGCTGCAAGAATTTGGCTCAATAGATCTCTCAACTATAAAAATACCTCATGGCGTAAGACCACCCGAGGAGGGAGCAAATTCAACTAAGTCATTTTTGATAGCCAGCTAAGTCTTGTTTCACATATGAATGCTGTGTCCAACAATGATGGTGCCACACTGACTGCCCCGTTCAGATCTCTGAATTAAAAACATAGAAAAAGTAGGATACCTCTGGCGTGAGATGATCTGCCACGGTGGAGACAAATTTGCTTCAATGAAGGCAAATTTGCTTTGGTGGAGGAAAATTCACCGGTGAGAAGTAGAACAAGATGTTGAACTCACTGTAGCTCTAAATTACCGCCATGTATCATTAGTTCCCTTCATTATGTAGTTCAAGATGGTCTGTTTGTGTTTAGGGGAAATATCAGTGTTTTTCCATTCCATTATTGTCATTAGCCAGCTCTCAACCCAGCTATTTTTGCTAGAGTTTTGCAGACTTTTTTTAAAAGGCCAAATATTAGTCCAAAGCCGCCCTGCCGTGTTTGGGAGTGGCACAGGGAGGCCAGGGAACCCATAACCTAAAGCAATGGGATGGGTGTCCGAAGTCAAACTACCCCTGTCCGAAGCCACCCCCACCCCTTGGGTGGCTTCGGACACTTTTTAACCACTAATATCTGTAACATTTTCAGATGTGGATTGTTTGTTCCATTGCTAACGTATAGGCACCCAATACAACTATGAATAAAACTACTAACTTTCCCTCCAGCACAAATAATGAAGAACTGGCACTGAAAAACCCTTCATTTTGTCCGAAGTCACATTTTACGGTATACTGGACCATCCCAGGTTCCTTCCCCTTCTGGGTTTGTTAACCCTGCTGGTCTACCGAATCCTTTGCATTAATTAACTATCCAGATGACAATGATTTTTCTCTCCGGAAAATCTGTGTCAATCGGCCTTTCCCATCCTGGATCCGAAACATGGTCCCCGTTGCGATATCGTTTCCCACTGGCCGTATCCATAAATATTGTAGCTTTTCTCGGTTCCTGATCCTCATATTTCGGTTGTTCTGACCGCTCGCTTTCGAAACCCCTTCAGTGCTGTGATTCGTAAACTCTCCTTCTGTTGTCAATAAGGAAACATCTAGCTACTAGATTCCTGAAGCTAATGTCTCCTGGTTCTATTAACTTTTTTCCTTACTCCCAAAAACTTTCCATACTGAATAACAAGAGACGGTGTATTGTGTAGACCGAGACCTGGCTTTGTGTTTCTGCAGAGGTACTGTATTTAGATCTACTGCCGAATGCTCTTTACTCCACCAGACCAGATCCGTAATATGACCGAGCCCTAATGGTCCCTTCCAGAGGTTCTTCTCTACTCTCTTTGACCCCCTAGATGAGTTTCTTGCTTAAAAAAGGAAAAAACATATCAGCATGGACTCTCTGGTCTGTCCCTCCTAGTTTTCTCAAGTAGTTTCCTTTCTCTGAATACTACTGCTTATGAATCGACCAGGGTACTAACAGCAAACTCTACTTCAGTTATTTCCTCAACTTCTATCTCCCCTACACTAATTTTTAGTTTGTATCAGGCTTCCAAGAACTATTAATATTCTTACAATGCCCATACCAGACCCAACTGTATGCTTCTTTTGCTGGATGCTTGTCGTCTCTCAAATTCTGTGTCTGTCCTGCCACTGTTACTATCCTCTGTCCGAGGATAGGACACGAGTACTCCGTCTGAAATCTTTTCGACCTTTCAGACCTTCTCTCCTTTTGTGTCGATACACGGAATCTCGTCAGAGTCTACATTTGTTCTCCTCTTAGTGGAGTTATCTTTATCTAGTTTCAATCTCGAACGTAACGAGCCGTCCACTCTGGCTGACTCTAGTTGTAAAAAAAAACTTCCCGATCAACTAAGCCAATCCAATCTTCAAACATCATCCTGTACTTTCCTTGCTCTTTGTAAAACCTCCGAGGAGCTTGCCTTAGCCTCTCTGAACATTCCCAACCGATATGCGAGTCTGAGGATGTTCCACCGACTATCCTCTATAAAGGCTCACCATCAAGCTTCGGTTCGAAGTCGACCTTTACCAACCGATTGGTCTAAAAAAGCTGTAAGGCGGCGGGCGTTCCCGCCGACGATCTAATTCAGTTCTCCCGTGTCTACCTCTTCTCCTCGGTCCGAAGTCGCCTTATGGGGGGCCCGTATTGGTGGACGGACTGTGTACACTGCGTGGCGATACTTGGTCTGAGTTGAAGTCCTGTGTATGTATTGGTATAAGTGCCAGACTCGGCAAACCTGTCAAAATCCTGTCTCTATAAGCGTATAAGCCAGGCTTTAGTGCGCTTCGAAGTTCTGCTCCACACTTGGTAAACTTAGGAGTCTTGTTGAAGTCCACTTCTACGAAAAACGTGGATAATTCCTCTCAAACAGATCTGATGTAACATCGTCAACAATCTGCGATTGTCAGTGCAAATTTCTGCCCCCTTTTTATCTACCTCTTTTTTTACTTTGCCGCAGCAAGTAGCCACTGTTGTACTCTTATAGGGACAGGAGTGCACTTTTTAGGACTGCCGCGTGCTGGCAACATTGTCCAGCAACTAGGCTATCCAATATAGCTAGGCTTGTCGACTTTCTACCGAGCAAATTTATCAAAACTATTCACCGTACCGAGTAGGTCCCAGTATTCCATTGGGTGACCACTTTCGTAACAACTCCTTAAGAGACCTCCACTCTCCCAGCAGAGCTGTCGACTCCATAATAAGAGGGCCGTAGCAAGGGATTGGGTCAACGGCGTTTAGATTCTCTTCTTCGGAAGACGGCAGCTCTACCAGACAGTGCCCAGCACTCCGGGTTAACCCCTGTGGCCCGTCGACACTCTACCGCTGAACCAGGCAAGTGAAAATGAGCTCGGCCCCAAATAGGCCTAAATATTTATGAGTTAGCCCTGCGGTCACTGACTCCTTATGGAAGAGGGCTCAACTCTCCCAGATGAGCTGTTGACTCTTATTATAACAGGATGATTGTAGCATTGGTTGGTCTTAGTCTCCCTCGTGTATCCTCTTCCAGCTACCAACGCTATACCTACCTATAAAGAAAAACCAATCTTAAGTCCCATCCCAGTAGTACTACATTGAAATTGCTATACCAATTTTGAACATTATTGTAGAACTCAATTGCCCATAAAATTTTCTTGCACTATTAAAATTACAATCTGTGTATAACTTAAAAGTCCCACACCGGGACTACAAACCAAAAGACTGGTACCGTATCCAAACCAGATGGCTGTCTCCCTGGACCACATAGGGATTTCTGAAACATTTCAATTTTAATATTTCTCTATAGAGCGCATAGAATTGTCTAAATTTCTGGAACTAATGTTCGAATATAGCAGAAAAAATCCCTTAAAGGGACTACAAGACCCAAAACCTGTTATCTAAAAGCAGGGGTTACATTTCAATGGAGTCACATAAACTTTATACAATTTCCAATTTAGTATCAGAATTTAAACTCAAACACTCCCCACAGGGACTACAAGCTAAAAATTGGTATCTAAGGAGGCCAAGTCTCAAGAGACTAAGTCTCAATTGACCACATAGAAATTTCAAATTTTTTTTAAATTAATATCTGAAGTTAACATAAAATCTTACACAAGGACTACAAGCCAAAACTGGTCTCTAAACCAGAGGCTACGTCTCAATGGAGTCGCATAAAGTTCTCTAGGATACAAAGTTAATATCTGAATTTAAATTTAACACCCTACACGGGGACGACAAGCCAGAAACTGTAGCTATCTAACCAAAAAGGTCAAGTTTCCATAGAGCACGTAGAAATTTCTAAAATCCTGAAATTACTATCTGAATTTAACCAGAATTCCACACTGGGAACGGAAGGCAAAATGGTATCTAAAAACCGAGGCTAGGTCTCAATTGTCTCTCGCTGAATCTTTCCACTGAAAGAATTATAAAGCCCCGATGACAAGGAGGAACTATGTAATCAATTATTGTGTGAAAAACGAGTCCCTGTATTATGGGAACCAATTCTGTCCCCACAGAGACCTACTGAGTTCAGGCTTCTAAATGCAGTCTCTGCATATAGAAAATTTTTTTTGGACCCTTACTGATTTTTGTCCCGGTCTATGTCTCCAGAATCCTCTGCTATAATCGTCTATATAAACACTGTATTGTACAGGCTGTTTCCCGGTTCCTAACTGTCCTTAAGGGTATATGTTGGCTTGCCACACTCAAACACTGCATCTGTCCGCTTTCTTCATCGAAAATCGGTCTTTACCGGGACTGACTGCTACCCAAGCATGTATAATACCACTTTTGTATTAAAAAGCAGTTTATGTAGCTAGTAAGCCCAGCTTCTAGACCAGTAAATGGATTACCTCTCTGGAAGAGTTAGCATTTTCATCAAGATGTAAAATTCTAGAGGAAC
>LQNS02278180.1:22235534-22281519 GCA_001587735.2 Parhyale hawaiensis | reverse complement strand
AACTTGCTTAGCTAGTGTGGTCTTTTTCCCGGAGTTCTCGTAAACACAGCATCGATATGATAAAATGTTTGCTTACATGCATTATATTATATCTTCGCCGTCTGAGAGCACCGTTTTTGCCCCCTGGCACAGTATTTCGACTGATTCATTTGTGTTTCCGGTGGTACTCAAGCTTTCAAATATTTACGGTCGAAGTTAAACATAGATATATCTCCAGAGTACCTACTTGCGAAGTGTTCAATTATAACTGGTATTAGTGGTAATTCAAAATTTGCATCTAAGAGTGCCAAAAACAGCTTATTAATTTCTTGCTTTCATGTGGTTTCCTGTTTGTATTAAATTTCCATGCTCTTTTCCCAATATTATTTGAGATCTTTACGTGTGTTTTACTGATCCAGCTGCCGTATGAGTCCCAATCGCTAAGTCTTTCAGTTAGGTAGGTTGGGGAATAGCTTGCCCCTTGGGGACATGTATGTTCCACGATATATTTCTATTTATATACCCCGTAACAAATAGTCAAACACTCAAACAAACCAACCAATCATCACGAAAGTTTGATCATTTAGCATGTTTTTTTACTATATCTAACAGTTTGTGTAATTTCATAAAGCATTGTTCATAATTTTTTGAGTAATTTTGTTAACAAACTATAAATTGACCAGAGACAAACGCACAATCAAAATAGATCATCACAAAAAATAGTCATTTGCTCTTCGTGATCTACCAGACAACTAATGTAAATTTCATCAAAATCCGTCCAAAACACTTTTGAGTTATGGTAGTAAGAAAGAAACGCAAACATCTGTTACTCGTAACACGCCTAGCATAACCTATAAATTTCGTGAATATTCGTCCATAACTTCTTGATTATTCTGGTGACAGACAAAAAGGCAGACAAACTCGGCGGAAATAAAACCTTGTTGGCGGATGTAACTATGTATAATGAAATAAAAAAAGATGAGGCTGAGTTTAAATGTTCATTGAAAAATTCAAATAATATCTAAGATAATTTGATAAATTATCAAAATAAATCATATATGACTTATTGACTAATGCAAATATCAACTTCATAGTATTTTCTATCATTTATTTATATGATTTTCCACGTAAATTAAGTTCATTAGTAAAAATGACCATATCCGCCAGTGACGACGTAATGATGCATCGACGCAAAAGAAATGACGCAACTTTTTGAGGAAGAAAAACGACGGATTGCTGCTGACGCTACACCCCCTCCGGCAGTGACGCATTGACGCTGACGCAACGCCCCCAAACGAGTGACGCGTCCAGCTCTGCTGTTTTTATATGCAAAAACACGAGCTCACGTGATCGACTGGCTCAAAGAGTTTTCGATTGGGTGTAGCTTAATCTATCCAATAATTTCATCTTAAACCTAGAATGAGAGACTCGTCTCTACGTGGCCCAACAATGACGCCCTTTTAAAACTCAAAGAGCTGTACACTTTTTGCGCTATTTAAGCGGACGCAGCAACCCATTCGGATGCGAAGTTGAGGAAACTCGTTCATTTCACACGCCTTTTAATTCTATAGTGACCACTTCGATCAACTCATACATATCCGAACCCTGAAAAATTGGTCGTTGTCTTGAGAGCGCCCAAACGGGAACGCAAGGAAGGAGGAAGGGAATAAAAAAAAATAATTAGATCGGCGGCAGTAGCTCTTGGCATCTGTGCTAACGGCCCCGAGGTGACCCTCGAGATCGGTTATCGCAGGAATGTTGAGGTCAAGATTATACTGTTAAGTTCCGGCACGTGCGGTGAGGGAGCACGTGCATCCCATGCTGATGTTAAGGTAACTCGCAGGATACGCTGTTTAAACATCCTTTTGAACGTTCCTAAGTTCTGCTGACACAGGTAGATTATTAGTCAAAATGAGTTTGGCAGGCATTAGCGCTGTCACATGAATTGGATGCAGCAATTTCAGGGCTGGTTTCTGTTTTTTTTTAGATTCAGGAGGCGCACACAGGTCTTTCCACTAAATAGTATTGTTGCAACTGCTTAAGACTTCCAATTTGAGTATCCGGAACGATCGTAGGCCATTTCACGTTACAAGCAGTGCAGGTTCGAGGTTTCAAAGCCAATGAATCGCTCGATCAGTTAAATTGGATCTGTTCTATGTACAAGTAACCCTTCGATATTGCTGACTAAACCTGACAAAACTTATTGGGATAAAGGCAGGAGAAAAATGCAGATAGTGTTGTAATCACATGGCAGTTGCGCTACAGAATAGCAAACAAAACAGAAACCGTAACCCGAAAACCTGTCACGAGAGCGCCATCTATCATCGACAAGGATTGTAAGCTCAATAGTAACAGTTTTGTGGTGAATATAGCGTTGCATACAAAACTCGGAGTATGAATACTTACTTGAGTACTCTGTGCGACGAGTTTGCTTGTTACCTCCGCCAAAAGGGCTATGTTTTTGTCGAATTTGCCTGTCTGTCATCAAGATAGCTCAAAAAGTTATAGATGGATTTTAACAAATTTAATGGGATTATTCAGTAAGTTGGGAGGAGCAGATGATTGACTCTAGGTGAAGATCTGTTCATCCGTTCGTTTGTTTGTTCATTTTTCTTAGTACCATAACTAAAAAATTATGGTCGGATTTTTATGAAATTTACACGAGTTGTTAAGTATATTACGAAGAGTAAATGACAAAAGTTTTGCAATGACCGGTTAGTTTGTTTGTTGCTGTGTTTCATATTATGCTTGTTAGCACAATAACTCAAAAAGTTGAATTATGTATTATGTATAAAATTTACAGGAATTGTTGGTAATACTGAAAGACACAAATAACTGAATTTTGGTGATGCATGATCGATTGATCTGTTTGTGAGTTTGACTAATGTTTGTTAGCAGCATAAGTGAAAAAAATTCTGAAAGAACATTCAAGAAAATTACAGAAACTATTAATACTGTTATTATGCACAAATGATTAGATTTTGGTGTCGATACAATGAAAATCTTGGTCTCAGAACCAATTTGAATTTTTCGTTATCGATGCCTTGCTTGGCGATGGCATTCGCTCTCAGAGTGCTCTACTTATCTCACGCGAACGAAGTAAGAGAGGTGATGTATTCGTTGAAGATTTAACTATATATATATATTTGTAAATAGGTTTCATTGTAGATCGTATGCAAATTTCAGTCTTCACGACCGGACAGCGAGTTGTGAAGAATTTACTGCAGCAGAAAATTGAGAAAACGAATAGAAAAATCGTTAATAAAGAACTATCTCTGATTTACAATGAAACCTGTTTAAAAGAAAAGCTGTTTTCATCGTATGCATATTTGTATGTATATATCGTGCACTCCGATGACACCGAAATTTATGCTATGACCGGCCTATCCGACAAGTCAAAGGCTTCAGCTGAGGCTTAATCTGTTGCAGATATTTTAATGCATATTTACACAATGGAAATATGATAAAATGTAGTCTGAAACCCAACTGGTTTTGCAATTTAACAATTTTTGCCCGTAACCAAAAGGAGCTGGTCTTCTAGTAAGGTCGGTGTTGTGTTAGGGTTGGGAAGCCTGATGTTCTAAATCGAATGAACGAAAACTCGTTTATTTTCCTCATTTGGATGCAGCATCCGGGGCTATTTGTTTGGATGTACAGTAGTAAGAAAACAATAAACAACCTGAATTAATCTTAAGGGAAGGATTTTTTTGTCTTCGATTGGAGCGGCTCGTCAAAGTCGCATTAAGCTGATATCATAAGGATTTACTTGCCCTGCATGTCAGACAAATTTATCCAGTTTTGCAGCTTTGAAGCTTGTTTTGGGTGTTAAAAGGAACTCGTAGATGCTTTATAGTGCCTGTGTTTGAGTATTGCTCACCGGTCTGCGCTTCAGCTGTTATCACATGCGTCTTCTGGACCGACTGGTTACTTTAGCCAGTAGGCAATGCGCTGAGAGTGATCTGGTCAAGCTGTGCAATCGAAGGGCCGTGGCCAGACTCTGTATGTTTTGCACGGTGTACAACAATGAGATGCATTGAATGCATTCTTCCGCCCTTGCCCTTAAGTTTTTTTTTAGAATTATACGTGCTACGGTTACGCACACATTCGCTATGGAGACGGTATAGGTACCGTACTCGTCAATTTAGTCGGTGTTCCTAGCTCTGGTCCGTTGTGACCCTAGCGTGGAGTTTTAATAATAATAATAATATTCATCGGAGCTCTAGGGCAATGTCCAAGAATCCCAAGACTGCCCTGCGAGAGCTGAAGTGCGGCCACCTCCACCCAGGAACCCTCCAGAAAAGCGCTCTGCCTGGAATAGCGCACATCATTCGCAAGGTGCTCTGAGCCTTAGGTCGCTGGATGTGACCCGGCGCCAGAGTGTAGAGCTGAACATCGCTCAACCGATCCAATTTGGGTCGTGAAATCCCCATGATAATTAAGAACTTTTTACCCTAATCCACTATTTAATAGAACACAGTTGTTGGTTGCTTGCTCTCTCCCTTGCTCTCTTGCTTGCTTGCTCCAATGTTTGTCCGTATCTCCGTCACGCCGTTCAGAATTTAATAGGAGAAAATTCATGTACACAAAAACAAGTAGAGATGCCATACAATTTTAGCGCTTGGAGTACCGGTGACAAATATCGTTCTGGAGCTCTAGCCTCTGGATCCCGGGCTCTGGGTTCGCAGCTTCTGGATTCCCGCATTTGTTACTGAATGATATCGTAGTAGTTGAATCTTCACGCTGAGCAGACGCCTTTTTATATTGAATTTACATCGCAGCCAAATTTTTTTCGACGTTCGAGGTCAACAATCAGTTGGTATCCACAATACGGTGAGCCCTGACATTTCCAGTGAATTAGTTTTACTGAATTATACTTTCTTAGTGCAGCTTAACGTTTGATCAATTCCGAGGTGATATTCACGCCTTATCTTGCGGGGGGGATATTTTTCTATGGCAAAACTCATGGTTGTACAACTTGCGTTTCACTAATGGAAGATCAGGCCTGTAGGGATGAGACCTATAATACAGCAAAACCTATACTTGAAACCGAACAAGAAAAAGCTCAATTACAAAATTCTTGCCGTCATTTTTGACGACTGGGCCCTCTAGTAATAGTAATAATAATAACTGCAGCATGCACTTAAGGATTAAGCTTAGGAAAGTCTCGAAGGTAATTGATTAAAGGGTAATACCTGAAATCCTATTCAGCAGGGCAAAGGCAGAAGGGTTTAATTTATGGGAGGGTATTGGGGTAACTGCAAGGGGTTCCTGTAAATGTGGTACATAATTATGTACATACTTCATACTGCAGGCGTAGCTATACTTTGGTGGTAAAGGGCTCAACCCCCCCCCCCCCGGGCCACTCCTTTTCGTAAACAAGGGGCCTTTAAAATGAGCTAGCGCAACTTTTTGAAGTTGCGGAGAAGTCAAGTCTATTAGGCCCAGGTAATTCCATTTTGGTGTGTCGTAAGCTATGAATAAAACGGTGAACTCAGTGCAAACAGAAATCATCCAATGGGCAATGACTAAATGAGAATAGTTAAGTTTACGCATGCCCAATATTGAAACATAAAAAATGTCCATTTTTATTACCGAACAACTATATGAATGCAAAATATAGGCAAGCATGGTAATCAAAAATGCCGTTTGGTAATCATGAGATTGCTCTGGTAGTACAGCCACCGCTTCCTTGGTACGCGCATGCAGGGAATGGCCGGCTCCTGATCGACTATCCACGGAAGTCCACGAGCTCCATTCCTCACGTGCTTCGGTCTTGTTGACCTGTCACCAACCGTGCGCATCTTGCCAACCTTGCTTCCTCGACTTATATGGAATAATTATGGGTGTTTTCACTGCAGAGGTGATTTACTGATTTATGCAATGCAGTGGAGTAAAGTTCAGATACAGGAATGCAGAAGAGATGAAAATTGAGGCAAACGGAAACAGTTTTATACAGACCTTTGCAAAAGGAGTTTTCTTGCCGATTCTTGCCTCCGGATATCAGCGGGCGTCTACAACAGTTTTGATGCGTCCTTGTAAATACAACTGCATTGCTACCATAATATTTGTTGAAATTCCAGTCGCCAAGTCACTTAGCTCAAGCTAGTGTCTCTGTTAAAGTTTCTAATATGTTTTCAAATTAGCAGTTAATTCGAACTTGAAAAACTATGTACTTTTTTTCTACTTTAGTGATACAGCAATACATTAAGAGGATTATCTGAACGAACACGTCGAGAAGACTGACGTACAAAAAGGCCTTAATTTGACAGACACGCGCAGCACGCAGACTGGATCACCCCATGCTTATATTTAGCTATAATTTTGTGGCTTTTGAGACCGTCTAGTAAAAGCACATATTTTGTAAGGGAGGTACATTAAAGGAAGGTGTCACGAGTAAGCCCGGCTAAGTCCATTGGACCTAAATCTTCTACATATGCTTGGTTTGTTTCCTAACCTCAGGCTGTTGAAACGATAGTCGTGCCATTTCCAAAGCACAATTCCTGGCCGCCCAGAGGCTAAAACCGCACAACAGCGTCTAGGGTGGCAAGATATTGAATTTAGTTTTGAAACATGTTGCAGGTTTGAGCAGGTACCTGAATACTTTATGCGCTTCAGAAGGGCGAAAACTCCAATTGACAAAGTTTACAGCTGCTTAGGGATCATACTTCGAGGTTAACCCCAGAAAATCTACATAACCAAGCGATACCAGTGCATTTGTCCAACATCCCATGACATATTTGCTCTTCATACAATCGGAAAAAATTAAGTCCGACTGCAACACCCTAGAGTCCAGTTTTTTACTCCAACGCCAACTCCTGGTCCTCAAGTTTTCCGACGCCGACTTTCGATTCCAACTCCGACTTCCCACTCTTGCTCCTTGACACTGTAAGTACTTAGCATGACTATTAATTTTGTTCAACTGCTTCTTAAATATATATGTATTTGTACATATATATATGTAAATATATAAATATATACGTACATATTACAGTTAAGAAGATCAATTCCACATTTACAATACTGGGTATCAATAGTACCATTTAGGAAATTAAATTTTCATATATTTTGATATGCAAGTAATTATCATCCAGAAAAACTATCAATACAGGCCAAGTATCTACTGAACGTTAAACAATATATATACACCATCATTAACCTTTTAAGAAGCTTATGTTGTTGACATTTGCAACGGCTGGCTTTCTTTATTATTTGCACCATCTGGGGTGTGAAACTATAAACATAGTTGATAGAAGACAAATAGTTAACATTAATAATGATAACTAGCTACACCCGTGGAAATTCCACGGCAAGTGAATGTTTTCACTTACCTTTTTTCACCTGAGAGGCTGAGGTAGCGCTCATATCTTAAGCCAGTCTATCGTTAAGCAGTCCGTCTACCTTACATTTCGTCTAACCTTTTCGATAGTCAAACCAGAGTAAGGAGTCTGATGGGCCCGCAGCTTAGAAAGCAAAGCATCTTTGCCAAATATCACTCAAGCGCGTGGTATAATTGTCTCACTAGATAAAATTATATTTACATTCGAATACTCAAAATGCACTCGTAAATAGATTAGATTTGACAATGCTGAGCTCAGTTCAGCCCCGCCCCTAAAGGACTGCTTACACTAGTTTGACTCTAGTCTTTCGATTTCACCACTGAATCATGTACATGTTTTGTCAGCAAAGAATTGGCACTTGTGCCTTAATAAAGGCATAGAAATACATCACATCTTGCAATGCTCTCTTATGCATTTGCACGCCTTTTCTAAGTTCTGTTTCCCACAGTTTACAGATAATTTAACCTTCCATAAGGTTAAAAGTTTCAATTTTTTTCGGCGAGTAAGATTTTTCTTATTACATATTTCGGGACCCGTTGATACTGATCAGTAACCCATCATTTTTCTGCTTTGTTTAATGCGTATGTGTATAATAAAAGAAAAACAGATTTGGTCAATTTTTTCACTCGCAACAGGGTAATCTTCTGTTGTTAAGATGTCATTGCACTTCCTCAGACATCGCACTGTAGTGGCAGATGCTTTCCGAGCAGCACATTCGCTTCAGATAAGACTTCAGAGCAGAAATGCACAACACTACGCGTTCTATTCACATGTGGCGCATCATGGCTTTGAAACTGACATTATTACATAGAAATGTCATCCGCTACCAGCAAAGCCAATAGAATGTTGTGAAAAACAATGAAAAGAGGTAGGTAGGAGATTTTTAGTACGTAAAACTTCCCAAGGGCGTAGCTCTAATTTCCGTTTATCTATTATTGAAGAGCGTAACACACGAAGGAACAACGCTATTAATATTATTAGCGCCTGCAGTAGCGGCAGGCTAGAGCGTCTGACGTCGACTCTCAAGGTCGCTGGTTCGTGCCCAGTTCCCAGCTGGGCATCTTCTTAGTGTGCTTGTATGATCGGTCAGCATCCGGTCTGCATACTGTTGCGGGTTACTGACCTTCCCTAGCAATAGGGAGGGTTGGGGGGTCGCACATATTGTTGCATGGAGTCTTCCGCCACTGGCGCCATAGCTCTAGACATCTGTGGTCGACTACAGCCGTATACTCCTCTGGGGCCTGTTGGTCTATATCTGCAGCACAAACCAGTGCATGCGGGTTTCCCAGTTGGGGGTACGGTCAAGTTGACTTTACCTTTACCTTTAGATGACAATAATAATAAATGGACGATTTGAGGCTCTACGCCAAATAAATCAAAGGATCAAGTAGAAGAGCTTATTAATATAGTTAATCAATACACAAGACATCAAAATGCAGTTCGGCGTCAGCAAATGCAGAGTCCTCAATATCGAAAGACGAGAGGTTACTGCATCCGAGGGAATCATCCTTGAAGAAGGTACTGTCAAGGACATTCAGGAGACCGGTTACAAGTACCTGGGTATTATGGAGCGTAACACCATTCTCCACAGAGCGATGAAAGATTCCATTCAGAAGGAGTAGCTCACCAGACTTCGCCTCATCTGAAACCCCACCTCAAAGGGGGCAACACCATCAAGGCCATTAACACCTGGGCCATCCCCGTTGTCCGTTACTCTGCTGGCATTATCAACTGGAACAAGAAAGACTGCTCCGACATGGACATCAAAACAAGGAAGCTCATGAACATCTATCGAGCACTGCACCCAAGATCGTGCGTAGACAGACTTTACCTTGATAGGAGAGAGGGGGCCGTGGCCTCATCAGCGTAGAGGACTGCGTCGAAGCGGAAAAACGAGCTCTCCCCCACTACTCCAGAGAGAGAGTGACGACCCGTGGGCACTATGCTTAATCGAGGCGAAGTTGATGAAAGAGACCAAAACGGCTAACCAATTCAAGGAGCGACGACGCCTTGACCGAAAAAACAAATTGAAGAGCATGAGGATATCCGGAAAGTACGTCGACGCTGTTCAGGACAAAATAGTCCCCGACTGATGGAAGTGACTTTTGAGGGGTGAGCTGAAGCAGGAAACAGAAAGCACTCTCCTGGCAGCTCAAGAGCAAGTCCTCAGAACCAGGTACATCCAAAAGAAAATCGACAGGAGAAATGTACCTTCTACCTGTAGAGTTTGCAAAAGCTCGGATGAAACCATCAACCACGTGATAAGCGAACGCGGAGTGCTGGCGCAAAAGGGATACAAGCGCAGGCACGATATAGTTGCTCGACACCTCCACTGGACCCTACTGCGGATCCATAACTTCCCGGTCAGTGAAAGGTGGTACGAGCACGAACCAGCGCCAGGGGTTGAGAGCGAAGCCGTGTAAATCTACTGGGACAAAAGGCTAGAAACCGACAGAGAAATTCACGCCAATCGACCGGTTATCGTTGTGAAAGACAAACAGGAGAAGTCTGCTAATATGATCTACATTTCAATCCCATTCGACTCCAGGTTCGTGGACAAGGAAACAGAGAAGCAGGAAAAGTACCGTGACCTCACCATCGAACTTCAGCGACTGTGGCAAATGAAGGTGGACGTCGTCTCAGTGGTCATCGGCACTCTGGTGGTAATGTCCAAGAACCTGAAGACTGCCCTGCGAGAGCAAAAATGCGACCATCTACATCCAGGAACCCTCCAAAAAAGCGCGATGCGTCTAACAGCGCACATCATTTGTAAAGTGCTCTGAGCCATAGGTTGCAGGATGCAACCCGGCGGCACTATCGTCTCTCACGACGATTTGTGTGCGTGTTTGTGTACGCAGATCGTGTGCGCGTGAGCGGCGTTCAAGTTGGTGCGCCGCGCTGCTCGCTGTATCGCTGATTAAGTTGGGTTAGGTTGGGTAATGTTAGGTAACGTTGGGTAACGTTAGGTAACATTAGGTAACATTAGGTAACGTTAGATAACGTTAGGTAAGGTTAGAAAGGTTAGATTGAGTTAGGTTAGGTTAGGTTGGGTTAGGTAAGGTTAGGTTAGAATGTTAGGTAAGGAGGTTAAGTTAGGTTAGGTAAGGGTAGGTTAGGTTAGGTTTGCCTAGGTAGTGTTTATTTTAGTGGTGAGGCGCGCAGGAAACCTTATGTGAACGCAAAATCGTCGCGAGAGACGATAGTGCAACCCGGCGCTAGATCGTAGAGCTCAACATCGCTCAACCGATCCGCATGGGTCGAGAAATCCACTCGGTAATAATAATAATAATAATGATAAAACATTTAGTTCTACCGCGCCCTGAGGTTTACATTATTAATGGTAACTTAAAAACAATACAAGACAATAATTTTTGAGAGAATTAGCATTTGGTGTGTTGAGAGATAGTGGTACAATGCCTACATGTTATTGAGATGATGGTGACATTATCTTTCGCTAAGAGAAACGTCGATTACATAGAGTTAAGGCGAAAAAGGTTTTTCCATTCTATGAACTACAGTGTACAGGGAAAAAGCTAAAGCAAGATGTTGCGTACCAGTAAACGGTACATTTACATGGTTTTATTAGGCAAGATTCTGCTTGGACCATCGAGGACTTACTGTCGATGTCAAACACATGTATTAAACAAAAAATATGGATATATATTTGTTCATAGTCACTATTTATACAACACAAGATGAAAAATTCTAAACGATTTTTACATAATTCAATATTAACTTAGTCAAGTATTCCTTAAAATGAAAAAGAAGATCGACAAAGTCGTGGAGTAACTAGAATCATGACGCTTCGGGAAATAATGCCAACTTAAGAAAATTAATATTTCAAAAATAGAAAGACAACCGAAACAAAATTGCCATTATTGCCATGGTAACCAGTCTGTGCGGAGACGTTAGGAGCTGAGGTCTAAAGTGCAATGAATGAAGCTGCTTACAAGTCCAGACATGGGTGCCTCTACAGTCAGAAGATTAGAGATCAGTTGCGAATTTCAAAAAGTAGTACAGCCGAGGTTATTATGTTAAGGCTAGATTTTATTCCATGGTTGTCGAGAGCTTTTAGAGTTATGAAACCTACCCACATATAAACTAAATTTTTAGAGGAGGCCACAGTGAGAAGCGTTTGTGCTTACATCACAATGAGGAGCGTTTGTGCTTACATTATGCGTTGCCAATGGACTCTCTACCAGAAAAAAATAATAAAATATCTTTAGCTCTTGAGAATATCGCGGTATCTTGTAAAAAGGAATCAATGGTAGTTTTTAGATGAAGCTGACTCTGTATAGTGAATCATACGCATACATATGACACGTATGCAGGAAGTGATGAAGGCAAATTTAGTTTGTGCAGTAAATTGTCAGCAATTTTCGTTAGTCATAAGTTGTGCAGAATCCTGAGAGACATATTCACACAACTGTCTTATCTATATTAGCTAGTATTTAAGTGGAAGTTAGTCTATTGTTACAGCGGAATAAAAATAACAAAGTTAGTAATTTACTAGCAATGACCATGTCAAGAAAAGCTCAAATTACGGTTCTACCGTATATGTTTCAAAGAAACAGCGCATGCAAATGCATAACATTAATACGCTTCTGGTTACAGTCGTTCAAGTTCACTTCAAATTCACCGTTCTTCATAATGAGCACCACGAAAAACCCGATGGTAGCCTCCTGGGTAAAGTTCAGTGCCCTGCAGTAATCGTACCGATAAACCTATTTTTGTGTGCTAATTATGCGATAAGTAGATAGCTGCTGTCTTCGTACGTGAAGAAGCCTATCGTGTGATGCGTGAAGAGCGGCAGATAGCGCACGCAGTGTCCGGGGCATGCCTGGAAGCTGGCGAGGTCATTCGTATAAAAGTAAAGGCAACCCAGGGAACCGCAATCACTTGGTGCAGCACTGCATCTGTGCAGTGACTTTGGTTTACGGTTCGTCTGCGCATCTGCTGACTGAACATCAGCTCCTGAACTCGAGTGTTACTCTTTGCTATGGTGAGCAGTGCGGTCTACAGGTGCTCCAACAGTATAACCGTATTCTTTCGGGACGTAACCGAAATATGGATTATTGTCTGTCTGTATTTCACAGGACTTGGTTTGATGTTCTGCAGTATCTACGCAAAGGTGTTGTCTAAAAACAAAAGTAATAAAGGACACTGCATGCGATTAGCTCGAAGACGGCGTTTTCTTCCGATACGCATTACGTCTTGAGTAAGGCAAAGTAACGTATATAAGCTGCAAAATTTGCTATAAAAGTGATTGTACAGAGTATGTTACCCTACTGACATAACATTTAATATACTGGTAACAAAATTATGGAACCGACGGTGCCCTAGAGTGCCAAAAACGGCTCACTAAATGCCTGGATACCCACCATATTGGTTTATTTTAGGCATACCAATGTCAGAAACATCTTGCACATATAGTTCGCACTTCGCGCTAGATGACAAAAATAAAAGAAGAAGAAAAAACACAATTAACGCATTGGGACTTGGATGCAGGTTGACGGACATCGTTTTCCAAAGTCTCCCGGGTAGATATGATGACTTTCCACAGAGCGCGAATCTTTCTGCATGTAGCTGTATCGCCGATATTATAGTGAATTATACTATGCGGTTGCACCGATTGAACGGGGCGAGTTCACACGTCATTCATCCCAAAGCGTTGGCTCAAACTGGTGGAGGCGGCGCGTTTAGTTGATCGACGGAGGTGCGGCGAACGCGGGAGGTTGAAGGACGAAGCGCTTCCGTTTTTCCACTCGTTGCATCAAAGAATCCGTCAAGTTCAGTAAAAAATATATAAATTCTGAATTTATCCTCTGCAGCGCTTACAGATTATGAAGAGTTCGATACAAGTCTGTTGCGTCGTCACGTTAATGATTAGAATCACTATAATTCCGCATAACACTAGAAAACCCGAAAATGTTGTAAAAAGACGGAAGCCGTGTTTTTTTATACTGTGTTGCGTTCGGATGAGGTGAAAAAAAAAGAACGCTAGCTAGGTCTCTGTTCGTATATAACTTAGAGGATGATGAATTGTAAATTGACATCATCCAAGAAGTTGAGGCCATCTCATTGTTGGTATTAATTGCTAAGCGCGGAGAATTGTCAATAGTCACAGCTCTAAAGTCTAGCTACCATATTTTGAAGACTTCCTCTCGTATAAGCACCTGAACATTCATCATCTACAAAGTATGACCCCACACAGAGAAGGAAAAAGAAAGTTCGACATAAAATTCTGCATGTCACGCTTCACTCATCAGCGCAGGTGAAAAATACAAATCGTTAAAGCAAATCACGCAACAGCGATTTAGTGTTTTTACATCAGCTGACTCTAGGATATCTAGGATATTGCTATTTCCTCCTCTATAAGTCCAAGTTCACGCGCCAGTCATATCAACGCGTTCACTCATCTACCGTTTTGTAGCGTCGCTGTCAACACAACTGTGTGTACGCCGCAAAAAGTAATTAAAATGTTTACCGTCAAATCAGCTTCCTCTGTAAGTGTTGTTATAGGCAAGGTAAGGCTAGTACATACGCTAGCCAAAAGCTGAGGAAACTCTCGTAAATGCGCTAAATATTTTGCACAAAATATCGCCTCCCTGATCACACGTGAGAAGGGTTCGATGGTTAACAGACGTCTAGCTCCGTTCAAATTTACGATGTTATAAGGACTGCAGGCTCAACAGCCTGCAGCGGAATAAGGTAGAAGATACTACCTATTACCTTCAAAATGAACGTTAAGTCAACATTTACAACAGAATATCTTAAAAGTAGCAAGCTGTCGCAGCAAAGAAAGCATACTGAATAGCTATCCGCCGGTTGATGCAAGGCCCCCTAGACAGTACTAGGGGGCCTTGGTTGGTGGCGCTGGGGGCGGTTTGTATTATTGACTTCTATTGTATACAAAATTTTGCGCATTTGACTAGGCTAGCGAATTGCGTGCAAAAATGTTGCATGCGCCATCTTGAAATTTTACGCAAAAGCGTCAGTACAGGTTTTTAGACGTCAATTCGCTGGTCAAAACTCGGATACTCGGTTCTGTTCTCTAGCATATGGCACCTGCATATAACGGATAGGTACCACTTATGCCGATGCCACACGCTAGCTAACAGAACGAGTATCCGAGCATTGAGCACCAAACTGACGTCTAAAAACCTGCACACTCAAGCTTTTGCGCAAAATTTCAGGATGGAGCCCGCAGCATTTTTGGGCGCGATTCGCCAGTCAAATGCGCAAAATTTTGAAAAAAAAAACTGCCCCGCGAGATCTACCGGCATGTAGGTTGTTCAATTCGCTTTCGGAGCCGCAACAGCTGATAATTTTTAAGATATTTATCAGAAAATTAGATTTAGTATTACTTGTGAAGGCAATGGGCAGCATCTATCATATGTTATTCTGTTGGTCAGATGCATTTTTATTCTGATGTTCAGCCTGTACCTATGACAACGTCATTTAGACGAACGAAGCTCGAAGTTTGTTGACCATCGGAGCATTCTCAAATGTGAATAGGGAGGTGTGGTTTTGCGTAAAATACTTCGCGCATTTGAGAGTTTTTCCTCGGCTTTTGGCTAGCGTGTGTACCGACCTTAAAATTTTGGGATGAAATAAAACTCTGAAAACGGTGCACTCTTCTGCTATTTCTACGGTACGGTAACACATTCTGACAAGTGGATGAGTGTACGCGTTGAAATTTTTGACGCATGAACTCGGCTCAAGATCAGGGGTGTAAAGCTAGGCTTTTTGGCACCTGGGGTTTCTACCAATTGGTTTCTATATCATGAGAACATACCTGCAAGGCGTGTTCGACATGCAGCGTTGAGAATCAATCCAAATTGAAGTTATAGCCTTCACTGCATTCGATTGGAGGTACCTCCGTCATAAAGTTGAGCTTGTTGTGGCGTATTTTGTGGCACTGGCATTAGAGAAATGAAATCAGTGCCGTTGTTGTTAATGATAGGACTTGGTGATTATCTTTTAGCCGGCACTGTCTCAGTATGAGCAAGGAGATCTGAGGTATACTTGGAATTTATCGAAGCTAGACAAGGCCCTGTGGCAGTAGTTTCCTAATCAAGGACAGTACACACGCTAGTCAAAAGAAAAAGTCTCGTTTTATCCGCATCCGAATGCGTTGATGTATCTATTGAAAAAGCACGCACTTGCGAAAAATTTCGAGTTATACATACCTCCAAGTTCGAAGAGATGTCCGAAGCCTCACTAACGGCACTTGCTGAGCAAAGTAAGCTGACGGCTAATATTTTTACACCTTCTTTGGAACTCAAAGCTGTGTTTATGAAAGCTCCACAAGCTAGCCAGTGTACCAGCTGTTAGAGCCGGTACGCACGCTAGTCAAAAGAATGAGTTTCGGCATTTCCGCATCCGAATGCACTGTTGTGACCATTTAATAGCACATACTTGCAAAAGAATTTTGAGTTATAACTCAAGCTAAAATTGAAAAGACATTCGAAACTTAACTAACGGCACTTGCTAAGCAAACTGACCTGACAGCAATCATTCTTACTTCTTTTTTGTAAACTCTAAGCTGTGTTTACGAAGGCAAAACAAAACGTTCGAACTATTAGCTGAGGAAACTCGTTCTTTTAACTAGTTGCGTGTGTGTGTATCAGCCTTTAATTTAGCTCTCTTCTTTCCTTCAGGGCTGCCACTGCTGGGTTTTTCCACCCAGATCTGGGTTTTTCGGGCTCGAGCTGGGTTGCTGGGTTTTTATTTTCGAAATGAGCAGAATCTGGGTTTTTTCATGATTGTACGTTTTAGAGACGTAATACGCGTTAGAAATATTCTAAGAATATCTTTAACAACATCATTTAAGGAAAAACTATGAACTAAAACTACTCCTGGCTCACGTAACCGCGTTTGTGCCAAGCGAATGTACCTACTAGTTTGCCACTACGGAACGCGTTCGTTACGTCGTTCAAACGTCGTCTTAGGCATCAGAGAGTGGCAGCAGCCGCAGCATCACTCCCTGGTGATGTCGTTATTAACAGGCTCAAAATCTTAGATTCTGCTATTGCTGTCGATGTTACCTAATTGCTTTGAATTGATAGCACTTCTAGCTTTACATTTCCTTTCCCTTGCCAAAAATAGCAGAGCAGATCTTCTCGATGATCAGCCGCGATGTTTTCGTGTGTCTGGAAATTCTTTGCCTATAACGTATAAATCGATTCCAGAATACTAGAATAAATAAGGTGCAGTGACAGGTGCATTAGATAACGCGAAGTTTCCGCTACTTTGGAAGTTAATTAAATTGTTTGACTGTGTTGCCGCATTCTTCTGCATGAGCAGTCAGCGCAGAAAGATTCGCTTGTTTGAATTTTGATAAAACAAAACAAAAACAAAAATAATTCACTAAAAACAGAAACAACCAAAAACAGACTACTTGCAAAACATACACAGAAAGCTTGAGCAAGCTGAAGGAATATACATGGAAGAAGATAAGTTGACTGTTCACGAAGGAATCAACCTTGAAAATGAATAGTGTTGACGAAAAACATGGAACGGATTTGCTCTTACGAGCTACACTGCAACGAAAAACGAAGAAAACCTTTTATTAAGTTGATATTTTTATTGTTTTTGCCAGTCTGGGTTTTTTAGGTCCAATCTGGGTTTTTTTGAAGCTTCATTCTGGGTTTTTTGGTGAAATCTCAGTGGCAGCCCTGCTTTCCTTCTTGGAGGCCTTGCGGGCCAGTGGTTCTGACCCGCTTGTTGAAGGCCTTACGGTGGGCGACCTTGAGGCTCTTTTATTTACTGCAACACTGATATTATTTTAATTTAAACAACGTCGCAAGGGCGGAAAGTCCAATTAAAGTTCCTAGCAACCATAAAGCTTTCTAGCTAAACGGAGTGCAGATCACGGCTAAAATTTTTTGCACGGAGGACATCTCGCCCGAAACTGTCAGAGCTGGAAGGCCAGAAACAAGAAGTGGCTGTCCAGTGGCTTTTCTCAAATCTGGTAGTTTTACATTATTCAGAGCAGTACAAGCACTGAGATATAACAAACACAATGAAAATTGCAATAACAACTCAGTCACTAGTGTATAAGCATGCATGTAAATTCGCCTGACACCCAGAAGATGTTACTTGAGATTACCCTTGTATGCGGCTCGGGAAAGAGCATTGCAATCTCATAGTAACGAGGTAAAAGGCAATTGCGAAGTAACCCCAAGCAAGCTATGCATGCGCCAGAGCCGGCTTGTGTATAGCTATCACATACTGCCAAAGAGCAACACTTTCAGTTTTCACTTTATAACGATAACATTCGATACATTGAGTCTTCATTCTTTACGCACGAGCAGTATTGATTACATCGTAAGGATCACTGAGAGAAGCAAATCCGGTACTCGCGAAGAAACTTACCGGTACGGTTCGCCCATTTATCTTAGCCAGCATAACGTTTTGACCCGCAGACAGCGTATAAAGCAGCTTCGCTTAATGTTTTCCCCCTCACTCCATCATTCTAAATTTCCTTCAAAGTAATACCACGAGCCCTGTAGAAATTCGGGAGCTTAAGCCTTGTGAAAAAATTTGCGGGAAAATAGGTGGGCATCCGCTGAGAAACTTCGTGTGACCCCCAAGTCCAGAACCGCTCCGCCAAGGAGGTTATGTTTTCGTCGGATTTGTCTGTCTATGAATCTGTCTGTCATCACGATAACTCAAAAAGTTATGAACAGATTTTAATGAAATTTGCAGGGATTGTTAAGTATGTTAGGAGGAACAGATGCTGAACTTTTAGTGAAGATCTGTCCATCCGCTTTTTTTTGTCTGCCTCATTTTTGTCAATGCCATAACTCAAAAAGTTATCGAGGGATTTTGATGAAATTTACATGAGTTGTTAGGTTTACTACGAAGAGTAAGTGGCCAAATTTTGTAATGATTTGTTTGTTCGTTCGTGTGTTTGTTGCTGTTTTCGATTTTGCACTTGTTAGCGCAATAACTCAAAAAGTTCAAAATTGATCTTTATGAAATTTAAAGGAGTTGTTAGTAACGTTAAAAGACATAAATGATAAAAAATTGGTGCAGATCAGTTCGTTTGTCAGTCTGTTTGATTTATGTTTGTAATAATGTTTGTTAACAGCATAACTCAAAAAGTTATGAGCGGGTCTTCAAGAAAATTGCAGGT
Source organism: Parhyale hawaiensis (assembly GCA_001587735.2). Lineage (NCBI taxonomy): Eukaryota > Metazoa > Arthropoda > Malacostraca > Amphipoda > Hyalidae > Parhyale > Parhyale hawaiensis. Next base: position 22,263,060 of record LQNS02278180.1, on the reverse strand, counting down.
GTTGATACTATCAACAGGCGCACATAATTAGATTTTGAACTTGATACAAAGAATGTCATGGTTTCAGCGTTAATTGAATTTTTCGTTACCCTTGCCTTGCGTGGCGGAGATATACGCTCTCAGAGTGCTCTAGTTAATAATGTCACTGTTTGTACCATTGCTGTCCATCAGGTGGTGCAGTGGAGGTGGCCAGGTGCGGCCGTACTGCTGCTGCTGGTGGTCGCGTCAGCTGCTGCCGACTGGACACCGCCGGGTTCCGTGGGCACCATCGGTGAGTACCCAGTACTCATAGATCCATACATCAACATTGCGGCTACACAGCTATTGTGCAAAAATCTCTATCCATAATAGCAGTGGCAGCGCCAGAAAATTTGCGTTGGGAAGCTGAGAGTGCGAGGAGAGGCTTGAGCAAATGTGGAGGGGTTTCAAGGTACAATGGGATATATGTATGTTGGTTGCATGGTAGCAATGTTGAGGGGGTTGAGCGAGGGCTTGGCTCATTATAGGAAGAGAAGGGGAGGGGCGGTTCTCAAGGCACCACAACATATTAGTGGAACTTAATCTTTAAAATCTTCCTGTTCTCTTTGAAGAACGCTTCAAATTTAACAGTCTCAAGCTATGATCTTACATCATGTTCACATGACTGTACTGGGAGTAAACACTTTATTATCAAGCTTTTCAATGGCCGTCCGATAGGGCGTTTGAAAGTAGATGTTAGGGCGCAGTCATATTCGTCTACTGCTTCAGCAACTGGAATTTTAAAGAAAGAAACAAAACCAGCAGGATATAAATGCATACTGTCTTTTCATTCAAGCTCTATCTACTAACATCCGATCTACCTTTAATCACAAACGAAGGATCCAACCCTCTTTTTTAAGTGGTCATCCGCATAAACAACACGTAGAGCAAAGAGCGTAATGCTATTATGGGTGAATATAAATTTTCTTTAGGAAGATGGAAAGCGCATTTCCTTGCCTTGACTTTGAGGCAGTCAGCATACGTTTGAGCAAATATCATACTTGTACTAGTTGACCTGGTAACAGTCATCAGCCAGTGAAATATGTCATTACGGCTACACATAGGCGTCCAATGGACTTCTGTTTAAAGTTCAACCAAAACGAGTTACATGCAATGCAGGGGATGGCAATAACTCAGAAACAGCATTCATTTGACCTCTTTTGAGCAGTGACAAACTTTCAGATTAGCAATGTTGCCCATTGCGTAGAGCTTTCACGTTTATTTCTCAATATCCTGTTATCACGAAAATCATTGGCGAGTTTCTGCCTCAGAATAGAGAAACTGTCCACATAATCGAGATCAATACCAATACCAACGAGACAAGTGACTTTATCAGCGTGCTGGTTCCGTCTCCTTGGATTAATTTACATGCAAACAGTTTTAATAGTAGTGTATCCAATACACATTTCTCCAGTTTTGTTCCTGCAAATCGAGAGCAGTTTTTGCCAGCCAGTGGAATGGAAAGAGCCAAAGTATAAATGAGCGCGTTTACTGCATTACATTTAACATGACACCCGACTTCAGCTGCGTTCAGTTCGGTGTGGATACTATCAATCAAAATATTACATAGAAGTGGAAAGAGTAAGCCTCCTTATTGTAAGCCGTTTGTTATACCAAACGCTGATGACGTTGCCGCTCTCCATTTCATAAAGCAATTCTGAGTTTGAAACCAATATTTTATCATCTTAGCAACATAAGAGGGCATCTGTTTCTCACACGTACATTTAACTATACAGAGAGAGAGCTTTTGCATCGAGAAGATGATGATCAGAATGGAGAATGGAAACTGGTAGGTACGTAAGAAAAATCTTCAGTTCTCTGTGCACTGTTTTCTATTCACAATTGCAATAGCTGTAAACATGTGTTTGCCCTTTTATTTCAAATATTATTTCTGCTGAAGACGCAGTGAAATTATCAAGGGCGCATCAAAATTAATTAGGGCCGAACTAGAATATGCAGTAGCGCTAGGGCAGAGGCGCAGAAACAGTGGGGAAGAGAAAAGTTGAGCGGAAGGAGGCAGGCGCACTACCCGAGAAGGTTGACTCGCCGGCAGGCACACTGGCAAGCAAAAGAGGCACACAAATCAACAAAAACATGCATTGCTCCCCGTAGAAAGTTATTCGTACATGCTACAATAACAGTAATAGTTCTCTAAACTGGTTTAATATCCGATAACAACGAGCCTTAACAGATTAAATTGCAAATTCATAGCCGTATCATCCTACATAAACCTACAGCCTATACAAAGCTCTCTGATAGCAGTGGGTTCACACATCAGCGCCCCGCCCCCCACCGAGAAATTAAAAACTTCGGGAGCCCCTGCGCTAGGCAAACAGCGTGAACTTTTGCTTGTCGTGTGCATGCCGCGCTATAGCTTTCAGGATTGTCAGGAATGCGTGTGTTGGAACTTACAGAGACTTTGCACTATGGAGCTTCTGCTACTGGACACCGTAACGGTTTGCTGTGTTCTGCAAGTATCGGGCCCGTTGTCCCGAATTTCTGAATGCTCGGTGGGTCAAATGCGCATTCATAACGGTCTAGAAACGTTGTACATAAAAAATGTACTACGAATAGGTATATCAGACATAGGTATATCATATTGAAGGAAAAAGTTCTATAATCACTTTTACGCAGTTTGTTGTAATTGTGCGTACTGTTGGTTCAATAATTCAAGTGTGAAGAACAAAGCTCAACTCTTACTCGTCTCAGGACCAGTGTTTTAGCAGGTGTTAGTTGTGAAATTTTGGAACACCTCTGGATGAGCAGTTCGCTGTTGTTTACAAGATATAAACAAAACATTGGGACGCGTAACGCCCTCTGACATCGTCAAAGGTCCATCGTGCGTCAGTCCAAGCCCGTCAGCCTGCTAATTTAGATCAGATTTAGATGCGGTATCACAGAAACTTTTAATCTCGTATCTAAACGGTAATTGCTAATAAATAACTGAAACAAAAGTAGAAGACAGAGAATCCTAGCTTCAGCAGTACGGTAGGAATTATTGTCGGTATCTTTAATCGCATTTGATATCTGCTACAATGACCTACACCAGTCGCCGGTTTTACTCCGCGCTTCTGTATGCTTCGCCAGTGACAGATGTGGCGAGCGCGCGCATGAGTGTGTTGTCTTAGGCGGAGCCGGAAGTGACCTTAAAGACAGGTGGAATGGCGGCTTTACCGGCTACTAACCTCACGCCACTTAACCTATGTTAGGGGCTGTTGCAGCCCACGTTGGCCCAAACAAATGCTAGGTAAAATTTAGCTTAGCGCAATACAATTTAGTTTACTTGAATATACAGTATTTCAAAATGAGTTCAACCTCTACATATGCGGTAACTTCAAGAGACGGGCGGGGCTATTTTCAGATGGGCTTTTTTTCGTTCCGGGGCTTTTTCCTCCAGAGGCAAACCTTGGGTTTCCTCACAGGGGAGAGGGGTTAGGTAGCGAATCAAGGAGAAAAACTTGCCAATGCACATCTTATTCTTCCTCCCTGAAACTCATTCCTCGACTTCAACAAAACTTGAATCAAGATAGAGCTCCTGAAAGTGTCCAATGCTTTGGGGGATAGTCATATGATATTCAGTTTTTTTTGTGGAGGGTTGCCCGATCTCCCCCTCCCCTTCTGCCTACCTCCCCCCCCCAGCCCGGAGAACTAATGTTTATTAATTGCGGAAGTAATTTTTTAACAACGGTACCAAGGCCAGAGCGAAACCCATGCACATTCCTTGAATTCTTCTTTCGACTGCTGGGTTACCGTACACTAGATTCTATGTACTAGTCTATACTATATAGTGCTACTGTAGTATATACTGATTTGCAAGCTTGTGTCTTGAATACGTCTACGTATATAACTGCCCTCTGTATCCGTGTTGCCATATACCGACTTGATATCAGTGTTTCTTTCCTATAGAATAAATATATACACGTGTGCATCTATACGGTTTCCCAGTGAGAAGGTCAACGTTAATTTTCATAAAGAAATCGACAGTTCGTGTCTGGCACTAATGAAGAACACGGGGCATACGACGAGGGTCTTAAATCCATCAGTTGCATCCCAGTTCTTCCCGTTGGACGATTTGCATGGAATGACCTCGTGCACGATAAGCACCGTAGATAACGGAAGCATGTCCGCCGCTGGACGGACGAGTGGTCATGCAGTTCCTGGTCGGCAGTGATAGCCTTAGTACTGAGCAGAAGCAGATATGCTTCTTTTGAATGAATGATAAAATTAACGGAACTTGAGGTATGGTTCCAGAACTTTCGACAAGATTCCAGATACTGTGGTAATAAATAAAAGGTTCCAGAACTTGCGGCAAGGTATAGAGGTATGTACCCGCTAATTTACATGCGCAAACCAAAGTAACAAATTAATGGCACACATCTACAAGTTTCCTTTAAATTTGTGATAAAATTCCCGGAGATACCATAAGGTGTTAAGGTACACAAATTTATGTGCACAAACCAAAGCAATGAATGCATGGCAGAAGCTGATATGCTTCTCTTGAATAGGAAAAAGAGCGCTTGGTATTACGATACGGTAAATATATCTGGGCGTATAAACTACAGTAATTAATACGGGATAGGAAGAGGGGATACTTTTGAATTCTAAATCAAGCGCGGAGCTCAGTGCTGAGGTTACAACTGCCCGTGTATACCACCATAGTGAAGCGGAACAGACGCAGATGTGTTTACTTTATATGCATTACAAAAAAGCTGAGATCACCGCAAAGCCTTGCAGTAAATAAAGCTACATGTACTTATATGCCAAAATAATTTATCTACAACGAGGGGAGATTCGCTTGGCTCTAATGCATGACAGAACAATGTGAATATCTGCGATATAGTGTAGAATATAAATTCATCAAAAAGAACAAAAAACTCATACGTTGAGAAAACCAAAGTATGTAAGAGCTATATCATTTATACCTAAAAAACAATATATTAGACACTTTTTATTTACATATATGAAATGAACGAAAACAGTCAGCTCAGTCGGCGTTTCCTGCCTTAATTGGTCCGTCTCGGTTTGAAATTCATTGCAGGCATCAACTTTCGGTCGTGTCGGCCTGCAGGCGCTTAAGTCAGCTGTTAATGGTTTTCTGTTGCATTTTCCTTGGTAGCGCTTCGGGCTTCCCGAAGTTGCATAGCGCTTCATTAAAGTAGCACAACCTGTTCGTGGTGGCCCGATCACGAATTTTTAATAATAATAAGTCGAGCTTTCCTCTGCAGCGGATATCCTTGTCAACACATTGCGGTTTTCGCTAATTCGAGTGGAGGTGTGCGACTGTCAGAAAAGTTCTCTCTGCTGCAGCGCTGTGCCAGACAAGAAGTCTAACACAGCGCCACATCCCAAAGAGGACGGGGCAAGATTTTCCAAAGTTCAACAATACCGCAGTGCAGTAAATGAATCAATTCCCACAGCCTTTCACTTGAAGTGGTGAATTAGAATATAATGTTAACCTTACTAATGGCTGGGACTCTTCACACGACTAAGCAAATTATTAAGCTTGAAGAATCGAAAAAATCATCATAGGACTGCGCCAGGAATCACACGATAAAGTCACTTTCTAGTTTTCTCTAAGACTTCTGATTGATCAACGATTAGACTCCCGCCGCGTTGCAGAGAGGAACTTCGGTGCAGCTCCAAGGTCCCAACTGATGACAGGAACCCCGCCCGACCGACTTGCAACGTCCCGACACCGCAAAACGACGATTTTCTGTCAGAAAGGAAAGAATTATAAACACTTTGTTTATTGTACGTTTAGGTATTCATTACGAACATAATAGAACCGCAACCATATTACGGCTAACCAGTACTAGGACTGATTCGTACGGTAGAAGTTTGCCGCATAACTTGCCCTGCTATATCGACTCACTAAGCTTGGAGCAACTTAACTAGCTGTGCTAAAGCTTGTCTAGGGTGGAGCACTCAGGCTGCATAGAGAGCACAAGAAGGAGGCACACAGCGCTGTACCTAAGGCTCCGTAAAGAACGCCCCTGAACTCTTAGTCAGGTTCGATACTGATGGGCGACCCCCACGGAAAAACCGATACAGGGGACAAGGAAACGTTACCGCGAAGCACTGGTCCCTTATTTAGTAGCATTACGTAAGATAACGGAAACTATAACAGGATAAATATCGTTCCTAACCAATGCCTAGCTCCCTCTATTTTAGCACAATAATTTACAGAATCAAGTGCAACGGTAAAAAAAAAAGAACAACTAAGGAATCTCAGTAAGCCCTGAATCGGATTGGAAACAGGCTAGTGTCTTGACCCTGGAAATGTTTCAACAATGGAACGGTTCCCCCGCAAGGGGTGGCTCTGACGCTTAATCCCGAGTGGCGAGACAAACGCTCACGTCTCGTGCGTGGGTCAAACGCCTACGCCACTTTCCTTGTATACTCTGTTTAGCACAATATAGATGAAGCTAAGCTATTTTAATACAAGGCGATCCAGAAGTAACGAGGAGAACGGTGGTATGAGCAATAGTGGCTATAAATGCACTAAGTACAACGGCACGAAACCGTACAGTTACACCGGTTCGAAGGTCCGGAAGTTACATAGGTACAAGGCCTCAAATTTACGTATGCAATTTAAAGGTTTTAGTATGCACGAAGGACTATGCCTTTTATATACACGAAGGCCTAGAAATTTAATATGCACAGAGGCCTAGAAATTGATATGCAAGGAGGCCTAGAAATTGATATGCACAGAGGCCTAGAAATTGATAGGCACAGAGGCCTAGAAATTGATATGCACAGAGGCCTAGAAATTGATATGCACAGAGGCCTAGAAATTGATGTACACGAAGGTCTAGAAATTGATATGCACAAAGGCCTAGAAATTGATATGCACACAGGCCTAGAAATTGATATGCACGAAGGCCTGGAAATTGATATGCACGAAGGCCTAGAAATTGATATGCACGAAGGCCAAGAAATTGATATACACGAAGGCCTAGAAATTGATATACACGAAGGCTTAGAAATTTAATATGCACGAAGGTATGGAAATTGATTTGCACGAAGGCCTAGAAATTTAATATGCACAAAGGTCTAGAAATTTAATATGCCGAAGGCCAAGAAACTTAATATGCACGAAGGCCTAGAAATTGATATACACGAAGGCTTAGAAATTTAATATGCACGAAGGTATAGAAATTGATTTGCACGAAGGCCTAGAAATTTGATATGCACAAAGGTCTAGAAATTTAATATGCTCGAAGGCCAAGAAACTTAATATGCACAAAGGCCTAGAATTTGATATGAACGAAGGCCTAGAAGTTGATGTGCACGAAGGCCCAGAAATTGATATACACGAAAGCCTGGAAGTTTAATATGCACGAAGGCCGAGTGAAAATTAAAGGTTCCGGTCGTACTTAGCTAGCAGGCAGCCGTGATACCCCGTCCAAGTTTCAAGTCCCTAGCCGTAAATCGCTTTGAGCAATCCTGCAGCATGTTCGAGGAGCTGGAGAGAGCAATCCCGGCTGGTGGATTACTGCATATCGGCTCTACCCTTCTTGATGCAGTTCACGGTGCCCAGGGCGGACCCACAACTCGCTTTTCGCTGAGGCATCTCGACGATGCCGCGCTGGGCAAGCTTCAGGAGCGCAGGAGAGGCTGAAACAGTCTTGATAAACGTGAAGCGATGGAAAAAACTGGGTTATCAAAACTGCAAGGTTCAGCCCCGCTCCCGATAGCTGTCTACACAAAAAAACGCCAAATCTGGCGCTCAAGGCCGTTAAAAGTTGTCACAACTTTCTCACCAGTGAGCATATACTGCTTAAGGTGGCTTAAGAAATGAAGGGTAGGCGGAGTTGACCGTAGTGGGCCAGGTCTAGGGCTTCACCAGTGCAGCATGGGGGCACCTTACGCAGCTGATGCTCTCGGTACAACTATCATGCGCCTGTCTTGCTGAGATGACGATAGGTCGCACACAGATTATAGTACGCGCATAGTAAGGTACGGCCATGAACACCGCGAGGCCCAGGCATCACGGCAGCTCTCATTACAATAGCTACCATTTTCTCCAGGGACGATCAGCCTCAAGGCTCCACTTTATTCCAACAATTCAAATCGTCTCGAAAATTGAATTTAGCTGAAGTCGATGGGCCGACTATTTTTGTGCATACAGCAAATTGAAATTAGTGATTTCTATTTTGCTGTTTACTTCTCTAAGCAAGGTGTAGTAAAAAGAGTGCAGGACCAGTTACACTCATTGCTTCCTGTGCGGACGATTAGATGATAAATTATAACAGAAATCCTTACTTATAGGACTGGACAGCTCTGAACTTTGATGATGAAATGCTATGATAACTTGCATAAAATATGCGATTTAGACCGAAACACAAGGAAAGCCCTAGAAAGAATCTCCGCACTGGCAAGATTTTCATAATATTCTGAATTATTGCAAATTCTAGGATACTAACCATAATACACTATACCTATAGAAATCGACGAATCAACATTTTCTCTTTTAAAATTAGTGTATCGTTTTATGAAGTATCTCATATCTGTTAATCTAATCGTGTGAGTTCGTCCTTAAAAAAAGATACAATCAAATCGAAAGGCAAAAAGAAAGTTCGCATAATGGAAAAATTGCTATTTTAATACGTTTCTAATCAAAATTGTGCACAAACAATGCAAATTGTAGAGTTGTCCGTATTTAGCAGGATAATCCTTCTGTGATTGGCAGTATGGTCATCTGTTTGGTATCTCATGCATTAGCACCAATAGAACTCCGGTGATAAGGCGTGCTACTTTTCTTTACATTCACTCATTCATCAATTTTATGAATATTTTCGTTGCGTAACTGCCTAACTGGTTTTTGATATAATGCAACACATTTCCATTGGTTTCAAGTCTGGTGACTGGGTAGGCCAATCAAAACATGCACTGCTATGGCTTTGGGGGTATCTCATGACAGCGGCAGCTGAGTGGTGTATTGGAGCTGTGTCCTGCATTAATATAGAATTCACTAGCAAATTGTCATCATAATGGGGAACAAAATGATCAGTCAATACGTCCACGTGTTTGGACGAATTAAATCGGTCGTTTAAACGAACCAGAGGCCTAGGAGCATGAGCACTGAATGCTCCCCATGCCATGACAGAACCTTATCTATCATGTAGCGTTGAAACAGTATACTTGGGATGAAATTATTCGCAATTCCTCTCCGAACAGTCTGCCTACCATGACTGCCTAACCTACAAGAACTTGATTTCGCCACTAAATACCACTGTTTGTCAGTATGTTGCGTCACGATCCTCAAACCTTTGGACGAACAGCAAACGCCAATTTTGATTCTTCGATCTTCGAGATTATCGGTTCGTGCCTTGCTATGCAGCCTCTCAACCTAAATTCTTTCCACCTATATTCATTATATTGTAGAAACGGAAAACTTTTCCCGCAAGGTCACAACTTTTTGAATTTCAGAATCTGTTTCAATCTCTTACTAATGCTTCGGGATTTTCAAGATGCGAGCTTCTTAGTAGAAGGTTGCCACAGACGGCCTGATTTTAGGCAATTTCGAACACTAGTCGATTTCTGGTATCACTGCACGGTCAATCGAACCGGTTTTTCCTTACATTGGAGTCTTCTGCCTATTTCTCGGTTGGATAATTCAGTATCATGAGACGTACAAGTTTCTGACAATCACTCAGAGAAAGAAGAGCTGTTTTAGAAAATAGTATATTAATTTTATCGAGGAAGCAACTGTTAGCACGATTGAAAATGCCTTATTATCTGAATTGCAAAAAAATTACTGTACTAATATTTCATACTAAACTACGGTGTTACTTGTTGCTTTATGCATTTTAGTCACTGCATGTTTTAAAGAAAATATTTTTTTCATGTCTCGAAATTTCTCTATTAGGTACAAAAATTGATAATTAACACGACGATAAATCTACGTCTGTGCAATTTATTATGGTTAGCAGTCAAAATTAATATAATTTAGAGTCATATGGAAATATTTTTAGTGCGGAGTTTCTTGCTGGCGCCACAGTATTTAGGTTTCAAACAAATTATATACAAATTATATATATTACACCATGTACCTTCTGCAGTATAGATAGGCTTCCAGCGTAACGTCCGAAACCAATAATTGAAGATCGTAAAACATTTAATTCTTCTTTGTTGTTTCAGACTTTCGCTATCCCGACTATATTGTGAGCCCTCTGGTGGACTGCCCTTACGAGGGCGTGTTCCCTCATCCACGAGATTGTCGTTGGTACTATAGGTAAGTAACAGTCTATTAGGAACATTATTAAGATTATTATTGCTATATTAGGAACGGTATAACAGCGTTCGTGCATTTTGCAGTTATTCAGTTTAACGCGTTGGTCGTGATGCGTGTGTTCTATAGATGCAACAAATCTGTTGTCACAGAATCTATAGTGTGTTTTGATATATATAATACAGTTCGCTGTCGTCAAAATACCTGCAGGATTCACTGTTTTGAGCCTGTGCATTGAACTAAAAAATTTTTAATATCGTTATTGATGCTATAATATATAAATATTATACACCATATCCCTCATATATAGATAGTATGCAGATATCTACTGTGTAATATAATTGTGCTTGACTAGCGGGGCCCGTGGAATTTTTTTCACGGTTAGTTGATGTTCTCTTTTTAAAATGCAGCAATCCTAACCTACGCTATTATAACTCACAGTACCTACGTAGTTCCACCTAGAGCAGCTCCTCAACTTAACCTACCCCATAAATAACGTCTGCCCCTTAATCCTTACGGACTGGGTCTAACCTCAAGTCTGTTGCACACAGAGTCGAAACATGGGAACGTTTCTCCTTATCCTTCTCATTAGGCTGCTGTGTGGCTTCGACCGATGTTCACTAAACGTTTTTTATCGTTCCTCCTTACGTAGCAAACATTGCTTGTAAATTTAATGAAGCTCCGTCCGCAACGTTTTGTATTGTCTTTCTGTCAGAAAAAGCAAGTAAACTAACAGACAGAGAAACAATATCTAGCAAAAACATAACCTCCTTACTGGAGGTAATAGTTAGCAGGCAATTCCAAGTCAACAAAAAACTGTGAGCAACTAGAAACTTCTTGTTCACAGATGCTACGATACCTACGGTTACGGGACCTATTGGCGTGCGTATTTCCAATGCGAGCCCGGGACAGTATTCAACGATGACCTGGACCAGTGCGTCTTCGGTTACGCCGGCGAGAATTGTCTACCCGAGCAGCTCTGTAGAAAGTCTTATCGACGTTGCGCCAGGACCAAGCTGTGCCCGAGAGACAATGGCACTCTCAGTAAGTACCAAGGGTGGGTCTAACATAGACTATTTTTTCAATGGCCGAACTCCTTGGGGGAAGGGTATAGATTGTATCCACAAAAAACTTTATTATTGACTGTAAAATCTCTGCCCTTTACTTATTACAAATACGAACACATTACAGTACGGCTCTTGACCAGCATTAATGACGCGTTAATCATGATTGGGTTCGAGAGAGCTTCAGATATATTTCTTTGAGGGGAGACGGGGTGCATGATACTCCCATGCCGTTTGAGAGACGGAGGAGCATGACCCCGCACTCCTCAGTCCTCTCCCCCTCCCTCGATCCACTCGTGGGCTCAAATTAACTAATGTTACAACACTGTAGAACTTACTGTTTTGTACCTAGCATCATCTCTTTATCCCGGGAGGAACAAGAACTGTAATCCCACTGTTGTATTTGTAACTGCGATACGTTATGCACAAGTGCGCCCAACCAATGGGAGTGTTCGCTGGCTGCTACTTGGGCTCTCACGTACTTTTATCCATTGATAAATCAGGACCCTGATTAGTAAATAATTATATTGGGGACCAATGCATCACGGCGTGGTTGAAACAAAAAAAGACGCTCTTGTTTTTGTTTTACCTTAAGAATATTCGTGCATACCCAGCTAACAATTTGACTTTGATTCTACGTAGATAGCAGGTCGTAGATAACGTTGTTATCTCGTTGTGACAAGCACTTTCTGAGACAACATGCTGACAACATTAGGACAACCTCCATCGCTACATAACATTGTCAATTCAGCTCCAGATAACGTAGTTAGCACGTTGTATCAGAGCGTGCTAACAACGCGTTGGGCACGTCCTTAGCACGTCGCATCATAACGTGCTAGAGACGTGCCTATGATTGCCAATTGTCTTTTTGTTGCGGCAATATACGGTAACAGCACATAGCGTGATGTAGCAGTAGTACTACATACCACAGACTAAGGAAGTTTTCATTAGTCTGTGGTACTTCCAACCGGTTTGTTGGCACCTGTAAGGAAAAGCCTTTATGGAGCCTTGCCTCGAAGCTAACTGTCCAGTTCCCTGTGAAAACAAAACACTGTATCTCTCTACCAACCCGTATCCAATAATCTCATTTGAGCAATTAACAAGGTGTCGGCATCATTGAGGAAGTGGAGATCTGCCGAGACGCACAAGAGATCTGCGTTGGCGGCTCCACCACCAACATCTGCGGAGCTCATCAAGTCTTCGATCGCACGAACAAGAAGTGCATTCCCGGTGAGTCCGTAAGGGTGGCATGCGGTTAAGGATTGTGGATAGCCGTACTTACAAAAATGAAAGATTCTTGCCGTGGCCGAGATAAGAGCCACGCTCTCCGATCCTATCCTAGTTGTTAAACATACATTGTCTCATCCTATTCCAAGCACAACATACACTTCATCTATTCTTAATAACGTACCTCAGAGCACACGTAACGTATGGTACCAGCACGACATACACGTATCTTAGCACGAAAAATTACCTACATTCAGAAGGCTATTTCTTTGTACATGGATCTTATAGATATATTAGTGCTGATGACACAGGGCAACAGATGTTTTTTTTTCGTTGCCTCAACTTTACGCGCTATTCCAAAGTCAATATTTGACCTTGATTTTAGATCTGTAACTGAAAGTTCGCTAGCACGTCAGGTTTTTAGATATTCGTACTAGCTATTCTCGTAGGAATAACATTACAGGACTCGTCTGAAAATCTTGCCAGTGGGCGTTCGGTAGGAATAGCACTGATGAAGCACACGAAACAGGCCGTGATTGCTTGAAAGTTTGACGTGATAGACGAAAATGGTTATCAGATTTGGAATCACAAGGTAGAACTGATGATAATACAGTTGAAATAATTTCGACAACAAATTGCTTGTTGCCCAGTGTAATATAATATTATTGGCATGAGAGCGTATCACTAAACCGTAGGACAATTCATTGCATCTAGGTCAGTTGTTCTTATACATCGGTACGAATTTTTTTGACTGTGGAAGGAAGATGAAGAAAAAGAACTACACTTCGCAGCTCATCATTGTTGAGTAAGTTTGTAAGTCAAGAAATTCCATTGAGTAGACGGAAGTAAAACGTACCCGTAAGTAACTCCTTAATTTAGCTTGATATTTTACTATATACATGATACAACTGGACAAGCGCTGAACTGGACACTCTCCTTCAAAAGGAAGCGAAAAGGAAGAAATGGTTTTGGATTTTACTGTCTTTTGTCAACGCGCTGTCATGTAATTGTTAGCAGTTTATTTCTACCCTAATATTCAACTCTGTGTCATACTCTCTATGCAGATATTTGCAGATTTTGATGCCCTATAATATCTCCTTTGTGCTCATGCAGTCGACGTTAATGTAAGTGATGTTTACTGCCTTATGCTTCATCTCTGTTCCCCATAGTTAACTTTTATATCACTGGGTTTAACTGCCCTAGTATCCACTCATTCTTATTATATTCCTAATTTTACCAGCGCATCCACGTCGCATGGTCTAGCCGCTTTTATTCCCACATGTTGATGTAACTGCTTGTCAGCACTTCTTGCTACCCCATAACATCTCATTTTCCCTCATCCAGCCGACTCAGAGTGTCCACCAGCACCCGACCGCCCCGACGTATCGCTGGTGCTGTGTGAGAACACCATGGAGAAGTGCCGCGACGTGCACGTGTGTAGGCGAGGAGAGGCTCCTCAGGTCATGCGACTGTGTGAGGTCTACAGGAAATGTGCGTCTCCTGACGGTCAACATTCGCATAGGGAACGGCTCTGTGGCGACGGTTACTTCAGCCCCTTCGTAAATGAATGCGTCCCTCCAGTACTAGGTGGGTTAGCACTGGTCAGTAATTTTACGATTCTAAAAATACGAGTTTTATTTCTTTGAAAAAGAGCAAGAAAATTAGATTAGCTAAATTTTCGTGTGAACTGCGTTTCTATCAACTGTAACTCCAAAGTTGACCCACTAGCAAATTACAGAAACGTTTAGTATTTTTTTCACTCACTGGTATGCTCTAATTGATTTCAGGGGTTAAAGTGTGTCACAAACGATTAGGTAAGGTAAATCATTGTAGCTAATAAAAATATTGACTGATCGTGCCAACAATATTTTTCAAAATCCATGGAGGTTTAAAATGGTAATATATATAATCAGCCTGTTAGAGGTACACCCCAACAATGAAGTCATCGGTTAGACCGAGAACCTTGTAGGTTAGGGAGGGTAGGTCTGGTTCTGCTAATATTCTAAGTAATACGCGGCATTAGTATGAAATAAACGTCATTAGGACGCTAGAAGAACCAGTTCTTGCCTCCTAACCTACAAGGTTCTCGGCCTAACCGATGACTTTAAGTGTTGGTAAGTTTCTTCGTACTAGGGTGGTGGTCAGTGGTGGTTTGTGGCACCATAAAAAAAGTTTGGACTTTATCTGTTGAGAAGTGGGCTTGAGTTTATACGTAGATTTATTTTCCTTCAAAATAAGACCAAGCGTGAGAAAATCTACGGTGTTTTTAATAGTTTTCAGAAGCTAACAGGCCGTAAAACGTACCAAAATTTGCTACCTCTATAGAGACGCCGGCCACTTAGCAGGCCGTATCGAAAGATTGTGGCCATCTAATAGCCCGTTTAACAAAATATATATATATATATCAATTTCATCAACGCGATATTTATGTGTGGTTGTGTTACATTTATATCACCAGTAATTATAACATCATCAAAATGCTCATTTGAAAGAAAATTTTCCTGTGGTGCCTTATTTTCAGACTCTGAATACTGCGTGATGGACGATCCCGTGAGCGACGTGATGTGCTACGAAGAGAGCGAGAGCTGCGAGATTTACGAAGCTTGTGAAAACAGTGAAATGTTTCTGGGCTGCAACAATTACTTCACGTGCGGCAGCTCGCGCAGTACCGGCGTACAGACTCGGACGGCCAAGTGCGCCCCGAATGAAATCCACTCGGCAAGATTCGTGGCGTGTCTGCCTTTGCCTACCCGGCGTGAGTCAGCAACGCGACACCCTATAGGCAAGTGCAGCTGGTTGTACTTACAGTGTTGTACTTATTGTACGAAATGAAATTTCCGTAGAGGGTACTGATTGTCTGAATTTGTATTGTCATAGAATGTCAAACTAGTCAGTCTGCAACACGACACTTTTTTGGCAAGTACAGATCGTTGTACTTAGTGCAGAAAACAAACAACTAATTGTGTTGATTGTATTAATTTCTAACATCATAAAATAGCAAGCTAACCGAGTCTGCAATACGACCCGCCGTGGCGAGTACAGTAACCAAAGACGATGGAACTTCACCAATTTCTCATGTTGGTATTAAGGCTTACTGGTTTATTTGTCCCTATAACGTCTCATGGGAAAACTCAATAGACAGAGCACCAGATCATACCATGTAAGTGTTTCGAAAACCAATATTGGTTCCAAACATAGAGCTTTTTGAAAAGTAGCGTTACTCATTGAATTTTAGAGAAGTAATCAGTCTTATTCTTGTATGAAGGTTATCATCCTTGCAGAACGTTCCCCATTTGGACGTACAACATATATTATAGCGTCTCATCGTCCACAGGTCCGTCCACCAAATTTTTCTCAAAGCACAAAGTTTAGTCCAGTAGGATCTTATCCAAATTATCAGTGTTTTTTTTTTTTCAACAGAATTCAGGGATATGATGACCAGTGACTGGTACGATTCCCAGTCTTGCGTGTCCGTCATTCCGGCGGCATCGGACTTTCCTCTTCCGCCTCTGCCAGTAGACTTCGGATGGCTTCCCGAAGAACCATATCCTGAAACGGTGGGCACGATATACAATGGCACTTGGGTGCCTGTTACCACGGCTGTGTCTTGCGAAGACTCAGGGTCTTGCAGTGGCACCAGTTGCTACTATTTCCTGAGTCAGTGCAAGGACTACACAGTCTGCCGAGAAACGAACGCATTCGCAGAAGAAACAATACGAGCGTGTGATATATTTGTGTATTGCTACCATCGAGATGGCTTCGATGTCCTCCAGACCAACACGAGTTACTGCGGAGAAGGGAAGGTGTTCGATGCTTTCAAGCAGCAGTGCATCCAGCAAATTCAGGGTGAGTGTAAAGTACGGATAAGAATTCATTTCATTTGTCGGTACAAATACAAATAATGAGCCGAAGACGAAAGAACTGATGAGCATAATTAGAAGCAATTCTGAACAAATGCAATCGATTATGAAGTTTTGTTCACTGAAACTCTATCCTAGTTAAGAAAAAACACACGGGAGTGAAGGAATATTTGCAGAGATTAGGTTCGTCTTTGAAAGTAGGAACAGTTGAATCCGCAAATATTGCAAAGAAAACTTCGAAATAGGTTAAATTCGGTGATAACCGATACAGTGCATAGCTACAGTAGAATGCAGTGTATATGCATCAATTCTGGAATCACTTATTGAAAATACAAGCGTTTTCATCATTGAATTGGAGAATTATACAACAATTGCATAGTAAACACAGAAATAACTTTCTTCTGACTTTCACAAATTTTTATGATTAAGTCTAACTAAATATAAATACTTACCTTTGTAGTTACAGCTTACAAAAATCCTTTACTTGTTCAGAAACTGAAACAGGTGACTATACGGACACGTTCCATTGTGCTCTGAAATTAAGCTTTCGAGGCTTAACTTGTCAGCCCCTTCAGACAGGAACGTTGGCTTAGCAAATTTGCATGGTGTTGTCAGTGTTAGAAGCAACGCGAATTATGCAGTGCCTTATGAAAACTCCATTTTATAGAGCAACATTGAGTTTTTGGAAGTCTTAGGGGCAACCTATTAAGGGTCGATGCTTAAAATCAATTCAATAAATCGAAGCCAATGTACTTGTCTGAAGTTTGGGATGAATCG
Organism: Parhyale hawaiensis; assembly: GCA_001587735.2. Taxonomy (NCBI): domain Eukaryota; kingdom Metazoa; phylum Arthropoda; class Malacostraca; order Amphipoda; family Hyalidae; genus Parhyale; species Parhyale hawaiensis. The sequence continues at coordinate 22,245,880 of LQNS02278180.1, read as the reverse complement.
AGCCTTACAGACTTGATTTCGGAGGCCAGTCGAACGTGCTCTATATTATATAGAAGCCACTCAGCGACGTTCAGTCATGAGTTGAGGCACTTTGTCATACGGTATGTCAACCTCGCCTAAAATTGACGGTTTGTCCGCATTTGTCCGTTTTCGCTCTCTTTAAGCCGTACTGTCGGAAAACCCGAACTAATTTCGGGTAAGTTGGACTATAATCGAGTTTAACATCGGGTAGGTTAGGCGAGGCAAGGTCTGTTTTTTTTTCATTCTTAAATTTCGGTACTGTCAATTTTAGTCAATGGTGAAAAGGGGTTAGGTTGCTTGAGTCCATCGGGCGAACCAGCAGTGGGTTTTCTTACAGTGCAACCAACTAACGGCATATGTTGCAAATTTCAAGTCAGTACTAAGTCGAATTTCAAAAGCTACCCACAAACTGTTGAACATCAAATAACGAAGACGCCAAACAGCGATGGAGTCCCTAAACTAAAGACGCTTTCTTTTCAGTTCACGAGCTGTGCCAAGCAGACGGTGCACAGAACGACGTGACGTGCGTCATAGAGAATGAAAGCTGTTCGTACTACAGCTCTTGTGAGAACGGAGCACAGTTTCTCGGGTGCAACAGCTTCTATTCCTGTTCATCGAACATCCCAGATTTGATTACTTACATACCTCTGTGCAACGAGTATGAGACCTTCGCAGCGAACTATTCCACCTGCCTGCAGTACCCTAATACAGCCAGGACAGCCCTTGCTATAGGTGATGCTAGACTTACTAATATTTTACTTTTACATTTTGTCAGTAAAACTGAATTTAATTCAGTAACGTTAGAACTGGATAATATTTTGATACATTACGTCTCTATGGCGAACATGTTATGAAACAGACTATTTAATAATAGTGTTTACTGAATATGTATGCTGATAGAATTCTTGGTCCCCTCTGGAGCTAAAGCGGTAAAGCAGCTTTTGAGGCGGTCAATACATTTGATGGAGTTATAACAAATCATTTCCTGTGATTGCCGAAGGTGATGAATGCCATTTTTGAGGGTGCTTTCATCGCGGTGTAGCGTTAGTACGCTCGACCGTAGACTACTCAAAATTTTGGAGTTACGTAAGCGTTGCGTGTCAAAGTGTGTCTGGTAACGGAAATTGTTGCCAAATTATCAATAAGGTCTTTTACGCTACATGAACTCAACCTATTACATTTCGGCTTAAGTTTAAGATTATAACCAGTTCTGCAGAAATATCCAAAAATCTTTCAGTGGCTAATTAGTACAGTACTAGGGAAACCTCGAATTCATGCACCATAAAACTTGTGTTCTGAAGAAATCGATCAGACGAGATTCAATTAAAAATAAATCAGCACCGTCAGCTATCATCGTTAAATTACAACACTGGTTTGAAAATACTGAAATGATGCAGTTAAGATCCCATTGGTAAATATAATCGAATGCTCTATCTTACGAATAACCAACGGTTGTTTGTCTAAAATTTTCCAATCGGGGAATTTACCTTGCGAATTAATCGGCTGACTGAATTACATTCTTTGTGAAAATACCACACCTTGATTACCGTCATAAACTCATAGCACTATTTCATTAATGAATCTGTGCTGTTAAGAACTTTTCCAAATCCTTTTCCAACAGATTTTTATAAACCTATTCTGTCCACAATATATAAAAACTATATACCTTCAATATCAATATTGTGACCTATAGTCAGTGCCATTTGAAAATACCCAAATTTAAAAAAAGTGACTTCTTAAGGTATGTAATTTCACTAATTTGTGAGGTGAACAAAGTAGGTATACGGTAAAGTTTAATTATGTTGTCGATAAATCAACAATAAGGTGTATGATGGTTTTCCGCGGCAACTGATGTGTTTAACGTACATTCTATTTATGCATCATTGTTTCTTCTCGATGCTTTAATCCAATGTTTACTGAGCAGTGTTATTTTACTACCAGGGTTTTTAGTCCTAGTGTATTCCTATTGGAAAAAAAGCTTCTATGACGAGGTTGTATAGTCAGGTGTGATAGGATAAAAATATAAACGACACAACGTTGCATTTTCGGGCTGAAGAAACTGAGTTTAAATAGACACAGTACAGAGTACAGACGGTTCTGCATCAAAAGTGAGCATTGGCGGTTTGATAAAAAAAAGCACCGACGCTACTGTTTTGAGAATATACAGTATCGAGTCGAGAACAATTATCGTTTGGGATCGATGGCGAGCTTCTAATCTTATGAACATATTTGATAAAGAGAGACTTCTGTCTTTGCATGCTAAGCATTCGAATATGTTGCTAAAGGCCTGTCTAAACGTTAGTCCTTTGAATGTGTTCACTCATCGAATCATTCGAAATGTGTATAGCGACACAACTGTGTCTACGTCACAAAATTCATTAGAATGTTAGCCGTCAAATCAATTTCCTCGGTCCTCGGTAAGTTACTCTAGGCAAGTAATGGGTATCTATTCAAATGTGAAGTAAAATAAAATTTAAAAAATAGTACAATTTTTGCTGTTTCTACGACACAGCAACACGTTCAGACGATTGGATGAGTGAACATGTTCAAAGGCTAACCTAAAGACTGGAGTCCGGCTTCGAATGTGCAGACGGTCCCTAATGGCTCTCGAGCACCGTCCGGCTTGTAGCTACTGACCGACCGACAGTGACTAGCCGCAGCAATGCACTGCCTCGGCGTACAGACTCGGTTTCACTCGCGGGCCGCCTGGCTTGCACTAAGTGGCCGGCCATAGCGGCTAGCTAGCTATTTGGGGTAGCATATGGATCTCTCCTTACGCGTCAAACTATAGCCGACTCTGGAAACACAGTGTGCTGCCAGCGCCGTAGCGGTTCCGTTTAGGCTTTCAACTTGCTATAAGCCTCACTTGCGAGAAGCAGACGGGCAAGTATTGTGTGTTTTTTAGTAGCATTTCCTAAATGACTCACTTAAATAAAACATCTGTACTTTTATCCAACCCGCATATAATGGGGCAATGTAATACAAGAAATATAAAGTGGGAAATATCAATGGCAGTAACTTAACTAGATTGCTAGCGTACACTCGGCAACGTCACACTGCATAATAGCCCCACGGCGGAGTTCACCGTCCGTCGATGGGTAACGGGACCTGCACGACCTGACTGCAGGTCTTAAATTGCAACCAAGCATAACTTTTTCTCTCCTTAGCCCAAAGTAGAAGACTGCTGTATCGTATTTAATTTTTAATAAATATTTATTTTCTAATTGTTTTTCCGCTAAGGCATCAACTCTTTTTGCAATCGCAGGTGGTCCCTATGAAGATCCATGCTTTCCCACCGGTTTCTACCAGTACACGTCTTCCAGCTTCACCATCGAGTTCAGGATCCCATTCTTCGATCTGTCCAGCCTGCTCGAGCTGCCCTCGTTCCATCACCAGCTGTTCAGCAAATGCCCAGACCCCGACACGTGTAGTGGAGCCACTTGCTATTTTCATTTGCACGACTGTGCTGATGTCAACGTTTGTCACATGTTTTGGCCAGCAGAAACCGTGAGGATGTGCGAGGCCGTGCACGTTTGCTATCACAGACAGGGTCGAGCAGGACACACAAGTCTGGAACCTTATTGTGGCAAAGGAAAAGTGTACAACGCGTTCAAAAAGAAATGCGTCGTGAGGTTTCCGGGTGAGATTTAAACTGTGAATGTATCTGAATTTTTTAAAGATCCTCGTCATCAGTTTTTTTTAGAGTAAACTCAGCGTTTAATGGTACAGTGCAATGCTTTGAAAATGAGTGTAAGCTGGCTTTTCACTAAGAGAAAAACTGTGCTACTACAAATTCATGAGAAACATAGTTCGCATCATCAGTGTTTCTTATGCCGAATTGGCCTTATATCAGATTTTTTTTCAAGCGTAATCTTTTACAATAACACGTGATGAATATTGGCAAGCGCAAATACAATGGCACTCAACCTTCTTACTCTAATAGTTCAATCTGCTCCTTCTGATTTTTAGTTTTCTGCTCAGAATATAAGCAGGTTCTTACGGCCAAACTACTTAATTGTTCATTCTAGGGGCTAATTATATAGCTAAGTGCTATCTTTCTAATTTCCTCAGAGTCAAAGCAGTGCAGTGTGAACGGAGTCTCTGGTAGCAAAGTGGACTGCTACCGCAAAGACGAAGACTGTGCGATATACAAGTCCTGTGAGACAGGCCAGAGTTTCTTAGGGTGCAGAAGCCGCACCGTATGCGCCAGCCAACATCCTCCTATAGCCTACGGCTCCTCATCCTTCGATTTCACTTGTTCCACTGGAGAAATATTTGCACCAGACTTCGACACTTGTTTCAAGTTACCGATCAGCGTCTTCTTCGGTAGGTATTAGCTATACGGACCGAAATTATTTAACCTGAATATGCAAAATCAAAATTTGAGTTTTCTTATAGGGATAGCATTGTCTGAAACTTCCCGTACAGAATACACTTGGCGCTATATAATTTCAGACAAGAATTTGCACTTCACACCGCACGTTGTCTCTTCTTTTAGACTACTTTTAGATACTCTAATCATTATCAATATAGGCAGTAAAGTTATGAACATATAAGTGACATAGTATTGCAATATTTTGGTACTGCATATTACCAAATCAATGAAATAAAATAACTAATACTAATTTTATTCATATCTTGACAATTCCTATGTTCAAATCGTCATGTCAGGTGAATGCTATAAATACCTGTACATCTGTACATCCATTGTAACTTATAACTTGACGAATTCGACTTGAAGGTACATTACATTGTCTACAATAAAAGATGATCCGGGACATACCTCCATCGACGCCAAGAACCGTAGTTGATCAATTTCAAAGCACTCTTTTCTAAAAAATATTTATAAATTCCTTACGGATATTTGTTAATAGCCTATGTAACATGGCAAATAAACGTGTTTGTGAGGCACCGTATGTATTAGTTTGTTTACTGTTTAGTACGTTCGTTAAGCTGTGTCGCAGTTGCATATTGTTATTTATATTGGCACGAGTAGTTCATGCTGTAGGCAAAGTAAATTCACTAACCGTTCGCCTATTTGAATTTAAGTAAAAATTTGCAGCATTTTTTTAAATAATGACTATTTTGCATCGCCACTGGATGAAGTGCGTTGCCATGACTTGCACGAATCCCAGTTTGAACTAATGTAAAAATACTCTTGTAGTTATCATCAATTAATATTTTCAAATTATTGCCTTCAGGTTTTGTAATTCAGCCAGAACGTGGAGTCCTTCAGATTAAGGTTTCTTTTTTCATGAAATGAGTCAACCTTTTCTTTACTATTTTGTTATAGTGACGAAGCAGCCGCCCTGAACAGCAGAATGTAATTAATGCCAGTATAACGTTTGGGTGATATCTGCCTTTGGTAAAATGCATGCACGATGAACCTATTTTTTTCCGTCAAAATTGGCCGAATATGTTTTTGATCAAAATACTTTTTCAGCACCGGCTGCTAAAGCCAAAATTCAAGTACAAACAACTAATTATAATATTGAAAATTATTTTGAAACAGAACAAGGTGTGAAAACATTCTTTCCCAAGCCATCGCATCAGAAATACTAGAGCACCCGGAGAGCGCATACCTTCGCCAAGCAAGGCAACGGTTACGAGAAAATAAAATTGGTTCTGAGACCATGATTTTTAGTACAAACACCAAAATCTAATCATTTGTGCCCAACAAGAGTGTTAACATATTCAGTAATTTTTTGGAGATCCGTTCATAACTTACTGAGTTATGCTGCTAACAAATATTATGACAAACATGAGATAAATATACAAACGCACCAACCGATCTGCACCAAAATTTAATCATTTATGTCTTTTAACATTACTAACAACTCTTATAAATCTCTCAAACATCCATTTATTATTTTTTGAGTTATTGTGCTAACGAGCATAAAATAAAAAACAGTGACAAACAAATGAACTAACAAACGGATCATTACAAAAATTTGGTCACCTACTTTTCGTGATATATCTAACAAGTCATGTAAATTTCATAAAAATTCGTCCATAACGTTTTGAGTTATAGCATTAAGAAAAATGAGGCAGACAAACAAACAAACGGATGGACGGATCTTCACCAAAAGTTAATCATCTGTGTCTCTTAACATACCTAACAATCCCTGTAAATTTCGTCCAAATCCGTCCACAACTTTTTGAATTATCTTGGTGACAGACAGACAGAATAACAGACTGACAAAGCTAATGAAAACATAACCTCCTTGGCGGAGGTAATTAGACATGCGAATGATACGAGTAAACAATCCAATCTTTCAGGAGTCTCGTGGACCACAACCACTTGCGTCTACACGGGCATCTTCTCGATTGTCTCGGTGAGCACGGTCACCGAGCCCAGCACGGACATGGTGCCGGCGGTGCCGCTCTACCCCGGAATTACACCAACTGTAGAACCTGGCACTTTGGGATGGTCCTGTCCCAACAGCAACGCTTGCTCAGGATCTACATGCAAATTCTACTTGCAAGGTTGTCAGGACGTCAATATTTGTCCCGGCGACGCAGATCCGAGAACTCTGCGTCTGTGTTACGGTTACAAAGTTTGTCTCAACAGAGACGGTCTTCGGCACAACTACACCCTCGAAAATATATGTACTAACAATGGAATATTTGATGCGTTCAGAAGAGAATGTCTGCCAGAATCTGTCAGTGAGTATGCATACAAGACTGCGTTTAATGATGCAAGATGTAGGAAATTTTGTATGCTGATCAAAGTCAAGAGCGGCTGCTGTACAACGGTTCAAGGTTGAAATACAAAGGGAGCATTTTGCTTGAGCCACGAGCTAGCTATACTACTCAGCGAATATAGCAGTTATTATTGCATAATATGGGGAGAAAATAAAGGATTTGTACTAGAAATGTCGCCCTAAGCTGCTAAAAATAGTTACCTAAGCTTTTGCTGACTTTTTAAAGGATAAATATTGATGAAACTTAGTGTAACCCATATTTTAAGTAATGTACTTTACTAGTTTCCTGTGCAAAGTAAACTAGGAAATTATAACATGAGCAAGTAATCCACCTATGCAAGGTTGTTCTCCGAACTAAACGGTTGCGGCTAAAGCCTGCTGCAGCCTTTGACTATAGGAGCAACTGGAGAGAAGTGCCCAGGTCACGCGGGTACTGTGAATAACAGTACTGCAATTTAGATACTTAGATACTTAGTTAACACTGACAGCTGCTATTTCTTCACATGCATATCTATAGTTAGACCACTGGTAGCTGGCAGAGTAGATGTTCCGGTATTTACTTTCTATTATATAATGTTGCGGGTGGAACACTGGTAGCTACTAGCTAGGTAAGAAAATGTTCAATTTTGGTTATCAGAAGTAACACAAAGTAAAGGAAAATCACTGATATCTCTCCTACGGAGGTTTTCTGCGCTCTATATGTTATACGGCTGCACCTTATATCATAAGACAGGTTCAATACAGGGTGACAAGAAGGCTTGCGAAATAAGTTGCAGATCTAAGGCTCAATCGTACAACAGAACCTACAACATTGCATAATTTTACAGTGAACAAGAGGTGCGAGATCAACGGTGTGGTCAGCAGCAGCGTCACATGTACGCAAGAAGATGAGGACTGCCAGGACAAGGTGTCATGCGAAACCAACGAATATTTCGAAAGTTGCACACGCACATACAGATGCAAGAGCGTTAATGAGCCAACGGGAGGAGACCGATCACTTGAGATTCCGGCATGTCCACAAGGCTCCGTATATGCTAAGTACTATTCCACGTGTCTCCAGCTACCCAAGACAGCAAGAGATGACAGTGAGTATGTGCCGCTATTTAGTTGCGGTTATAAGATAGGGTAAAAGTAATTTTCATCGTAAGAATACCTATCATGTAGTGTTTACTCCTGAATAAGATAGAGGAAAAATCACTTTTCAGGTAACCGTTTGACACTAAGTCGCTGTACGTATAAACACATGATATAGGCACCAAAAGTCCCATTTTATACATTATCCATCAAGCATATCTACTGACCATCTGGCTCGTAAGCCGCTAGTCAATTGATATCTGAAATTTACGCCTCTGCAGCATTACAATGTTAACTACGTATTGACAAGTGGCTGTAACAGCCGCGCTTCAATGTACTACCAGTGTTTTATAATGAACAGTTCCCCTAAACCTGTTTGATCGTTCAGTATAGATGCCAGGCTTGTGGAAAAATTTATCTGTCATTTGTCCGTAAACATGATAACCGATAATGAATGAGGCAGCGCTCATTTTAAATGAACGTTTACTCCTTAAATATTTCCCCAAGAAATTCAAATCATCATGATTCGTGTTTAGGATATGTTTTATATATTATACAGTAATGTGAACCCTTCTCACTGCAATCCCCTTCCAACTAATAAAATGGACTTACCTTCCGTGTTGCGCAGGTGAAATCGGCCCTGGGTACTGCGTTTACACGGGAATTTACGGAATATTCCAGTACAATAAGTACTTCGAGCTGATAGCAAACTTGCCAGCAATTTCTGGTATAGCGCCAGTCGTTGCGTCATCTCAGCTGCTGTCACTGAGTTGCGCAGACGCTCAGTCGTGCCGGGGTTCGACGTGTTTCAATTACATCAAACAGTGCGAGGATATCAACATCTGTCCTAAGAACGGCCGACCGACGACACTACGCGTCTGCAAAGGATACAGAGTCTGTTTGGAGCGACAAGGCATTACTTACCGTGCAACAAAGTCGGACTTCTGTCCACAAAATACAGTGCTGGACGTGTTTACCCGACGGTGTTACCCATCTAGCATATGTAAGTATATAGAGCTATCACATTGTTCTAGTATATACTTTTCAACGTTGATGATAAAATCCGTGTTTAATCAAAGTTTGGTGAAATACTCAGAAATAGTAGTTAAATCTCCATCGCAACGCTGAAATTTGAAAATAGTTTTAGTAAATCCAAAAGTTTACAGTGTGTTCAATGGATGGGCATATCTTGTTGGTTTGATGCATGCACTTATGGGTTTCAATTCGACTTTTTTGCAATAGAGTAACAGTGACTATAGCAGGGACCTCAGTAGCAGACACGCTTCATATGTACTTGAAGTTCTATAGAAATTCCGAGGTCTGTATTTTTATCTCCACCAAGGAGGTTATGTTTTCGTCGGGTTTGTCTGTCTGTTATTCTGTCTGTCTGTCATCAAGATAACTCACAAAGTTATGGATGGATTTGGATGAAATTCACAGGGATTGTCAAGTATGTTAGGAGGAACAGATGATTAAGTTTTGGTGAAGATCCGTCCATCCGTTTGTTTGTTTATCTGCATCCTTTTTGTCAATGCCATAACTCAAAAAGATTTAGACGGATTTGCATTAAACTTACATGAGTTGTTAGGTTTATTACGAAAAGTAAATGACCAAATTTTTTTTTTGTGATGATCTGTTGGTTCGTTCGTGTGTTTGTTGCTGTGTTTGATTTTGTGCTTGCTAGCTCAATAACTCAAAAAGTTCTGAATGGATCTTTGTGAAAATAACAGGTGTTGTTAGTAATGTTGAAAGACATAAATTATTAAATTTTGGTGCAGATCGGTTGGTCTATTTGTATGTTGGAATTATGTTTGTCATAATGTTTGTAATGTTTGTTAGAAGCGTAACTCAAAAAGTTATGAGCGGATCTTCAAAAAAAGTGCAGAAGGTGTTAATCCTATCAAAAGGCACAAATGATTAGATTTTGGTGTTGCTACAAAGAAAATCATGGTTTCAGCACCAATTTGAATTTTTCGTACCGTTGCCTTATTTGGCGGAGGTATGCGCTCTCAGAGTGCTCTAGTTTATTCATGTCTATTTCTATTTCTGGAGCTATGCTTTGGAATGCTCTACCACCTGCAATTGAGAATGTGACTGAATGTAATCAGCTCACCGGGATGGTTTTGGCACACTTCGAGCAACCCAAATAATTGCATTAATACCCTCCACATGACTTGTGCTAAAATTCTTTAACTGAAAGAGGCATACTTTTCTGCCTGTAATAGAAATGTAAATTACTAATACTTGTTACACTAGTTTTTTTTTTTTTGGCATCCGAAATATCAATACTAAAAGGTACACTAGTTGCGTACCACACAACGCGTTTGTAAACATACTATATTTACTTTGCTGTGTAATTTCGCGTTGCAAATTTACTATAAATCATGTGAAGTGTAATTATATTCAATCTATCATATATTCACAATCGCACTGTTGCGTAACATGCAGCGAATTTGTTGACTTACTATGATTATTTTGATGTTGTGTTACATGCAGCGCATTTGTAGATTTACTATGTTTATTCTGAAGTGTAATTGTATTCCATCT
>LQNS02278180.1:22217822-22228849 GCA_001587735.2 Parhyale hawaiensis | reverse complement strand
TAATATAATATAATATAATATAATATAATATAATATAATATAATATAATATAATATAATATAATATAATATAATATAATATAATATAATATAATATAATATAATATAATATAATATAAACACGTACAGGGCAAAAGCATCATCACCTCTACATACTTCGCTCACGGGTGATGAAAAGTGTGAAATTTAGAAGAATCCAAATTTTCCATAATGTCGTTACTGTCCTACGGCAAAAAGTTGAAGCTCAGAAATATTATAGGTTTACGGGTAGCTTAATCGAGTAAAGATTATCTCTTATAGATCAACGATAGGTATCAAAGAGATTATCCAGTTAGCTATTCTCCCAATTCTATCAAGACTGGCACTAAAACCAGTGAGAATATCTTGTACCTCTATACTTCTCGATATGACAGTTCGATAAACTACTTAACAGTGATCGAAAAATCAGCTGGACGGGATATCTATTATGCATGAACATCAATATTATAATACCTGCTTTATTCGATTTAATTTACAGGGGCATGCACACACACCGGCATTTTTGGAAACTTCAGCACCGGCGTATACAGTAAGTACGTGACCTCTTCATTTTTTGAAGCGCAACCCTCGACAGGCGTAGCACCCAACAAGACTTGCGTCATAGTGACCAGGAGCTGTGCCAGCGTTCCTATTTGCAAGAATGGGCAACAGACTTGGGAAACGGTGTGTTTTGCGTCAGCGCTCTGTCTTCACAGAGGCGAACAGTACAAAGTTGAAAAGACAGACCTGTGCCCCACAAACACGATCTACAACATCAAGGATAAGAGATGTTACCGCATCGATTTACGTGAGTAAACTAGACGTTTTCATCCCAAAATGAGAAAACACTAATAGAACAGATGCAGATTATTTTAAAGAAAGTAGAAATTTAGTCTAAAACAATTTTAGTGAATTTTAGAACGCCCGAGATTTATTTTCAAATCTATACGAAGCATCGTTAAGATTAGGTTGAAAGATCGAGAACCTTTACTCAATGGGGGCAAGAGGAAAATTGTTCCTGAGAATAATTCAGACCTTTATTTTAATAAATAGCAGGAATGAAACAAAAAATCATCAACATATTGCTGCAAGTGATAAAATTATTTTCAGGAACACTCAGATCAATGCAAACATTTGAGGGTTACGTTTATTGAATTTTTGTTATTCGAACGTAGGAAACATGCTAAATAGGGTGAGCGGTACTTTATGGATTTAGTGAAACAATAATTAACCCAAATGACTACCAACTTCATTCATTTAACATACGTGACAAGATTAGCTAAGTCAGACCATGGTATTCTATATTTTTGATAGGTACATTAACTAAACCATTTTCTGCATCACGGTTTAAAAATCTTAACTCCAATTGTGATACTTTATGAATCTCGAAAAATATGATAGATTCACATTGTATAAAGAGGTACGGCAGATTGATCTATGTTTAATGATGGTCGCTGTTTAGCAATGTAAAGGGATTCTAAACCCCTAACATTCGCATCTGGAGCAGCAGTTGAAATAGAAAATTGATCAAGAGAGAGAGGGTGGTGCCTGCTGTCACTATGCTGTCTAGGGGAAGAATGAGATAGGGCGGTCAGGGGCAGGTAAGTCCTAAAAGACTGCCTCAAGTGCGTTTTGTAGGCGATACCTCGATGACACGTTTGTAATTTTTAACGATCCATCTCATGCTCAGCTATTTGTAGACCACATTAATAGTTACCATAGTAACATTAACTTTACAATGGAACGGGAGCACAATCAAAAAATTTCATTCTTAGATCTCGATATCCAAAGAACAAACGAGAAGTTCACTTCATCGGTATACCGCAAACCAACTTTCACTGAGTTAGGTTGTAGTTTTTTTTTAGCTTCTGTCCACTTGTGTACAAACTGAATGCCATCCGTACATTGCTTCATAGAGCGTTCAGACTTTCTTCCTGTTGCGTTTCATTTTCCTCTGAAATAGAATTTTTAAGGTCATTTTTCATCAATAATGGATATCCTGCATTTTTATTAGATAAGTTTCTCCGCAAGTTTCTTAACAATGTCTATGTAGGTAGGAAAGCAACTATCTGCACCGTTGAAAATTGTAAATTGTGTATTTCTCTTCCGTTTATAGGCCCTGCATCTACCGAAATGGCCACATACTTCAAGGACAAGCTAGGGAAATTTTATCCACAGGTCGACTTCATATTTGTGTTTAGGAACGACTATCAAATCCGATCCTTTTTAACCACAAAGACCGACTGCCTTCTGAGTTGCTGTCGAATGTTATTCATAAATATAGTTGTGGAACTTGCCATAGTTCCTACATCGGCAGCACTCAGAAGCAGTCAAAAATCAGATTTTACCAGCACTTGAGGCGGTCTTTTAGGACTAGCCTGCCCCTGACCACCCTATCTCATTCTTCCCCTAGACAGCATAATGACAGCATGCACCAATTTCTATTTTAACTGCTGCTCCAGATGCGAATGTTAGGGTTTTAGAATCCCCTTACATTGTTAAACAGCGACCATCATTAAACATAGATCAATCTGCCGTACTTCTTTATACAATGTCAATCTATAATTTTTTTATGAATCTTTGTCGATACATTGTGAATATAATTTAAACTCGCGTACCTGATTTAGATGCATTACTGCATACATTTGCATAAATTTAAATATCTTTTTTCAATATCTGGCAATAAACGGGGTGAGTAGTTCTGTTTCTATTTTGACATGAAAAAGATATCAGCAAGTTTACATTTACTATGGTCTTAGTTTCTAATTATTGAACGTCTTCCATAGAAATAAATACGCTAATTGAACGGGTAAAGTTAAAATGTCAAATTAATCGAGGTTTCAGTCTTAAACAACAGCTACTACGCCAGCTAAATATTACGTAAATTCTGTACCCGTTGATCGGAGTTTTCCAAAAATTGAATCTACTCAGATAATTCACGACTTAATGATAACCCCTAATGACTTTGGCATGTACTCTTGAAATTCAAATGACAGTTTTATCGTATTTGTCGTGATGGAGGGCAAAATATCTTGAATTCGATCCCGCATTATCTGTATACGTAGCACTTCTTCAGTGAAAGTGAAGAAGGCGAACTAGCTATCTTAAATTCAAAGAATGAAATAATTTCAGGCATAAAGAGGGAAATATTCGATTGTGACGAAGTGTCTCCAGCACTTCAACGCAAGCGTGTCAACTCAACGTTCTTCGTCTTGTTTCAGTGCAAAACCAGCAGTGCCCCGGTCAAGAGGCTATTGAGGTGAAGTGTATCTTCAAGCGCCCATGCTCTATGTACACCTCGTGCGAAACTGGAAAAGAGTTTCAGGCTTGCCAACCATTTACCGAATGCAAAAGCGTCAACTCAACAAAAGAATTCACAACGATGCATCAAATTTGCGCATCAGATCAAATGATCGTCCCAAAGTATTACACCTGCTTGGACACGGCAAACAAGAATGGCTCTGATTCTTGCATCCTCACCGGTATTTCCGGAGTCAACTTAGATCCCTTATTTGCGGAACATATCGATGATCAGACAGCATGGTATACAGATACATCGGGTACACCGGGAGGTCCAGGAAGTCCTGGAATGCCCAGCAAACCTATCTGGCCATCGACAGAACTCATCTACGGACCAGGATCATCACCCCCTGAGTTGGAAAAAACTTGCCCCGATCGCAACAACTGTCGAGGATCGACGTGTTCCATGTTCTTTGCGAGTTGCGTAGACGTGTATATCTGTACTGGCGGACAACCTCCTCGTGTGATGCGAAAGTGCGAACATGCAACCATTACTTGCGAGAGGAGAGCGGGGACCAAGCAAACACGCCAATTGCGCAGACTTTGCAACAATAGAGAGTTCTTCAACCCGATCGATGGACAATGTTACGATAACAGCATAGGTGAGTTTGCTATTAAAAATATTCGCCCACGTACTATAGGTTCAAAAATAAAGACCTTGCTTGGATAAAACAAACTGCGTCATGTTAGTTTCCGTGGAATATGCTATTATTGTAGAAGTTGCTAGTAATTGGGAAGTGGACATAACTTTCCTTGTTATTGCTGATTTACAGTTTTGCCTACTCGTACTGTGAGCTCTAGAACCAAATTATATACCAAGAAACTTGTGAAAAAGAAAAACACATAACTGAAAAAACACACACACGCTTCCCATTTTTCACTGAAACACGTCTCTGTAACAATAAGCATTAGTGGAAAACACACTGCGTACTATTACATATCCGTATATATATAAGTACATTTATATTTACTTACGTTGTTCTGAAAAATACAAAGTAATAAACGTTGATCATGTGAGAGGTAATAATGACGATCTCATCAATTTTGCTTAGAGATGTACGACGACAATTCAACAAGTTCTACATAAATTTCATCCAAGCTACTGTAGCTGAGCTAAAAATTTTATTGGCCTATAACTGAAATAATAGACACGATTCAGTCCACAATAGACGATAGCAATAATTACGTAGAAGTTTCCGTTTTTAGGATAATAAGAATGTAAACAGAGATTCAGTGACTTTTTTTATTCTTTATCCATATGGAGTGTAGCCAAGCAAACATATTGCAAGTTTGATGGTAACGAACTTCCAGGAATTTTGATGTCATTAACGTCCTGCCGAAAAGAGTAGCTGTAACTAATTTTCTAACTGAGAATATTCAAAATTTCTTCAATGTCGGAAGACTCACGTTACGGAAAATATTGTTGTACTTGACAAGAAATCACATCGGCAAGATTTCAAGAGAATATAATTTATTTAAAAATTTCATTTTTGTAAAACGCCCTCTCTTCTGTTTCTCATGTATCCTTAAGAGTTTGAATGATGCCGATAAAATGTGCATAGGATTCAACAGGAAGTTTTAACTCAAAAGCCACCACTGTTCCCATTTGCGGATGCACATGAATGTGCTATTGCTTCGAGAAATGAAGTCTTCAAGGCTGTAAATAGGTTAATGAAGAAATTAGCATCACAAAATCGCTGCAGTCGAATCACAGCGTGAAAGTTATTGCTGTATGTATGCTCAGCCGCGTGCACGGGATTTGCCGATCACAGTTCATAGCACCTCAAAAAACTGGATCATTAAATTTTTTGTGTTGTAGTGCATTTTCAAAGCCAAACTGGCTCATCTCAATTACTGTTTCTGAAATATATTGTAAATCTACGACGGTGCAAACAGGTGCTTAACATATTTTTCGGAGAAGCTTTCAGAACATAAAGAACCAACAAGCAGTAATAATTAGAAATTCTATTAAGATACGCAACAACCTTTCTTTTTCGGTTTTCTACTGCAGTGAAGCACCAGTGCGAAATGAATGGGGAGCTGTCCAACAGCGTAATCTGCACAGAAGAGAAAACAGACTGTACTCAGCACCCAGCCTGTGAATCGGACATCCTAGTGGAAACGTGCAACGCAACTCAAGTGTGCGAGGGACGCCAAGGGTCCAGATTGACTGTCACCAGAAATAGTCTCTGCACAGCGGAAGAGGTCTATGAATCCAGTTACAAAACTTGCCTTAGGAAAACAGTATTACCAGGTAATTATGACTGAATAATTCGTAAGTAAAAGTTCACATTTCCATCTTAGGTTTATTATTGCTTGCTGTAAGAAAACAAGACCCGGTACACGCATATAGCAGAATCACTTGTAGACCTTGGTGGTGTTATGCAGTTTTGTTTCAGTACATGTGGTTGGTCCATGACGGAAAGTTGTAAGCTTATGGAAAAACGTTTGCGCGCTCTTCGGTTGGAAGAATGACTTTTGGCTTATATGTAAATGAGCGAATGAATTTTAAAATTTGGGTTAGTCATGATCTTGTGTGGATCGTTATTGCTGTATCAAAAAAGTTAGGTATGTTTCATACACCTCTCGGTTGATCCATACTTTAGAAGGGTCGTATGAATAACTCTGGTCTGCGTTATTTTTGAGGTTTAGGGTTTCTCAAGTGTTTCTATATGGCTTTTGCATTCTGAATTCAGAAATATGAGCAATTTTACCTTATCAGGTTAGTTTATCAATCTATTTCAATTTTAAGAACGTAAATTATTGCAAATAACGAGTTTTCTGATGAGTTTTATGTATACTATTTTCAGTTTTTTCTAAATAAATTAATAAAAGGGATAATAGACAGCTTGCATAGGTATTTTATATTGTTTTGTAACAAAGTTATGAAATATAAGTTGAATAACGGCCAAAATGGCAACACCGTAGGTAGGGACAATGAGTTACTAGTTACTGTATCTATCAATTGTAATCAACTTTCTAGGCAACCACCAAAATCGAGAATATGAACGTGTTATTAATTAGCTCATGAAAAATTTCCAAGCTCTAGGACTAGGTGCATGCATATCCATTAAAATGCATTTCCTTTGTTCGCATATAAACTATATTCCGGAAAACTGTGGCGAATTGAGCGAAGAGCTATGAGAGCGTTTTCTCAAGGATGTTTGAGCAATGGAGGAGATGTACCAGGGCTTTTGGGAAGTGAATATGCTTGCAGGCTACGGCTGGTGCCTCAAAGAGAGATGCTCCACATGTACAGCGCAGACGAGAAACTGTGCGAAAGCTAATTTTAATGCAATAGTTTATCACTTCCTTAATTTTTTTTAATTTTAGGGTAATTATTTAATAGTATTGAGTCGATATAAGTAAATTCTTTAACGTTTCGGGATAAATGATCCCATCATCAGAAAGTCTAAAATACCTATAACCTATAAAAATACAAAATTTCTTTATTTATAAATCGGGGAAGGGAGCATGGGTGTTGACGTGTTGTTTGGGGGAGGTCTGAAATGCGAATGAGCAGAGCTACGTAGAGGGGCCGGATGTCAGCTCCTGTACAGTCAGTAAATGTGAGGCTAGGTATAGACGGTGTGCAGAGGTACAGCTGAGGTCATAATATTAAGACTAGGTTTTGTACTATGGATGTGGAGGGACTCTAATGTTGTGAGGTCGATGGGGCTGGAAAAGTCTATGATTGAGAAGTTGTTCCTGCTGATGGGATGGTTGTTTTGCTCGGCATGCAGGCGAGGGGCTGAATGTGAGGGTTTCGCAAGTGGTAAGCCGGTTCGACTGAATACACCTAAATGTTGGTCAATGCGGGCTTTGAAGTGTTGTCCAGTGCTACCGATATAAGAGGGCGCTGCGGGCGTGGCATTGGTAGAGGTAGATAACACTGGACTGTAGTGGTATGGGGGGTTTGTCTTTAAATTCGAAATAGGACCCTATGGTACATGTGTTTTTGTAGGAGAAATTGAAGTTTATATGTGGGTACGTTTCAGAGAGGAACGCTTTCAAAGAGTTTACTGCACTGACGGAGGTTTCGTTGTAGTACGGAAGTGAGTGGAAGAAGTCCAATTTACGGACTGAGGGTTTGTTAATACCGGGATCGAACAATTTGTCCAGGAATAATTTGCAGTAGTGGTCCAGGAGGTGGTGTGGGTAGCCATTATTTTTGAAGAATGTTCGGAGAAAGTCGACTTCGTTCGAAAATGCAAAGTAGGACGAAGACAAATGGTATGCTCGAAATAGTAAGGTTTTTATCTCATTAATTTTAAATTGATCATAGCAGTGACTGAAGAAACTGGTTCCGAAGTCAAAAAATGTCGATTTTCTATAAACTCCAGTAGTTAATGCAGAGTCTTGGTTAGTTACTAGGACATCTAAAAACGGTAAAGAATTATCTGATTGGTTTTCGGCGGTGAATTTGATGTTCGGATATTTGTTATTCAAATATTGCAATAATAAATCAGAATCTGTTTGATTGTTGAATATGAGGAAAGTGTCATCTACGTAACGATTATAGTGGATCGGTTTGAAGTGATTTGGGCAGTCGTTGAGCCAGAGAGTTTCATGATGGCAGAGAAATATATTTGCTAGAGAGGGGCTAAGTGGGGAGCCCATAGAAACTCCCTCTATATGCTTGTACAGTCTATTGTTAAACATATAGGAGGAATCTTTAATGACAAGACTAAGGAGGGTTCTGAACGTAGGTTTATACATGTTGTGGAATAGGTCCGTGCCATCAAAGGCTTGGCTGCAGATAATATCTATTGTTTCGTTTATCGGGATGTTGGTGAAAAGGGAGGTGATATCGAAGCTAGTTAAGTAGGCAATGGGAGACAACTGGAGGTTTTTGATGCGGTCACGAAAGTCATACGAATTGCGCAAAGTTTACTGATTCGTAGTATACCGTACTGATTCGTGGAGCGACTCAGCTGTACCTCTGCACCCCGTCCATACCTAGCCTCACATCTGCTGACTGTACAGAAGCTGACATCCGGCTCCTTTACGTAGCTCTGCTCATTCGCATTTCAGACCTCCCCCAAACAACACCCATGCTCCCTTCCCCGATTTATAAATAAAGAAATTTTTGTATTTTTATAGGTTATAAGTATTTTACACTTTCTGATGATGGGAACATTTATCCCGAAATGTTAAAGAATTTTAATTATGTCGACTCAATACTATTAAATATATATATTTTTTTTAATTAAACGAAATTATGAATTTACTTACTTACTACTTTCAACTTTCATCTTGAAGTTCACATGAACTCTAGTTGTGTACTATTTTTCCTATAGGTTACACATTTTCCATTATTTATGCGGTATCTGAAAAATACAAATATTAATATTTGGTAAAAATGCAATACCAAGTGCAAGTCGACTAAATTTAAAATTTAATGTTTCGGGATTAGGAATCCCATCATCAGAAAAAAAAGAAAGTTAACCTACAACCTATAAATAAAAAATTTTTCTGTATTGTCTAATGAATCAGGGGAGCATTGATGTTATCGGGGGAGGTCTAAAACGCAAATGAACAGAGTTGCGTGGAGGAGCTGGATGTCAGCTCCTGTACAGTCGGCAGATTTTAGGCTAAGTGTTCACGGTATAAAGCGGTACAGCCGAGGACATAATGTTGAGGCTAGGTTTGGTTCTATGAATGTGGAGCGACTCTAGTGTTGTAAGCTCGATGGGATTGGAATAGTCTATGATGGAGAAGTCATTCCTGCTGATGGGATGGTTGTTTTGCTCAGCATGTAGGCGGGGGCTGAATGTGAGGGTTTCACAAGTGGTAAACCGGTACTACTGGATACACCTAAATGTTGGTCAATACGGACTTTGAAGTGTTGTCCAGTGCTAGCTATATATGAGGCACAGCAGGCCTGGCATCGGTAACGGTAAATAACACTGGACAAAAGTGGTGTGGGGGGTTTGTCTTTAAATTTGAAGTAGGACCCTATGGTAAACGTGTTTTTGTATGAAAATTTGAAGTTGATATGTGGGTAGGCTTCAGAGAGGAACGTTTTCAAGGTGCTTACTGCACGAACAGATGCTTTGTTGTAGAACGGAAGCGAGTGAAAGAAGTCCAATTTACTGACCCAGGGTTTGTTATTGCCCGGGTCGTACAGCTTGTCAAGGAAAAATTTGCAGTAGTGGTCCAGAAAATGGTGCGGATAACTATTATTTTTTAAGAATGTTCGGAGAAAGTCCACTTCATAGTTTTATAACACCAAAATAGCAAAAATGAACAACACAAATGAGAAAAATATGTATTAAGCAAGATATCAGTAATCAAAAGTTTACAATTACCGAAAAAACTTTTATTTGCCAACATGACCCCCATGACGTTTAATAACTTCAATATTCCTCTAATCCAAGCAGCCAGTTAGTTTCATTATGACAGAAAGTGGAACTGCCCTTGCTGCTGCTGCAGCAAAAGCATCCCACAAGACAGATTTTGTGTTGTACTACCTTCCATCTGCGTAAATTTCCCTTTTTAGAAGGGCCCAACAGTTTTCAATTGGGTTTAGATCAGGTGAGTACGGAACCACAAAGAGTCCAGAAATGCTGTGGTAGTACGGGCAGAGTGAGAAGGCGCTTATCATGCATAAATATCAAATTTTGAAGCAACGAAAGGGTACGTATGTCATCCAGCTATGGGACCAAGGCGTCCTTTAACATGTCACAATATAATGAAGACAAAATTTTCACGCCATCAGGTACTCTAACCGGACTTACAAGTCGATCCCCTATGATACCAGCCCATATCATAACACCATCTCCTTGTTGTTGACGTTTTACGCGTTGATGACACTTCCAGGTAGCACACAACCCTTACTCCACCCATCAGATCCATCAAGGGTTGCTCGGGTTTCGTCGGTCAAAAGAACATGATTTCTGTTGATCTTCATGTATTTCTCTGCCCATTCCATCCTAAAATTTTCATGTTTTGGGGTCAGAGGAGGCAATTTCAGATGGGATTTGACAGAAGAATGGAGCGAAGAATGTCACTTCTTGTGGTTTTAGGCACTTCAGGAAGCCCAGCAGCTGTGAAAAAGATTTACTTGTTTGCCCGGGTCTTTTACGTAGCTAACGCACCACATTTCTCATGTCTCTATCAGTAACAGTTCTAGAATGCCAGCATCTGATCGTTTTTTCCGTGGTAAAGGGTCCTTCAAGAATCTTGTCACTGTGCCAATATGGCGTCCTATTTTTCGGGCAATAACATCAGGAGAGAAGCCTTTAGCAGTTTCTTTGATGATAATTTATTTCTCCTCGTTAGTTAGAGCTTTTCCACGTCCCATTTTAGCAGAATACATATACAAAAAGCTTTTATTGTCGTCCACCTCAAGAAGAGAAAAAATGCAAAGAGTTATCAATCAGGAGACACAGCAAAATGTAATTCCAATACAATTCCAATTCCATTAGCAGGGTGATGCGCAACAGGGCATGGGCATACCCACGACATCACATCTTTGGATCGATATACCTGCATAAATCTACATAATACATGTTTTGCCATCATAGATGGCTGGTCAGTTCTAAGTAATACATGTTTGGCCACCACATGGTCGCCGGTCACAGCAAACACGCGGGAGCAATAGCTGCTCGGGTCATTCAACTATACAGGACACTGCAAACTCACCTCTGCACCTCCCCAGGCCCAGACACTCCCAGTGCAGGACAGCCAGACCTAGGAGGCATTCAC
>LQNS02278180.1:22169702-22191070 GCA_001587735.2 Parhyale hawaiensis | reverse complement strand
CAAACGGATGGACATATCTTCACCAAAAGTTAATCATCTGTTCCTCCCAACATACCTAACAATCCCTGTAAATTTCATTCAAATCGGTTCATAACTTTTTGAGTTATCCTGGTGACAGACAAACAGACAAACGGACAGACAGACAGACAGACAAACACGACGAAAACATAACCTCCTTGGCGGAGGTAACTAGTCCAGCCTCGAGTGATTTCGCCGCCAAATCGAACGTGCTCATAGCCTACAACTTTATGTTTGACTACGTACATATAATAGAATCATTGGTGGTTTTTCTAGCTAGAAAGTGCTAATAATTAGAAAAGTTCTGCAACATCACATAAACATACAAAAGGTGCCATCGACTGAGCGGCGAAGTTATGCTACGTTAAGCTCTCTAGGTGGATGGCATATTAGATTGGACGCCGAAATTGAGTCTTCAAGGCTTGAGTTGTTCGAAACTCCTAGCAGGTGCGCCAGCTTCGACCTGTTGAATTGAATTTTAGGTACTAACTGTTAATTGGTTATCCCCGGAGACTTCCAGAAACCCAATCTTGATCCGTAAAATAGGATGTGTAGCCGGTTCAGCGTAATCGCGCGTGCTTCTTACACTTGCAACACGATTCAAAGTGGCAAAACCAAATCTGCTGACTGTAGTTTCGGGCAAGCTAGTTTTCAAAGGCTTAATTTCTGGACCCGATCGAACATGCCCTAATTAATTTTCCCCGATAATCAATTCCGAGAGTTTGAGTAGCAGTAGCACGTTGGGCGGAAGTGGCTCACGCTCTTCGTCACATAAGCATCAATGCTGCTCGCGAGCAGCCTTATAAATTTGAAGCCCAATAAGCTTCCAATTTTGTAAAACGCAAACAGCAATCCCTGGCTTTAAAGATGCGCGTCTTCAACTGCATTTATTGTGTTGCGAAGAAAAAAAATATTTCTAATGTATTTTGAAGGACTATTCTCTGAAAATATTTTTCTGAGTGAAGTAGGCCACGCCAGTGACAGTCCGCGGCCATTTTCCATTTATTTTTCCCTAATTTGAGGATGATCTTTTCAAAATTTCCCCAACTAGCTTTACACAGAGCTGCTCAATACAAGCTGCTGTAGCCATGCAGTCAACTGATCGCAAATGTAAACTTCGGGTGGACTTCGGGATGCATAAAGTATTCGATTAGATAGATCGTTAATTCTCGAAAAACTCGAACTCATGGACTAGACTTGACTTTTTTCGCAGCACCGATCGATTACACACAGAGATACTGTGTGGATCATCGATTGTACAATGCGCGTAAAACTAGCCGAAAACTAATTTTTTAGACTCTCATGGCGGTACAGTGTAGGTAAATAACTGCTTAATTAGAGAAATGTACGTGCGTACTGCCAACAGCCGTGTACTGTGTAGTAACGGATACAACCCGTGTTCTGCAGAACAAACTCTTGGTGTGTCAGCACTACTTCGAATGCGCGAGAAACGCCAGAGGAACTCTGCACTTGAAGAAGCTGAGCTGCCAACAACCGACCCTTTCCTACAGTTACATGCATGGCAAATGCATCAACGAAACTTCAGGTTAGCGGAACAATTATAACAGGGTGCTTGGAAATTTCGGTACTGACCTGAAAATTACCGAAACTGTTTTTGCTATCAAGAATACAAATGACCTAATTTTAGTGATGATAAAAAGGAAATTCTACGTTCAGGACCAATTTAAAGTATTCGTTAACATTGGCTTATATGTCGGAGGTATGCGCTCTCTGAGTGTTCTGGTGTTGCATAATCTTATCCGAAACTGACAAATCGTGTAAACGGAGGGCTTGCTGTACATCATTATAACTTCCAATGTATGTTAACAACAAATGGTATAGCGTAAAAATGAGGTTTGAAATAATAATGTAAATAATCTTGTTTCTAGTGGGAGGGTATGAGTGCCCTGTGCTAAGGGGCGAAGCTACAACTCACCATGATCCCTGCTCGACCGCCGGCGAGGTGCCGCACCTCACACCAGAAGGTCGAGAGGCGCTGTGCACTGCCATGCATTCAAGCGACGGTCAGGTCAGTTCCAGTGAGGCAGGCGCTGCATTACTGCCGTCAGCTACGCTGATGATATGGTGCTTCTTGCGTCTCATCACAGCTCTCTTCCAAAGCTAGTATCCATCAGTGTTGATGAAGCTCTGAAGCTTGATATTGTGTACAACACGGATAAGACTGTGCATGTTGCTTGACCACCGTAGCAGTAAGCAGTCAGGATTAGGAATACACTGTTGAGCAGTGAGAAGTTAACCTATGTACACAGCTTTGTGTATCTGGGACATATCATTGATGAAAAACTTGGTGATGGTACAAACCAGGAAGCAAAGAATTCAACGAGAGGACTCAATAGGACTGAAATAAAACATAGCCTTGACCGCACGTAGCAAATTTACATCACATCGACGAGTTGAAGTGTTTAGGTGCTTGAACATATCACCGTATTTTTTCGATTTATTTCATTCAATCTCCCGCTCATGACTGGCCCCCTCCTTGAACTGCAAAATACCGAAAAATGTTGTCGCCAAGTACAGAGAGTTCGAGCAATAGGTAGGCTAACTTTTACTGTGGTTTCGCTCGCGTGCAGAATTGGCTATAATGGGGCTTATGTTTGTTGGTAAAAAATATATATGTTCTGTGAAGAGCACTGTGAACTGAATATGAAGTGTAAATAAGGCTTCAATCGAGAAAAAGTTAAATCAGGTCGCCGAAAGGGAACAAATTCGGCGCTAGAGCTGTGAAAGTTTCCACCAGCATGCTCTGCAATTTTCTATTGATAATTGCTAAAATAGCATATATTATCTTAATTTATTTATACGATTGAAATGAATTTTGCAATTTAAGATGATTTTTCTTGTTAAATTAGTTAAAATACTCTTAGGCTGCTAAGACATAGATTTATCGATGTTGACGTCACTTTTTGGTGCTAATTTTTGGTGAGTCCTCCAGTTACGATCTTTGCTTCCTGTTACAAACATCGCGCGGTAGATTTGGCGCTTAAATGCTATAGGCAATCAGATACTAAGGCAGTTTCATAGCTGCTTCCTGAGCATCAAGATCCAACTATTCCAAACTTATTGCTACCCAATATATTGCTACTAACTCTGGGCTAAATTTAAGAGACAAGCCATTAGTAAGTTACTTGTTGCGTATACGGTACCTAATGATATATTTCGGCGGTTGGTGGGTGTTCCCAGATACACAGGAGCTAATGATATCTTTGCTCCGTATGATGTATAATATCTCAATATTCTTGCTTGTAACTGTGCAGCTGGTAGATGAGAGTGGAAAACTCTGATAACTCTTTGCTTCGCGGATTTTGCTCTAACTCAAATTATCAGAGTTCAGTGCACAAACAGCGGTGGGTGAGAATTTTGCATATGGCGATGCCTTACATGATAAGAAATGACCTCTAGCTGTTGTTGCTATTATTTGCTACGTCTTCAAGTTTCTTTGTTACTTCACACAGCCTTGAGCTGATTTACCTAATGTCTTCCCCCTGATTTCTTACTAGCCTACCTCTTCTTTTCCTCTTGCGTTATATTAAACTGCAATGCATTGCTCGAGGTCCAGAGGACTATATGTGAGCCATTGCTATATTAATGACTGAGCTTCTATATGAAAATTAATTTATACCTGTATTATTTTTACTAGCCTTTGTGCCAGGCTAGTTACCACATATTGCTGCTCACCCTTACTGACATCAAGAAAAAGCATTTTTCAATCCCATAGCACAGAAGGTGGCTCGAGTCACTGGTAAATTTTCTGTAGTACTGCAGTGAATTGTTCTTTCTCTATTTTCTATTATCTTTATTTGTTTGTGTTAGAAGGAGTTACTTAAGATTAGCTAACTAGATTAGATAGGCGGCAGTAGACGAACCAATAAGCCCATTCCCAAAGAGACATCGGAACTTACGCCCCGGCCCTCCATGAGCTATTGCCATTATGTTTAGTAGGATATAGAGGACTGGAGAAAAAAGAGAAAGGGAGGGGGGAGAGTCCCTGCAAAAGAGACGATCATGAATACACGCAAGAGCCGCTGATGTGCGGAGCTTAGAGATGTCAGACTGTGAAATTGGAGTGGGAGAGAGAAAAAGACGGATTAAGGTGGCCACGGAAACTTTGGCCGTTAAGAGTTTGCGACTCCTGGAGGAGGAGTTCTTAGCTGTGGAGGATGTCTCTCCCAATGTAGGTCAAGACGATTTTTAAATGCGTTTACTGACGCCGCACCAACAACATCGGAAGGGAGTCTATTCGAAATGCTGACTATGAAATACGGAAAAACTGCTGACTTAAGGTCGTTCTTCGAGCTTTATGTTTGAGTTCTTGACCGTTGTTTCGCAAGCGATCATTGAGGTCTTTTTTAAAGAACCCCGTGTAGGTACGTCGTTGAAGCCATTCAAATACTTGAATGTTTCTATTAGTTGCTCTCTGAGTCGTCTTTGCTCGGGAGAGATCAGACTCAGTTCTTTTAGGCGACATTCATACGGCTTGTTTCGCAGCTGAGGTATCAATTTCGTTGCTCTGCGTTGGACTCTTTCCATGCTATCGATATCTTTACACAGATGTGGCGACCAGATTTGAACAGTAAATTCTAAGTGTGGTCGCACTAACGCCTTGTAGAAGGGAACGATGATGTCCTTGGATTTGTATTCAAAATTTCTGGTGATGAATCCCAGTACTGTGCTTGCCATTTTCACACACTTGTCAGCTTGCTAACTGTGTTGTAGTTTGTTTATAATAGTGATTCCCAAGTCACGTTGTTGGGTGACAGCAGCCAATACCGTCCCGTTCATTTTCAATGGGGGTGAAGGGTTCATCAGCCCTATGGGCATTACTGAGCATTTGTCGACATTAAAGCTCCTCTGCCACTGTGTACTCCATTCCATGAGGTGTTCAAGGTCATGTTGGAGCTCGGTTCTTTTCGTGGCAGGAGCTTCCGAAGCAACCTTAATCCATCTCATTCTCTCTCCCGCTCCAACTACTCAGTTTAATATCTCTAAGCTCCGTATGCCAGTGGCTCTTGAACGTGCTTGCGTGCATCCAAGATCGTTTCTTGGGCAGGGACTCTTCCCCCCCCCCCCCCCTCTTTTTTTTCTCTCTCTTCTGAGGACAGGACCGTTATCGAGTATCTCACGGCCCCGCATACGAGACCACAGAGAAACCCTTACCCGGATAACCAAGCAGATGACGGCGGATAGATTAGATTAGAAATCTAATATCATCCGCAAATTTACTGATTTTACTACTAATGTTAAGATCGAGATCATTGATATAAATTGAGAACAGAAATGGGCCAAACACGCTACCTTGTGCAACCCCTGATGAAACCTGCGTCCGTCCAGGCGCTCGTCTCTCAGTCAAGCTTCACTCGCTGCTGCCGACCCGTAAGCCACGCCCCGATCCATCGTAAATTGTCTCCTTGGATACCATGGGCTTCCAAATTTTTCATTAGCCGTTGATGGGGGACTTTGTCAAAATCCTTTTGGAAGTCTAGATACACGATGTCTACACCCTTTTGTTCACCTTTAATATCTGTAACTTTTGAGAAAAGTCCAGAACGTTTGTTAAGTAGCTTCTTCCATTTCGGAAGCTATGTTGAGTGTCGAATATGAGCTGCTGCATACTCAGGGGATCAGTGATGCGCTTTTTCAGGAGGCGTTCGATGGTTTTGCTGGCGACCGAAGTAAGACTGATTGGTCGATAGTTGCTGGGCTTTTCTTATCTCCCTTCTTAGTATCGGTATCACGTTAGCCAGTTTCTAATCCTGCGGAACTTTTCACGTTCTTAAAGACCGATTAAATATTTCGAGCAGCGGCTTTACGATGACTGGAGCCATTTCCCGAAGTAAACGGGGAGTAAGATTTTCTGGGCCAGTGGATTTGTACACATTTAGGTCGGTTAGTTCTTGAAGGATCTCGATCTCCATGAAAACACATGTGTTCATGTGAACAACTTGCGTCGGTGCTTGTTCAGGGATATTCGCAACATTTTCAATAATAATTATAGAGGTGAAATAGTCGTTCACGATTGTGGCTTTGTCTTTTAGGCCATTGGTGATTGCACCGTCGGGTATTTTGAGCGGACCTATTGATTCTTTTTTGAGTCTTCTTTCATTTACATATTTATAGAATGCCTTTGGGTTGCGTTTTGCCATAGCGGCTACAGAAACTTCTTTTTCCCTTTTTGTGGTCCTGACTATTTTCTTTACATACCGACATGCCCTTATGTGACTGGACCTGTTCTCCTCTGTTGGATTACGCTTCCAGGGTTTGTAACGCACTTGTCGCCTTGCAATGCAGCATTTGACTGTCCGTTTCATCTAGAGGGGATCATTACTGATACTAACGCGTTTATTTGGGATGTATCGTTCAGCTGCTCTCAGGATGCTTGTCTTCAGAATATGTGAGCATTGTTCAACGCTGGCGTCTCTCAATAGGGTTTCGTAGGCAGTTGTTCCTATTTCAGTTGTCATTCCTTGAAAATCCGCTCGTCGATGGTCTGGCAGCTGGAGACGACTCGAATTAGTGGTGAATTCATTACCAGTTTTGAGCGTAATTCATGTCTGCAGGTGTAGGCCGAGTCAAGGATAATGATACGGAACAGGTTAGCGCACTGCCGGGGCTGACGTACGATGAAGCGGCGATGTAGCGTGCATGGCCCTTCAATCGTAGCAAAGTCGAAGAATGATATTTTTCTACCATAATTCAGATGTAAATTATAAATATCACAATTAGTTTTGATGAAGCTATGGCCAGTGCGATATTGTTGGCCAAATTTTCGCAATATTTAGTACCTATTTACGTTGTTTTACTGTAACAGTCACGTACCCGGTTATGCCGTTTGTTTCTAAAATGTCGACCCAATTTATCATTCACCAGTTTCAACGACATTGTTTCGTCAGACGGTTTAGACGTGGGAAAATGGTTAAGCTATTTTTTTTTTTTTATGTTAGTTAAAAAGAGTCGGACACGACAATCGCATAAACAGGAACACTGCTGAACGGGCGCTAGACTAGCTGATATTTTTCATTGATTTTACGGAGCAATTGTATGGTTTCTGCGTATTATTGATAGACGTTTGCTTTAATATTACTTCTCCGAAAGGACAGAAGTTTGTTTCTCTTATATTTTCATGCTTTCTGTGCAAATCTTCTTTAAATATTCCTCCTTTTTGGCGTTCAATTATACTTATCTATAGCTTAACTAATATTTGTCGCGTGATTTGAAATTATTGACGACAGCAAGTCATTGGTATAGGTGAAAATAAATCGAAAACATCAAAGTAGACACTTGTATGATTCCAGCTCCAGAATGCCGCATTATTCTGGCTAAAATGCACTTTATCTATTGCATTTTAAAGACGATGAACTTGACTCAGCAGTGCTTCTGACACACGCGGGCATTTGCCGCGTTGAATTCATCTGCTCTTCTACAAGCCTCAAGCCAACGCTCTTTCAAGTTTTATCCTTCAGAAAGCTGAAATAGTTCGTAGATGCTTCGATGCGTATTTCTGTGCAATCATAAAGAAAGTAGGACATTCTGAAGACGCCCATGGGATAATAAAGAAACAATGGAAAATAGCTATTTATGAACGTACAAGTAATGACCTTGTTTTAATGTGTGCTCGCACCCCCTACAATATTAATAACCCATTAGATGATGAAGAATTAAAACTATATCAATTTCTGCCACAAATTCAAATAAATTTTTGAATGACATGGAAATAATCTAAGGTATCGTAACCGTTAAAGCTCGGCTCGCACCCCCAGGAGGTGCGAGCACACTCGGTTATGAACCGCTGCTCTGGAATGATTGATTTGGCTGTCTTCTGTTCTAAGAGTTCCTGTGTGCTGCCATATGCAACTTGGAAAGCATTGTCCGATTTCTCGCTTTGTTTACAATATGCCTATTGTTGTACCAGTTGTATTCTTGTATTAAGAACAAGGAATTTTTCCTTATGCGAGACCACAAATTTCGTGACTCGGCTTTATCTAGGTATATTGGAAAATTTATTTACCTTGCACCTGTTAGCGTATTTGTCAACCTATTGTTTTGTTAATAAAAGTTAGTAGTTATGCTGAGGAAGTATCCCAAAACTTGGACGCCTTGCCATACAAAGAAAGTACCTGCTTTCTAGCAAGTGAGCGAAACTTATATTTCAGTTAGTGGACCAAAGGCGCGCTCATTTTAGAACTTTTATTTCTGAGTATCAACATAGAGTGGGTCAAATAGATGTTCTTTCTGCACTGGAGTACCTATGCCCTAGGAGGAAAGTACCTTAGCGCGCGAACAAAAGTGTATTTGAGAAATATGTTACCTTTAGGATTATCGAAGTGCAACCAGCCATTTGGAAGGACCATTCGTAGCCGTTGGTCACGGTCTTGGACTAGCCATAGCCGAGTACTGGCAGCTACACATTATGAGATTTCAAAACTTTTGTAGTTCTTGCTTTTCTAGCTGGGAAATTGAAAAATAGTCATCATATTAGAAATGAGTGTTTTAAAATTGTCTGTTTAAATTCACAACTCTAAACCTACCCTGAGTGCTCAAGCGAGCTCTCCTAATTTGTTGATTGTTCATGATTGATTGATTGATTGATTGATTATACAGTGCCGGCAAAATAAATCTTTACACTTCAATGGCCAGAAAAACTTTACATGAAAAATGTGAGTTAGTATTTCGTTTGCCCTACCCGACATAATAAAGCGAGAAGATGTTAGTGATGATGCATTCCCTCCGCCCACTCATAGCAAACGTCTATCACCCAGCCTACCCTCAGCGAGGGTTGTCCCGGTTGTGTGCTACTGCACTGTAACTGCAGTGAGGTTGACCTGTGCGTCGCTCTTGCACCGACGTGTTTTTTTTTTCTTCCTTTCATTCTTGTAAGGTTGAAGTCATATAACTTTACACCTACTGCGCACAATGGGTCAAAAAACGCTTCAAGTGGAGGCCAGTGTCCCACAGAACGAGTACGAGTTTGCGAGTTTTGACCACCGAAACGACGTCTAAAAACCTGCGCAATCACATCTTTGTGTAAAATTTTAGGAAGCAGCCTGCGCGCGATTCGCTAGTCAAATGCGCAAAATTTTGTGAACAATGTCACCCCAGCGACATCCACTGGTGCATGAGTTGCTCATTTCATCCACGACAGGTGATTATTTTTAAAAATATATTCTCGTCAACTTCGACTTAATATTAACTGTGAAGGCAATAGGTAGCATCTGTTGTATTATTCTGTTTGTTAGAATTATTTTTGTCGCGGTTCAGCCTGTAGCCATGACAGCATCGTTTTTTTTTGTCGGAGCTCGACGTCGGTTGACCTTCGGACCATTCTCACGTGTGAATAACGAGGCAAGATTTTCGTAAAATATCTCGCACATTTGCGAGAGTTTCCTCAGTTTTGGCTAGTATGTGTACCAGCCTGCATGAAGACTTGTCGTATGTCGATGACACGCGCTAGTCAAAAGAACGAGTATCGTCCTTTTTCCGTCTCAACGTTATGTTGAAGTTTTATAAACACAGCTTTGACATTGCCAAGATGGGATGTAAAAATGTTTACCGTCAGTTCAGTTTACTCCACAAGTGCCATTAGTTAACTTTCGGACCCATCATTATGTCTGGAGTAATTCATAACTCAAAATTATTTACAAGCATGTGCTATTTAAATGGGCACATCAACACTTCGGACGAGAAGATGACGATACTCGTTCTTTTGACTAGCGTGTGGCATCGGCATTAGTGAGCCATCAGCGTTGTGCCATAAATAGTTTCAAAAATATAACGCGAATGATATTTAGACTGAGTAGAACTAGAAACTGTTAACCGACAAGTAGTAAATGTAATCGAGTAATTGCACGATATATTCTGCACGTCCTAGAAAATAGAATGGCTGTCATGACTTTCATTTTACAAAGCATTCTAATGCCTATGCCACACGCTATCCAAAAGAACGAGCATCCAAGTTTTGCGGGCGTAAGCGACGCTTAAAAGCCTGCACACCCCCGCTTTTGCACAAAATTCTGGGATGCAGCACTTTTGAGCTCGATACACTGGTCAAACGCGCAAAATTTTATCAACAAACCGTCACTAGAGACATCTATCGGCGGTTAGTCGTTCAGTTCTCTTTTGGAGCCTTAACTGTTGATTATTCTTAATATATTTTATCATAGAATTAGACTCAATATTACTTTTGAAGGCAGTAGGGTTGCATCTATTATATTATTCTACTTGTTACATGTATTTTTGTCATGGTGTTCAGACCGTAGCCATGACAATGTCGTTTCTCATGAGCGGAGCTCGACGTCTGTTGACTATCGGACCAATCTCACGTGTGAATAGGGAGGTGCTTTATTCCGTAAAAAATTTTACGCGTTTGCGAGAGTTTCATCAGCTTTTGGCTAGCGTGTGTCACAGCCTTAAGTTCAGAGTTGTCTTTTTCTAGCCAATAAGCATCGACGAAATTTCGAGCGGCTGGAACTATGTAGATGAAACGCGTATTCTGTTTACGGACTTTATTGAAAACAACAAAGTGACAAGTGAGACATCATTAGTAAGCCAATTTTATTGTAAAAAAACTGAAAAACTGCCTGTATGGCTTCCATAGTCTATGGTATTGCTAGCGCAACCATCTCCAAATTTCAACGAAATGTGGCGCAGCAGGAGATATCTACAACATGGATATCATGGGTACGAGCATATGATATAAAGAAGCAAGAGTTCGGCTGTGACGTCATGCTTGTCGAAAGCTTTCTTACGAAAATGCTGAAGAATTGTCCGTCTTGGTATATTTGCCTGTGGGACCTACTGCGACCAGAGCTGCGGTGCACTCAAGGCCAAAATAATGACATATTATTTTTGCGTATCAGCGGAACGCTTAATAAGTTTGAAGATTATCATTGCCCAGGGGACATGCTAATCTCTAGTGACCAAGTTTTGAATCGTCAGCCATTGGCATCTTGGTGGCGCGTAGTTAAATCAAGTCCCGTAAGACGGCTTCTCGACTTGTCCGGAGCGTACGCGAAGAGCGTTGTTTTCACCGCTTTAGATTGTGTTGCTGGTATTAGTCTACAAGCTGATTACGCTTGAGACGGCTGAAAACTTTTAAATAGCAGGATTGAGCTTTCAGTTGCATCAAAGGAAACAGATTTAGGGTTAACGCCTGAATCTGAGCCAAACGAGCGAAACCAACGCACCTATCGAGGGCCCCGACAAATCGAGCCTCAGATTTAGTTTAACTTAAAATCGTTGTGCCCCCTCAGGGGGCATAGGATGGGCCATGGGCTATAGGGTTAGGTTAGTTTAGGTTCGTCCATCTCATGCTATGGGGCCAAGCAACCTCAGGGGGGGGNGGGGGGGGGGGGGGGGGGCCTGTGTATTTTACCTCAACCAATAGCTAGGCCTTCGGGACGTCTCACTTTCGTACGCACTTTGCTTCCTTCCCAATTTCATACTTCTATTTGCTCATGCATTATTTTGTTCTTCCTCTTCTTCCCGACTTGCTATTCCCATGCGCGTTGATCCTGTGTGGGAACACATTCGTGCATGGGTTCCCCGTTTCTCTTGGCATACTATATGTCCCTTGCTCTTTTCTCTGTGACATCGTTCTGCTCGGAAACGGAGGCTTAAACTTCCTAACTACAGTATAACTAACGAAATCGC
Organism: Parhyale hawaiensis; assembly: GCA_001587735.2. Taxonomy (NCBI): domain Eukaryota; kingdom Metazoa; phylum Arthropoda; class Malacostraca; order Amphipoda; family Hyalidae; genus Parhyale; species Parhyale hawaiensis. The sequence continues at coordinate 22,179,388 of LQNS02278180.1, read as the reverse complement.
TGTGCCAATTGATGGGAGGCCCTTAGCATATGCAAGTAAGTATTCCATATATGCCGTTGGACAAAATCCGATCAGGAAAAAGCTTCACTTTGTCCAAGACTTGCCAGAATATTGCGATATTAAGGCCGATGCCAAGAGATGTAAACTGTTTTATCCCGACCTCTACCCATTTAAAAATCTTTTTTGTTAGAGTATAATATAGGTGTTATTTTAGAGAATTTATTTGGAAAGATAGAAGATTCACTCTTTATTTACTCACACAAAAAATATTCCAAAAGCCTACTAAGGATTTAATGAAAAGAACCACTCGCTGCCCATTGATAATCAGCTAGAGTCTTCCTACAACCCACAGCCCCTCTCTTCGCACTGCTTCAGACACCAACAGTCGAACATGAACTGATCCCTCTTCTCCGTGCAGGTTTGTAATATTGTATTGCCTCAGTGGCACCGGGTGCGAACATTCGCCAAAGCACCGCTTCAGCCTCACTACAACGGGCTGGTTATCAAACTGATAATCGTGTCTACAGACACTGCCAGAAGAGCAAAGGCTAGGGAATCTCACAACTTGCGCCATTTTCAGCATCGACAATATTATCCGAAAAGCCTAAGCTTTCCCATGTTTTAGGAAGCGAAAATATGGTACGATAGTTCATTGCCTTTACAGAAAAAGCAAGAGCTCTGCCGCTTCTTCTACCGGTGCCAGATGGTACTCGGACCCAAAGGACGAGACATGCTGAAGTCCGTGCTGGTGTCGTGTCCAGGCAAACAGATGTTCAGCTATGAGGAGAACAGATGCGTGGACACTGAAAAAGGTAGGTCAGCAAGTAGGCAGCTGTTCAGCTATGCGAGATATAATAGACAATGAAGTTCTCAAAAAAGCCTCACATATGTACAGAACTTCTTCAATTTTGCTACAAAAATAGCTCTCACTACCACATTTCGGAAACGTGACCACCGAAGTCCTGATCGCAAGAACTGGACTAGTCCGAATAGAAAGCAAACCGAAACATGATAAAGCTATGTAACTTTGTGTATTTAATTTTATTCTTTATATGGCAATGCAGTTCTGCCGATACAGTTCATTTTCCTCCCTCGAAATGATATGAGCTAGCTCCGACGAACACATCTTTCGGAACAAGCTTCCGACTTGAGGAAAAAAAAGCCCTTTCTGTATCTGTAGCCTTCTTGTGGAATGATCTACCTCAAGAGCTAAAAATCTCGCCTAACACTTCGCCCAGATTTACCCCTATCAAAAAAGGGTACGCTTTCAAAGCCAACTAAACTAAACGATATGTAACGAGCGTCTGCTCACGGGCTTATCACTCAGTAATGTTTTATGGGTGTCAATAAGTACTTGGTAGCTTTGTTCTCAATCCAGTGTCTATTCAGTGTGCTCGGTTGACCCATAGGATTTTCCTATAGTACAATGGGATAAGCAAGCAATCCTCCATCTGCTAGTTTGATGCTTCTTTGGTACGTGACATTCATCACATTGTGGCAGTAGCGGCTCGAGTAGACACTACTGAAATGCAGCTCCCCCTACTTCCATAATGTATTACAGAAAATAGAGTTTTCGCGCCCTGCCAAAAATGGCAGCTAGGAATTTGCTCTCTGCTTCAATTAATTTGAGCTGCACCCGTCATCTAATGACGGTAGCAACTTAGTACTTCATGAACACCACCGTTGTCTTCTTTTTTTTTTACTTTTCAGAAGGCTTCTAAAAAAATTCAGCATTCTACGTGAAAAAAATTAATAATTATATATAATATTTGACGCAGTCAAGTGGAATTTCTGGCATCACCTTTGACATGTCCGCATGCGCTCCTGAGGTCCATTGTAAAATAAATCATTAAAAAGCCGACCCTTGGTTTGCCGGAATGCATCTCTCCATATCATGGATAACCTAGCGGTAAAGCGCTCAAATTTTTGCCTGTGTTATTACTTCAATGCTTTTGCGTGACACATATACATGTAAATAAACTAGAGCACTCTGAGAGCGCATACCTCCGTCAAGCAATGCAATGGTAACGAAAAATTTAAATTGGTTCTAAAATCATGATTTCCTTGGTATCAGCACTAAAATCTCATCACTTGTGCTTTTTGACAATAATAATAATAAAATATGTGCAAGTTTCTTGAAGATCCATTCGTAACTTTTCGAATTACGTTGCTAAACATTCTGACAAACATCAGTCGAACACATAGACAGACCGATCATCACCAATATTTGATCATTTATGTCTTCTAAATTTCTAACATTTCCTGTAAATTTCATTAAGGGCATTTTAGAACTTTTTGAGTTCTTGTGTTAACAAGCATATAATCAAACACAGAGACAAGCAAACGAATAGACAGATCATCACAAAAATTTGGTCAATTGCTCTTTGTAATATACCTAACGACCCATGCAAATCTTATAAAAATCCGTTCGTGGCATTAGGGAAAAAGAGGCAGACAGACAAACGAATGAACGGATCCTCACCAAAAGTTAATCATTTGTTTCTGCTAACATACCTAATAATCCCTGTAAATTTCGCAGAGATCCGTCCATAACTTTTCGATTCATCTTGTTGACAGTCTGATAAACAATCAGACAGAAAAAGTTGACAACGAAAACATAACCTCCTTGGCGGAGGTATTAAATATTTTACATAAAAGCTTATTCTCCTAGTAGATAATAAGTTCATTCTTATACTAGATGACTTAACACATCGAGTCTTCTGCCTTCTATTTTCATGAGAATTATAAGCACTGTGTAAGCCAGTCTTGTGTCAACATTTTCGCCTATTGTACGCTACACAAACACCCCTCCCCCCACGTTCACCACGGCTGTCCAAACTTTTATTTAGGATGATCATGCAAATAGTATATTATGAAAAGTCTGCATTACAGGAGTGTTGGCCACTATATTCAAATTTATTAGGCAAATACATAGAAATGATTTAATAACAAAACGCCTGAATATTTCTTAGATTCCGTTGTGTGTGTTCCTTGTTTGTTCACGTACCCTCATGAACTATGTTGCGTATCCCCAAGGGGTATACGGACCGTCAGCGAAAATCACTCACTCATCAAAAGTAAATAAAGCCTTGTAAGGAACTGTACAACACTCACCACCCACACCCATCCACCCCCCCCCCCCCCCCCCCCCCCCCNCGCAATTAATTGTTACTACAAACTGTCACTGCATTCTAGTACTCTGCCAGATAATGTCTCCTATGTAGATACATGTGTATGAATGTCTGATGAATCTTAGTTGATTCATTTTTTATATGTTCTAGAATTAGGTTGCAGCTTGATTTACCTCTACAAAGTTTTTGCTCTATGACTATACAAGAAAGTGTACACAAGCTTTTATTTTATTATTTTTTGTAATGTTGCGTAGAGCCTATGGTTTGAGTCGCAGTAGGCGAGCTCGTTTTATGATATTAGCTGTAACAGTATTAAGAACAGAAAACCTTAATTCATATTGTCGAGAACTCAGTGATTTCATTATAATTCTAGTAAGTAGGTGAGCAGGCAAACAGCTTTTCAGCAGTGAGAGATGTGTGGACACTGGAAGATAGGCGAGTAGGCAAGTAGATGTTCAGTTGAGAGATATAAGTTAAGTAAACATTGTGGACACTGTTCAGCTATGAGAGATGTAGGAACTGTAGCAGATATGTGAGCAGGCATGAAGATGTTGTGTTTTGAGTGGAGGAGATGTGTGGACCCCGAAGATGGTCGTAAGCAAGGTGATGTAGAGCTTGAGGATAACTGGTGTGTCACTAGAGATGAACTTCGAGTGCTTGACGATCGAGGGCGTGTGCCAGTCTCATAAAAGTAATACAAACACAGCTTTTCCCAGAAGATAGGACCACGTTTGTCGCAGAAGCTCGTCTTACCTACTGCGGTACGAAACTCATACATCTAATTATTTGAGATGAGTAGCTCAAAGTCCAAACCATATCCCCCAAACGCACTTCTGGTCTAGGAGGACTTAAAACTAGAAACAGCATAACGTATCTGTAATAGGACTCCAGAATATACTGAGTGCAATGTGACATGTCTGTGGTTCAATCTAATAACTTACACAATGGCAAGAAAAACCGCGTGCCAAAGAGCCAAATGTAGGATCAACTAATTACAGTAATGGACGATTGTTTCATAGATATATCAAAAGGTTGAATAAAAAATTCATTGACCTCATTTTAACTTTTCTAAGACTTATCGTAATCCACTCGGTATACTCGGCAGCTGTTGTAATTAATATTATTACCTAAGGATCAAACTGTTCCAGCCACTCTAGATTTGTATTCGCTTACTGCATTTCAGAGACCTGCTGATACGGAGGCAATATTGAAGCAAGAAGACTCCAGGACACCGCCACTCGATGATGGGTCCTAACAATCCTAACAATGAATTTACTGTAAAGGGTGGGGTTCTTTGCCTGCTGGCATAACAGTAGCACTCTCCGGAGAAAAAGTAATAAATAAGGTGCCCCTCTCCCTGAAAAAAAAAAATATATGATTCGGATTTTCTGTTGTTATAGCTTACCCACTCACTACAGTAAATAGGAGTCGTATTTAATGTCTAGTACACATTTCGAATATACATATTTTATTTTAGATTTATTTAATCGTTAAATTTACAATAGTTTGTGAGTTGTGAACATTGAAAATCAGAAACATGTTATGTGGTCACCTTACATATAGCGAGCCTTTGCCGCTCTGTAAGAATATTTGATTCCGAAACTTCAAATCTCACCATTGAAATCGTCTTTTTGGAACGAAGTCTAAGCGTTAATCGTAAACCGATTATGCTGGAGATTTCTGAAAAATAATGCAAGCGAGACGAACGACCAGGATTGAAGTTCCCGACTCATTAAAGCAGGGGCGGGCAATCTCTTCGACTCAGGGGCAACATGGAGTTTTAAAAATTGACGGACGGGCCGTGCCAGCACCCAGTGCATCGTGTCAAACTTAAACAGAACAAATAATGAAATACAATGTTAATTTTACTACAGATGTGTAACTTTAGAATAAATTTCATAACGAGTGCTTAAAATGGGTTAATATATCAAAGATCCCACTATCTTCAGCGGACCGGATTAAAAAAAGACTAACGGACCGAATGTGGCCCGCGGCCGCGGGCCGTAATTTGCCCACCTCTGCTTTAAAGAATTAGAGTAGTCTATTTCGATCAAAATGGTTAAATCGAACACACCTAGTAACTATGAAAAGCTTTGCATTATATGCTTCCGTAAAAAAGTACAGGTCTTTCATTTAAATATTTAAATCAACGAGATAAATACTGTGATATTTTTCTGTATACTGGTGGATCAGACGAAGCAGAGACAAGCGTTTAAGGTTTTCACATTATGGATGGTCCCCGACTTACGTCGGAGTTCCTGAAGCGCGACGAAAATCGGAATCAGACATATAATATTTTTGTTCTCATAAATGCCCTTCAAGCGCCCCTACGATCGCCGAACATCAAAACGCCACTTGAGGTAACGCCCAACACAGTGATGCGTTCTAGCCGCTTATCGTACACGGCTCCCCGAATTGTGGAATCGCCGTGAATTATTTTGATTTACGGTATTATTTAAATTGGATGACCGTCCTAAAGTCAAATCGACGAAAGTCAAGTCCGCCGTAAGCCAGGGACCAGCTGTACAACGAAGTGTCGAATACATTTTTAACAGATAAAAGAGAAAATTTTACCGACAGTTTTAATTTCACTTTGAATGTATCCCGTCGTAGCTCTCATTACAGGTCTTAATGTGACGGTTATTCGACCACATTTGGAACGGATGGTTTCTAGTGAGATATCCTCCATACATATCTTCTGCTTAGTTAGGGCAGCAACACTATGATGCTTGGATGAACAAGCATTTATCCTTACCAATCGATACTCCACGCCGCAACAATCTGATGTGTCAACTTCAAGAAGTGAATTCTCACTAGGTTTTTATCTACCGTTTTTCAAAAGTTCTCTTATGGCTTCACGTCGTTCGCTGATAATGAACACATTTTTATTGGTATGTTTTCAAAATTTAATCGAACATTTGCCCAAAAAAGAAGTTATGCCGTATTCCTGTTTAACAACATACGAAAAAGTGTCTATATACTTCGTCTGACTACCACGTAAAACAAGGGCATCATAGTCGTGTAAGTTTGATAATTATTATACTCGTAGGTTGACGTTATTCGACCGAAATGCATAATGACTGGTTATTTATAAAGCACCGTTAGAACTTATAATTTAAGTGTATAAGATTAATTATTTATTGCTGTTTAAGTTTTGCATGTAATTTAAGTTAGCGTAGATTATTTCTTTGTTATACATTATGCCACTGCGTAACTCTACGATGCAATATACATTTGTATAATGCAATTTGGAACACACATTGTGTCACAAAATTTGGATGTCTGTTTGTAGGCATAATCGAAATTTAAAAATATAAAAAGTATGCTGTTACACAGAAAAAACATTTACTTCACGTTTTACCAAAATTATCGCCTTACAACAGCCAGATTTTTACAATTGATGCATGTTATGCTACCAATAAATATGATAGCTATTGCTGTATGTTTGATTTCCTACTTGAGGTTTCTGAAAATTTTCGAAATTGCAGGGTTGGTTGTTCTGCTGTACAGTTTATGGTAATCTCAAGGTCCCCAGATCGAGTCCTGGCTCGATGCTTTGTATATATATATTGGAGAACTTGAGGAGAAGCAAGACAGTTGGTAGAATTTTGTTACCCACGACATGTTTCGCTGTACCTCAGCTCATCAGGTGGGAGGCTCGAAGTTGACGAAAAATAAACCATTGAAATTTCAAGCAAAAGTTGGAGGTATACCATAGCTGATGGTAACTATGATACCGATAGATGAAAGCTTTAAATGTAATTTTCAATAATACAAATGTTTCTTTGATTTTCGACTGTCTTGCTTCTCGTCAAGTTCTCCAATCTTCAATTGATTTGCCATCTATAAGTAAAACATATATAAATGAGTGGAGTGTCACCTCTTAGGGGACAACAGAGGTGTGTTGTAATCACGCCCAAATCGGGCTATTGCAACCCGAAAAAAAGTTACGGTAACCCAAAAAGCGGTTATGAGCGCGCCATCTATCGACGAGCGTTGTAAGCTTAACAATAATAAATATCAGTGTTTATTGTAATTTTGTCGACGTGAGCTTGAAGCAAATAAACTTATTTGCTTGCTCTGAGGCTGCGGTGTTCACTCGTTGCTCATTTGCACAATTGCGACGCGTCCTTTATTTGTAATTGATGTTTTTGAGCGATGAGTTGCGTAACGGTAACCCGTGTCGCAATCGTCATTTCAGCTTTGATTGCGGTAGAGTTGCACCTGGTTGGGTCACCAGTGTAGCACCGGTGACACAGAAATCTACACATGTGACCCAGAACTGCTGATTACAAACACCTCTGCTGGCAACAGCGGACAACAGTCGTGTGTCGCAATCAGCATTTCTGGGTGATCGGTGCTACACCAGCAACGAAGCCAGTTGCAATTCGTGTCGCAATCGAAGCTCAAATGACGACTGCGACACGGGTTACGGTGATGCAGGTCACCGAACACAAGCATCTGTTTTGAATAATGGGATCACTAAATTCATTCAAATACGTAACAAATAAACTCCTTCCACCAGAATAAGTAAATTATATCAGTTACTTGAAACTTCTATTTACAAAATTTCAATCAAAACTAAATTTTAATATCATTAAGCTTGCTCCACTCATCGCTAGACGGCGCTCCCACAACCACTTTCCAGGTTGCGGTAACCCTTTCCTCAGGGCGCGGTATCCCGGCTTAGGCGTGATTGCGACACGCCTCAGGTGTCTGTCCTACATATTTTGTCACAATGCCCATTAAGATAAAAAAAACAATTGTGATTGATTCCAAAATGTGGTTTGAAGGTGTGACGACGCACATGATGCTACGACACGATAATTTGAAGGTAACCAGTGTTACAGCTGGCATCAGAGAACTGCAGTCTTTTCAGCACACACATTATTTGAGGCCAAAGGAAGGGAAGGGGAGGGGGGTGTCGTAACGTTGGGCTTGCAATAATTGCACTGTTTTGCAAAATCGTTACGACACGAAGTGGCTTCGGAGCAAAGCAATATTTGCATACGAACCGCCAAAATTGACGGTGAACTGAGAAATTCAGAGGTAGTTCAACCGTGGGAAAAAATTTACCACGGTACTGCTCGAGAAATATGGGCTTAATTGGTGGTGATGGCACGAGATTTTTTAATTTGAAAGAAAACAATTGGCGTTTGTAAGGGCGAAAATGACGAAGAAGTGCGAAAATTTGAGGTGGTCGAATTGTGTGGAAAATATATATAAATATATATATATCAAAAGCTATATGGGCTTGCATGGTGTTTATGACACTATATTATCTTGAAGTAAAGCATTTGGCATTTGAAAGCATCAAAAAGTGACGTCATCAATGACGTCACCTCGACAGAGCTACGGCTGAACAGCCTAAGAGTATTTTAATTAATTTGACAAGCAAAATCGTCGTAAATTCGAAATTTGAACCCTTAAGCCCATAAAGAAATGAAGAGAGTATGTAATGATTGAGCAATAAGCAATTATCAATAGAAAGTTTCAGTTCAGGCTGGTGTAAATTTCACAGCACTATCGGCAAGATCTGGGCCGCTGATTTAACTTCTTCTTTGAAGTGAAGCCTTATCTACACTTCATATTCAGTTCACAGTGCTTGTCACAAAACATATTTAAACACATCATATTTTCGAGCTAATTGATTCAATCTCTTACTCGTGACCAGGAAGCAAAGAGCATAACTTTTGTTCAGGGGCGGCGGAACAGGGGGGGGGGGGGGCCTGGGGGCCCAGGCCCCCCCAGTAATATTTTTGGGTGGGACTGGCCCCCCCAATATTCAGAGGTGATTTGAAATTTTAGTTTCCTAATACTAATAATTTCTTTTAAATTTGTAATGCTAACTTTAAAATATATAAAAGTAAATACGAGAGTATGATTGTCATATATTATACGTTATTCCATACTATTTTGTAAGTAAACTGCAAGTGCATCATTTTAGATTTGATCGTGTACTTGATATTTATGACCCCAGTTCGTTGTTCTGCGCTTTGTCCAGGGCTGGATTTATATTAAGGGAGGCCCGCTGCGAGTTGAGGTGGAGTTGTCCCTTAACAAACATGGGGCATGGGGTAAATCAAGCTGACTCCCCTTTACCAAAGCACGTACAGATCAATTTAGGCTGAGGCCCCTCAACCAAATGAAGCACGGGCAAGTTCATCTGGGGGCCCCAGAAAATCCATCAGAGTAAAGCTGTTGTTGAGTAATGAATTATGCACATAATACATTTTTACGTAACTCTTCTTCCAGAGGGAAACCTCCTAAACAACAGTCCGGTGGAGCAGCCACCCCTATAATGCCCTCTTATCTATTCAACCTTGCCCACACTTAGAAAGTTTTGATTAACGTAGGCGTTTCACGGAGAAACATCAGAATGGACGTAGGTGTTTCATGGCGAAGTGTTTGTTGCAGAGGTTATTAATGTCGGACGACCATATAGAAGTTTATTAGCAGCGACAAGATAAAAGGAACATGATGAAGGACACCGGCAGTGGAGGAACAAAGAGAGTGCTACCAGCGCACAACCTCTCTAAAATAGCGCAGGACATG
>LQNS02278180.1:22122949-22151995 GCA_001587735.2 Parhyale hawaiensis | reverse complement strand
AATACTAGAAGGATGGGGCTTTCTTTCTGTATTGTTGTCATTCTTCTCTGACACTTCGTTTACGGGGGGAGGGGGGTGCGCACGATTTGCCCCGGGTTTCCGACGCGCACGATTTGCCCCAGTCGACCCTATTGGGAGAGACATCCTCCGCAACTGAGAACTCCGCCTCCGGGAGTTCCAAACTCTTAACGGCCAAAGCTTCCGAAGCAACCTTAATCCATCTCATTCTCTCTCCCGCTCCAACTACACAGTTTGATATCTCTAAGCTACGCATGTCAGCGGCTCTTGAACGTACTTGCGTGCATTCAAGATCGTTTCTTGGGCAGGGACTCTTCACCCTCTCCTTTTCTTTTCTCTCTCTCTTTTCTCCTGTCATCTATATCCTACTAACATAATGGCAATAGCTCATAGAGTGCCGGGGCGTATGCTCCGGTGTCTCTTTGGGAATGGGCCTATTAGTTCGTCTACTGCCGCCTATCTAATCTAATCTAATCGAATTTAATTCAATTTATTGCCATAGCTACCTATTAAGATACTACCTATGTGACCCTTATTTTTCCTATCTTCAAACACCATAGTTGTGGCTAAAGAGGCCTAAGCAACTTATAGGGTAAGGGGCCTAATGGAGACACACATGCGGTGAAGGGGCTGTGCAATGGCTGGACGTTGTGAGAAATGTCCAATCATACATCATTTTTGGCGGGCATTTAGGAGACATATGAAAATTTTTTTGCAGGTAGCTACTAGACGTTTCTTGCAGCGACCGGTCGCCGCGCCACAGCTTCCTACCGCAAGTGCGTCTCCTTGGGGCCACTTACCCTACAATAATTAGCTTATTACAATATTCCATCTTATGATAGCTACCTATATATCCACTTTCTTAACAGGAAAATACTTTTCTTGAATACGTAGCTGTAGTTTTCTACTGTCAGTACAACATGCCAACTGCTGAAGTTCCTGTCCAAAGTCGTACTGAGGTTGTTGTTTTGGATGAAGATGAAGGAGAAAGTCGTATGTCCAGGAAGATACGGGAAAGTCCACACATGATCATAGGTAAGTTGAGATATAGCCTAGCTGCATCTGAGTAGCTACCTAACAGTTGCTTAGAACTAACAGTTGCTTAGAATTTCTTTCTTTTTGTAGCACGTACGATTTTTTTAATGGCGCTGCAACTTTAGTCCATATGCTTTTGCGTTGGATATTAAGGTCCCTTTGGGGGCATGGGATGGGCCATTGGATTAGGGTAGCTAATTATAGTTGCCCATCCTATATTTGCAGTAGCTCGCTTCCGGCAGAGTTCCTCTGTCGTTGGCACCAAGACGCGCATTCCCAGCCTTCGCCGTGGCTTCTCCCCTTCAGGAGGACTTGTCAGAGTCGTCACACTCGTGAAAAGGATAGGTAGGTAAGAACTTCTCATTCCGCTCATGTTACTGGTCTTTTCTTTTTATTATATTTGTCTCTGTTCCCCTCTCCTCTTTATTGTCTTTGTCATTAAAAATTCGCCTCTTTTTTTTCTTAGGGCTCCGCCCTCTTACCACCTCATCACTATCCTAGCTCAGGAGCACCCTCCCTTCCTCTCGACATTATATGACGACTCGCGGTAGGTTCAGCATCTCAGCAACTCCTCTCCTCGTCTAGTTAAAACTTCAAAAATGTAAAGAACTTGAATATGTTGGAGATACAGTGGAACCCCGTTTTCCCGGACAGCACGGGGGGGAGGCCGTTCCGGGAAACTGAAATTTCCGGGAAAACGAGAAAATTTCAATTCCCGGAAAAACCCCGTTTTTCCGGATGTATATCCGGCAAATTGAAACTATTTCCGGGATATTTCATGCCAGAACCCCCGTTTGCCGCACGTTAATGAACGAAAATGAAACTACTGTGTGCAGACGCATACTGAACGAAAATGGCGGTGGTTGCCTTCCGATTCCCGGAAGAGACGCTGCGCAATTGGCGAATTTCAGTATCTGTGCAGCGTCACTTTCTGGAATTCTTCTGAAGGTCCGGAACTTCTGCCGGACTTTTTTCGGGAAATGCCGGACTTTTTTCAGGAAATGCCGGACTTTTTTCGGGAAATGCCGAATTTTTCCGGGAAATGCCGAATTTTTCCGGGAAATGCCGAATTATTCCGGTATTCCGGCTTGGTTTCAGTTTCCGGGAACATTCCGGGAATACCCCGGAAAAGTGAAAAAAGTGCGGGAAAACGAGAAGTCCGGGAAACCGGGTTCCGGGAAAACGGGGTTCCACTCTACTAGTTTCAGAACTTGTCCTTTTTACCTGTTGGTTCCCTTTTGGAACTTCAACTCTGAAGCAGTGCAGCTCTTTGGACTCAGAAAGATTTTGGCGTTTCCTCTTTTAACACTTGGAATTTTTCTGGGACAGTCCTTTGAGACTTAGCCTCAGATACAGTGAAGAGTGTTCATACTTGGAACTTTTCTAGGCTCAACCTTGGGGACTTAGAATATTTTTGAAGATTCCATTGAGCTTTAACCTCTAATATAGTGTGGTGACTTTGTGTTAAATTTAAAATTTTTACTAGGTGATAGGGACTTGTCCCTAAATGGATAGTGCCTTTGATACTTAGCCTCAGAATGTAAGGCCCCGTTGACACTTAGCCTCAGAATGGATGATCTGGTCAACTCTTAGCTTGTATCCTGGTTTGGACTTAGGCTATTTCTGAGATCACTTAGTACCCTTTAGGGCCTTTGTAACTTTGAAGTTGTGCTCTTAGTCCTTCGTTTGGACTTAGTCCCAGCACTGCTTGGCACTGAGGATGCTTAGCTTACTTCATGAATTAGACTTAGGCTTTAACTGGAAGCTAATGCTTCTATGCCGCAAGTCTTCTCATTTGTGAAAGACTTTATCTTGAATTCTTTTTTGATTTGGTCCTTTGGTTTCATGAATAGGAGACTAGGAGTAAGGATGCTGAGGTGTTGGTCTTCATTAACTGTACCCCAATTGGGTTTTTTAACCCGGTTTGGGTTCAGTTTTATGAATAATTGGTATGGGGCAGGACAGCCAGTAGGATTCAGGAGAATAATTTGTACTATTAGTATAAAACTAACAATTTTATAAAGTCCTTGAGCTTTGCCGACTCCACTGTATATGGAATATCTACTGCTGATATGAAGCTTAAAAGCCTCCAATTTCATGAAATGCTCCGAATAAGATGTAGGGGCCTATGGTTTGGTAACATCGATAAAGTAAATATTAAAAAGTGAATTTGTTGCTCTTGCTTTCCAAAGTTTTGACGGCCTTTATGATAGGAAAGGTGACGTTCAAGTAAGGCAATTCTTTCGGTATCGTGTGCTGTGATTTACTTTTTCTTTCAGGAGTCCAGCCCTGTGGGGCTGGGGGGCTCTTTTTGGGGTGTAACACCTACTTCGGAAAAGGAATTTGATATAGCTCAGGATCCGCAGGGCTTTGCGCTTTCCTTACTCTTCTTTAATGCCTGTAAGGCACCCCTTTGGGATAGTGATTGTTTAAAAGACGAGCTCCCAAGTGGTTTTACCGAGGATCGTTACTAAGTGGTTTCCTCGGTGAGTCCTGTGGGCAACCCTCTAACCCTTACTGCTAACTCAAGCCCCGGGCGGCAGCTACAGCAGCTCCCCTGGGGCATACCTCTTGCGTTTTTCTGCGGCCTCACAAGACGGTATAAAGCCCGTTCTTGGAGGACTATTTCAGGCGGGTGCAGGTGGTCCGGTCGATCGGGTCCTGATACAGGCGGTATGGACAAGGGAGTGGCGAGCTGACTAGCCTACTCCACACTATCTGCACTCGAAGATAATGAAACCAAATTACGAGAAGGTTTCCTAAGTTTGTAAAATCAACTAATGAAACGAACGCACATGACGAAAGGTTCGTTGATGGCACTATACACTATAATATATATGAATTATAAAGGGGCATTATCTGCAAGGTTGCTGGTGCAGCGCCTTGATTCAATCCTTAAAAAGTGCATTATGATACCCTTACGCTGCGGTGACAGCTGAAGCAGCTATGGAAAGAGATGAAATTCAGAGCGTGATTGGTATAAGGACCAATACGGCCCTATTACTATAAATTTCAAAGCGGGACACTATTAGATTGAATATACCTACTACGGCACTGATACAATCGGCAGTATCTTTGATCTTAATTACAGTCTATACTTAGATTCATTACGAACTTTTTAGAGCCTTATGATTCCCATACGCTGCAATGACAATATGCGGAAACAGATAAGGAGATACGATATTAAATTCAGAGCTTAATACATATAAGGACCAAGACAGCCCTATTACAATATTTTCAAAAGCGGACAGTATCAGATAGAAGCTTACCATGGCACGGCTACTAATGAAAAGTTGGCAACCATAGGCACGTTTATTGTACGGGAAACTTCAAGAGAATCTATATATAAAGATTCAAGGCGAACTTTGAAGTGACTTTATGATTCCATATGCTGTAGTGACAGGCTATGCTGTGGCAGACATGGAGATACGCTACGAAATTCGGAGCTTGGTTGCTGTAAGGACCAAAACGGCCCTATTACATAAATTGAGAAGCGAGCATCTATATCTATATTATGCTAAAAGTCTGTGAACCGGTCTTGCTTGCTTGTTTATATACTTGTGTCTTGCTTGTTTATTTACTTGTGATCTTGTTTGACGCAGTTTCTTTACTTTTAGATAGGGAATAAATTCCATGATCCTGTGGGGGTATGGCCTATCCTGGGGCATGGATTAGCTCTTTAATTCGATTGTATCTGTGATACGCACGTGGAACCTGCCCCTTGGTTGCAAGAACGGGCACGATAATTTAAAAGATGCTCTGGAAAATACGACTGGAATACGTAACATATAAATCGAATTTGCTTTCGTTAGACAGGCAGGAGAGGACGGCCGAATAGCGTGAGGTTTACGACCAGGTAAATAGATAAGCACAGACGATCGTGACTATTATTATTATATCCAGAAGTTTAAGTCTCCGTTTCCACAACAAAGGCGATGTCACAGAGAAAGAATGAAGGGACACGTAGTGTGATAATAGACACGTGGAACCCATGCACGAGGGTGTTCCCACACGGGATCAACGCGCATGGGAACAGCAAGTCGGGAAAGAAAGGGAAAATAGATGGAGGAATGATCAGTATAAGTAACTGGTGAGAAGGAAGCAAAATGGGCACGAAAGATAGACAATACGATCGTGATAACGACCCAATGGGTCGTCTAGTCAGCTATTAAGAGCACATTACGGCACTGAGGCAATGAAGGTTGGCAGTTCAAATATAATAGCGTGAATTTGGCTATAGACAGTCTATACTGAGATTCGATACAAACGATTTGTGGCTCATGGCTCCCTTACGCTGTGCTGACTGTTTTGCTGTAGCAGCTAGGGGAATACGATATGAAATTCGGAGCTTGATTGCTATAAGAGCCAAAACAATCCTGTTAACAATGAGTCTCAGAAGCGGACAGTGTTAAATAAAAGCCAATTACGGCACGGATACTACTGAAAAATTGGCAGTCACAGGCAGGTTCTCTGAACTTAATCTGTAGACAGTCAATATAAGAGGTTGGATGTGAACTTTTAAGTGTCTACGATTTCCATAGGCGTTGGTGACAGGCTGAGGCGGCTATGGAAATATATAAATTTTGAATATTATCTTATTTTACGAGATTTGAAGAACGAATGTTATCTAATAAAACCACAAATACGGCTCTGATTCTATGAGCAGTGGCAGTTCATAGAGAATATCACGTTAGTTCACTATAGCACTAACCTGTACCTCATGATTCCTATATGCTGTAGTGAACTTATGCGGAAGCAGCTATGGAGATACAACATGATGTTTGGATCTCACAAGATATCAGAGCCAATACGTTCCTATTAAAAAAATGGACTGAGCAGTGCTGTTCTAAAAGCGATCAGTTCATAGCCTAGAAGCAAACCTCTAGTAGCAATGCATTCCATCCGTTGTAGACAGGGGGCTCGGCGAGGTTGGTATAAAAGCAATCACGAGGCCAACTCACGGTCAGGGCCGCTGTTATGAAAGCTAAGAGCACTTAAGAATGCCTGTAATGATTGAAGGAGTCATATTTCGGATTGTGGGAGGACGACAATTCGGAGTTTTTCCTCGCTGTGATTGACTGTACGAAAGGATTCTAATGACCATACGTATCCTTGTTCTCTTTTCAGAGTCTCTTTCCAGACATGCGTAAATTATGTGGAAAAACCAAGAATTTTCTCAAAGAGTGTCAGAGATGCGCCAGCTGCTGGGACCAGCGGCTGTATTTTCCGAAGAAATGTAACATTTGTATGGACACTGTGGAATGTGTCTCCAAGGCAGAAACGGTAGAAGGCAGGGATGCTGTCCGGCAGAACATTATAACCTGGGTGCTAACCATGCTTTGCCACCGGGAACAGTCTGGAAAGGAGCGAATTCTAGAACCCCAAGCTATATTTGGAGACGAGGAAACTGCGGAGATTTTCGCGGCAGAAGGCTGGGACAAGCTGGCGGGATGTCGGGTCGGGAGACAACGCCTTTGTAGAGGGAACTCCACAGCACCGACTTCGAAAAGAAACCAATCAGATGAAAGGAGAACAATCCCGGGGCAGTCAGTACCGCCAAAAGAACTCCAGTTTCTGTGTGTTGGTCTATATTGACCAGTTTGTAACCTTTCAATGCGACTTCTGCTTCCAGATTCTTATTTGAAAGGTTGATCGATGTTTCATTGAGTGCAATAACATCATGCGCAAGAGTGGCTGCTATAGCTTGCAGTTCATTCATCTTGTGTGTTATGCTCTGAACGTTGCCAAATAAGAATTTGACACTAGTGTTTGCATTGATTCTCAGAGTCAGTGGTTCGTTTGAAGTATCCCATTGCTAGGAAAAGATTTGGGGCGTAAGATCAGCATGAGTATTTCCTGTGGCCAAAGCGTCTGTCTGAAGTTGAGCAGGGGAAATGGTTTGTATTTCGGCTTGACAGTTGTTAGATTGTTTTACGTCTGCAGCTATATGCCGGCCAACAGGTCGTTTCCCGCCAAGTTAGCCTTGCCTCTCGTTATTCTGGTTTGTGGTGGCTGATAAGAATTCGTCTTTGGAGGAATGTTCCTAGCACCTGACTTTCGGGTGCTGCGATTCTCTTCAGTGTGTTGGTATGCTTGAGGTTCTTGAGATTTGACCACGCTTCTTTGCTGCAGGTATCTGGTACTGTGATTTTTCCTTGGAGACGTTTGCAGGGCTCCCGCGTTCAGTATTGGATGAGTCAAGGTCTGTTTGGTAGGCGTTGGTGGGTTGTTGCACATCAGTGCCTTCAGACATACTGCGGTTCGTCGATGGGATGGTAGTAGAGGTGGAGGACCCAGACGTGACATCTGCACTGATGCATCTGGAGTTGGAGTTATTTCCTCCTCGTCCACGAGAAGCGTACTGGTGATAATTGTGCCCTCATTTCCCTTAGGATCCCCAACCTTTATCCCACTAGGTAGCTAATGAGATCTGAGGATTACAGGGTGCGGCCGCAGGGACATTGGGAGCCGTTTGCTTCATTGCAGGCAAATCGGCTGGGAAGTAATTGTATGTCTTTCCCCCTCCCAACCTGATTTCGAGGGTTTTACACCTCCTTCAGCAGGCGGGGGTCGCGGGTGTTATTATCGCCCAGTGGAGACCGGCACAGCCGTGTTTCCCTACGCTCCTGCAGATGACGAGAGGCACTTTCCCCTGCGATATCTATCATATCAGCGGATTCAGGGCCAGAAGATGGCCGTCCCTGGGACGCGGTCCTGTCCCTCCAGGGTCAAGCAAACGATAAATGCCAAAGTCCAACGACTCGGGGAACAGGTCCTCGGAAAAAAATTAATTAGGGCGTAAGACCTAAGTTTCCTGGAAACAGGGATTAGCATGGATGCCTTCAGTATAAAGCTCCTGTGGAAACAGATACCGAATACTTCATGATAAAATTTTGCCTTTTTAATTAAGTACACTCTTAGGCTTCTTCATTGATAGCAGATACGAAAACAAACAAAAATAAAGAAACCCACCATAGGTGGTCGTTAGGCCCCTACCTGAAAACAATGCTTAGGAAAGTTGAGGGTTACCTTCCGTGCCCTGGATTCTCAACCAAGCTATTGGCCTAGCCATCAGCACGTATAGCATTGTTTTCTGAGAGCTGGGGGATGATTTATTTTTTGCGTTGTTGGCAGTATCACGTAGGTAAGGAGACTTAGCGGCAAAAGGATGAGGCATCTGGGCACCCTCCCTCTTCAGGAGTCCGGGCAAACCCCTTCCTGCTACGCAGTCTCACGGAACCTAAAAATATACAGTACATTGACAGGGCATCAAGACTGCTGCGCCACTAGTAGGTCATGTGCTAACGATAGAGGAACTCTGCCGGAAGCGAGCTACTACAAATAGTTGAATGTTCCAATGAATACTTATGCTGTAGCGAGCAGGAGGCAGAGTTTCTCTGAAGTTTTTGACTAGCCCAGAGCCCTTCGTCCACCCAGAAAAGGAGGAACCTGGGGGCGCTTGTCTCGAAGGTTAACAATGGCGAGAGGAAGGGAAGGTGCCCGTGAGCTAGGATAGTGATGACGTGGTATGCACGAGGACTGAGCCAAAAAAAAACCCAGGGGTGAATTTTTATATTTTTTAACGACAGAGACAATAAAGAGCAGAGAGAACAGAGACTTATAAAATGAGAAGAAAAGACCAGTAAGTTGAGCGGAATGAGAAGTTCTTACCTGTCCTTTTCTTGAGTGCGACGACTCTGACAAGTCCTCCTGAAGGGAGAAGCCCGGGCAAAGGCTGAGAACGCGGGTCTTGGTGCCAATGACAGAGGAACTCTGCCTCTCGCTCGCTACTGCAAAAGTATTCACTGGAACATTCTACTGTTTTGGGGAGCAGCAATCCCATTGAGAGTCTGTAGGTTACCCTAGCTAGGCGTTCAAGATGTCTGCCCTTTGTGCTAACTTTGCTTTGATTTATTATTATTATTTTTTTTTTTCATTTAGTTGTGTGAGGCTTTAGAATTCCGTGCTGACGGAAGCTGTGTTATCTCAATTTTTGGATGCGTTTAAAGGGTGTCTTACTTGTCACTTGGGTGAATTGTTGTTTGATTACCGGTATGATATCTCTATGTGTATTGTTTAATACATACTGTATTGTGTAGCTATGTGTTGGCTAACTGCACATTTCTCAGTGACTCGCTCTGACAGAACACCTCTGTCGGTAGCACCAGACTCGTGACAGCGCCCAACTCTGGGGGCGTCTAAATGGTAGTTTAGACTGTTTAAAGACGTAACTCTCATTGTAGACAGCTTTCGGTGTTCTACCTTTTTTTCAGACCCCGCCCACCTGGTACCTACCTCAGGAGCCCAGCAGCAGCACTCCTCACTCTGTTAGCTACGACTTGCGTTACTGTTAACGTCTCCATCTGTGCTCTGGTCTTAGCTGCTGCTCTGTGTTCACCTATCGATCTTAGAGCTTGGGAAATACTTCCCTTATTGTTTATTAGTGCCGTTTATGCTGCCGCCACTGTAGCTGCATGCTTCCGTTCTCAGCTCTAACACCTTGTATTGCTCGCTGGTTCGATACTCTGATACTCGAGCTCTTTGCAGATCTTGGTGTGCTGACTCGGCAGTTGTGTGTGCACAGCGCTGTGGCGGAACTGCCCCCCCCCCTCAGAGATGAGGGGGGTGGGGGGTCTCGGGTCATTTGTTCCTTCCGTCAAATTGGCGCCATAGTTCATGGTGACTCGAGGGCGACTATACTTACTCATCTGGGGCCAGTGGGCCTATACCCGCAGCACAAACCAGTGCATGGGGGTTTCCCGGGTGAGGGTGTGGTCTAAGTTGACTTTACCTTTAATACGGTTTTTCCTGTTTGGAAATGTGTTTTTGCCGTTTTTAGTGATACGGTTTGGAGACTGGTGTGTGATCGGCCTAGGGTGCCGCCATCTTTGATCCTTAACCCATGTTTCCTTGTGTTCACAGAGCTGCAGCAGCTGTTTTTCACGAAGACCAGTGACAGTGATGGTGTTTTGTGCTTTTGTGTTTAGAATTAAAGTTAAGGTAATTTGTTTTTTCCTCGGAATAGAAAAATAAATACTTAGTGGAAGGCACTTGTGCCCTAAGAATTCCAACAAGTATATTGTTTGCTTAAATACTTCGTGGTAGGCCCCAGTGGCCCTAACAATTCCGTGGAGTATATTGCCTTATGATTTTGCTATTTTTGCGGTGGTGGCCCTTACGGCCTTTCTGTGCCACCTGTTAGCATAACTTCAAAGACTGTATGGTAGGCCTTTGTTGCCCAAATAATTCCATCTAGTACAGCTATACATTAGGTGGTAGGCACTTGTGCCATAAGATTTCCACCGAATATATTGTTGCCTTAAGTCTTGGTTGGTAGGCCGTAGTGCCCTAACAATTCCGTCAAGCATTTATTGAGTACTCTGCCATAGAGCAAGGCCCCCCCCCCAAAAAAAAAAAAATATGGGGCTTAGTACTCACTTGGTTGGTAGGCCATAATGCCCTAACAAGTCCATCAAGCTTATATATTCTCACTTTGTTGGTAGGCCTTTGTGCCCTAGCTAGTCCGTCAAGCATGTATATTCTCACTTGGTTGGTAGACCTTTGTGCCCTAAGAAGTCCACCAAGCATACGGTATATATTCTCACTTGGTTGGTAGGCCATAGTGCCCTAACAAGTCCGCCAAGCATACGCTATATATTCTCACTTGGTTGGTAGGCCATAGTGCCCTAACAAGTCCGCCAAACGTATATACTGCCGCCAAAGAGCGTTTTTTCCAACTATTGGGATGCTCTTGAATAGTTGGAAGGCTCAAATCGACCAGATTCTCGATCTAAGCCGATTCTAAGATACGGTAACTTTAGAACGGCATGCAGTGTTTACTTGACGAAGGGCGACTTCTGACAGTGGCTGACGTGGCTACAAACCACCGTCCTCTCCCTATTCCTGGTAATTTCTGTTGCTGCCCAGAGGACGTTAATAGCCTACATCAGTTGGAATGATTCCGGCTGTAGAAGGTCAGCAACCAATAGAAAGTTTCCAACTAGGAAGGAAGTATACCAGGCAGGGGAGGATAGGCAGAACCATACTATATGCTTCGTGGAGTCAAAGGAAAGTCTTGCCGATCTAATAATCCTGGTTCACCCAACAAAAAGAAGATGTTCAACCCAGTGTCAGCATAAAATCCTGAATGGGGACTACTAGTAGGTATTCTTTAGTTGTATAGTTCAAACTTTCAAGAGACAGAGTTAGAAAACGTCAGCGAGGTTCCCAGTGGGGTTCATCATAAAAAAACCCTAGTTCTCCCCCGAGGGTAGCTTTCCGGGGAGAAGAAAGCTAGTGTAAGATGCACTAGGTTGAGCAGGAGATTATCCCCTAGCTAGAAGGTAACAGGGAAACTCTAGTTTCCCAGGTTGGGCCTGCTTAGACTCTGTCTTACAGACCTGAGCATTTGAAACCTTCAGGAGGTAGGGGCAGGCTAGGCGGCGACACAGGTTGGGTCCCCCTATGTTAAGGAGTTCCCTTGCTATTGTACGAAAACGTCTAGTCGAGGTGCGACAAGGTTAGGCAACATCCCCTTGGGTTTCTTATCGAGCCAAGTGGTATAGACGAGGATCATCCACCAGTATTGGATGGGGCCCTCTAAGAGCAGGTTAATTTTGCCCCTTCTGACACAGGGCGATTATAACCTTAAGCCAGAGTCACCTAGTGGACGTCTAGCCAATCAGGTTCAAGCTGGGTAGCACCTGAAAGTTGCAGTATAGGTATATACTAAAATAGATTTATAACAGGCTTAGCTAGTGGATCTGTCACCAGGAGCAGACTGGACTCAGACAGAAGCCTGGAGTGGTAGGTGCCTGTGTTCCGGAAAAATCTTTTCTCGTACGAGCTGACCAAGATCCCTTTGGGTCCAAGGCCAAAGCCTCAGAAAGGCTCAGGTCTCCAGAGCCGAAGGAAGTCCAATTTGCGAACCTTCTCCCCACTCACAAGATCCTCTTCAAAGGTTCCTCTTGACCTCGTCTGAAGGGGGGTCAGTAACCATAGAGTAATTAAGGTCAGTACAGAAACCTCCCTGAGGATCCTGTCAAGGTTTTGCTTTTCTACGACGATGGAAGCCACCTTCGTTACAAGAAATTTTCCTCAACTAGACACAAGAGCAAGGTCGTTCCCCTGATTAGCGTCTACCGAACATCAGAGGTTAGTCTTCCCGAGCCTAGGAGGTGACCGCCTCCTCAGGCGGTTCAGTGGAAAGGGTACTTATGGAAGTTCCTGTATTGTAAGTGTGAGCTTCCTGGAATTAAGAAGCATTATTACTTGACCTAACGTGCTCCACCAAGCAGATACTTCAGGATGCTGGCTTAGCGTGGATAGAGGCTGTAAGCCTTCTACGGGTTCCCCCCTCCGAAACCAAGGATTCAAGATCCTCAGCTGAGAAATCTCAGCCTACCGGCAGCGATAGCGCTGGGGTAGACAATCCCAGAGAAATTCTGGTCTAGAGTAGGTAGTCATCCCGGAAGGACACCGGTTAACCAGGTACGGAGGGTTGAGCGATGACTCACGGCTCTTGTTGAAAAACCAGCGCTCGTGGAAGTCAACAACTGCTACAGAGGGTCTGTTTACAGAACGATCAGAATCAGAACCCGGAAAGGATTTGAAAGCCTTTCCTTGTCTAGAAGGAGCCAGGCAAAAAGCAGTAGGTAGCTCTAAAAGGTCCAAGAAGGTCAGAGTTACAAGCGATTCTACTCACTGGCTAATAGCTTCAGAACCTTCAGGTAAAGGTTGAAATTAGCAAGAATCTGGGTTAGAACAGTATTGTCCTAACAGAGTTTTGCTCCATTGAGTTGTTCTGGGCCAATCTAGAAAAAGTTCGTTATTTATACTCTATCGTTTGATAGGTCTGGGGTACAGCCACTCACTGAAGATAGTTGCCAGGTACCCTCGAGGTTAGAGGTGACTTACAGTCACTATCCTGCCATTGTTGAAAGTGCTGGATTGTCTAGGAAAAGTCAACAAAAATTGAAGAGAATAAATTAGTTCATGTCAGTATCCTTTGGACCAGCAACTCAGGGGGGCCATGAAACCCCTCCCTGCTGCACCGTGGGTATGTCTCTGCTACCGACACAGGGGTTTTGTTGGAGCGAGCCACTGAGAATGGATAGAGTATTGCAACGAATTTTTCTCAGTGGTGATCGAAGACAAAACACCTCTGGAGGATCAAACAAACCCAAAGCCTCCTCAGTTCCATGGCCTAGGGTGATGTATTAGTGCGCTCGTTGTGCCAAAGTGAGGAGTGCTGGTGCTGGGCTCCTGAGGTACCAGGTGGGTGGGACCTGAAACAAAAAACATAGAATACCGAAAGCTGTCTACAATGAGGGTTGCGCCTGGAAACAGTTTAAACTGCCATTTAGACGCCCCCAGAGTTGGGCGCTGTCGCGGGTCTGGTGCTATTGACGGAGGTGTTCTGTTTTCACTCACCACTGAGAAAAATGTGTTGCAACAGTCTATCAATTCTCTGGTTTGTTTGTCATGCATACCTTTGAAATTGTTTACCATGAGGGGTTGTTGTGGCAGAAGGTGTTGGAGCCTCCAAGTTAGCCCTGCATGAGTCTTTGGGTGACCAGCTGCTGTACGGGTGAGAGGAGTCTTGTTCGTTGTAGTGAGGTTGGTAGGCATTGCTGTTGTGGGGTTATTCTGGGTGGGAATTTCTGTGATGTTGGGGTGCCACTCTGAAGGAGAGTCTACTAATCATGTTGTGCTCTCAGCCATGGTGGTGCTTACCTGGTGCAGCATGGTGCATGTATGTGGTTGGTCTTGTTCCTTATGATGGCTTTGGTGGGTGTCACTATCATGGCATTTCTTAGGTTGAGAGTTAACTAATTGCACTTGCACTATTAGCCATGGTGGTGCATACCCTTTGCCACACACCCTTGGTGTGGGTGTTTTGGGGGAGGGGTGGTAGTGTGTTGCACTACAGTGGAGGGGGCTGCTGACTGAACTTACACATACCTAGCCCATTTGTTTATTATGGCATTTGACCTTATAGTCCTCATGTGGTAGCTGCCTATAATGTTGCAGTTCTGAAGTCCCTCAGGGGGCAAAAAATGGGCCATAGGGTTAGGTTAGTTGGGTTCACCCTACACAAACCTCGTGTAGGTTACGTTATCCATTAGCTAGGCCTTCAGGACGTCTGTCTTGTGCTCACTTTGCTTCCTTCCTGATTTCATACTCCTACTTGCTCATGCTTTATTCTGTTCTTCCTCACCTTTCCTGACTTATTGTTCCCATGCGCGTTGCTCCTGTTTGGGAGCACCTTCGTGCTTGGGTTGCCCATTTCTATTGACAAACTAGCTATATGTCCCTTGCTCTTTCCTCTGTGATATTGCTCTGCTCGGAAACGGAGGCTTAAACTTTCTGACTATATCTGACTATTATTACAGTTCTGATGCACGGGAATGTGAAAAATTTCAGTATTTTCGTGTGAACTTTTAGGTTGCTATTCCAGTGGCTTGAGGTTTCTCCTCATTTGACCTGAGCTGGTCTACTCCTTGCCATACTGTGGACTTGTTGAGACCATCCAGGTGAGCATGTTATTTGTTGGGGTTTCCTGTCGGTCAACTGTGCACTTCTCTGAAGTTCTTTGTACATATGTGTTCTCTTGTTTGTGCCGTGTTTGCCACCTTAGTCTGGCTGTCCTACTCTGGCACAGCCTAGGTTTTTGGGGCTGCCGTGGTGAGTCCTTTCATCTTCATATTCTGATGATGCTTTATTCTTTTCTGAAGTGAGGTGAGTTTTCTTCTTCTCTCGTGATTTGCTGTTTCCATTTGCATTGTTACTGTAGGGGAACACCCATGTACATAGGCTCCATATTTCTCTTCACATATTCCATGTGCCTTCATTCTCCCCTATAAGATCACTTTTGTAGTGGAAATTTATGCATAAGCTGGTTCTAGACTTACAGATAGTGTAGTGTACACTATTGTACGTACATGTTTGATAGTTACCTTATTTATATGTGCTTGTAGCCTAGGATACGTACCATAGGTGGGAAGTTGGGAACTAGTGAGTTATATCTGTTGGCATTTTTTTATTTTTTATTACCAAATCATTTTGTGGTAGACAAAGGCGTAGGCTATTCAGTAGGCAGCTAAGCTTTTTTTTATCCCATCCCTTTGCTTGCTTTGTTTGCAATTTTTGCGAGTCGTTACTGAAGTTGCCACAGTCTGAATTGAGGTTAGCAGTGAGATGCTCAGTCTTGTGCTCTGGCCTGCAATAATTGGGTTAGTTATTTCCTTCGTGGTAAACTTCATACATTGCATGGCACACAAAAAGTTCACCTGTACATAAACTCTAAGATGACAGCCACTTGTACAGTCCAGCACGTTTTCGCCTTACACCAGTTCTGTTTCACAGGCATGGCTGGTTGGTGCGGCATTGTTGCATACGGTCTCTATGGCATCAAGAAACGGAAACAGCCCCTGGCCATGCACCTCATCCACACCCGAGTGATAGCGCAGGCTTGTGTGGTGGGCATGCTCACGTTTGGTGTTGGATACAAGATTTTCACTGATCATGTTTATCCTTATTTTATGGGTGATAAGACAAAGTCTATAGAAGGGCAACATAAGTAGGGAAATTTTAAGGTATTGACTATGACTCCATTTACACTCTGAAGTGTTGCTTGTAGTATATGGTAATATTTTTGATGAAATTTGTTCAGCAAGTAATATAATGGGTCATTATAGAAATTTGAATTATGCAGGACATATTTGGATCCTCTCTTGAATGTTGGTACAAGTCCATAACTGCAGTGTCCTGTCACATACCTACGGTACAGAGCTCTGTGTATGCAGCTTTTGTTGACAACTTCCTACATATTCCTTGACACAAGCTGTTAATGTCACACTCCTGACGGCACCTAGCTTACTCAAAGTGCACAGGTAGTTGGTTCCTGAAAATTGATTTGTATTTATATGCTGTGGTGATTGGAACGTAGCTCCTGTGAGGCATAGGTATTAGCTATGAGTTTCGACATTTTCTGCCTATTAGGAGGTAGCTTATTTACTGTAAGACTGATATGCTGCACACTCACTTTATGCAGATTTGGTAGAATGTTACCACTGTTCTTTGATTAGCTATTCATTCAATGCCGTTATGTAAACGCGCTTATAATTTCACGTATGATGCGGGAATATATGTCTATGGTGTTGCATGTAGCTAGCTGAAAAGTGATTTATTGATGTTCATGTAAATATTGTAGCTTAGAAGAAGTTAACTTATCAAAATATTTAACTGGAGTAAGGTGTTGTAATACCTAGATAAGAGAGGAAATGAGAAAAGAATCAATTTGAAAGGCTGCCAATGGTGTCGCATTTTTTTTTATGTCACTAAGCAGTACTTATGAAGCTGCGCTATATATTTTGTCTGTGTATGTGAGACCCAAGATGAATAGAGCAGCAGTTTGTTCTTACGTGACAAAAATAAATATTTGGGTGACGTCACTGCCTATCGCACCAGTGGTAGGTTTCCCCAATTATATTAGCTACATCTTCACCAGGAAAAGTAAACCCCACTAATTGGCCTTGATGTCTATAACAGCACGCAAGGTTTTGTTTTGGTGACGTGAAAAGAACATTACTTGTTTGTAGATACATCCTTGTATAATTAGCAGGAGGGTTTACTGTGATTTTACCTCTTGATTTTATCGACATTTGCTAATAGACTGGTAGTACTTAATAACTCGAAATTTAAGCTATTTCTCAAGGTGGTTCAACAAAAAAAAATTTGTTTCAGTAATGACAGTTACATGGGCGAGTGAATGCTCAAAGAGACAAGTTTCATTTTACTTTTGGAGAGTTAAAAATACTGGAAAGGTACCTACTTATGCAGCAAGGCCGTATAATTTATATTGCCTGGATATTTTAGTTTGAGGACCTACTGCTTTGTTCCAATAATAGGTTATTGTGTTACACTGCCGCTACTCTCTCGTAGCGCCATACTTTTTCTTTGGTATGATGAGATATGTCAGCATAGGGTATGTGCACCATGTATAATATGTGGTTGCTTATCTGTACAGGCTGTATTTCAACTCTCAAATGATGATATATAGAGAGTGCAGTCCCTACTTTTACCTCTGGAGACCCGTACATTATTTCGAGTTGTCATCCTTGGTGCATTGCAGTGAAATTTCTTACGTGGTGTAGTGCCCCGAAAGTTTTTAGGAAAGAGGTTTGCGTGTGTGTCAAGTGCTACGCTGCCTGGTTGCTTGCGTGGAAATTGAACGTTTGGCTGCATATAATATGAATGGTTTTGCATGTCTCGTGGGTGCTGCTGCATATGGCAGAAATATGCATGTTTGACGTGATCCCTTTTTTGTATTTTTTCTTCTCGTGGCTTGTAAGTTAGAGTGACGTTCAATTTGTCACCTGTTTCCTTTGTAAGCAGAGACGAGCTGTTAGGATAGGATGTTGTATGAAACACCTGCTAGCGAAATTTCTGATTGGAAACCACCGGTAACCAAAATCTCTTTGAAAACAGAAATTTATCCGGTCACTTTTATATTACAGTAATGGTGGTATACCGCGTTATTCATTGTCGTCGTGGCGTATACGTACCGATAGTTATATTTACCGCTTATTTACTTTAATTATGAACATTCAGATTTTGATAAATTTATCATTTAAGTAGTAGCTATACTGCATTATGTTCTGATATGTTGCGAGTCAATACCTACATTTAAAAAAGGAAACTATGTACTGTACAAAATAAATTGATGTGACGTCAGATTAACCAAGTCAGTTCATGGATTTATTTTCCCTATGCGCAATACTTTGCAAAAATTGAGGAAAGGAGTTCGTTTCATCGTGCTCTTAGACCTTCTTTCTCTTTTACTTAGGCCTATATACGCACTGATTTTGCATGGAAGAAATGCACTTGGAGTTTTATAATTCTTGCAGCGCCTGTCCTATGCTCTGCGAGAGTCGCGCATCGAGAGGTCCCTATTTTTTCCCTAGTCTTAGTTAACCCATTAGCTCTGTCCTTTGATACCTACTTCTTTATATTTACTAGTCGTTTTGGTAATCATTTTTTATTGCTCCTTCCCCCCTCCATGTCCAGTTTTCTTATTTCCTAGTACTTTTGTTGAGTTTTTGTGCTCTTTCTCTTTTTCTTTGGTTGTTTTGGCTTGCAATTCTTTTTCTTAGTAGGTATAGCTTGGCGCACTACATGCCCCTTGTTGCTTCATCTTTTGATCGCGGTGAATGCTGTGAGTATTGGCCCGTATACAGTATAAGTACTAAATTAGATTGCCTGCAACAAACGGACCAGTGGGCCCAAGAATATTCTTGTTGACGAGCCGTGGCCCAGGCTGAGTCCTGCTCTAAACTATATAGGTAATTACCTTTTTCGCATGGACAAACAAACAAATAATACACTGATGTCTAATGGAAAACCGTGGTCATTGCGAACACTGTGTAAGTATGATTAGCTGCTGCACAGATCGGTTGGTGTTCTGGGTGTTCTGTCACTTTACATTATGTTGGGTATGGATGATAATGAAACAAAGCTGCTTTGAGGGGATGTAACAGAAGTTAAGTCATTTGAGAGGGATGCTAAGCTAAGGAGGGTGCGGCTTCCAGTAGCTACTTGGCCAGACGATATTTGAATGTGGACTGGCGTGGCGGAGTGATTTCGTTTAGTCGTACGGTACCTTGGGGATGGGAGATGTTTTACGCCTTGCTTCCCGTCAGTAGCGCACTGTCCTCTTTCGACAAGTAGAATTGCGCCTCAGGGGATATAGCTACTGGTGGACATAATGCCTATTAGAGTATTTTAAGCATCTATAGGGCCTCAAGGGAACCTGAGTGGTTTTCCACAGGGGATATTGCATTTGACCACACCCTCTGATAAAAGTAGTTTATAAAGTTGGGTATTTTCTCTGTATCTATATCTTTTCCTGCTCCTAAGGTGGGGCCGACCTATTCCCCTGGGACCTACCTTCCCCCGTGCGGAGGGCCGCAGAAGGGGCTTTCTTCTGCTGTCCCGTCGTTTCTTTTTCCCTGTCTTTGAGATGGGTGCTTCGCGCCTTATTTCCCTGCCCATAGCAGCAGGCGTGACCGATTCGAGACAATGTAACTCTGAGCACTTGGCTTCGTCCGAGGTGTTCACCTCCTCCCCTGCTTGGAGCACACTTTATTGGGAGTGTGGGAGCATACTACTGCGACTAATGGAGATCATCTGAGTTTGCATTTAGTCTGTGACTTTCCGACAGAAAAGCAGAGGCGGGTGCATTGCTTGCAGCGCTGTTAACCCTTTTTCAATACAACTTTACTACTGAACATGTAGACAGTCGGCAGCCTTGTGGAGGGGGTGAAACCGAATTTGAAAGAGTCCCAGAGGAGGAGTTTTAAGCCACACAGGATGCTGCACTGCTCATATACTTGTCCCGACTTATTTTGAACATGATGACTGTCATGCTCGACAACCTGAAAGAGAGGTCTATTCCAAGTGTTCACCGGGAAGTAAGGGAGCCCCGCTGTTTGGATATCGTTGAATCAATTCAGGCAGATACTTGGACGTTTCTGTTCCTGCTGCAAAATTGTAGGCAAACGGCCGATGGTAGTAGAAATTTACCTCGGCTTTTTGATTGGGTTATAATTTTATGCTTGATATTGCTGCCTCATTTCTTACATTTGGAATACCAGTATGCTTTTAATACGAAAAGTAAATTTTTTTACTGATTTATCATTAAGACTTTGAGAAAAGAAGCTATCGTTTCAATTGAGATAAAAGATATTTTTTATATTCATAAGATCTTTAGGGGTTTTGTTCTCAGGATATTATGTGTCTCTTGTTCTTTGAAGTATATACCATAAAATCCGGAATTCCGCTTCTTAATATTATTACCACAATAGTACTTCAACTTGTCTCTGCTTTTGTAGCTCACTTGCGGTTTCAAGCTAGTTCAGACGACAGTCATATGAACGCGTTCTCTCCAAGGTGGTGGCTTTGGAATGCCATGTTCTGACCTTAAAACCGCCGCTGTGAGCCTAGCGTAAGATAGCAATTCACTTTGCGTGGCAAGTGTCACTAGGTAGAAAAGTTTCGGATGTTTCTTCAAAGTTGAAGTGCATTACAACATCGAAAGCTGTGTCCTTTTCTGCTGTTTACGCGGACCCAGCTACGCATTTGGACGCTGAATTGAGGGAAGTTCATTTAGCTGTGTTTTGAATCCGTTAACTCATAGCTACTGTCCTTTTTCTGGTTGGTACTGATAGTGCTCCATTTAGGAGAAGTGAAACCTTGATTCTTGCGTTAAACCTTTAACGTGCGGCTGAAAAGCGCTCTTGGAGATTCTGTAGCGCTGTGGAAGTTACCATAGGTATTGTCATTTGTCAACTAAAGGGTTAATAGACTAAGATGCACTGTTACGCACATGCTCCTGCGCTGTCGAACTGTTTCTTCCCAGCGCATAGCATACTCCTGCGTAATGTCCGCAGTACCTTCAATTTGCCATTCGACCAGCCTGTAGTCAAACACAGGAATAGTTCGGCGCGATATGGGCAGTGTGCCACTGAAGCGCTAGTAAAATTCCTACTACTACATTCGACCAGCAGACCCGATTGTCGCCAGGCTTTCCAGCCTGTAAGATCTAACCCCATATTAGAACTTAGACTACAACCAAACCATTTTCATCACACTTAGCCTCACGAAATTGTTAAAATGACTCCTACTGTCACAAATAACGCCATGAAACTAAAACTACAATAGTCCAAGGTTCCAAAACCACACATCACACTGGAAAACGACTTCTCGAAAGATCTAACCACATTATAGACCTTAGACTCACGTCAAACCATTTTCATCACACTGAACCTCACGAAATTATTAAAATGATTCCTACTGTCACAGATAACGCTATGAAACTAAAACTACAATAGTCTATGGTTTCAAAACCACACATCACACTGGCGGATGTGGATCTTCTGCTGCCAAGTAGGTACGGTACCTAACTCATCAAGGTTGGCACTGGTGGAGTGGGGGCATCAATTCGCACTGTATGGTTAAATGCATTCCTGTCTTATGTCACTCGTTCTGTCATTCTGGAGTAACAGTTACCATACTGTCATTCCACCCTGGGTTGCAATACCGTGGAGGAGGCTGTGTATACTAGTATTTTTGTCCGATTTCGGATTTTCCAACCGTATTTTCTTTTACGCCTTCATCCTCATTTTTTTCCTACAGGACTTATTTTTTCATGTACAGCGTGAACACATTTGAAGACTTGATGATCCCTCACTAATTATTATGAATTCATTAAAAGAAAAGCAGCTTGTAATTCATCCCGTGCTGCCAATGGGGTTTGCGGCCTCCTAGTTGACCTATTGTGAAGGAAAGGCTTGTTGCGACAGTAAACATGATAGCTATTGTTTTCATGTGGGCATTATGAAAAGAAACTATCCCTGTTATTTCTGAAATATAGTTTTTTTTACTATCGCAACAGTCGTTCTACGTATATTGAGGTGAAAATTTTTCTAGTTCTACGCCACCAATTTCGAGACCTCGCCTGTTATTTGAAACTTATAGCAGTGTTTGGAGTTCAACCCTTTGCGGTATGTAGGGTTGATAGAGCCGTGTCCCATTTTACACCTTTTATCTAACTTAAAATCCCATACTTTGGAATTTCATTGCCACTACACCTTCCTTTGGGATTTTAGATGAGCTGGAAATACCCTAAATCTTGACTGAAGGTGACTACGTACAGTCCAAGGTCAAGAGAGCTATTGCAGTTATCAGTGTTATCTTTTGGCCTATCTGCCTTGTGTTTCGCTCTGTCTGGCTATTTTGCGTTCGTGCTTGGGGACAGCGCCAGTTAGGTCTAATTCATTGCCCGGGTCTCTGCACCATAGGGACTCTTCCTTGCTTTGGGCGTCGCCGGCCGGTCATACTTCATCGTGACTCATTACCTTAACCGTATTCATACTATTAGGCTGTGTTGTTTGGATTCTTTATCCGATTGTATTCCTATGGCATAATAAAGTCTTTCTACCGAGCTACCATAACGTGGTGCAGATATCTTCCAAAGACCAAGAAGTTACTCGGTTTTTATTAATTGCGCATTGTAAGCCCTTGCAGTATTTTGTTCATTTATTGATAGGGATGTATGAAACATTGAGAAAGTGAGTTTTGGCACCAAAACAATAAGTTTCGAAGTATTGCAAACTATATGCATGTGCGTCTGGTGTCTCAGGCCCGCTTGTTTTGTCCCGATTTTTTAAACTCTTTCATTTTAGGACCTATGAAAACGTCTCTCATAGAAATAGCGTTCGTTAATTAAAAAAAAATTAAAAAATGAGCGTGCTACATCACCGACATTTCAGTTAAGGCTACTCTGAGTCGGATATTTTTGGAGTATAGGTAAGGAGTCGGACTCTGACACTCAATTCACACCCAAGAGTCGGAGTCGGACTCGATCTATCCGATCCCGCAACCCTTTCTTAAAACTCAATTTGGTGCCCAAATGTTGAGCCACGAGAAAAAAAATGCCCCTCCTCTGTGTTTTTGTTTTCTCAACTTTCTTGGGGCAAAATTTGCCCAGTTTTAGCTGTCTTCTGTCCCCGTTATGGTTGCTTCATTTAGATCCTTGTTACCCGTCCTTGGAGGCTCATGCATGTAATTTTAATAGTCCCAGGCTAATGGATTGGCGAACAACAGAAGAATCTCTTGCTCTATCGTAGCCCACTTTACCTCATTCTACGCTTTTGGCTGTAAAACATTAGTGTGCGTAATTTGTCTCTGATGAATTCTTCATCCTGTGTAGTGCAAAATGTTTACTCGCTAAATATTACTGTAGCTGCGTAGTTTAACAATGAGTGGTGAGTCTGATTCTGCCTCAGCCGACTACCGTCGGGTAATTCAAAATCTTCAGTGCTAGCTTTCTTGTGCACCGCGGGGGGTGGGAACCAACAAAAAAGCTCCTACTGTTGCTTTGAGTTTGGTTGCCGCAAGGGATTCTTACTCCCTCGGTCCCCTTCATGTATCTGGTCGTTAACTTCTTTCTGTTATGTTGGTTTTTACCAGCAGCCCTCATATGGGCGTGGGATCCTTCCTGAGAAGAGTAACGGCGTCGCCACGGTCCTGCAGGCAGGTGCCCTACCAGAGCTGGGTAACCTTGTATTAGTGGGTAACCTTGTAGAAGTTTGGCAGCTGAGTCTGAGTGTGGAACTTACTCCACCCGAGTACCAGTTAGGGGAAGAGGGTGCTGGATGGGAAGGAGTAATTAGCAGTGTCAACACCTAAGAGGATATCCTTACTTCCTCTACCCCGGTCAGAAGGTCTCATTCCCGCGAGCAGACCTATAGTGCTTTTCGGCAGGGGGTGTTGATATCTGGCGCAGCTTCTGTTGTGAGGTTAGTTTGTATGTTAGGCAGGTAGGTTTTCTGTATTCCGGCCAGAAGTAGCGCGCTGGCGAACAGAGACCTTCCCGGCAGAAATATCGATATAAAATATTTCTACTGAGCTTCACTGATATCAAGATAGAGATTATCGAGCATTACTGCTGGGGTCGTTTTCCGGGTGTGCACGTGTACCGTGGTTAAGCCAAGACTACAATAAAAATCCTAACTAAAGCACTCTGAGAGCGCATACCTCCTCCTGCCAAGGCAGTGTTACCGAAGAATTGAAATTGGTCCTAAACTTAATTTTTTGAAGATCCGTCTGTAACTTTTTGAGTTATGTTCTTACAACCATTAGTCAAATGGACAAGTCGATCATCACCAAAATTTGGGCATAGGTGCTTTTTAACACGTTCATAAATTCCTACACATTTCATAAAGATTCGTTTGTAACTTTTTAAGTTGATTTATTTCTAGGAAAGCGTAATTTTATAATTAGTAGTAGGACAAGAGCTGTAATTAGAGACATTTTCAAAACGTAGTAAATTCATTTTTATTTCAAGCTTTCGATTCTTCGTGAATCATCTTCAAGAAAACAATTGAGACCGTTTGAGATCAGTTGAAACAATGTACTATTTCAATGTATCGAATATACCACAACATATTATTCTCAGAAGTTTGTCACTTTAAAATAAAAAGTCCCCAAGCCTGAACGATCAAGCGTCTTCTTCTGAATTTTTTATTTAAAGTGATAGATTTCTGAGAATAATATGTTGTGGTATATTCGATGAGAATAATATGTTGTGGTATATTCGATACATTGAAATAGTACTTTGTTTCAACTGATCTCAAACGGTCTCAATTGTTTTCTTGAAGATGATTCACGAAGAATCGAAAGCTTGAAATAAAAATGAATTTACTACATTTTGAAAATGTCTTTAATTACAGCTCTTGTCCTACTACTAATTTTTGAGTTATGTTACTGACAAACATAAAAATAAAGTTGAGATAAATAAACGAACGGACAAACATCAAGACAAAAATTTGGCCACGTACCTAGTAAAAGCCCCAACAATTCATACAAAGTTCATAGAGATCGGTTTCTAATTTTTTGAGTTATGCTAATGAGAAAAAATAAAGTTAGACAAATGAATCTTCACTAATTATTAATCATCTGTTGCTTCTCCTAGCATACCTAATAATCCCTGTAAATTGCGTAAAGATCCTTGAATAACTTTTTGAGTTATCTTTGTGACAGATAAAGAGACAAACAAATTCAACAAAAACCTAACGTCCTTGGCTGAGGTAGCTAATGAAAAGTAAGTACATCTACCCAACCTATAGCGGGGAAAGTAACGCCGCTAGTGAGACTGTGTAGATTACCTTGGCAGTTACTATACTTTCAGAATATATCTATGCCCACTTTATTTCTTTGCTTATTTTACTCCTGCTGAGCTTCATTCTCTACTTCGTCTCTGACTTCGTGTTCTCGTCCGAGGCTATCTTTTTCATACGAGTTTTCCTCTTCTCTGGATCTACTACACTGTAACTGTATTTCCTATATAGCTGACATTCAATCAATCATTGTTCAGTAGGTAGGAAGCTTATTTGAACCTGGAATAGGTATATTCATTACGAGCTGCTAGAAAGTGCAGAGCACTGTTTTGGGCTCCCGGATGCATCTAGACTTGGCAAGCAGAGACAATGCATCCAATAAGTCTACGGACTATTGTTCTAACGATTCACGCGTGCTGCGTCAGGCAGCATTCTCGATAATGGGTTGATCTTTTTTTTTTCGTTGCCTTCTCACCGTGCAGTAATTTAGTGCGCTAAGAATATACTCAGCAGCAATATGGCCGATACCGACCGCTACGATTTGGTGGTGTACGGCGCCACGGGCTACACGGGCCAGTATGTGGTGGAGGAAGTAGCGCGCGTCGCTCACATGGAGAAGGAGCAGCTCAAGTCCAGCTCAGACACGGTCAAGTGGGCTGTCGCCGGCAGGAACAAGGAGAAACTCCTTAAAGCTATTGACGAGGCTCGCAAGGAAACAGGTACGTGATCTGTGTTGGGCCACCGTACTCTGCAATCCCATCAAGTTCGTGTATCCACTTCACGAGTTCGCTATTACCTGACCTTAGATCGTGATATTGCGGAATAGGTTCATAACAAATTAACAATTCGAATAGAGTGTAATGAGGCAAGTATGCCTCCTCAGGGGCTTATATGTAGCTTGATTCAAATTGGATAACTGGCAGTAGACGGACCAAAAGGCTTCTTCTCTGAGAGTAGCCGGAACTCACGCTCCGGCCCTCTATGAGCTATTGCCATTATGTCTGAGTCCTTCAGGCATGTGAAGAATAAAAAGAAAAAGTAATGAGCCATAGTGTTATGTTTGCTCATCCCTTGTTATGAGGGGCAGTGATCTCATGAGGACTCGGCAGGTTACCGTAGCCCTAGCTAGGCCTTAGAAACGTCTGCCTTTAGTGCCCGCTTTACTTCCGTCCGAATTCATACCTCTACTAATCTCACTTTTCTCTATTCTTCCTCGTCTTTCCCGACATGCTGGTTCCATGCGCCTTGATTCTGTGTGGAAACACCTTCATGCATGGGTTCCCCGGTTCTATCGACACACTACGTATATGTCATTTGTTTCTCCCTTGGTTGAATCGGCGTTGCAGTGGAAGCAGAAGCTTAAACTATTTCAGTATGATCATAGAGTATTAATAACTGGAGGAACAGACTTCAGTTGGTCGTGACGTCACAGCCCAAGCGAGGCTACAGCCTATGACGTGCGCTTCAAGTTAGAAGTAGAAACAGAGTTTACCCAGTATGGCTGATGTCTAACCATTCATTAACGTTAAAAATGCAACGTGTGTAAAATTCTACTGACATAACAATTGCAATTATTTATATGTTTCTAAAGTATTTCCATGAAATAACGTAAAATACAGTCCCCAAGAACAAGATACTTATAAGAAAAATAAACAAAACGACAAATTTGAGAAGTAAAACTACTGATGAATCAATCATGTTTATCATCCACTCATCCGAAGTGTTGTAGGGCATTGTCAAGGCCTCAAAATGTTTTGTTTACCGTCAAATCAGTTTTCCTCTGCAAGTGTCACTAGGCAGCTTTGGTGTAAGCTGAAACTCAGAAAATAGTGCACTTTGCTGCAATTTCTAGAGTTTTGTAACATATTCGGACAAGTGGATGAGATGAATGACGTGTGAACTCGCCTTAATTAAGAATATGTTTACTATCATTCTTTCCACTGAAGCTATATCAAGCCAGCAGTTTGCTTCAGCAGCACGACTGGCTTAGCTGCATTGTATGAAGAAACATACCTATTACTAATGGGCCTAAATACAATACTTATAAAACAGACTTAGGCCTACATTGAGCTCTTACTAGAACGTTTAGGTTGAGCAGAATAGACGGTAATATCAATGATATAAGTATAAGCTTCGAGCGAATTTCCGACGCTTGGTCCGCTGTGACGTGGACCCCGATCGTTATTTTTCCTTGTATGCTTGTCTGTTCCACTTGTTATTATTACTCCCTGACTGAGGGAGAGTTCACATGTCATTCATCTCCACGCGTTCGCTCAAATTGGTGGACGCGACACATTTTGTTGATGGAAGCAGGTGCGGCGAACGCGCGAGACTGAAGGATGTAACATGTCTGTTTTCTCAACGCGCTGCACCGTTCAAAATGCAGTAAACAAATCCTTTAAATACTGAGTTTATCTTCTGTAGCGTTCACTGATCATGAATAAATCGATACATAACTTTTTCGTCTTCACTTTGATGGTCAGAATCACTAGAATCTCGTATAAGGCCAAGTTCGGACGTCATCCATCTCAACGCGTTCGCTCAGACTAGTGGACGCGGCGCGTTGAGTTGATTGAAGCAGCTCCGGCGAACGCGCGGGACTGAAGGATGAAGCATGTCCATTTTTTCAACGCGCTACTTCATTCAAGTTTAAAAAACAGAATCTATAAATACTGAATTCATCCGCTGTAACGTTCTCGGATCATGAACAAGTCGATAAAAATTCTTTTTTTGTCGTCACTTTTATATTCAGAATCAGTGTAATCCCATTTAATACAAAAAAGCCCGAAAATTTGTAAAATCACGGACGCCATCTTTGTTTTGACAAACCAGCTGATTGCAGTGTGTTGGTTCCACTTCTGTCGGTTTACCAGTCTATAGATATTCTAGAAATAGGGTGTTCCACTTGAAGTCAGGCTATGAGATTCTGGGATACGAATGTGACTTCAAACAGACGCAAAATATAAAGAAAGGGGGAAGAAACAATGTCATAGCTGAACGCGCGGCGTCAGTCATTTGAACAAGAGACGCTTCTCCGTGTAGACAGCGATAGTAAAAATTGACACTCAGATCGTGTTCGTCCACCTGATGTAACGCGTTGATATGATAGCGTGTGAGCTCGCCATGAGTAGGTATGATATAATAAGCTGGTATGTAGCCGGACCCGTCTCGTGCGTGTAATATAAGATTGTCTTGCTGCCCAAGCTGTACGAGACAATTTCTTTCGTTCTATAGATAGATTTGCTTGACAGGTTTACCACTGGAGAAAGTTGGTGTAATCGAGGCCAACGTGACGGACGAAGCGTCGCTGAAGCGCATGGCTTCACAGGCCCGTGTCGTCATCAACTGCGTCGGTCCGTACGTCAAATACGGCGAGCCCGTCGTCCGGAACTGCATCGAGAACGGGGCCAGCCACGTTGACATTTCTGGTAAGTTTCGCTTGTGCTCCTGTATTCTTTTTTATTGGTAAGGGTAAACGTGGCAGACAAGGGTCTTTGCATGCTTGCCTGTTAGGGCTGCTGCACACGGGCCACAGAAGTTGCACAGCTAGCCACCAAGCAGCACCTCCATTTCCGTTCCCGCAAGCACGCGTGCTTCGGTTTGTGCACGGTTATACTGCAATAAATTTATTTAAATCTCAGCTTTTTCTACAGTTTCTACGTAACTACCGCCAGCGCCACTTGGTAGAGTTTCGAATATATATAGATATCTTTTAATTTTAAGTGCGTGCCCAAATACTTCAAGGTGAAGTCACGGCTACAACTGCGTAATTGGACTGGTAGTTTGAGTGCTGTGAAAAGAGAACACCTGGGAATGCAATGTGCAACTGTTAAGGGCTATGGCCTCTACGCCTCTTTAGCGGTAATATCTCTGTACCATAGCACCAAATTCTCAAATGATGAGAACGCACATTCTGTAATGGCTAACTTTGGAGCACTTGGAATAACTCGAGAACTGAACAAGTAGACGATAAAAACGCGCCCCGATGTGCAGTCGGCAGCTGCTGGAGCGCTCGTTCCTGTGTATGTAATTCGTCTTGGTACTTTCGTTTGTCTGAAAGGACGCGGTAATATTACTCCCCAGCTGCGGTCTGGAAGATAATAAGCATAAATAATTGCAATTCAAGTGCGTACACTTGAAAAAATTAACGATCGCTCTCAGTTCCTTGGTCCACAAAGGCGCTCATTTTCCTTTTACCAATCACCCCTTTACCAAGCGTTTACTGGTACCAAATTATATTATTGTGTTCATCTTTGGTGAAGGGATACTGTGTGCTAGGGACAAGGATTTGATAACTGGAATACAATTTCCC
>LQNS02278180.1:22093722-22117228 GCA_001587735.2 Parhyale hawaiensis | reverse complement strand
CTCCTTAATGCTTCCTATTAATGTAGAATGAGACGTACTTTGCGCCCTGGCGGCGCACGAGCCTGTGGATAACCACGGGAATAATTCGGCGCGATATAGGCATTGTGCCACTGAAGCGCTAGTAAAATCTTCACTACTACTACTACTACTCCTTCTTCTTCGGCTTGTTTTGCTCTCCCGTTGTTCTTGTAACGCCCTCGGTTTACAGTTAGTCCGTGTCGACTTCTGTTTGCATTTTGTAAACGCAATCATGCTGACGTGGACTCTTCTGTTGAAATCCTTTTTACAAGAACCGACGTGATTTTTTATGGCCTATTTTCATGAACTTTAGAATGAAAACTGATTGATTGACATGGACTGTCATGTTATTCCCAGGCGAACCAATGTTTCTTGACGGCATGCAGCTGAAGTACAACGATCTCGCTATGGACAAAGGTGTCTACATTGTCGGTGCCTGCGGATACGACTCCATTCCTGCTGACGTCGGCATGAATTTCTTGAGCAAACAGTTCCCTGGTGAGAATGGAACGATCTCTTGGTAAATCTATATCTTCCTCTACATATTATCTTAGCAACTTCGGCTATTTTATTATGTACAATAATACCTTTTGATTTATAACTCATTCAATGCAACAGCACAATCTGATAAAATTTTTGGTTTTTCATGCAACGGCATAACCCGATAATATTTTTTTCTTGCTACAGCGCAATTTTATGAAACTGCAGCTTCTTGATGCCGCAGTACAACCTGATGACCTTTGTAGATGATGAATACTGAAAACTATACTCCTCATTTTGAGTACTCTGCGATGGCGAAAGATATACCGGTAGTGACTATTGGCGAGGTCGATATGACATCATTGTGGTTGCAGTTGGCCCGAGATCTTAACCTCGCACTCTATGTTTGCCTTACATTTCGAACTCTGTATGAAATAACTGTGGGTGTTGTATCAGGCACGAGATCTTGGCGTATTCATGTGTCTTTCGCTAACCTTTCTGAGGTCTGTGTCAAGTCGTCGCGGGTACTGGGTACGAGATCTTAGCCAACTAATAGCTTATGTTTGGTTCACGTTCAGGTGGTCTGAATTCGGTGGAGATGTACACCGGGGTGACAGGGCCCGCGGCACCGGTCCACACCGGCACCTTGGAGTCCGCACTTGGGGCGGCCGCTGATGACAGCGCCCACAAAAGAATTTTAGACCTGCTCTTCCCCACGAAGCTGCCCGATCCTCAGTATCCTCTTGCTGCCAGGTGAGATGATTCTTAGCCGAAACAGAAGAGCTACTGTAAAAAACTCAGGAACTGCAGGCTCGCACAACAGTGTATTTATTGAGTCACGAACAGGGCAAAACCCATGTTTTTTTAGTTTAAGCCAAAAGCCATGGTATTTTTGGTTTAAACCAAAAGCCATGGTATTTTTGGTTAAACGAAAATACCTGTGTTTTTTTTATTTGTTTATTTTTAATATTTCGTTGTTTTTCCTAGTTCTAGGAATTTCATCCAACAAATATTTGAAAGGTTTTCTACTTTGTAAACGTGTAGTTAGCCAATCATCATCAATCTTAGTCGCTTCATTTCAACTTCCTATTGTAGAAGAATTACTTTAAGAAAAGGGGTTAAGAAAAATCAATAAGCAAAGTACCTGTATTTGCCATGGCTACATTTAACATCCAAACTGCAGAGAAGCTATGAGTTATAATTATTGCAATATGAAATCCTTTGAAAAACTTGAAAACGCTTTCCCAAATTACAAATACAACTTGGCAGATCTAGCTAGCTACTAGGTAATTAAAAACATACTATGAACTGAAGAAAGTGAAATAGCCATAAAATCATTTGAGAAACTTAAAAATACTTTGAAATACAAGAAAACTCTATAGAAATAGCTAGCTACTAGCTAATTAAAAGCAGAGTATTACACTAAAGAAAATTATTGGCTTCATGCCTACATCCTTCTCATGAGCTCACTTGCTATCTAATAGCAACTTTAACTATTACTGCTAATTTTCAGTAGTTGCTAGCATACCAGAATATAATTAGAAATGCAGCTCTGAAGTGAAATAACACTAAATTCAAGAGGTTATATGTTTTTAATAAAAAATTACAATAAATTGGCCCTAACTGTCCTAACAGTCAAACGGATGCCTAAATAGAAACACATTAACTCATCTTTTGAGTTGTGTAAATAAAATTTTTAATCATTACTAGAAGTAAAACTGTTTATTTCGCAATATTTATCAATAAAAACGAAACAAATTGAATAAAAACTAAATAAACAAAAAACCACGTGATTTCGGTTGGTTTAAACCATGGTTTTTATTTGATTTAAACCCGCCAACCCTGGTCACGAATGAAGCACCTCAGTGGCTCACGCTCGGAAATTTTGAACAGTTCGTTCATGGTCAAATGGCAAACGTCTTCGGGGGTATATTCTGACGGGCTCTTTTCTTGTCACAAAATATTTTGGGCGTCACGCACCGAAAGTTCCTTAGGCTAGCTCTTTTTCCGCAGAAGGTGTTGCAGCTTGCCGCAGTTCCTGCTGACCGAGGTTAGTTTTGTTCAAGTTAGGCAGGCTCTCAATACTTTCCCTTCTGTTTCTGGAGGTGGGCCGCTGATCGAGGTGGCCGACATATTCCCGCTTCTTCTACTTTCTCGTATTTCGTTTCCATCCCTTGTGCGGCGTAACTGAGCGAAAGCGTTCTGCCGTGCCCGGGGTTAGAAATGCACAACTTGCGCCTTTTTCCTGTCGTTTAGCGCCATAAACACTTAGAATCTGAGCCCTACCGTACCGGCAGAAAAGCCGAGACAGAAATCATTGATAAATTATAATTTGAAACGAGACTTACTTCGCGCACTAGTGGCGCTTGAGTTTGTGTTAAACCACAGTAATAGTTGGGCGCTGTGTAGACATTGTGTCCCTGGTGCTCTAGTAAAATTTGGTACTACTACTACTACTCAAATGACAAACCACATTCGATTCTCAAACTTTGCAAAGTGAAAAAGAAAAAGCGACATCTGAAACAGACTAATGAAAAATTAATATAAGTTTACGTTACGTCCAGTGTTTATAACTGAGGCATTTTTTTTTCATGATCTAGCATTCATTTCTGTGTTTCTGTGGTAGGTTACTTTGCCGAGCACGATGTGCCAATGTAGCCAGAGGCTGGCAACTGCAACCACCTAAGCCTAGTTGTCGTTCAGCCGCAAAAGCAAATATGCTGATGCCCCCTGTCTCTGACGTGTCTCTTGTCGCTAGGACTTCAGACGCCAGTCTCTGAACATATCAAGCGTACAAACTTACCTCTGTGGCGCCAAGTGCTCAGTAACTCCACTGTCGCAATAGCGCAATCTGGACGACTTGCTGTTTGACTGCTACTGTAGCGAGACAGGAGCTGGCTGAGCTGTCGGGTGAACAGTGACGGCTTTTGTCCATCTCGATCCGAGTGTGCGGGTAATGCTGCCAATGCCTTTGTCTGGGTTCCCTGTTCATATAACTGATCTTCCGGGAGAGGTCGTGCTCTGCTGCAGGTGCAGCTGAGATTGTAAATCCCTCGGAGCGCGGATTCTTGTTAATCTTGAGCATTTCCATTCTTTCGTTCAGATGGCCACTTCACTACAACAGCGACGTGCAAGCCTATGGCATACCGTTCATCTCTGATGTATGTACCGTGAACAGGACTCAGCGGTACCGTCACGACGTACTTGGTCAGCTGCCGGTGCAGTTCAAGCAGTACTTGTCACAGGATCGCTTCTGGCCTGCCTGCGGTTTCACTCTCGGCCTCGCTTACTTCTTCGGTATGGGATCTTTCAGTTGGACGAGGAACCTTGTTCTTAAGGTAAGTTTTTGTGTGCATTGCTTGTGTGTCTCGTCCAACAGACGAGCAGTGAATTGAAGGTGGAAACCCCGTAGTAAAATTTTACTCGCCTCGATCTGTGTTGGCGTAGATTACATTGCCGGGGTGTATGTTCAGTCGCCTTCATCTGCTGGTATTCAAGTCCTTCTTAAATTTCTTCAGTGGTGCTGTTGCCTACAGAGCCAGTTGATGCTGCCTTTCAGTTTTTTCTGTTTCCCAACACCGGAGGTGTTTTTGTACTATTATCACAGTCAAGCTCCTTGTTGATCACATTTGGAGATTCGGCATTATATCCACGTGGCATACAGGTGCTTTCGGTTGAAATGCTTGCCATGTCAATACAGGTTCGAAAGCCGTGGCTCATTTTGGATGGGCCGCAATACCCAGTCTCGTTCGGTTACTTTAGAGCCACCAGCGAGTGTAGGGGCTATCTACATACTAAGGTGTGAATGTCACAGTATAGCATCTCGAATATATGAGTCATTGTTTAAAAGCAATGGCGTTTCCAGTTTAGTTCATACCCAAGTGCATTATTGAATGTATTGATAGATTGGAGATATATCGACAATTTCCAAAAACTAACTAAATACATAGATTATAATCTGTTCAAACCCTTGTGGTAGGATGGCGAAGGCTTGTACCCTCCCACTGATAATGTTAACCATTTAACCCTCAGTTTCTCTCACAGAACACGTGCCCGAACGACTTAAGTGAGACTATTTCTATCAATACGGGTTTCGTTTTGGTCTTTTAAGTATCTACTGTCTGCTGAATCCTAACTAATTGAGTACTGCGTTTTGAGATACCTTCAGTTGCGAAAGGCTTCTTGATAATGGTATGTGCAGGTACTTTTATTAACGACAGTGTTAGTTACTGCGGCAGCAATAACGGATCTTGCGAAATGGCTAGCTAATAAACCAGTGATTGCCTGACTCAGTTATCTACGCTCCACCAGTGAAAACGACTTGATA
Source organism: Parhyale hawaiensis (assembly GCA_001587735.2). Lineage (NCBI taxonomy): Eukaryota > Metazoa > Arthropoda > Malacostraca > Amphipoda > Hyalidae > Parhyale > Parhyale hawaiensis. Next base: position 22,112,403 of record LQNS02278180.1, on the reverse strand, counting down.
CACGCGGACTCCCTGCCATAAAGATGGCATTAACTTGCAAGTTATGCCCCTCAGGGGGCATAGGATGGTTCATAGGGTTACTTTAGTCAGGTTCGCCCATTCTATGTTATGGAGCCCAGCGACCCCAAGGGGCTCGTCTAGGTTACCAATAGCTAGGGCTTCGGGACTTCTGTCTTTCGTGCCCACTTTGCTTCCATCCATTTTCATACTCCTACTTCTTTGTGCTTTATTCTGATTTTCCTCTTCTTTTCCGACTTACTAAATATTTGGATGCTCGTTGATCCGGTGTGGGAACACCTGTGTGCATGGGTTCATTTCTATCGTCATACTATATGTCCCTTGCTTCTCCCTCTGTTACATCGTCATTGTTATGTAAAGGGAAGGGAGGCTTAAAGTATTAAATAATCTAATCTGCAGATGATGCACGGAATCACCACAGTATATTTCTGTGGATATTTATAATGTCATTTTCGTGCTAAAAATATGATCATGTGAAATTACTGCTAATCTAATGCATTGAATTTTCACATGCCTATAACTCTCATGAATCTATTTTAAACTTTTCTCAAATGACTTCACATTGAACTAAAGGAATCTTATGTTGCAATCATCGTTATTCAGAAAAAACATAACGTTTTCTATGATGAAAGAAGTAACATTAAGGGGAAACTCTGACATATTTGAAGTCAAAAACACTATCCTAAGGCAAATTACAAATAATGAAAAAAAGTCGACACTAAACTAAAATTAAAATTGGACGTTTCGGGAATTTTTTATGGAATTTTTTCCCATCATCAGAAATTTTGGATAAAAACTATTATCGATGCCTAACAAAATTTTAGTTATAGATGACTCAAGTTTTCAAATCTGTGAGCAGGGTGGGACCTAAATGGCCTAAAGCTCTGTACATTCGCTCTTTAGACTAAAGCCCATGACCGAGCTTTTTTCCTCCGACGGTACATGTTCTTTTCTCTCCGCCCTAGAATCTCCATCGCCATATATCCAACAAAACCTAGCCTCAATATACTGACTACAGCTGTTCCACTCGTCACAACCCATGACTGACACTTGTTTCTCCGACTGCACTAGCCCGCTTTCCTCCGCTTCCCTTACCATCCGACGCTTATATAAGAACCCTATAGCACACCATGGTCAGTCGCCCTTTAGGTCCCACCCTGCTCACACATTTCAAAACGTAGGTCATCTATAATAAAAATTTTGTTAGGCATCCTTTATAGTTTTTATTCAAAATTTCTGATGATGGAAAAAAATTCCCGAAACGTTGAATTTTTATTTTAGTTTGCTGTCGACTTTCTTTTCATAATTGAATTTTCTTAATAAAAAGAAATTATGTTATATTTCTGTCATGGGAAAACACAGAACGCTGTCTTCCCCATGTATTTTCAACCTCACTGAAAATGTAAATAAACTTAATTAAAACTTAACGCAGTAAAAACTGCAAGAGTGTAAATCTCCGATTCCTCTAGTAAGCAAAATACGCTTCTTACAAAAATATTTCAGCAATATTGCTATTACTTTAAAAATCTTCAACGTACTCAATATAAGACATTCATTTTACCACACAAAATTTATGAACGATTTAACAAAGCAAGTAATAACAAAACTATAAAATTCAAGACATTGATTTCGCTATACAAGTGTAGGAACGATTCCAGAATGATTGGACAAAAAACAGCTCTACCGCAAATTGACAAAGCCAAAACAGATACACAGTGCCTAGACATAAGTATTTGCACAACTCTATTTTTTATGTATTTTAAAAAGTTTAGGGACTGCTTTAGGATAATTAATACAGGAAGTTTATAAACATATATATAATAGAACATTTAAACAGAACAGTTAAATGTGCACTTATAACAAGAAAATTTAAAACACAAGCAAAAGTAATGAGGGACCAAAGAAAGTTATGACGTTCGTACTTGGTGGTGTGACCTTTATTGGCAATAACGGCATGGAGACGATTGTTATAGCTGGAAATTAACTTTTCACATTCACTTAATGGTATTTTTTTCCATTCTTCCATGCAGAAAACCTTTAATACAGTAAGGTTTTTGGGACACCGTTTGTGGACACCAGATTTAAAAAGACGCCACAAATTTTCTACTGGATTAAGATCCGGTGATTGGCTAGGCCATGGAAGAACATTTAATATCTTTTTTTTGAAACCATTCTTTCGTTAAATTCTCAGTATGCTTGGGGTCGTTGTCTTGTTGGACGGTCCACCTGCACCGTCCGTAGAAGTTTTTGGCACTTGAAGGCATCTTCTTCTCTAATATCTCCCTGTACATGAAACTATTCATCTTGCCATCAATGATATGAAGATCCCCAATACCATGGGCAGTAAAACAACCCCACACAATGATGCTGCCTCCTGCATGCTTCACGGTGGGGATGGTGTTCTTGGGGTCATAGGCAGTGCCACGTTTCCTCCATACATGCCGAGTTTCGTTTCGGCCAAAAAGTTCTATTTTAGGTTCGTCAGACCGTATAACCCCTTCCCAAAACTCATTCTCTTTGTCCAAGTGGTCTTTTGCAAATGTTAAGCAGCTCTTGACATGTTTTGCTGTAAGAAGAGGAGTTTTGCGGGGAGTGTAAGAATGAATGCCAGTACGGTTCAATTCCCTAACAATAGTTTTCTTGCTGACATGCAGTCCCTGAGACGCCAGTTCACTCTGTCAGACTGAAGGTCAACATGAGTTGTCATGGGGTCATTAGTCACCTTACGTAGCATGTAGCGCCGAGGACGACCCATGATCTTACGCGGAGCTCCAGCTCTTGGCAGGTTGGAGACCGCCTGTCACTTGATGTTTGCGGACTATTGCTCCAACCGTTGAAAAAGGAACATTAAGACGTTCTGCTATTACTCTATAAATTGATCCCTCACTACGAAGTTGAATTATCCGTTTACGATAAGCTTCAGGGATTTCTTTAACTTTGGGCATTGTAGTGAGAGTGTGCGCGACTTCAGCGAGGTCTAGAGAGGTAATGATTGCGCCAGCTGTAGTTTGTTTACATTGCATTTGTTTCGAGACGTTTCGTGAACGTTCTAGAATAATTTTCAAACTAATTTATTCAAATTATACTATTAAATATCAAAGATTTAACATCATATTTATTTTGGTCAAATACTTTTGTCCCTCATTACTTTTACTTGGGTTAAATTTTCTTGTTATAAGTGCACATTTGACTGTTCTGTTTAAATATTCTATTATATATATGTTATATAAACTTCCTGTATTAATTATCCTAAAGCAGTCCCTAAATTTTTTAAAATATATTCATAAATAATAGAGTTGTACAAATACTTATGTCTAGGCACTGTAAGTCACTGAAACTCCCGACAGCTCCACATACGGTAATAGTAAAACACTTCCGCGATGGCTTAGAAACCCCAGTAATGCAGGCTCCGCAAGTCTGGCAATGCTCTCGCAAGGAGAGGCGATCCCCGGCACCAGCGCCTGCAAGCGCAGCACTGACATTTCACAACCGCGGGTAAGCAAGGCTCCATCGTACACACATTAAATACTGCACTGTGTTAGTACTAACACAAGTCTTTATTAAGGCTTCTGAAACACACGAAATGAAACTTACAAGGTATAGTGCCGGGTTCTGGAGCGCAAGGTAAAGCAAGACGTGTCTGAACGAAGGTTGGCAGAAGATTAAAATGCAGTAGTGTCTGCTGCCCGCTAAAAACTGCAACATATATCGGAACATAAGCGAATCAAATTCTTTATCTTCACAAGCCGACCTCAGACGGTGGGATGTACGGAAATTCGGAAACCCATGGCGCTAAGCCATGACAACTTCAACAAAACCTATAGTTTTATATATATAACTTAAAAGAATTTATTAATTCTTATCATCATTGTTATAACAGCAATAAACTTGCCAATGAAGCATCAAGCGTCATGAACCAGTAGGGGTCCGTGCTTGGACCATCAGGGGGCCGTAGGCTCATATGCACCCTCAAAGGAAAACACTGTAATAGACAAGTGATGTTTGACTACACCCTCCCCTGGGAAACAAACTCGCACTGGTTCATGCGCAAGTTATAGGCCAATTTGCCTCTGAGGAGTAAGTACAGTTGCAGTCGACCCCGGGTCGCTAGGAACTAGCTATGGCGCTTATAGTAGAAGGGTCAACGGCCTGCACCTCCCCCTATCCGAAGGTAAGTACCCCCGCGGTAGCTATGCACACGAGGCAAGTTTGCTGATTTATCGCACCGAGCGCCATACAAAAAGATCACTCACCTGGCGTGGGGATCGTCCCCGGGACCTACAGCACAACTGTGCAGCACGCATTGTCCGCTGCTACCGTGGCTAATACTACTTCCATGATTCTTACAGTATCCCGAAACGATGACCGGCGGATTCTTCTCTTCCGCTGGCGCCAAGCGAGAGGAGCTAAAAAAAATGAGCTTCGAGGTGACACTCATTGGCAAAGGCTGGAGTGAGGCCGTCACGGACTCCATCCAGCGAAACACTCCACCTGATGCCACCAAGATGCTCAAGGTGGGCTGCTTCTGTTGAATGTCTCACAGCTGTCCCCGTGCCCGGTCTTCCTCCATACATGGGTTCAGTATTTTGTATGGCACTCAAAAGTATTTGTAGTTCCTTCTTGACCCTACGACCCCTGGGGCAAACCCGAGTACCTTTTCCACAGGAGACGTTGCATCTGGCCACAGTTCCTGCTGACGAGGTTAGTTTTGTAAAGTTGGGTAGGTTCTCCATTTCTGTTCCGCGAGGTGGGTTGTCGATCGAGATAGCGCACCTAGTCCGCGAGACTTCTCCCATCTCTTTCGTGTGGAAGGCCGTGAAAGAGGCCGACCACTCGAGTGTCTCTTACTATGCTTTGCGCCTTGTTTCCTGCCCGTAGTAGCGCACGTAGGCCACGCGACAAATTATGTGGCATTTAAATACTACGCACTCATCTCTGTTGGAACTCCTGAGTTGCGGCTACGGATGTTAAACAAAGTTTATAACTAACTGTTCCTTCTTGATCACATAAAATAATTAATCAAATGCATAAACTTGACAAAAAATTTGGGTCATGCTTTAATCGCAACTTTATTAAAAATTTAAAAGCAAAGACAAGAGTTGATAGAATCATCATATACGTATACTGTAATTGTAAACGTTTCGGAGTCCAGCTCCATCATCAATTCAATTCTGAATGTGTAGAACAATGAAGTATTTTAGGTAATGTAATCGCACTAAACACAGTCTAGCGAACCTGACTAAATACAGTTACGCTCAACAAAATATTAATATAGAGTTTAAAATCAAGAATATGCACACATGTAAAGAAAATAGTCAGGACCACAAAAAGGGAAAAAGAAGTTTCCGTAGCCGGTATGGCAAAACGCAACCCAAAGGCATTCTATAAATATGTAAGGGAAAGAAGACTCGAAAAAGAAACCATAAGTCCGCTCAAAAGACCTGGCGGTGAAATAATCAATGACCTAAGAGACAAAGCCACGATCCTGAACGACTATTTCACCTCTGTGTTTTCTATTGAAAATGTTGCGAATATCCCTGAACCGACACCGATGCAAGTTGCTCCCATACACACTTGTGTTTTCGCGGAGATTGAAATCCTTCAAGAGCTAACCCACCTAAATGTGTACAAATCCACTGGCCCATATAATCTTACTACCCGTGTACTACGGAAAATGGCTCCAGTCATCATGAAGCCACTGCTCGAAATAGTTAATCGGTCTCTAAGAGCGGCAGAAGTTCCGCAAGACTGGAAACTAGCTAACGTGATACCGATACATAAGAAGGGGGATAAGAAAAGCCCCAGCAACTATCGACCAATCAGTCTTACATCGGTTGTCAGCAAAACCATCGAACGCCTCTTGAAAAAGCTAACCACTTATCACCTGAGGATGCAGCAGCTCATATCCGACACTCAGCATGGCTTCCGAAATGGAAGAAGCTGCTTGACAAGCCTACTGGGCTTTTTCTCAAAAGTTACAGATATTAACGTTGAACCAAAAGGTGTAGGCCTTGTGTATCTAGACTTCCAAAAGGCTTGTGACAAAGTACCCCGTCAAGGCTAATGAAAAAATTGGAAGCCCATGGCATCCAGGGAAACTTTTTACGCTTGTTAGCACACTAAATCAAAAAATAATGAATCCTTATGAAATTTATAGGGATTGTTAGTAATATTGAAAGACATAAATGATCGAATTTTGGTGCAATTCGGTTTGTTCGTTTGTATGTTTGATTCATGTTTTTCATAACGTTTGTTAGCTCTATAACTCAAAAAGTTATGAACGGATCTTCGAGGAAATTGCACAAGCTGTTGCTACTATCAAAAGGCAAAAATGATTAGATTTTGGATTTATACTAAGAAAATTATGATATCAGAGCCAATTTGAATTTTTTGCTACTGTTGCCTCGCTTGGCGGAGGTATGCGCTTTCAGAGTGCTCTAGTTTCACTGTGGAGTTTGAAAGTAACAGACACCTTCCATTTTTAGATTGTCAAGTATCAAAAGATAATCATCAGTTTAGGATTTCAGTCTACCGCAAATCAACGTTCACAGGCCCTGGCACTAGTTTTTTTTTTAGTTTTTTTACAGATTTAAAATGAATAGTGTTTACACTGTGATCAATAGAGCCTACCACTTTTATTCCACTTACTGTGACCTTCATACAGAGTTCGATTTTTACCTCTGCCAAGCAGGTTATGTTGTCGTCGGATTTGGCTGTCACCAAGATTACTCAGAAAGTTCTGGACGGATTTTGACGAAATTTACCCGGATTGTTAGGTATTTTAGGAGGAACAGATCATTAACTTAGGTGAAGATCCGTCTATCCGTTTGTTTTTTATCTACCTCGTTTTTTTCTCAATGTCATTACTCAAAAAGTTATGGACGGATTTTTATGAAATTTACTTGAGTTGTTAGGTATATTACAAAGATAAATGACCAAATTTTTGTGATGATCTGTTTGTTCGTTCGTATGTTTGTTGCAGTGTTTGATTTTATGTTTTCAGCGCAATGACTCAAATAGTTTTGAGTGAATCTTTAGGAAACTTACAGGAATTGTTAATAATGTTAAAAGACGTGAATGATTTAATTTTGTTGCAGATCGGTTGATTAGTTTCTATGTTTGAGTTGTGTTTTTCATAATGTTTGTTACGCAATAACTCAAGAAGTTTTGAATGGATCTTTACGAAATTTGCAGGAGTTTTTAGTCATGTTAAAAGATAAAGGATTAAATTTTGGTGCAGATCGGTGGGTCCGTTTGCATGTTTGACTCATGTTTGTCGTAATGTTTGTTAGCAGCATAACTCAGATAGTTATAAAAGGATCTTTAAAAAACCGTAGAAAGTGTTAATGCTATTAAAAGGCACAAATGATTAGATTTTGGAATTGATAGGAAAGAAATCATGGTTTCCGAGCCAATTTGAATTTTTCGTTGCCGTTGCCGTACTTGGCGGATGTACGGTATGCGCTCTCAGAGTACTCTAGTTTAAAATCTTTTATTTTTGTCAGTAATGGATTCCCCCTTGATTTCATCAGTACACGAATCAGGAAATTCGTTGACAAAAATATACTGTTGCTCCCGTTCCGTCCATAATTGCCGGCGTATCTACTGTGTCTCTCCATACTTTGGTTCCGTAGCGCTCTGAAAAATTGTCCCGTGAACTAAGCACTTTATTTTCTGTTTATTGTCCAAGTCACCGCTTATGTTCTATTCTGGTTAATAATTTCAAAATTGGTTCCTCTTTTCATTACAAAGACTCCTTCCGCGATTGCGATCCTCTCTGGTGCATAGATTTAGTTGTGCGCTTTGCGTATCGTCGTACGTCGGAATGACGTCACGAAACTTTTCGACCAGAATAGCAGAGCATCGTGGCAGGAGTCGTACGAGCCGAATACTAGCTGCTCTTCCCTCCAAGTAGCGCATGAAGATTTTGCAGTGTTGGGACACGCACGGAATAAATTAGACCTTCAAATCTTAGAATCTCTCTACATCCATAAGTTTAAACCCCCTCTTAATAATACAACCAGTTCATATCCGCTACTCTTAGTGACTCGATAAGCAATATGTGTATATTCTTACTTTTAAACTCCATAGTAATATTTTGTTAAGCGTAACTGTGTTTACATGGTCAGGTTCGCTAGACTGTGTTTAGTGCGATCTCATTACCTAAAATACTCGATTGTTCTACACTTGCAGAATTGATCTGAAGATGGAGCTGGACTCCGAAACGTTTTCAATAATACGTATATGATGAACTTATTTACTTTTTTCTTTGCTTTCAAATTTTTACCTCCGCCAAGGAGGTTATGTTTTCTTCGTGTTTGTCTGTCTGTCACCAAGATAACTCAGAAAGTTATGAACCGATTTGGACGAAATTTACAGGATTTGTTAGGTATGTTAGGAGGAACAGATGATTAACTTTAGGTTAAGATATGTTCATCCGTTTATTTGTTCGTTTGTCTGCCTTTTTTTCTCAATGCCATAACTCAAAAAGGTATAAATGGATTTTGATGAGATTAACATGAGCTGTTAGGTATAAAACAAAAAGTTGATGGCCCTATTTTGGTAATGATCAGTTTGTTTGTTCGTTCGTTTGTCGCTGTTTTTAATTTTATGCTTGTTAGCACAATAACTCAAAAAATAGTGAATGGTTCTTTATGAAATTTATAGGGGTTGTTAGTAATGTTAAAAGACATAAATTATTACATTTTAGTGCAGATAGGTTTGCTCGTTTGTATGTGTGACTCATGTTTGTCATGACGTTTGTTAGCAGTATAACTCAAAAAGTTATGATCGGATCTTCAAGAAAATTGCACAACCTGTTATTACTTTTAAAAGGCACAAATGATAAAATTTTGAAGTTTGTACAAATAAAATTAGGATTTCAGAGCCAATTTGAATTTTTTTTCTTCTGTTACCTCGCTTGGCGAAGGTATGAGCTCTCAGACTATATAAACTTGTATATAAACTTGTTTGACTATATAAACTTGTATCAACCCTAAAAGGACCAGCATATGTGTAGCAGTGCTATTCAAAGAAACGGGTGTTTTATACGATGTTCGTTGGGTAATGCAGTGAAAACCCACCTAAACGCTATTTCTCGTACGAATAGCGTTGTGTGAAGCGTCTCAGGGCATCTCCAGGCTGCCGGCAGCAGCGGCATCAAAGAATTATTTGTTGAAACAACCACGTTTTTTTTTGTGTGTGTGGAATTTTGGACTACATTTTCACCAGTCCCTCTAAAGTCAGTGCTAGTTTACTTTCTGAATTATACTCTACTGTAGGTGAGCTCAAGTGACTGTTATGAACTGTACTCTCAAGAGCTTCTAAAAGAGCTTTCGCTAAAGCGGGGTTTTTGTATCGAAAAGGTTTACCTATTAAGGCACTAAGCGAGTCATATCCTCCGTCCAGCAGTTGTCTAATGTTTGCAGATAATTCGTAACAATTGAAAACTGTTTGAAAAAAGTCCTTACGAGGTTAAAGGCGCACTGTTTCTTATAGATTAATCATCTATGTCATGGATAAAGACAATAGTTTTGAAGACATATTAGCAAAATATTGCAATGCAATAGTCTCTGTCAGTGCCCGAATGGTTCATTCTCTGTGCATCGTACTCAATTTACTTCCTTCCACTGTACGTATTTCGATGCTTTTACTCATCGCTTTTTGTTCTGTTCATTCTCGATTAGCTGTGCCCATGCACGTTGATCAAGTGCGGATGCAGCCTCGTATCGGGGTTCAATTTTTGTCTCAACACAGTTTGTGTCTTTTATTTCCTCCTCAAGGTCGTTGATCACAGTTGCATTTAGAAAAAAAAAGCAGAGAGGCTCAAAATTTGTGTACAGCTAACCGATGCTGTTGTCTGTGGCTCCAGATTACTGGGCCCGACCCTGGCTACGCAGGCACGTCGCTGATGATGGTGGCCGCGGCGATGACTTTGTTGAGGGAAAAGGACACCTGTGAAGGACGGTAAGTGGAATGTGCTTTCGTTACTGTTATGCTACTATGCACTGTGCGATTTCTCGGATGTTCGATTTGCATGCCTGAATTGAGACTATCCATTCTGACTCACTTTGCTTTATCTATAACTGTCCTCTCAAGCGTTGGATTCGTGACTTTGGATCGAGAGTCAGGTCGTCATATTGAGTCAACTGTGCTTGAGACAGAACTTCAGTTCCTGCTCGGCAGCACTAATTTTAAGGCCGTCTCAAGCGTAATCAGTTACTGTGACTTTCACAGCTCTCCTGGCTCACTATTCCTTCAAAACTAACAACATTTAATTATCACGCACTATCTCCTTTTTACTTACTTAACGATGCATCAATCACATCTTTCGCTTTGGTTGGAATTGGAAAATTCATTTTGTTTTAAGTTTTCCCTGAAGTAGCTTTGCGATGACAGGGAATCTAAAAATTGACGGAATTGTAGAACATGTTTTCAACGTGTTATCAATTTAGCTCGTTTTATTCAAAAAACAAATCTACCATGTAGTGTACTAATCATATTTTCGTGTGCTGCATTTTGCCCTTTTGCCCCAACAGCGGTGGCGTGATGCCTCCTGGAGTGACGTTCGCACGCACCGGCATTGTCGACAGAATACTCTCCCGTGGTATGGAGTTCACAGTAACTGATCTGTGAAATCGTTCCCTCTGTGGAGCAAATTTTTGCCTACCTTTTTCAAGTATAAATTTTACAGTCATATTTGACCTGAGCAATTTGTTGGTTGTTTTCAAAATAGTTTTAGTGTCGCAATGATAATCTCAAACTATTAGACAAGTTCTGAGCGTACATGCTCGAGCTCATTGGTTAAATAATCTTCTAATGCCGCGGCCACATAAGCATGCCTACGGCCAACTGGTTGCTGGGATGAGCAGCTCACATGTTGTTTCGAAACATAGATAAAAATCGGTAGCATAAATGATACCATAGTCTCGTATCCACTAAACAATGGTATATGGTGCCCTTAAGACTCCGACTCCTTAAGTACAGTAAAGCTTAATATGAGTACAAAGTACCCTATTCGTATCTACACAAAAATCCCAGATGCGGAGCAGAGTGACACACCCACCCTCTATCACGACTTGACATATTCTGAAGCTACTGGGAATTTGGGAAAATGGGAATGCTAGAACTCTAAGGCCGCATCTACACGATCCATCTTTTCGTCGAAGTTTGTGTTCGCGAAACGACTTTGATTGACAAACACACGCGGCGAGCCTTCGAAGTTTGTGTTTTTGCTTGTGTGTTTGTGATTGATGAAGTGATGGATCGTGTAGACGCGGCTTCACATTACATCAACATACCTAGAGAAGCATGACGTCAGGTACGCAGTGTATATGGTGCCCATGTTTAGCATTCTAGGATAAAGAATGACCGCTCATTTATTTCTCTCAGAGGAGGAAGTTTTCATCGCTTAATACTATTACATCTGATTAACTTCATATTATTACATCTGATATACGTAAGATAGGGATGACAGTACCATGCAACACACCCTACCGTGTAGCTATAGCATAAGGAGGCTCAATACGGTCGTTCAATAACAAAAAAGGAAACTTACCTACTTTACTTGCTCCTAACTCTAAGGATCAACATATTTCACGCTGTCCTACTATAATATACCTTATTGCTACAATGGAAGCTACTATACCCCTAAGGATGATGATACTTGACAGGTTAGCGCACGCGGAGGTTACAAGCTCTCCTGCATTCCGGGTAATAAGCTTGTGACGTCACAAGATGCGTGTACGTTGATAATTAGCTGTTTTCCATTGTTTCTTTATATCCCATTTGCGTCTTTAGAATGTTCTACAGTCATGGTTGCACAAAATACGTATCAAAGGATCTACGAACTTTTTCAGCTTTCTAAAGAATAACTTTTTGGAAGAGCGCTGGCTTAAGGCTTGTTAAAGATCAGATGAATTCAACCCGGCAAATGCCCGCATGTGTCAGAAGCACTCTGGAGTAAAGGTTACCGCCTTTAAAAGGTAATAAATCAAGTGAGTTTTATCGAGAGTAATATGTTCTGAAGATGGAATCATATGAGTGAATACCTCAATGTTTCTGATTTTTATTTTGACTTGCTATCCTCTATAATTTCAAACCGCTGCAACAAAAATTGGTTCAGATGCGTAGGTATGATTAAACACCGAGATGGAAGAACTTTTTAACTAGATTTGTGTAGAAAACATTAAAGCATGAAAAAAAAAAACAAAGTTCTTTCCTTCAGGCGAAGTAATGTTAGAACAAAAATCTATTAGCAGAAGCTATACAATTGCTCGGTAAAATTAGAAAAAAACATCAGCTAACTACTATACGGTGCTCGCTATATAGCAATATAACAATAAGTGTCGCGTCCGACTTACGTTATCTAATTTGCAAAAAATACCTAACCAGTTCCCCACATCTAGACTGTCTTACGGTACGATGTTGTTGAAACTGGCGAATGATAAATCCATAATTGTTTCCAAAAATGCTGTAGTTTTTACGATTAGGAGAGGAGGACTAGATCTATTAACGACGGCACAGCTTAGGTCATCATTTTACAAACATATCTTCCGGTCGGGTGAGTGCTGTTATGGAAAAAACAACCTAAAGAGTCCTTAAATATTACGACAATTTCGCCAACAGTATCACATTTATCATTGCTATTTCTAAACTGTGTCATTCATAATTCATACATGAATTATGGTCGGCAATTGGTTGTCTTCGACTGTGCTACGACCGAATATTCTCTTAAGACGTCACCGCTTCGCACGTCCGCATCGTGCGTCCGCCGAACTTAGCAGTGCGTTAACCTGTCCCGTCTCATCATCCTTGCTATATCCCTACTACTACTACAATATTCTACAGCGTAAGACAAATATGTATTATTAGTATGCGAGTAAACAATGACTCTATCATACAACGCAACCTATATTCTATGCAGAGTTTTAACGCTTTCACTACAATACCTCTATTCTCTACAAATCTCTCTTATATCTGTAGGCTCACACATAGGCCTGCTATAAATTAGTTAATGTATCGTTACGTTTATGCAGAGACTAAGGAAGTTATATTAAGTACCACATTACACAACCAATGGTCTAGGTATATATACAATGTGCACGTGACAGTACAGCGCTGCGGAACTCCGAAAATAGGAGACAGGCAAGGTGTGTCCATCGAGGAGGTTTTACCAGTCCTGGTAAAAGCCTGGTAAAACCTCCATTGCATACACTGCAGCTAGGTCATTCGTATTAGTTTGGGGAGAACCCTCAGTTAGTAAATAAAGCGATGTGCAGCATATTTGTTTAATGATGTTACTAAAACAGTTGGTATCATATTCGTAGGTGAAAGTACATTTAATTAAACTGTTAGGTTATAATTACTGATTCCAGGAGGAGCGTTTGAACTTGGATTAATGTGTTGAAGTATCTTTTTATTATTATTATTTTCTATAGAAGCTCAACTCAACTCTCGAACACCAAATTCGATATAGATGTGCTAATCAGTATAATATTAGACTCTGTTTCACCTCTAGTTTCTTTCAAGTTACGTTTAAGATAGTATCTGCGATTGTGGAGTTAATGACGAAGTGACAGATCTAGGTCAAACTGTTGAACTACCGTCTCAGGTGGTTCAGTCCTCAGACCCACGCGCTGCTTGCGAGTAGTTAAAGTAGTGCTCGCAGCAATGATGTTCGTGTAAAACCCAAGAGCTGTCCCGAGTGCCTTCTCTGCAGAGATGTTGCAGCTGGCCACAGTTCATGCCGAGAAGGTTAGTTTGTTAGGTTAGGTAAGGTAGGGTCTCTACATATATTTCCCTTTCCGGTCCGCGAGGTGGGCTGTCGATCAAGATAGCCGACCTAGAGTGTCGCTCTGTCTGGGACACCTTTACTCTCTCGTGTGGAGGACCTCGAAGGGGCCGTCCTCCTAAGTGTCTGTCTTCTGTTCTTTGCGCCTTTTTCCCGCCAGTAGTATCGCACTGAGGAAATCGAAATTTCCCGGCAGGAATGCCGAGATCAAATATTCCTACTGAGCTTTGTAGAACAATCGAGTCTGCACTGTAGGGGTCACTCATCGAGTGGATGCGGTGGTAAAGCTGTGACTATATTAATAATGTGTAGCTACTTGTAAATCTCGATCAAGATGGTTCTGAACCTACTATAGGACGAAGGAGGAAAGTCAACCATAGAGTAGGGAGAAATTATTATTAACTTACCTATAGTCCTTGGGAACGTATTTCTTTCAAGACCACGTTGCTTCTTTACATTTTCATATTGTTACTTTCACTTTCTGTTTTTTTTTTTCGACTTGCTGTACCAATGTAGTAGCCGTGTAGAGTTAGTGATGCTCGCGCCTTATTTCCTGTCTGAAGGGTTCACCTGACACAATTTGAGTACGCTGTCAGTCTCGACCTTCCGGCAAAAATGCTGAGACAAAATATTTGACTTTCGGCGCGATGCTGCTTAGAATCGCTGCGCTAGCAATCCGTGCTACAAATCTATCTTATACTCTGTTTTGAAATTGTGTTCCATTTGTTACGTTTTTGACGTTTTACGGTAAATGGAGTTAATATTTCAGTATGGCCTAAGTATTGGAGATTACGAACCTGTATTATTAATTTGGTAATTTTCTACTAAAGATCACAACTCGATATTTGAAAAAATGTTGACATATTTGGGTATTATGAAGCATTTTAACATATTTTTCACAAATGACGTTTCCGTCGCAAATGCTTAGTTTTCGAGATATTTAACTTTGAAGTTCGCATTGTTTTCTTATGGGAAAAAATAACCGGTGACCCCATATGGACATAAACTGCCCTAAACTAACCTAACCTAGCCTAACTTAACATTACCTACCTAACCTTACGTAACCTAACTTAACCTTACTTAACCTAACCATTTTCCCTATAGGAAAACAATGGAAACGTCAAAGTTAAATATCTCGAAAACTAAGCATTTCCGACGAAATATCCTTCATGAAAAATTCTTAGAACGCTTCGTTCTACATAAATATTGAAATTTTTTTTGAATATCGACTTGTGACCTTTAGTAGAAAAATACCATTACTTTATTAACGTTTATTATTATTAAATCACAAAAGACTGGCGACGTCCGAACGGAGAAACTCCATGAGGTTAACAAACCCCCACGCAACCAGCCAGCGGGTGAAGAAAACAAAAGAATGTAAAAAGAAAAAGATCCGAGATCACAGAAAAGCTCTGTGTACAGATCGTTTAAAGCTGCCAATACCCGCACCAGCAAAGACGAAGCCATCAAGACCATTCCAAACATCCACTTACGATGGAAAGAAAGAACGGGAATACTGGCCCGTACGGCCTCGTAACGGTTCCAAGGCAAACTCCTGAAAAGCATTAGTACGCCGAGTATACCTCACCCGAACAAATGGATCCTGAAGAAACTCAGACAGTGGATAACTGGGGCAGTTATAGATTTTTTTTATACAAAAAACAGACCCCACCAACTCTGCGACGATACGCCAGATCACAAGGCACAACACCGTCCAGCATGAACGCACATCGACGAACCACTTTGTCAAAAGAGAGCGATGTCCCCGCAAAATATTGACTAAAAATTATGCTTTACCTATAAGTTCTTTTCATTGATAAGGCTAGACCTTGTAGGATTATCATACTATAACCATTAGGGGTCGTCGATTGATGCAGCGAAATAAACGTTTGCAGCCAAGCTCAAAGCTCTGAATTATCGGAGCGTTTAAAATCGCTGGCCATAGCCCATCCAGTGTTTACATTCGCGATCAACTGACCGGGTGATAACAGAAACGTGCTGTGTACAGCCCAGTGCATCGCAAAAGGTTGCAGTGAAAAGACGGTGCTCCAAAAAGCCATAATTAATGAAAAAATATGTTCGCAAAAATATGTTCCGCTTGAGTCGAACTCCGGCCAATATACAGTATGTATCCAACTGAACGCGCAGCTGTAATTTTCAAAAAAATTCAAGTTGGCGAACTTTGTCTACCTCAATTTCGCCGCATCAATCGATACCGCCTATTTGCCTGAGAAATCAAAGCGCTGTAAATACTGCCTAAATTTCCTGGGTAATGTCTTGCGATATTTCTCACCGATCGGCAGAGCCCTCTGATTACTTTACTATTTGTGTTATGCATGCATTAGAATTAAATATATGAAGGATAACGTGTATTTTTCTAGAAAGATTTCTAACACTTTTGTTTTTTATACTGTTACTGATTTGAGTGTTTCATTGTCCTCTGCCTCAATTATGTTTTGAATCTTAATGCGTGTCCATTGCCGTCATGATGACTCCATGTGTTAGCTTAGCCTTCCGGATGTCTATCTTTCGTGTCTGCCCTCAGCGATATAGTCTGGCGGGCCCTTTCCCTGTCAAAATATATATGGCCCTTAAGAACTCAGAGTGCTTTTTTCGCTGGAGATGTTGCAGCTGGCCGCAGTTCCTGCTCACGGGGTTAGTTTTGTAAAGTTGGTAGGTTCTCTACACTTCCCCTTTTACTCCGCGAAGAGGGCCGCTGAATGAGAGTAAGCGACTATTGTCTTTGGGGCTCCTATACCTGCTCCTGTCCTGGCCTAAACTGTAACCAGCCACACCAGTCGGCCAGGCAGAAACAAGAGCGTTTATAGGAGTATTGAAACAAGTTCATTGTCCTTTGTTCACACGTTTCATATCCCTTACGCTGACGTACTATTTGAGCTGCAAACAAACAGAACAAATTATAAATTGGTTGCTCGAATCTAAAGTATTCTAAACATTAAAAATAAAGGGAAAAAATTGTTGCCAAACTAATTAGGATTATATGAACTTCATATATGTGCAATAACGTGCGGCTAGTAAATAAATATTCAAGAAAATTTCATTGCCGTTGTACAAGAAAGCCCTAGTTTTCCCAATGAGCACCGAGTTTCCGAGAGAGGAAGCGGAAGGGACACGCAGCGCGCCGACAGACGCGCGCTATCCTCTCACAAAGGCGTCCCACGAAGGACCAACGCGCACAGGGACAGCAAACTGAGGAAGAAGATACAAAAGCAATACTAGAAGGAGCACGGAATCAGAAAGAAGCGAAGCGGGCACCAAAAACAGACGTCCCGTATGCCTAGCCAACGGCCAAGGCAACCCACAGGGTCCCCGTAGGGGCGCTGCTCCACCCGTCGCAAGATGGGTGAACTTAACTAGCAGCAGTAGAAGAAAATAAGGAAAAGAACATAGCAAGGCAAATGGCCCAGAACTCTAACCAAGGCAAGTCATTGAGCTCTCCCGAGATTAAACTCGATAAATCGCTCAATATAAAATTTTAGATATTTTGCTCACACGCTGCATTTTCAAACCAAAAGCACAATTATAATTACAAAACTTACGTTTGTAAAAGCCCTACAAGATTTCAACATCACTCTTGATCATTTATTTAGTGCTCTGCAAGCTCAGAATGGGAAAATAATCCTTTTAATAGAAGACAATTTTAAAACAAAAAATATCCCCACCAGTCAATTCAAAACTTTATGCTAAAACTTCTAAGATAAAAACTTGAAATATAAGAACAAAGGAAAATTCATTTAATGGCCATTTATTGAATGCAAATAACTTTAAATTTCATGAGCCTATACTAAATTATAAACTTCGACAAAAAATCCTTATTTCATCAATGGTTCCAACTTTATTAAGAATTGAACTTCAGAATTGATAAAAGGGACCTCAAATAAATCAGCCCGCACCATCTACAGCTCTAAACCTAAGGTCTAAACAAGAACGGCAATAAAACTTATAAAGAACAAAAGTGGACGTCTGAAATTGAACAAACTCCTGTTACAATTGTTGCCAAAATGAAGGTAAGAAAGTTCCGTTAATGATGACTGTCGTGACAGCTACCGTAGTGAGGGCCACGGAAGGAACCCCTCCGCAAGAGTGTTTCGTTCTTCTGTGTCCTCTTTTCGTCTTTTGCCTCTTGAGATGTTTCGCGCCTGATTTCCCCGCCAGTAGTAGCGCACTAGCTGAGCCAACTTTCAGTATACGTTAATTAGAGGCGTGGCAAAGTCGAGACAGGATACTCTTACAGCAAGTCGATGATGAAAGTGGAAGGAAGCAAAGTGGGCACGAAAGAAAGACAAAATGGAAGCTTCGACGCCGAAGAAAGAAGGGAAATATAGTATGTCAACAGAAATTCGGAACCCAGATATGAATGGTATCAACACACAGGATCAACGCGCATGAGGACAGCAAGTCGGGAAAGAATAGAAGAAAGCCGCATCAGTAGGAATACAGGACTAGAATTATTATGACTTCATTCGTTCAACCACCGTATCCGCCAGGCTGATCCGTCCAGTGATGCTAGTAGGATGCATGTTCGTCTGTCGGATGTGACGGATTGCAGAGTGGGAGTCGGACTTTTTATCGTAGTCAGAGTCCAACTTTGTCCATCATCAGACTCTGCGGCCCTGGGAGGTTTAAACTATTGATATCTTAGTTCAAACTCGGATTTCTAACAGTATTTCTTTCCAGCTTTCTTCGTTAAACTTTCTTCGTCGGTATAGTATTTATTTATTTTATATGATTTTATTATTATTATTATTAAAACTTCACGCTTGGGCTCCCACGGACAGGTAATACAACCCAAATGAAGCATTTGCAACACCGGGAAGCCCAAAACGCTGCTAAAGGAAATCTAGCAAAAA
>LQNS02278180.1:22057780-22077454 GCA_001587735.2 Parhyale hawaiensis | reverse complement strand
TTAGCTCACTCCACCAACGATGTGGATGGTCAATACTCAGCAGAGACTCCCTGGAACGCTGCCTCAGACGCTGCTGAGCCTCCTCATACACACGCTTAGCCTCGGCCCTACGATCAACATAGGTTACTGATAGAGGTGAAAGTCGCTAATGATCTTGGCAGTCACTCAACAAGCACCTTTTGTACGGTGTTATCTACGACTATTTACGTTCTTTATCTAAGAGCTTCTGGCCTGAAAACGGTGGGCACATCTGTCAAACCTGAACTCACATGAGACAAAGAATGCGTCTATGCATTTGAATGTTAAGGCTAACACGTTAGTATGTTGTATGTACGAAACGCATATATAACACATACCATTTGATAACACATTTAACGCAACAGCACAATCTGATAAAACTTTATGTTTTCGATGCCACAGCATAACCGGATAATAATTTTTTCAAGCACCAGCGCAATCTGATAATAATGGAGCTATTGATGCAGCAATATAACCTGAAGACCTTGGTAGATGATGAATACTGAAAACGATACTCGTCATTTTGAGTACATTGCAAAAGTTCGGAGTCAGGGGCCGGATGCACAAACGTCTTGTAAAGTTATAGCTACGTAAACTGCACAGTTGCTTCAAGAAGTACCGATTTTGTTACCTTTTTGTATTGATCTTCACAAACTTGTGATGAAAGTGGTTGAACCTCTTACTTATGTATACCTAAATAATAGACAGATACTAAATTGAGGAGCAGAAATGTAAAACTTCTGCAGTTAGCTCTGCCGACCCCAACCGTTCGCCCTCACGAGGGCCTAGGCTCTTACCGACCCGCAATATGAGCCAGAGCGAGTCAGAAGGCGATGTGACAGATCCCGACGTGTCTGACCAGCAGCGGAGTGACGCGCTGAAGCCACGGGACTTACTCCGAAACTCCAGCGCAGAATCAACGCCAGGTCACCCTAACCAGAAACGTAGTGACACCCTGCTGTCGAACTACGTTCCATCTGACATCGACTCGGACGACCCCAACAAGTCGCCGCGACGTGGGCCTCGGCACTTACCGGCCCACGATATGAGCCTGAGCGACTTGATGGACGAAGAGACAGAACCTGACCTATCCGACCAGCAGCGGAGTGACTTGCTGGAGCTGCGGGACTTACTCCGGAACTCCAGCGTAGCAACGACGCCCAAAAGTCATCCTAGCCTACGACATCTACCGAAACCAAAGATTCGAGCTGCTGCTTTCCGCGTCAACTCAGTGATTGGTAAAATCTACACCAACAACATCACTGAGACAAACGCCGTCATCAAAGCTGGAGCAGATCTCGCAGTGAAGATCCTTGAGATACAATCCCGACCGCAACGGACCCAGCGGGAGAAGGATCCTCCTTGGAAGCACCGCCTCGAGAAGAACATTGCTGAGATCAGGAAACATCTCAGCTGGATCTCCGAATGGCGTAGAGGAAATCTCCACGACGAGGAAAAGAAGACGCTGCTCAAATCGAGGTACCGGTCCCTCGAAGTCAGCCTAACCAACTTAGAAGATACCTTAAAGCAGCGGCTATCTGCTAAAAGGAGCAAAGTTAGATGCTTCGAGGCCAGAGTAGCTGGATTCCATCAGAACATGCTATTCAATACCAACCAGAAACGCCTCTATCAAACCCTTAGGGGAGAAGGAACGAGCTCTAACTCACCCAACGCAGAAGAGAGCATCCGATTCTGAAGTGACATCTGGAGCAAAAAGGTACGGCACAACGATACCGCAGAATGGCTCCACTACTTCAAGGAGAAGAACGTCGCAGCAGATCCCAGACCTTACAATCACCAGTCAACAGCTCAAAAAGCAACTGAGCAAGACCAAGTACTGGAAAGCACCCGGACCAGATATGATGAAAGGCTACTGGATCAAAATTTTCATAACGCTGCACTCCAGAATTGCAGCACAGCTCAACCACTTCCTGCAATGCAGAACCGTGCCTACCTGGATGACCACAGGGAAGGCGGTCCTAATCCAGAAGGACAAAGCAAAGGGCATGGAGGTCAGGAATTACCGCCCAACCACGTGCCTTCCCCCTATGTGGAAGGTGCTGACGGGCATAATTTACGAGCGAGTCTGCCAACATCTAGACTCTAACAAGCTCCTACCCGATGAACAGAAAGGATGCCGCAGGAGCATCAGGGGAACGAAAAGCCATTTGCTCGTCGACAAGCTCCTCACGAAAGATGCCAGGAGCAAAAAGAAAAATCTAAGCATGGCTTGGGTTGATTACAAAAAATCCTTCGACATGGTCGTTCACTCCTGGATCCTGGAATACCTGGAAATTTACGGCATCGCCGGCAACATCCGCAATCTGATCGCGACGACCATGCCCAACTGGAAGACCCAGCTCACAAGCGCCAATAAACACCTCGGCGAGGTGACCAGGGCGACTCCCTATCTCCACTGCTCTTTGTCCTGACCATGATCCCCCCTCTCCGAGACCCTGAACAAGGCTGGCCAGGGCTACAACTACAGTCGTACCATGAAGCTCAAACACCTGCTTTTCATGGACGATCAGAGGCTCTACGCCAAATCAAAAGAACAAGTTGAGCAGCTCCTTAATATAGTCCATCAGTATTCCCAAAACATAAAGATGACGTTCGGTGTTAGCAAATGCGGAGTTCTTAACATCGAAAGGGGAGAAGTTACTGCGTCCGAGGGAATCACCATCGAAGAAGGTGCCATCAGGGATATCGAGGAGTCAGGTTACAAGTACCTGGGTGTCGTGGAGTACAACACCATTCTCCACAGAACGATGAAAGATTCCATTCGGAAGAGTACCTCACCCGACTCCGGCTCATCCTGAAATCGCACCCGAATGGGGGCAACACCATCAAGGCCATCAACACCTGGGCCGTCCCTGTAGTTTAATATTCTGCTGGCATTATTAACTGGACCAAGAAAGACTGCGCCGACATGGACATCAAAACCAGGAAGCTCATGACCATCTATCGAGCACTGCACCCAAGATCGTGCGTAGACAGACTCTACATTACAAGAAGAGTGGGGGGCCGTGGCCTCATCAGCGTCGAAGCGGAAAAACGCCCTCTCTCCCATCACTTCAGAGAGAGCGACGACTCGGGGGCACGCTGCTTAGTCGAGGCGAAGTTGCTGAAAGAGACCGAAACGGCTGACCAATTCAAAGAGCGATGGCGCCTCGATCGGACTAACACAAACGGAAGAGCATGAAGATGTCCGGCCAGTACCTCGAAGCTGTTCAGGACAAAATTGCACCAGACTCTTGGAATTGGCTTCTGGAGGTAAGCGGAAACGGGAAACAGAAGGCACCATCCTTGCAGCTCGAGAGCAAGCCCTCAGAACCAGGTACATCCAAAACAATATCGACAAGAGAAACGTCCCTTCTACTTGTAGAATTTGCAGGAGCTCGGATGAAACCATCAACCACGTGATAAACGAATGCATAGTGCGCTGGCACGATAAAGTTGCCCGACACCTTCACTGGACCCTCCTGCATATCTATAACTTTCCGGTAAGTGAGAGGTGGTTCGAGCACGAACCCGCGCCCTTGGTGGAAAGCAAAGCCGTGCAGATCTACTGGGACAAGAGAATGGAAACCGACAGAGTACTTCACTCCAACCGACCGGACATCGTCATAAGAGACAAACAGGAGAAGTCGACCAACCTGATCGACATTTCAATCTCCTTGTTGTTGTTGTTGTTGAGTTGCTTCCAAGAGGGCGGAGTTTGAACACCACCCTCTCTGACCGCATGGAGGAAATTAGTGATGGCGTTTCATCCTGCAGACAAGTACTGCAGGCCCAGGTCCACGTTACCACTTACTGGGGCCGCGCTACAATCAAACCATAGTCCTGAAGGGACAAAAAAGGGGAGGGTTTGAGTGAAGTGCAGTGAGCCACGCCGAACCCACACGACGGGACGCGCCCCTGGACACGCCCGCGCATCTCCCCCCACGCTCTCCAGCAACCCACCAAGCAGGGCCCGAGCCGACGCTCCGACCCGACGTTGCCGAGTGCCCGGAACAGCAAGGCGCACCCCGCCCAAAGGCCGCCAAAGACAGAGAAAGAAAGCAAGCGCGGACGCCCCCCACTGCGCGGACCCGGCACCACACTGCACCACTCCTTGCTGCATTTGGGGGAATTGCGGTCAATGCAGCAAGTTAGGTACCGTTGCAGGTCAAATTCTCAAGGAAATTTGCCATTAAGCAACAAGTAGCGTTTGCTCTAGCCCTTGGGAGGTGACGTTTGTAATATAAATTACAAGCCCATCAAGTTCCCAGAGCGTAATTCAATCCCCGTCGACTCCAGAATCGTGGACAAAGAAGAAGGAAAAGTACCGTGACCTTCCCATCAAACTCCAGAATCTGTGGCAGATGAAGATGGACGTCGTTCCAGTGGTCATCAGAGCTCTGGGGGCAATGTCCAAGAATCTCAAGACTGCCCTGCGAGAGCTGAAGTGCGACCATCTCCACCCAGGAACCCTCCAGAAAAGCGCTCTAGGAACAGCGCACATCATTCGCAAAGTGCTCTGAGCCTTAGGTCGCAGGATGTGACCCAGCGCCAGAGTGTAGAGCTGAACATCGCTCAACCGATCTAATTTGGGTCGTGAAATTCCCTCGATAATAATTTTAACGAGATCTTAACCTAATAATTTGTCTTCGGCTAATAGGCTGAGGTCTGCATGAAAGCGTCGTAGGTGATGTAGTAAGTACGAGATCTTAGTCAAGTAGTTTGTCTTCGGCTAACATGCCGAGGTCTGACGGTATGAAATCTTCGTGGGTGTTGTACTGGGCACGAGATCCTAGGTTATCTAATAATTTGTTTGGCTCACGTTCAGGTGGTCTGAACTCTGTGGAGATGTATGCCAGGATGACGGGACCCTCTGCAGCGACGCACACTGGCACCTTGGAGTCCGCACTCGGGGCGGCCGCTGATGACGGCGCCCACAATAGAATTTTAGGCCTGCTCTTCCCCACGAAGCTGCCCGATCCTCAGTACCCACTAGCTGCCAGGTGAGATCATCCTTACCCTAAACAGAAGAGCTACTGTTGAGAACTCATGAACTGAAGGATCGAAACGCGGAGAACTAACTCTCGATTGAAGCACCTCACACGCTAAAATTTCGAACAGTTTGTTTATTGTCGACAAACTACATTCGACTTCCCAACTTTACAAAGTAAAAAAGAAGACGCATCAGCTGAAACAGACATACGAAAAGTTAACGGGAGAAAAATTTGCGCATCATTACGTGTTTATGCGCAATGCATTGTTTTTTTTCTCTTCTAATATTTCTGTGGTAGGTTACTTTACAGTACACAGTGCCAACATATTCAGAAGTGGGTAACTGCAGCCACCTATGTCCAGTTGTCATTCAGCAGCTGAAGTAAAATTGCTGCTGCCTCTGACTTGCCTCTTGTCGCTAGGCTTCCAGAAGCCACTAACTATCTCTGAACATATCGGGCGTACCAACTTAGCTACCTCTGTTGTGCCAAGTGTTCAGAAACTCCACTGTCGTTATAGCGCAATCTGGACGGTGAGATATTTTACTGCTACTGTGACTCTGTGTCGGGTTATTGTCTGGCTAGACCCGAGGGCGGTGGGTAAAGCCGTCAATGTGTCTATTTGGGTTCCCTGTTTATCTGGAAGTTCTGGTAAGAGGTCATGCTGTGCTGCAGGTGCAGCTGAGCTTGTAAATCATTCGGAACGCACTCTTGATAATATTAGGCATTTTCTTTCTTTCGTTCAGGTGGCCACTTCACTACAACAGCGCCGTGCAAGCCTATGGCATACCGTTCATCTCTGATGTATGTACCGTGAACAGGACTCAGCGGTACCGTCACGACGTACTCGGTCAGCTGCCGGTACAGTTCAAGCAGTACGTATCTGTTGACAGCTTCTGGCCAGCCTGCGGTCTCACTTTCGGCCTCACTTACTTCATGGGCATGGGAGCCTTTAGCTGGACGAGGAACCTAGTTCTTAAGGCAAGTGTTTGCGTGCATTGCTTGTATGTCTCGTTGAAGAGATTAGTAAAATATTTATTCGCCCCGATCTGGGGTGGCTAAGAGTTCATTGTTGGGGTGGATGTTCGGCTACCTTCATCTCCTGGCATTCAAGTCAACTTTTTTTTTAAGTGCTAGCACCTAAAGATCCGGTAGATGCTACCTTTCAGTTTTTCTGCCCCCATCACGCGGAGGCGTTTTTGTATTATAATCGCAGTCAATTGACGCACCTTGTACTCACATCTAGAGATTCGGACATTATATCCTCTTGGCCTAGTAGGTATATCAGGTACGGTGCATCCTTTCTATCGAGACGCTTGCTATGTTAATACAGGCTGCATAACCCTGGCTCATTTTGGATGAGGCACAATACCTCGTCAGAAGTTTGTCTCGTCTTTAGTTTTTAGAGCCACCTGCGGGCATAGGGTGGACTGTCTTACCTTAATTATCACTCTACCTCCTGGCTAGGCTACTGAATAATATTGGAATGCTCTCCGTGTCTATAGGATTAATTATTAATGTTGATATGTGTAAACAATATCCTGTTATGTATATCTCTTATTGATGCATACAAGTGAATACCATGTTTTGTCTAATACGACTTAATCATGTACGATCCTCTCTTACTGTATTATGGTAATCACTGAACTTGAACTCGAACCATAACTTGAACTATGATCAGCCACTGGCGTGACTGACTCGTCCTTCCCTTGCCATGCGCCGTCTCGATAACAGCGTGTAGCTACCTGCTCTTGTAACATCCTTTCTTCAATGTAGTTTGTGTGAAGCTGAAGCCCCACAACTCCAGCATTTATAAGTCGGATACTACACTATGTACAAGTCAACAATTAAACTAAGAGTATTCAAACTAACAAAAGTGTCGACCTAAAAATAAAAACATTGACGTTTCGGGATTAGGTTCCCATCTTCAGAACTAAGAAACTTAAAATCTAAATACAAGGAAGTGAAAGTTTAAAACTAGGAATTTATTTTCATATACTAGCTGGGGACATAGGTGTTATCGTGTGGGAGTGTAAAAGGTGAATGACTGAAATAAACTCTGGGAGGTCCTAATATCAGTGCCGGTACAGTCGGGCAGTCAGGGAACGTCGTTGGCGGCAGGGCTGTACAGTCGGGGGAAAAAACATCCGTTGCGAGTTGTAGTGAGGGGAACGGCTGAAGTCATTATGTTGAGGCTCGGATTTGTTTTATGGATATTAAGAAATTCTAAAGTTATGAGTTCTATTGAATTGGAGAAGTCGATAATGGAGAAGTCTTTTCTACTAATGGGATGGTTGTTTCGTTCTGCATGAAGACGGGGAGCTGAATGTGAAGGTTTTGCTAGTGGTGAACTTGTTCTACTGGATATACCTAAATGTTGGTCGATGCAGGCTTTGTAATGCTTTCCAGTGCTGCCCACATTCGAAGCTTGACAACTTCTGCAATTGCACCTGTAGACAACACCGGACAGCAAAGGTGTGGGGGGTTCGTCCTTAAATTGAAAGTAGGATCCTATGGTAAATGTGTTTTTAAAAGAGAACCTAAAGTTTATATGCGGATAGGCTTCGGACAGGAAAGCTGTAAACTTTCATATCCTTGTATTTAGATTTTGAGTTTCTTAGTTCTGAAGATGGGAATCTAATCCCGAAACGTCAATGTTTTAGGTCGATACTTTTGTTAGTATGATTAATTAAATATGGACAAGCTTGGACTTCACCAGGGACAACCAATGGTGGTAGGAGCGCGAGTAAGATGTAGATAAACTAAGAACTATTAATACTTTATTAGATATTGATACATTAACTGGCTAGGTTCTATTGAGTCAGAACTCCGAAATTTAGCCAGTGACGTGCTCTAGACACTTCCAAATGATAATAAGGAATAACGTCAATTTACTAACATGCGACCTGATCGCTTCAGTCAATCTTGGCAAGAATACCTCCTTAACCCTCGATGATACTGAAACAATGGTTTCTAGCTGACTGCTCAGCAGGTACGAACCTTGAAATAATTATCAATCACAGTGCAGTATGACGCAGGATCTTCAGAGCAACAATCAAACACAGCGACTTCCGAACGCTTTGATGATTTAAAAGCAAACCTCAGACACCAGTACAGAACAGTTACCGCAACACTAAGTGAAAACCGGCACCACGACTAAACATGGCTAAAGTAGTAGTAGCAGTAGTTGTAAAAACTTTTACTAGGGCTTCAGTGGCACACTGCCTATATCGTGCCGAACTATTCCTGTGTTTAACCACAGGCTCGTGCGCCGCTAGGGCGCGGAATTTGTCTCATTTTATGTAGTATAAAGTAGTGAGGAGAATATTATTATTATTAATTTTACGTATCGTATATGTAATTCACAAAGAAACGAGCAGAGCCGCAGTTGATTCTAGCATATATCGTAATGGATTCATCACAGTTTGTGGTAGAGGTTACATCTGGTAAGAAAAGTCTTGGGGGCATTTCTAATAAATTGGCCGCGAGATCCCTCAGAAAGCATTCCTCGGAGGATGGAGTCGACATTCCGGCCATGCAGGTCTGGATAGCATTCCCTCCACTCGTCAGAGAAAGTAGGACACTCGGTCATTGAATGTAAGACTGTGAGAGGTACCATGCAGTCATCATAGTAGGGTTGCGGATGCCTCATCCACAGATAGTCGTGAGTGAGTCTCGTGTGCCCAATACGTCGGCGGCACAGTACGACGTCCATTCGGCGATCGTCGCTATTTGACGAGTGCCACTGTTGGACGGTTTCTTTGATTGTTCGTAGTTTATTATTATTTGTCTACTCTAGCCATTGGCATTGCCATAGTTCGCGCAAGTTTCGCTTGATTAGTGGGTAATAGTCTCAGCAAGGGACTGCACGGTTGGCTGCGAGCAAATCCGACAGGGCCACCTGCCTCGACATCTCGTCGGCGAGCTCATTGCCTGCGACGTCAACATGTGATGACCAGGCACCCAACAAATACACACTGACTTTCCATCCTCTTGTAATTGTTGTATCGTATATACTATTCGGTTGATGATCGGGTGGATGCTGTAGTATGCTCGGATGGCTTGTACTACACTCAATGAATCGGAGAATATTGTAAAGTTCCTTTCATCGCTATCTCAAATGAGGGGCAACGCTGTGCGCACGCCGAACAGCTCGGCGGTGAAAGTCGAGGTCTCCGGTAACAGCCGGCATGATCTAGTTTCATCAGTCGTAGTGGCTGCGCATCCAACTCTGTCTCCCGTCTTAGTCATCAGTATTGGATGTGGACAGAGTCACCGTGTTGGCCGCTCACGTGCTCCGTGAAGAGAGTTTTTAGTGAGCGGGGATGTGAGTCTTTCTTTTTTGGGTAATGCGTGCCGGGGCAAAAACCTCGAAACTGGTGTGCACCAAGTTGGCTTGTCTCTGAACAGGACCCGGGCCACCTTGAATGGCTCGATTTCCGCTATGAAGGAGATGGCTTCATAGTCGTTGGAGGAGGAAAGTGCGTACGGAAAGTCTGCTCTCTCTGCCCTGTCTCGGCACACACTTTCCCAGGCCGGGGATCGAAGGACTTGTACTAAGCGGGCTAAGTACTGATAGGCAAGTTGCGCCGTGTACTGCTGCAGGCAGGGTTGGCCACTCTCAGCGAAGAAACTTGGTATGGGTGATGTACGGACTACGGAAGGCCCCGGTGCGCAGCCTTAATGCTGCATTATGCACAGCGCCCAGTCGTTTTCGGACTTCAGTCCTCGCAGACTGATATATGACACAGTCATAGTCTAGTCTCGAGCGTACAAGGGTTTGATAGAGATAAAGAAAGGTTTGCCTATCGGCGCCCTATGACAGTGTCGTCAGGTGCTTGAGTAAGTTGAGCCTACGCATGTATTGTGTTCTAAGCATCTCTATGTGGGGTTTCCAGGACAGTTTTCTGGTTTTATGAAAGCTAGTACAGTGGCGAGGCGCCGTTCCGGATAGTGGTGCGCTGTCTAAATTTTGTTGTATATTGTTAGGAGTGCTCGAACCGCTGAATGGTGCAAGCGTTTCAGCATCTTGTAGTGCATACCATCAGGGCCGGGACTTGTATTTTTGCATTGTGTGAGTGCGTTATAGACTTCCAATGCAGTGATTGGATCGTTGTATGGCACTTCGTCGTCTTCGCGACGGGTAGCAAAGTTCAGGGGGTCTCGTTCAAGTCTTCTCCTTTTCGTCTGGAAAGCTAACGGGTAAGTCCTCGCTAAAATGTCGAGCCAAGTGGTCGGCGACCTGGTCTGGTTCCTCTCTCACCTCGCCATTCTTCTTTATACAAGGAGTTTCGTGGCGTGGTTTTCCAATCATCTTCTTAACACGTTGCCAGACCTTGCTCCTTGGAGTATTATTATTAAATCACACCAGACCGGCGACGTGGGAACGGAGAAACTCCATGAAGTTGACAAACCCCCACGCAACCAGCCCAACGGGTGACGAAAACAAAGGAATGAGAAAAAAAGGTCCGAGATCACAGAATAGCTCTGTATACAGATCGTTTAAAGCTGCCAATACCCGCACCAGCAAAGACAGAGCCACCAAGACCATTCCAAGCATCCACACAAGATGGAAGAAAAGAACGGGAATACTGGCCCGTACGGCATCGTAATGGTTCCAAGGCATACTCATGAAGAGCACCAGTACGCCGAGTATCCCTCACCCGAACAAATGGATCCGGAAGAAACTCAGACAGTGGATGACTAGGGCAGTTATAGATTTTATACAAAAACAGACCCCACCAACTCTGCGACGATGCGCCAGATCACAAGGCACAACACCGTCCAGCATGAACGCACATCGACGAACCACTTTGTCAAGAGAGAGCGATGACCCCGCAAAATATTGACTGAAAAATTATGCTCTACCTATATGTTCTTTTCATTGATAAGGCTAGACCTTGTAGGATTATCATATTATAACCATTAGGGGTCGTCGATTGATGCAGCGAAATAAACGTTTGCAGCCAAACTCAAAGCTCTGAATTATCGGAGCGTTTAAAATCGCTGGCCATAGCCCATCCAGTGTTTACATTCGCAATCAACTGACCGGGTGACAACAGAAACGTGCTGTGTACAGCCCAGTGCATCGCAAGAGGTTGCAGTGAAAAGACGGTGCTCCAAAAAGCCATAATTAATGAAAAAATATGTTCCGCTTGAGTCGAACTCCGGCCAATACACAGTATGTATCCAACTAAACGCGCAGCTGTAATTTTCAAAAAAATTCAAGTTGGCGAACTTTTTCTACCTCTGTTTCGCCGTCCTGTGGCTTTTTCTATTACATTGTAATATTTTACTCATTTACTATGTTTCCTGCTCGAGCCTATTCCTGCCGTGTCTTGGTAGGAATAGGGGCTGTCGCGTGCGGTAATCACTGTCTGTATTGGGGAGTTGTCGTCCTTCTTTCTGTTTCCATCACTGCACGCCCTCAGGGTCACCGCATGTGGCAAAGACCCCGTGTGGACATGCCGCGGCCCGCGGGCAACGATGCCTGTCCCCCGCCCGCACCCGGTCCCGTGAGGACGTACGCCGCTCGCTTGAACGATGCTGTCGGTCGGAGTCTCGTCGCGCTCTGGCTACATGTGACGTTGCTCGTTCCGTCTGGGCCCGAGACGTCCCACGGAAATCCTCTTGTTTCTTCGAAATCTTAAAAGGTACGAAAAGTGTTGTAGGGGATGAATCGCTGCTCGAAACGCGTTACTGCGGGAGCGCTTCATCGTTTTTACCAGCTGTAAAAGTCTTTGATCGTAGTGATTGTGTGTGTTCCGTAGTAGTTTTCCAATTTTTGTGTAGGGCTATCCGGTTTATGTGTGACCGGTCCGTCCCCTCCCCGAGGCACAGCCACTTGGGCTGCGATGCAGCCGGAAGCAACAGGCGCAGCAGATCCGGGAACAGCCCCAGCAGACCCGGAAGCAACAGGCGTAGCAGAAGCAGAAACAGCTCCAACAGGGCCGGAAGCGGCATGCGCGGCAGAGGCAGCTCCAGCAGAAGCACAGGCAACAGGCACAGCAGGAGCAGAAACAGCCCCAGCAGAGCCAGAAACAACAGACACAGTGGAGCCAGAAGCCGCAGGTGCAGCAGCGGCAGAAATAGCCCCAGCAGAGACAGGGGCCACATGCGCAGCAGAGGCAGCAGCAGCAGCTCCAGCAGAGCCACAAGGATCAGGCGCAGCAGAGGCAGACACAGCCCCAGCAGAGCTAAACATGGCTAAAGGCAATCTTATTGGCGCTGAGAGTAGTACTAGAAAGACAATTACCCGTGAGCTGGTGGAATGTGTAAGATATGAAGGAAAGAAGACAGAAAGAACTGGGGCTCTCACGTGTCGTGATGATGACAACGGGACCAGTGCGTGGTCCCGTACTCCTTAGAGAACACTTCAAACTGACGTCCGCGAGACCATGCGACACGCGTCCCGGCAGACTCACCAACACTTGGACCAGCTTTATCAAGACTCGACTGGCTACCGTCGCCCTGCTCTGGTAGCTTTTATATAGACTCAAGGGAACCGCGCCCTATGTGAACAGAAACATGCCGGCTTTCGTTCTGTCGCTACCCGAGAGAGGCTTAGCACTAACAAACGGAAAGCTGGATCGTACCAGATCCCGGCCGAGGAAATCAACAAGAATTATTTTTGGAAATCTTGAGCAACAGCTAGACGCTGAATTTCCATTTCCACCTCCGGCGGATACAAGTGAGACATGAGCATTAGAAACAAACAGCACTGTAAAACGACCGAGCGATTGTCGAAGGGTCAGTAACTGAGCGCGCATTCTTAAGTACTAGAAATAGTGGCAATATATAGGGAAATTCCCTCATGGGGCATAAGGATGGGCCATAGGGTAAGGTTAGTTAGGCTCGCTCATCCTATGTTATGGGGCGCGGCGACCCCAGGAGGCTAGTATAGGTTACCTTAGTCCCTAACTAGGCCTTCGGGACGTCTGTCTTTCGTACCCACTTTGCTCCCTTCCATTTTCATACTCCTTCTTGCTGATGCTTTATTCTCATCTTCCTCTTCTTTCCCGACTTGCTGTTCCCATGTGCTCTGAAGATGCCAGGATATACTAAACGGCTGCAAGAGGTTCATAACCGTGAAACTTCTAATATCTGATGTTGGGTTGCTAAGCGTGTTATCCTAATCGTGAGCGAATTTTATGAGGCAGGTTAGAATTAATCTCAATAAGAATGCACCGTCATTCATTGCTAATTTTGGTGTTTATTCGGGCGTAAGTGGAACACAATACATAATTAGGGTCTACATATATTATTTACAAGAGAGAAGAAAAATTAAGGAACACGTAGCATGTCAACAGTGCAGAATGTCGCTGCAAGAAATCTCCAGCACGTGAGAACATGGATTTTCAAAAGA
This sequence comes from Parhyale hawaiensis, assembly GCA_001587735.2. Lineage (NCBI taxonomy): Eukaryota > Metazoa > Arthropoda > Malacostraca > Amphipoda > Hyalidae > Parhyale > Parhyale hawaiensis. The sequence goes on along the minus strand of LQNS02278180.1, from coordinate 22,064,080 downwards.
AGAGGTAAGGTAGAGGAAAGGAACATCAGTAGGAGTATGATCCAGAAGTAATTACAATATCAAATGCGTATCGTGAAGCTTGCTGAAATTCTTCCTAGTTTAGTAAGAATACAAAAAGGCAAGATCTGTGCTTTATCAAGGTGTCTATATTAACTTGTCTATTCTTGCATTAGTTAGCACATTTATAATCTTAGAACTTTGTATACACTTTACAGACAGAAAAAGAAATATGTTTTAAGAGAATTATACGAAGTAAGGGCTGTGCACGGGGAGAGAAAATATGACGGTAACACGTGTCGGCGTTTCGCGAACCCGTGTGCGAAACTGTAAACACATTTATGAATACACATTTTAGCCATTCGTTTCCTTCTAACAGGAAGGTTTATTCTTGAGAAATATTATTATACACTGAAATACGGATTCCAATAACATATTCGCACTGAACACAACACAATAATGACAAGATGTTAGAAATTTCTACACCTAACAATAGCTGCTGGGAGCTCACCTCTCGAGGATGCTAACGGAGCTAGAGCAGGAACAAAAGTGAACGAGCGTACACAAAGGAGCCTGGATTATTGCCAGTGAGTGCGCGAAATGGTTCTTTGATTTCGCGAGTGGGAGATTGTTTTAGTGATATCTCATTGTTTTAAGATGACTTATTTCTATGACATAAAATTAGGTTTATATACAATTAAATACATTTATATATTATAATTAAATATTGGAGAGCAGCGCTGCTTCAAAAGGCCCTTATGTGCAACTATCAATTCAATTAACACTCAACAACCCCAAAGGAGGTTAAGGAAACAGCGTTCAGGGCCCGATATCGTGCTTCGTGCGGGATTATTACGTGGAAGATCCTTGCCTCCCCATTGTATTTACATCTCCTCCCTGCACACGGAAGAAAAACATCAAATTTGAAAAGTGCATGGCGCACTGATTGAATTCTTACACTGTAATTAGCGTTAGATTTACGAGGGAACGGAATTGGCGATGTGGCCTAATTTGCGCAATAGCACTTAACTGTTGATTTTTCTTGTTTGGCGGATGCGTCTTGTCGGACGGGTGGCATTGATTGCTATTTGTGTCTTGTTCAGCTGGTTGCAATGGAATCCAAATTCCGAAGAGCCGAGAGACTTGCGGCCTCTCAGATTGGAATGTGGGAAGGCGCGTTTTCCCAGCTGGAACTACCCGATGTTGTGTGGGTTTTTGTGTTATAATGCGTGCCGTGACTCCTTGGCGTGTTTCTGTTCCCTCTAAAGCTTTATTTTATCAAAAGCCTCAAACACGGGCTTTTTTTGTATGTAAGATTTTAAAGAAAGAAAACATTCCAGGGCGGCATTTGGTTTAGATATTATATGAGTGGGTTATGAGAAAAGCCTCCTACATTCTAAACTTAAGATGTTCACAAGTACGTAAGGTGAGCATCCTAGAGAAAAAAAGCGATTAATTACTACACGACATACCATATCGACATATTATATCGTACTATCCGCAATTACAGTGTTGAAGATACGATTAACGCAATACACAAGCGAACACACGAGCAAAAAGAAACAGTTGGAACTACACTTTTTGCCAAGTACACAAATACACCTCCAGTGGTTGGGAGTCGAGCGTGCAATCGTAAGGACGGTGGTTCTTTTACTGGCGTACCGAGCAGCTGGGGACGCTTGGTTTGAAAACATCTTCGCTCGAAAGGCTTGTAAACAAGCCCCCGTGCGTTGCTGCGGCGATCTTTTCAAGCTGTTAGTGGGACATGCAATTAGTTTATTAATTCAGCATCATCAATACACATGATGCAGGAAAAATACTTCCTATCTTTTTGTAGAGGTAATATGGTTAGTGCTTGCACTTTTTTTATTTATTTTTTTCGTGGAGTTTCATTTCTAAGTATACATGTGGTGAGAAAAGCTATGTTCAATGCTTATAATATTATCTCGACCAGTAGGGTTAGTAAATCTTGACTGGCCTGTAAGTGAAGTCGGCAAAGATTAGCGTGAACTATTATTTATCTTACGTAACCATATCCTACGTTTGTTATTGACTACAAGGGGTACGTACGCCTCCAAACTGTTGTAGATAGGTGGCAAGTTTTGACTGCCTCATACTTATTGAGTTCGCTCATAAGTTAAAATTTACTCAAGATGTGAAACATTTATATCTCATATACATTTGTGCTGCACCATTGTGTCATCATTTACTACTGTTAAATGCGTTTCGGCAATATAAGAGGTCATTAGAGGCATGATACAATAAGCTTCTGACACTCCGCGTTGCCAAGTGTTGAGGGCGAAGTCGGTACGCCAAGAATTGATTTTACGCTGGCTGGCTGGCTGCGACGTTGCCAAACTCATCTGACTTGTGGTTGATCAGCTTTGGGTGTGTTCTCTGCCAGCTGAAAGGGAATGCTGTGGATATGTTTATATACATACTTGCATTATATGAAAAATAGGGGTGAGGTACATATGAGAATGCACAGCGACGATTTGCGTCTTATAGAACATCTCAAGGATTGTTGCTGCATTCTGCAAATTTTAAGAGAGAAAGATAAGTATTAAAGCTTTCTTATGTGTGCTGCAGGTAGATTTGACTTGTTTGCATACACTGAAAGTGAAAGTAAGGCATGTGTAGCTTGCTGATGAAAAGATTACTTTGTGAGTGGCTTTGGCACCACATAATGAGTAAGTACAGCTGCAGCCAACCACGGGTCGCTAGGAACTACGGCGCATTTATTAGAAGGTTCAACGACCTGCGCCTACCCCCATCCCAATGCCATACACAAAGATAGCTCACCTGGCGTGGCAATCGTCCCCGGGACCTACAACACAATTGTGCAGCACGCATTATCCGCTGCTGCCGTGGTTAATACTTCTTCCATGATTCTTACAGTATCCCGAAACGATGACCGGCGGATTCTTCTCTTCTGCTGGCGCTCAACGGGAGGAGCTAAAAAAAATTGGCTTCGAGATGACACTCATTGGCAAAGGCTGGAGTAAAGCCGTCACGGACTCCATCCAGCGAGACACTCCTCCTGATGCCACCAAGATGCTCAAGGTGGGCTGCTTCTGTTGAATGTCTCACAGCTGTCCCCGTGCCCGGTCTTCCTCCATACATGGGTTCAGTATTTTGTATGGCACTCAAAAGTGTTTGTTGTGCCTTCTTGATTGCGTAAAATAATTGATAAAATATATTTATAAAGTCTACACAAAGGCCGAAGTAAGGAACAAAATAAAAGAAACTTGTAATAGTATTTACACCTCATACAGCAAACATAAAGTGTTTTCTCCGATTTTTTTCCAAGTCCGACCTATCTTTAGTGTCCAATTTCCACAAACAGAATTCCGTTGTCGTGTGCATACCCGACAAAGAAAGAGGTGTTGCCAGTTTAGATAAAAATCAGTACCACCAAAAAATGAATACAATTCTGGCTGATACGACAAAGTTCACTATTTACGAACCTCATACCGATCCCTTCAAACTCACGCTTAAATTCATTGACAAAATCCATAGATTTTTGAAGAAGTTGTTGGACAAAGGCATCATCACCGATCCGATTTACCGCTCTCTTTACAATTCTGGTTCTTCCCCTGGAGTCATGTACGGGCTTCCAAAGGTACACAAAACCAGTGTCCCCTTATGACCAATTCTAGCCGCATGTGAAACCCCGCCCTACCCCATTGCAAAATTCCTCGTTTCAATACTTGAATCTTTTACAACCAATCAGTACACTTTGCGTAATTCGTATGACTTTCGAGACCGAATCAAAAGCCTGCAACTGCCTTTCAATGCCTACTTAGCTAGTTTTGACATCACTCCCCTTTTCACCAACATCCCCGTAGAAGAAACCATAGATATTATTTGTAACAAAGCCTTCAATGACACGGACCTATTCCACAACATGGATAAACCTACCTTCCGAACTTTCCTTAGCCTTGCCATCAAAGACTCCTCCTTCATGTTCAACAATAGACTGTACAAGCAAATAGATGGAGTTTCCATGGGCTCCCCACTTAGCCCCTCACTGGCAAATATCTTTCTATGCCATCACGAAACCCTCTGGCCCAACGATTGCCCACGTGACTTCAAACCCATCCACTATAATCGTTTTGTAGATGACACCTTCCTCATATTCAACTATCATGCAGATTCTGATCTATTTTTGCAATATTTGAATAGTAAACATCCAAATATAAAATTCACCGCCGAACACCAATCAAATAATTCTTTAGCTTTTCTCAATGTTTTAATAACCAATCAAGACTCAACACTGACCTCTGGAACTTACAGAAAACCCACTTTCTCAGGCCTCGGGACAAGTTTTTTTAGTCACTGCTATGATCAATTCAAAATCAATGTAGTAAAAACTTCACTATTTCGAGTATACCATTTAATAATAATATTAATAATAATATGCTTTATTAGGTACACATAGAGAATGGTACACAGGAGACAGCTCAATACTAAAGTTACATTAAATACTAAGATCAGGTAATACTATCATTACAAACTACACTGCATTGCAGCCCATTGTTTGGCCCCTGCTTGGAAATAGTATGCGCTGCCATCGGCTATACATGTTAGATGGTTTGTAGCCAGGTCCGTTACGGATCACCTTGAGTAAGGCGTTACTTCTACTTCATACCTCATACCTTGCATTTTCAAACGAAGTTGACTTTCTCCGAACATTCTTCAAAAACAACGGTTATCCGCACCATTTTCTGGACCACCACTGCAAATTGTTCCCAGACAAGCTGTTCGACCCCGGTATTAGCAAACCCTGCGTCAGTAAATTGGACTTCTTTCACTCGCTTCCGTTCAACAACAAAACATCTGTCAATGGAGTAAGCTGAAAACTTTCCTCTTTGATGCCTACCCACATATCAACTTCGAATTTTCATGCAAAAACACATTTACCATAGGGTCCTACTTCAAATTTAAAGACAAACCCCCTCACTACTTGTGTCCAGTGTTATTTACCGTTACCGATGCCAGGCCTGCTGTGCCTCATTCATAGGTAGCATTGGACAACACTTCAAAGCCCGTATTGACAAACATTTAGCTGTATCCAGCCGTACCGGTTTACCACTTGCGAAATCCTCACATTCAGCCCCCCGCCTGCATGCTGAGCAAAACAACCATCCCATCAGCAGAAATGACTTCTTCATCATAGACTCTTCCAATCCCATCGAGCTCACAACATTAGAGTCCCTCCTCATCACTAGAAGCAGACCTAGCCTCAACATTATGACCTCGGATGTACCACTGCATACTGTCAACACCTAGCCTCACATCTGCCGACTGTACAGGAGCTGACATCCGGCTCCTACCGCATAGCTCTGTTCATTCACATTTTAGACCTCTTCCCGACAACACCCATGCTCCTCTAATAGATTTGATAATAAAAGATTTTTATTGATAGGTTGCTAGTTTGTAGGTTTTTCTGAAGGTGCGATTTGTATCCCGAAACGTTAGATTTTAATTTTGTCGACGTCTATTTAGTATTTATAAAGTTGTATCAACCCTATAAAGACCAGCGTATGTGCAACACTGCTATTCAAAGAAGTGGGTGTTTTATTTGGGATAGACGTCTCTAAGCTCCGCATATCAGCGGGTGTAGGTCGTTCTTGCCTGAATACATGATCATCTCTTTGGCTAAGTTTCTTCCCCTTCTTTTTCTTCTTTTTCCCTCGGTCATTTATATCATACTGAGATAATGGCAATAGCTCATAGAGGGTCGGGGCGTAAGCCCCAGGGTCTCTTTGGCAATGGGCCTGTTGCTTCGTCTGTTGCCGCCTATCTAATCTATATTATACAGTAGTGTAGGTGAGCTCAAGTGACTGCTATGACTTTCTAAAATAGCTTTCGCAAAAACGGAGTTTTCTTATCGAAAAGGTTGTCCTGTGAGGGCACTAGCCGAGTAATATCATCCGTACCGCAGTAGTTTGGTGTTTGTAGGTGATTCGTAACAATTGAAAACTACTTAAAAAAGCCCTTATTATTATTAAATCACACCAGACTGGCGACGCAGAAACGGAGAAACTCCATGGGGTTAACAAACCCCCACGCAACCAGCCCAGCGGGTGGAGAAAACGAAAGAATGGAAAAAAGATCCGAAATCACAGAATAGCTCTGTGTACAGATCGTTTAAAGCCGCCAATACCAGCACCAGCGAAGACAGAGCCATCAAAACCATTCCAAACATCCACACACGATGGAAAAAACGAACGGGAATACTGGCCCGTACGGCATCGTAACGGTTCCAAGGCAAACTCATGTAGAGCACCAGTCCGCCGA
>LQNS02278180.1:22017002-22049865 GCA_001587735.2 Parhyale hawaiensis | reverse complement strand
CACAAATGATTAGATTTTGGAGTTTATGCAAAGAAAATTATGGTTTCAGAGCCAATTTGAATTTTTGCTACCGTTAGCTCACTTGGCGGAGGTATGCGCTCTCAGAGTGCTCTAGTTTATCTATAAGAATTATTGTTCCACGGGTTGCGTTTTTGGCATTTGACGGTAAGTAGAATTAATACCGGTATTTCTGTATGGCCCAAGAATTGGAGATTACGAACCTGTTTTATTACTCAAATAAGGTCTAGTAATTAAGAGGGCTATACACCAGTGCAATGACCCCGCAAAATATTGACTAAATATTTATACTTTACATCTTCTTTTAATTAATACGGCTAGACCTTCTACGATTGTCGTATTATTATTAATGTTGGGGGTCATCGATTGGTACAGCGAAACAAGTGCTGGCCGCTCAAAGCGTTGATTTAGCGCAGCAATTAAAATTGTTCACCAAAGCTCATCCAGTGTTTACATTCGCGATCAGTTGACCGGGTGACTACAGCAACGTGCTGTGCACAGCCCAGTTCATCGCGATGGTTTGCGTTAAGAAGACTGTGCTTCAAAATCATAATGGCAATGGCTCATAGAGGGCCGGGGTGTAAGTCCCGGTGTCTTTTTGGGAATGGGTTTTTTTTGGTTCGTCTTCTGCCGCCTATCTAATCTAATCTAAAATAAAGCTATAATCATTAAAATATGTTCGCAAGCAGCAGTTTCTTTGGCCTACTTCGTGAAGAAGTCATTTCCAGTGATGAGTGCGTCACAAACGTAATCCATTTCCGCTCAAGTCGAACTCCGGCCAACGTTTCCCTGAACGCGCAGATGTGATTGTTGAGAAAATCAGGTTGACGAACTTTGTCTACCTCTGTTTCGCCGCATCAATCGATGCCGCCTATTTGCCTAAGAAATCAAAGCGCTGTAAATACTGCCTAAATTTCCTGGGCAATGTCTTTCGATATTCCTCACCGGTCGGCATAGCCCTCAGATTACTCAACTGTATGTGTTGTTCATGCTTTACAATTAAATTTGTGGGGGATAACGTGTACTTTTCTACAGAGATTTCTAACACTTTTTTTTGGATACTGTTACTCATCTGATCTGAGTGTTTCATTGTCCTCTGCCTTAATTATGTTTTGAATCTTAATGCGTGTCCATTGCCGTCATGATGACTCCATGTGTTAGCTTAGCCCTCCGGATGTCTATCTTTCGTGGCCGCCCTCAGCGATATAGTCTGGCGGGCCCTTTCCCTGTCAGAATATATATGGGTCTCAAGAACCCAGAGTGCCTTTTTCGCTCCAGATGTTGCAGCTGGCCGCAGTTCCTGCTCACGGGGTTAGTTTTGTAAAGTTGGTAGGTTCTCTACACTTCCCCGTTTACTCCGCGAAGAGGGCCGCTGAATGATAGCAAGCGACGACAGTATTCTCATGGGGCTTCTACCTGCTCCTGTCCTGGCCTAAACTGTAACCAGCCAGACCAGCCGGCCAGGCAGAAACAATGGCGTTTATAGGAGTATTGAAACAAGTTCATTGTTCTTTGTTCACACGCTTCATATCACTTACGCTGACGTACTATTTGAGCTGTAAACAACAGAACCAAAAATAAATTGCTTGCTCACATCTTCGGTATTCTAAACGTTAAAATTAGAAGAAAAAATTATTGCAGAACTAATTAGATTACATGAACTTCATATATGTGCAATGACGTGCGGCTAGTAAATAAATATTCAAGAAAATTTCATTGCCGTTGTACAAGACAGCCCAATGAGCACCGAGTTTCCAAGAGGGGAAGCGGAAGGGACACGCAGTGCGCTGACAGACACGCGCTATCCTCTCACAAAGGCGTCCCACGAAGAACCAACGCGCATACAGACAGCAAGCTGAGAAAGAAGAGGAAGAACAGACGAAAGCAATACTAGGAGTACGGAATCAGCAAGAAGCGAAGCGGGCACAAAAAACAGACATCCTGTATGCCTAGCCAACGGCCAAGGCAACCCATAGGGTCCCCTAGGGGCGCTGCTCCACACGTCGCAAGATGGGTGAACCTAACTAGCAGCAGTAGAAGAAAATAAGGAAGGGAACATAGTAAGGCAAATGACCCAGAACCCTAACCAAGGCAAGTCACTGAGCTCTCCCGAGGTTAACCTTCTCGACATCTTCGCACAATATATATAATTTTATATATTTTGCTCACACGCTGCATTTTCAAAACGAAAGCACAATTAAAATTATAAAACTTACATTTATAAAAGCCCTACAAGATTTCAACATCACTCATGATCATTTCTGTAATGCTCTGCAAGCTAAGAATGGGAAAATAAACCTTTTAATAGAAGACTACTTTAAAACAAAATATCCCCGGAAGCTAAATCAAACCTTTATGTAAAAACTTCCAAGCTAAAAGCTTGAAATACAGGAACAAAGGAAAATTCCTTTAATGAATGCAAATAACTTTAAATGTCAAGAGCCTTTACTAAATTATAAACACTTCAACAAAAAAATCCTTATCTCATCAATGGTTCCAACTTTAATCAGAAATGATCTTCAGAATTAATAAAAGGGACCTCAACTAAATTAGCTCGCACCATCTACAGATCTAAACGTAAGGTCTACATTTAAGCTTCACTGTGACTTGACCTTGAATTTTGACCAGCTGGTAAGCACCTCAGTGATTAAAATGCGCTATCCTAATTACATTGTTACCTTTGATTATGCATATACAATTTTTTTACTTAGTATTCAAAATAAGTGTCAAACATTTAATATGTGAATAGTAAGTTAGTGCACAGGTATGTTGTAACTATAAAAATAACTAGAGAAAAAGAAAACGGAACAATTTCCCACGTTTTGGCAACATTTTGCTTATCGCACGGGGTTTTGCTGTTACCCCAGATTATGCAACATCACTCTCTAGTCAACATGGGCAATAAATGTGGTTTAAAAAGTGAAGAAAAAATCCAAGTGACCACGTTATTGGCTTCTGGTAAGACAACACTCGAAGTTTCGAAAGAATTACAGCGTAATTACCGAACAATTAAGGCTTATGCAATTGCAGGTAAGGTCAGCCGGAAAACTCCAGACAGAGCCTCTACGAGAAAATTGAATGCTCGGGATATGCGTTATTTGAAGGTTTCCATCGCTAGAAAACAACTTTCTACAAGTCAGGCGATATTTGAAGACGCTGGAGCCCCAATAATATGTAGAAAGATAAAATGTGAGATTCTGCAGAAGCTAGGGAAAGTGAAAAGGCAATTAAAGGACCACTTCTAACAAACGCTCATAAATTTTAGATCAGCACTCACTTTAATAAAGCGCTTAGACACTTTTTCCAAAGTTCTAAAGCTAGTTTTTGATCATTCCCTATTTTATAAGGAACAATTCTTGAGTAAAAATAAACACAGGCTATATAAGAGGCGACGTTTCGGCAATCAACAGATGCCATCATCAGGCAAATTAAAATCTAAAACAAATGATAGTCAACATGAATGAAAGTACACAGAAGATTTCATATAAGTAGCATTTTAAACAAAAACACAGGCTCTGCTATGCATGGGTCCTATCACGATGGAGGTTGAAGCAGATGGAACAGATTTTAATGGAAAGAAGCGGATGCTATTGGAGGGGCGGGGCGGTGCAAATGGTAGAGGTTAAAAAAGTTCGAAAATTTGATGTATTTGACATTAATTGCCAGAAGTTCTTGTCTAATTGTCGAAGCCTCTATGATTTTTAACGACGTGGTGTCCTGACAAGAATGCAGTACCGAAAACGAGGAGAAGAAAGTTGCAGCTGAGGGCGGTTCTTTTTGGTGTTCATCATGAAAGTGTTCGTGAATAGTGCTTGCCGCGTAGCGGTGCCGCTTGCACCGCCTTTCGAGCACAAAGGAGGTGTGGCCTACGTAGCTTGCCTGACGGCCTAACTCTGGACCCGTAAATATATAGAGGACCCCCGCGCGCTCGAGTTCCGGTGCTTTTGTCCGATTGCTGAAGAAGGTGGAGAGCTTCAATGGCTTGAAGTATGGATACAGGGCAATTTTTTTCGAGGGATCAGTGGGTTTGACATGCTCAGAGATGTTGCTATGAGGAAGTCTGCGTCTTTTTTGTAGGCGCTTAGGTTATGCAGTTGTGCGTAGAAGTTTATGGTTTCCTGTTGGCGGTAGTCCCGTTCAATGTATTTGTTCTTTATTCTCTTAATGATTTGGTCAAGGACAGTTAGCGAAAACCCATTATTGGTGAGGACTTACTTTACTTTACCTCTGGAAACTCATGACCGCACAACTTACTATAAACTAAAGCGCATCGGAGATTTTAAACCTGGACACCTTTACGGTTAACCCAAGCTACAGAAGAACAGAATGGACCCTCCACTCCGCCCAATCATCAGCATGTCCGGAACAGCCACACATGACATAGCCCAGTAGATTAACAAGCTGATTCGTCCATACATTGACCAAACGCACATGTTATCTTCCAGTGATCAGCTGCTTACAGATATGTATAGACACCCTTGAGATCCATTCCACAGACAAAGTCGTGTCTCTTGACGTCGAATCCCTCTTCACCAACGTACCAATGCAGGACACCATTGAAATAGTCCTTAACCGAAGCTATCATCACCCAACCCTTCCACCTCCCACAATTCCACCGGACATACCGAGAAAATTACTTCTTATTTGTACAACTGAAACACCATTTGAGCATGCAGGACAAACACACATCCAAGTTGATGGCGTCAGTATGGGATCACCTCTTGGACCAACTTTTGCGGACTTTTACATGTCTAACCTAGAAGCTCAACTACTTTCTCAAGATCGCTCATCCAACCCAAAATACTACAGACGGTATGTTGATGACATTCTAGTCATCTTTTCCAGCTCGAATCACCTTAGCTGGTTAAAACGCAGGTTACAAAGCTACTCAGTCTTGAACTTCACGCACGAAGAAATGATCGACAACATATTTAATTTTCTGGACATAAAGTTGGAACTAAAGAACAACCGCTTTTCCACCGTAGTTTTCGTCAAATCAACAGATACTGGCATGTATGCACATTTCTCTTCCCATGTGCCGCTGGAATACAAAAAATCCAAAGCCAAAACGCTCATCCACCGCGCCCTAAATCACTGCTCATCCTGGGATACATGCACTACAGAAATTTCCAGAGTAAAGCAAGTCCCCACCAATAATGGGTTTCCACTAACTGTTCTTGACCAAATCATTAAGAGAATAATGAACAAATACTTCGAACGGGACTACCGCCAACAGGAAACCATAAACTTCTACGCACAACTGCATAACCTAAGCACCTATTGGGGATAGATTAGATAGAAATCGTTTGCCTTCTTCATCCGTTATCGTTACGAATGAGTAGATTTTGCTTAGAATAATGACCAGGAGTGCCTATGAGGTTATGTTAACGCAGAGTGGGGAGTATAAAGCTTCAAGTCTTACGCTATTGTGACATCTTCCTGTTCTTACTTCGGTTTCTTCCATATTGGTACTTCGTTTTTTCTATAATCCTACTTCAGTTTCTTCTATTCTTACTTTGTTTTTTCTATAATCCTACTTCGGTTCCTTCCATATACCTACTCCGGACTCTTTTAGCTGTATTCTTTCTAGTTTTACTTCTTTTCTGTCCAAGTATGCCGTAGGTACCGTTCACATCGGAGGCGATGATCATTCATGCATTCCACATTATTTTGACCCTAACTTTCCGTCTATTTCCTCTCGTAATCTTCTTCTGTCGCCATGCTCGTTTGTTGATGTTACGAAGGGCTCGCTCGATTGGCGTGTTTAAGTCGATCTAAGCCCACGCCACTCGTCCAATACCTCAGGCAGAAGCGTTGGATTCGCCATTTTGCATCGTGCTACAGGTGTTTTAACACACACCCCAAGTATGCTTGACACAACTGGAAAGTTTATTTTACTGAACGTTATTCAGTTTCCGGCCGTGTCAAGGGTAATTGTTTCCAGGTTGACGCCTAATATTTGATTCAACGAGGTGGAGCCAGGGCACCTCTTTGTCGATGCGGATGAGTGGGCTTGGCTTAGATCGACTTAGTCGAGCCAAATGAACACGCCCTAAGTTACTGTACTGTTCCAATAGAAAGTTTACGCGTGTCCGAGTGGGTGCCGAAGTTAAGCCATCGAGGCTTGACTTGTTCGAAGCTAAGTGGTGCTCTGGCTGCCACCCGCTGATTTGAGTTTCAGTCATTGACCCTGAATCGGTTGGCTTTGCGACTTCCAGCAACTCAGTCTTGCCTCTAAAATAGAGTTTTCAGCCGGTTCAACGTAATTGCGTTGCTTTTAACACTGACAAAATGATTCAGAGTGACAAATCATATCTTCTGTCTGAAGTTTCGTGCAGGCCAAGCCTGAATGGCCTAGTTTCGTCGCCCAATCGAACACTCCTTTTGTTCAGTTCAGACACTAGTACATGGCTTGCAACACTTGAAGCAGTGTTTCCCAACCCTGGGGTGAGTAGTGGGATAATGGATCCACATTTTTGGGTAATGGATGTAAAAGTATTTATTTATGGCTGTATACGGCTAATAGCGGGTTATACAGTAGCGGCCATAATGGTTCGGACACCTAAAAACTCATCAGAAAATCTTTAAGTACTTCAATATTATTGAATGCATTGAGGTGTAATTTTACACAAATTGAGCAACATGTCATAGCTAAATTGTGTTAAGATTTCAGCTGTGCAGGATAAATGAAACAAAAGTTACAAGCAAATGAATTGTAATAGTAAGAATTCAGTCTGGACAAAAAAGTTCGAACACTTCATTTTTTCCATTTATTTTGGAAAAACCAATTTTGCCACAGAAAGAGTTATGTATATTGGGTTAAATACGTTTGCAGTCATTATCAATGCAACATCCGCTCTATCAACATGCCTCGGGGAGTCCCTACACCTTCTTCCATTCGTGAGTAAAAAAAAAAAAATTGGGATAACCTTCAAAAATAATAATTAAACACATGAAATGAGGCTAGAAATCTACAAATACGGACTACGTTATGAATTTAACGTTTTAGCATTTAGTACTTTGTGTGGTACCCTTTACTGTCGATAACAGCTTGACATCGTCTACCACAAGAGCTGACCAAATTGCAACACGGAGCGTTATCTTGCATAAAAATTGGTTTATGAGTTGAACAGGCTTAGAAGATCGGCACTACATGTTTTTGTAAAAGTTCCTTGTATACCTGTCCGTTTAATTTTCCTTGCAGACGAACTAAGGGACCCGTGCCGCGTGCTGAGATCATACCAAAGCCCATAACGCTTCCGCCCCCAAACTTTACACTTGACTTGACGCAATGTTTGGACAATTTTTCCCCAGTTGAACGACGAACAAATGTTTTCCATCGGCGCCAAATAAATTGAACTTAGATTCATCGCTAAAATGAACTTTAGACCAGTGTGCTTGAGTCAAAGAACGTGTTTTGCTGCATAATTCATCCGAGCATTTCTATTCTTCTTGCTAATTAAAAGCTTGACAGCTGGAGCTCTCGGATGCAAGTCTGCTTCTTTCAGGCGGCGTGAAACTGTTTTCCTAAACACCTTGATTCCATGCGTATCACTAGCTTTACGGGAAATCTCTGCTGCGGTTTTAAACTTATTCTTGTTTGACGATCTAAGCACTACACTATCCTCTCTTCTCGAGGTTTTGCGTGGTCTACCACTAGAAACACCAGCGTTACTTGAACCATTCTGGTCATATTTAGTCAGTATATCACTAACCACACTTTCACGTCGATTACCTTAGTCTGCTATGGTCCTTATTGAAAGTTTATCATGTCGCAATTTCACGATTAACTCACGAATAGAAGAAGGTGTAGGGACTCCCCGAGGCATTTTGATAAAGCGGATGTTGCATCGATAATGACTGCAAGTGTGTTTAACCCAATATACATAACTCTTTCTGTGGCAATATTGTTTTTTTTTTCTAAAATAAAATGGAAAAAATGAAGGGTCCGAACTTTTTTGTCCAGACTAAACTCTTACTATTATAATTTATTTGCTTGTAACTTTTGTTTTATTTATCCTGAACAGCTGAAATTTTAACACAATTTAGCTATGACATGTTGCTCAACTAGCCCTCACGGGTATATTATGACGGGCCCGATCCTTGTCATAATATATATGGGCCCTACGACCCCAGGGGCAAACCCGAGTTCCATTTCCGCAGATGTTGCATCTGGCCGCAGTTCCTGCTGACGAGGTTAGTTTTGTAAAGTTAGGTAGATTCTCTATTTCTTTTTCTGTTCCGCGAGGTGGGATGTTGATCGAGATAGCGTACCTAGTCCGCGGGATTTCTCTCATCTCTCTCGTGTGGAAGGCCGTGAAAGAGGCCGACCACTCGAGTGTCTCCTACTAGGCTTTGCGCCTTGTTCCTGCCCGTAGTAGCGCACGTAGGCCTCGCGACAGATTTTGTGGTATTTGAATTCTACACACTCATCTTTGTTGAAACGCCCGAGTTACGGCTACGAAGGTTAAACAAAGTTTATAATAATAATGTTGCTCAACTTGTGTAAAATTACACTTCAATGCCTTCCTTCAATAATATTGAAGCATTTAAATATTTTCTGATGAGTCTTTAGGTGTCCGAACCATTATGGCCGCTGCTGTAGGACCTGTGCAGTTCCTCCTGCGATTGCGTTAAATCCAATATTACCGGGTTAGTGTTAAATGGGGTAGCTAATTGGTTAATGCGAAGTTGCATTTTGAGGTAGCCTAATCACTTCGAAAAGGTTGGTAAACAGGTGCAGAATATAATGACTTGTGCCTTCAGAAAGGATTAACAATCTAGCGACGGAATCTCTCATTTATACACGTAACTAGGTACGGTAGGATATACCTGGATATTATTGTTATAAATAATATCTGTTCTGCATTGCAGCTTGAAGGAGGCAAACTTTTACGCTGGCTGTCAAAATATTGTGAAATATTTTGGAGAAAGAAACATTTCGCTGGCTTTGAGACTAAAATTAGAGTCTTCGCATAACCCACAGCCCGCAAAATAGTACAACACCACAAGAATGAACTTGAGAGTCACTTTGCGCGAACTGTCCTATTGCTCCCGAACCTAGGCTTGGACACGCACCATACCATTGCCGATGCTGCCTTCACTTTCTCTAGGCTACGTCGAGTTACCTAAAAATTTATGAATAGGTTCTTATGTGATTCACTGGACACACATACACACCCCACTGTTGCTAATAGAGCTCTCTATCGCATTGTTCTATAAAATTTTAAAAAATGGTGATATACTGCAAAG
This sequence comes from Parhyale hawaiensis, assembly GCA_001587735.2. Classification (NCBI taxonomy): domain Eukaryota; kingdom Metazoa; phylum Arthropoda; class Malacostraca; order Amphipoda; family Hyalidae; genus Parhyale; species Parhyale hawaiensis. Next base: position 22,040,595 of record LQNS02278180.1, on the reverse strand, counting down.
TTAATTTATAAGCATCTGAACGGCTCGAGAGAGCTACAATAAGAAGAGTGATGTCAGTGAGAAGAATGTGGCATGCTTCTGATCCCACGCGTTTGTTCGTTGTCCTGCTTTTGCCTCACAACATACGTGCTTCTTTCTGCCTTTCTTTGTATTTCTACGTACGCTGAAGGTCCCGAGAACAATGACATTTAATTGCCAGGAGCCCGATTAGCACACAGCTTCCTACGTTTCAGTTTGGTGGCAATCATCTACAAATTTCATGTTTTGTAGTTAGTGGCGTTCTTTTGTTGACTGTATAGAATTGTTTCACTTGTCTTTATATTACAAACTTTCATGGAGCATAATGCGGCTTGAGATTCGCTGCTGCTTGTTTACTCGCTGGATCTAGAGATGTTTAATTGAGTTGTTGGATCACAATGTCGATGTGTAGCTCTGAATTTATTATTATTATTTTTTTTCAGAACAAATTAAGCTGTCAAAAGTAAACCTCTGCTCTCGTAAGAATGGCAGTAATAATAGGTAGCTACCTACCGTTCAGAAAAGTGGACAGTAGTGCCAGAATTAGACATCACTTCTCGAAGGAATGTCTTGTAGCGCCCATAAATGTTTACAATGGACGCACACACACACACACAAGGATTTAAACGGGTTCTCCGGACAAATTTGAGCTCCCCAACCTTGCTATTCGGCGTTCGCAAAATTATTATAATTTCGTAGATCTTCTTCGCATGTTAGCTTTCGCTTTAGGAATGAATACCTCAAGCTGCTGCGCTCTAACTTGTTGAGCACTGCATCCATATGAGAAATAAAAGTTTATTATTATTAATACGGTAATACCCATTATTATTATTCGGATGTTCATTGTGCCCTTCTATCCATACAGCTGTGCGTCTATGAAAAGAAATACAGGAGGTACTCGTTTAATAGTTATCCGTCACATTAGTTGGCTTAGCAAGAATCCTTATTAAAGTTTCGCATATCTTTTCAAATTTGAAGTTAGTGAGAACTGAGGATGGTGTGTGCATCTCCTTTGCTGTTTGTACAGACGCAACGATGCATTGGGACGGGAGTAGTGCTTACAAATGGGAATTTGGAAATTTGGAAACTGTCGTGTAAACCAACTGTTAGAATTATGGTCGTGACCGCCGTCGGCACCAAGTTTTATATCTTTGCAGCGGATAGGCCGGATGCGGGGCGCTGTAGCTATTGTCACGTAGCTTTAACTTGTCCTTACTGATATTTTGAGTCTCAACGTTGAATTCTATATACACTTTATATCAAGTTTAAGGCGTTAATCGCAAACCGTTTGTGCTCAAGTTTATGGACATCCCACACCTAATCGGTTTGAGATTAACACCTGGAACTCGATCCAGAGTATAGCGAAATCCAAGTCATAGAACTGAAATTTCGGGCGAGTTGATTTTATCGGACGTTTCAGTGTGATATCGAACGTGTCCTTCACGTCCAGTAAACTCAAGTCCCTGGTCCAGAGAGACAACCTAGCTATTCTGACCGCGTGGCAGTTTTTGCGGCTATAATTCACGAGCCCGTCTTGGGGTTTTCCACGTTGGTTTATCCCTCCGGGCCTGCTTGGCCTTCGCTGAATATGACTGACTTCTTCTCGGCAGCTACAGTTGTATGGATATGTTCGTTGCGTGGTGTTCATTGTGCGAAATAGATCAACGTTAGCTGATGAACCGAATGCTCCAACCAAATCCTTGTTGATTGGGAGGACCAGAAAAGGAAGCTTTTTGTACTAAATCTAGTACAAATTACTATGTCTCTCAACCCTGAAAATTATGCAATTGCAGGTCCGGTTGAGTCAATTGATTACATCAGATAGAGAGTTTCCTGAAGGTGTAGATTCTATGTACTTAGAAGAACTTCCATTTAGCTGCGATAACTAGCAAATTCTGTGTGTGTGCGTGCACGTACCGTACGTACCTCTACAGAGCGTCTACGACGTTTGCGTTATACGCCGCGTGTCTAATTATTAGACAACGTTGTATTTTCCGTAATTACCTACTGTAGTTATTCGTTTGCTCCTTAGCTACCAGTTGAATGATGACATCTGCTTGCGCATGCCGTAGTAAAATCTATTGGGTTTGTGCGGAGCAAATAACCCGCTGCCAGTTTTGTGAAAAAACAATTTTACCGTACTAAATTATTAGGCAGTGGCGGATAAAAGTGTTTTATGAGTCAGAAGCTGTATGTAACTTGACATAAAATGTAAAGACTGCTATTCTCGGTGCTTACAAAAGGGAAAACACAGCGAAAATATTAGAAATCCCGAGAAGAGATCATTAATCTGTCAAGGAATTTGTGTAGGCTTTTACTGTCCGTTCGAGGGCTGACAAAGTTGTTTCGAGGGTTATTTCCAGGCGTTAGTTCCCAGGTCCTGCTTAACAAGGGAATTGATGAACTTGGGTCTGATCTAGTAGTAGAGAAGTTGTAGTAGGAAAAAAATATATTTCAAAGTCAACCGCGTGTCCCACAAATATACATATAGTACCTACCTACGTAATTGGCCGGTATGCTCTTGAATATCTGCACTAGCACTGTGATCACAGTGGTTTAATTAAAAATATATTAATGGATGCGTATTTTCTCCGTCGTAAACTCCACAGTATTTCAGACCGAAACAACACGATCTTATATTCCTACATAGTTCGGTAACTATCTGGTGTGACCGTATATACTACCCGAGTTAGAAATCTAGTCGTATTGGATTTCTTATATACATACCATCTACTGATGAACTAAGCCCGATCTCGGCGTACTTCATGTTTAATGCTGTGAGAAATATTTCACGTTTAGAGCTGAGGGAAATGCAGCTTTAATTTCTTAGTACGACCAATGTACTCATACAGTAGTTTATCACTTTCAAACTATGCTCCTTTTGCAGCTACAAATGTTGCGTTTTATTTGCAGACTTTTTGTTTTGACCCGCAAACATAGCGCTAGCAACCACTTTTTCCTGAATTTTTTTTCCGGTTACATCGGTGGCTGTCTCAAGGCCAGCAACGCTCTGGAAGTGCCCAAACGCCTCTCACTCAGGCGGGCAGTGTTTCTTCGACGTGTTTGCGGTCGTACATGCAAAATTTGCTCTGCGAACTTGTTCTGAATTGTTCCTGTGATGTGTTTGAAACTCAAGCCCCTGACTCGTTTGTTACGAGCAGTGCCTCTTGATGTGTATTAGTTGGCGCTTTGTCAAATCTTAAGAATATTAAGCCGCTGACTATCATTTGCTAAAACAGAACGTTTGCTTCGTGCGTTATATGCTGTTAACTATTTCGAAGCTGAAACTGTTAACTCTCAGCTGTTAAAACCTCTCAGTTATTGATCAGACTTAAGCCAGTGACTCTCATCTATTAAAACGGAATATTTCGCTGTTAGCTCTTCGTGCATTATATATTGTTGCTAAATGTTTTTGAAGCTCAAACTGTTGACTCCCAGCTGTTAAGACCTTTTATGCCGGATATAACCACATGGTTTTGTAGAATTTTGAACTAAATTGTCGCAATTTATCACTTTCTTGAGTTTTCGAAGGAATATCCCATATAGTAGGTACAGTAAGACTCCTTAAACAGAGATAGTTCCTGATACTGAGACTTTTCGAAACTCTGAAAATTCAGAAACTTAACATACAGCGCCGTCAGTCGTGAAGGGCAGCAATAGCCGCCACCGTATTGAGTAACGAGCAGAAAGCTGCAGCAAAATTTAATTGGTAGCATCTTGAACAGTGCGAGTCGACGATTTCTTATGCTGTTAGCTAGGAAAATGTTTTACAGATGTAGGGGAAACAAGCATCCTGTAGAACTTACCATCCGAGTCTAAAACAATTTGCCTCTTTTTGGGAGTTCCACTGTACTGCTGTTTTGTTTCGGAAGCCGTCTGTATATCGTGGATGCATATAGAGACTCGAAGAAATTATTATTCCTTTCTGTACCGCGCCCTGCATGCTCGCGAGACTAGGTCAGGGTCCCACACAAGTTCATAGGTAGGTCTAAACTAGTAATTCCCAACCTTTTCTATTCATGGCACCTATAGAAAACTTTCAATAAGTTATTGCATCCCTAAAAACTCATAACATGTATGATGACAAAAGAAATTTGTGTTAATTATCATGCAGCTCATTTATATTACTTTCTATATGACCTAAAATGAAACGAGATTTTGCACTCTTGAAAGATCATCTCACGCCCCAGGGGGTGCGGGCACACGTGTTTCGGAACACCTGATCTAAACCAAACTGAACCTGGACCTGGGCCTTCTTCGGGAAACTTGACCTTGGATTAAGGGGAAGTCCTGATACAATTTTACCGCCAGGCCTTGTTCCCTGCAGGCTCCGTGAGATCCGCGTCGGGGACGCCGTTGAGCGCTGCATATTGCACTGAATCCGTTGAATAGTTACTGGTATAGTGTTGACCCGAGTTTATTGCAGCCGATATGGCTACGATCAGTGTAATAATAATAAGAATCAACATATATCGCCCCCCGTAGGAACGTGGGTATCTGAGAGTTATGCCTTTATTATTGTGTATGACGAATGCGTCGCATTAATATTTCATCGTGAGTACATGCAAGGTGAAGCGCAAAACAGCGGACCTGTTGTAGATTTTCAGATTTTAGAGCACTTCTCGGCTGGAATCTGTGACAGACAAAGGCGTCTACTATATTATGCATGCACCCTCAGTTTTACGCAGTAAATACACACATAGGTGTGTACAAGCGAATGTGCGAATAATTCGCGTTGCGAAGGATTAACAAGCCAAATTATTCTGGGCTTGAAGGGTTAAGATGCCAATTTTTTCCCACCATCAGGGATTATGTTACGAAACTATTCTGAGCGCTACATAAGATTTGAAATTACTCCGAGCATAAAGGGTTAAGACGCTAAATTATTCCGGGTGTCAAGGGTTAAGATACCATAGTTTTACGGGCACAAAGGGTCAAAATGCTAAATTACTCTGCGCCCTAAGAGGAAAAAGTAGGACTTATCCTTTCTCAAGTGTTCTGAATCACTTTGGAGATAGGTAACCTATTTTCTAAATGGAAGCCACCAACACCCGATTAAAAGCAGTACCTAGGCACTCCTTCCTGTGTATTTGTTGATTCTTCTTATTTTGAATTGCTTCTGAAACTCACACCGATGGCGTTACTATGGCTGAGTTGTAGTAGCTACCTTATCTTTAGTTAGCTTGCGCCGGTGCACGTATAGGTTGGGTGAAGGACCGGAAGCTTAATTAATATAGACTTTTAACTGCATTCCAGCATACCAAGGAAGCAAGTCTTAATTTTTTCTCCGCCAAGGATGTTATATTTTGACTGCCTTTGTTATTCTGTCTGTTACTCATCTAGCTCAGAAAGTTGGGTAGTGACGGGTCTTTGTGAAATTTGCTGGAACCGCATGAATACCTGGAGGAAAAAATAGTTCTATTTTGATGACGACCCGTCAGTCTCTTTGTCATTCTACGACATAGGCCTACCTCTAAAAATTTATGGACACATGTTCATGAAATTTACAGCAACTGTTAGGAATGAGGAACAAATGATTAAATTTTGGCGATGATCCGAAGAAATCCTGAATTTAGGCCATTTCGACATTTTAGTTAGCACTGCGCTGCTTAATGGAGGTCTGCGTCGTCGGAGTGCAGCTCTAGTTTATGTGATGTACAGCAACAGATGCGAGACAAGACGAACATTCCGTCTACCATCATAACATAACGATTTTGCTCAAGATACTCGATTCTCATATCTTAGATAAAATTAGTAATAAGTTCTTGTCATAATCCTAATATAATAAAACGCTTCGTGTATTTATTTCGTGTCCGCTCTTAAGGAAATAGAAAATAAATGGGCTAGGTTGCAGATTTTGCAATTAAGTTTCGTTTTCATAGAGATCGATGACCAGGTTGCAAAAGATGGCGAAAGTGGGATCCTTTACCCTCTATCTGAATGCACTTCTTACTGGAAACACATTATGGAATCGAAAAAATGTATGCAGCATCTGGAGTCCGATGCTATAACTTTTTTCTCTCTCAGGTCACGACGTATAAATTCGGCAGATGATTAACGGAGCACTCGACCACGACGGGCAGTAAACAGTTATTTCGCGGGCAGTAGACAGTTCATTCTTCTAGCTTACTGTCTTTCTCTCAGAGAGCAGATTTCGCTTCAGAGGCTAAAATTTCAGCACTTCAGTGAAACGGATATTTGAGTATGGAAGATAGTATCATGGATACAAGCTGACTGGAGTTGCATTCAAGTTTATTGCAGTGCTTTACCCAAGGTTTTACTTTGGAAGACGCGCGTTTAATCAAGAAAAAGGATAGAGAACGTAAAAGAAGAACGACACTGCTACAGTCTCAAGAATGAAGACGTGCTTTCAATGGAGAGAGATTAAGCGCCCATGCGACACAGTGACAAAAAAGGCTTGAAGCAGAATGATTAGAGAAGGGAATAAGAGCTGCTAATTAGCGCTAGCGGGTAAATGTGGAAACGGTAATTCAGAGACGAGAGAAAACATATCGATTATTGCGTGATTTTTTTCACGCACGGGTCCACTAACGGAAAATAAACTGCTAACATGCACTGACATATTAATATACTTGAAACAGCGTTCCCTCTATGCGCATATAGTGCTCTGCAGGCGCTCTCTGAATATCCTCATCTTTAACGAAGTTTTCTCCTTTTGTAACCATTGAGTTGAGGAGGCGTATGAAAAGTTCCGATACTACCATTGCTTTCTAGTGATCAATAGGTTAGTACCACTGTACTGCGGAAGAATTATATGTATGGCTTGAGTGTGCATTTCTAGAGTATCCAAACTTCTTGTCCCAGTGGCTATAAACTAATTCTACAATCGCAGTAGAGTGACTGGGAAGCCCTCTGGAGCGCTTGGACATTCTCTCAGGTATTCCTGTGCATGGTGATAATATGCTCACATATCCAAGTTGTCTATATATATTACACTAATTGAGATTACGTTTACTGATCACATCTCTGTACATGATTTCAGAATAGTTCTTTGCAATTATTGTTTGACGCAGGAAGTACGATTGCTTCTGCCCGCATGCTCAGTTGCGCGAGCACGAAATGATCGAATGGTGAAACTCACGCATTCAAACCCATATTTTGGATATACGCGACTCTCCCGTGAAAAAACTAAGCCAACCTCTCCAATTTGAATACCAACCTTACCTTTCAATGTAGATCATGAGTGCAAGTTCTTCACCAATAGAAAGTAAGCCAATAATTTCCATATGTTCGACAAGGAATAGGAACACTATGGTAGATTTTTAATTTCTTATTGCCTCGCCAACATGAATGTTTTGTTAGTAGTAAAACTAGTACTAGTAGTAATACAGCGTTACATATTTTCTGTTATCTCCGCACACTGCTCATTACATAGACTCGTTTGTAGTTGCAATATTTTCTGCCATAGTGCATTTCCCACTGGCGTTTCGTATCGTTCGTGTGTAATTGCCTTATTTTCTACTGTGGAGGAATCCACTGTCATCCTACATAGGTACCGTGGCACTACTGCTTAAACTACACCGATGCACTGGCTATTGCAATATCGTGACAAGGGCGAGAATTATAAAGGGAATTGGTGCTTATTCCCCTAAGCTCCCCATCCCAAGGTAGGTCCCCTAAAAAATCAAATTAAAACGAACGCCGTAGGAAAAGAACTCACTGTAGATAAAGGTAGTCTACAAATATATATCAATATTATTTCCTGCCTCGCCAGTGTACTGACCTGTGTCATCGCACTGCCGCCAAGATGATGACCGCCTCCAACGACCGTTTTGACCTGGTGGTGTACGGCGCCACGGGCTTCACGGGCCAGTACGTCGTGGAGGAGGTAGCCCGTGTAGCTCAAATGGAGAGAGAGAAACTCAAGTCCAATTCTGAGACTCTGACTTGGGCCGTCGCTGGCAGAAACAAGGAGAAAATGGTGAAGACCCTCGAAGAGGCTCGAAAAGAAACCGGTGAGGTTCATTTATGATTTATATTTCCTAATGCCGTTCTCGTGGCGCAATGAGAATAATCTGTCAGAAATTATAAAACCCTAGACACTAGAGAATAAATTTTTCTAAGTTTGTTTCGAGTGTACATACCCATGGCTTAATCATCACAGATGGCGCCAAGTGATCATGAGCTACTGGTGCACTGTCTGTCGTTGTGCGTTGACAGGAAAATTGTCGGAATACCTATTATTCTGAAGTGAGGATCGCACATTAGCCGTTCTTCTGACAGCGTGAGGTTATTTTCACGATAGCTGACCCTTCTCAAACATCAGCGTTCACACACGTGGCGTATGCAAACGCTATGCTCTGGCGTATGGTGAGAAATGCTGATAAGCTTTTCTCGTTACTGTGTTGAAAAATAGCTATCCATATACAGGGCGTTGTGTTATTCTATGCACATATTTTAACCATATATAGGAAAACGCAAATTAAACGATTTTCAAGAGTGATGAAAACCCCAAAACTCTTTAGTTTTCGAAAAATGACCTGAAATACTTCGGGCGAAAATGAAAAGTTTTTTATTTGTGGACCGATTTGCATGAAACTTGATATAAAGATGTAAAATCGAAAAATTGTTTTTACTCATGTAGCTACTTTTTATCATTTTCCCCATAGCAAACGAGTTATTCAAAGAAAACGTTTGGAGGGGGGCTAGGGAAAACCCTACTCTTCCTACAGCTTTTGAGCTACAGAGATGATTTTGGTATCAAAAGGAGTGGAATTAGATTTTTCTAAAATAAAGTTTTTCGGTTTGATTTTCGAATTAGGAGACGAGTGACTGCACAGTTTAAAAAAAAAACATTATTTTTAGCGTTTTGAACTTTTCCAAAAACTTTCGAAAATCGAACCGAAAAAATTCACCATGATAGAGGATCAAATTCTGCTTCTTACCAAAATCATCTCTGTACCTCAAAAACTGGAGCAGTACTTAGGGTTTTCTCCAGCACCCATCTTTTGCCGTTTTCTTTGAATAACTCGTTTTCTATTGGGAAAAATGGGAAAAAGTACAGGAGTAAAAATAATTTCTTTTTTGATTTTACATATCTATGCCAAGTTTCATGCAAATCAGCCCACAAATAAAAACTTTTCATTTTCACCCGAACCCTCCCCTTATGTATTTCGGGTCGTCATTTCTCGAAAACTAAGGAGTTTTGAGGTTTTTGTCACTCATAAAAATGGTTTTATTTTGCGTTTTTCAATATATGAATAAAATATGTGTAACGAATTACACAACACCCTGTATATACATATATCATTTTTTATAAAAATTATAGCGTGCCAAGCGATATAAACTTACGATACAGCTAGAATGTTTTAATAACTTGAAAAAAAATTCAACCAATATCGCCAAACTAGAACAAAATAGCCAAAGCGTACAGACTTGATGTCTAACATTTTATCTCGCTCGCACTCTGTGTCTACCTACCAAACGAATTGTTACAATGATAGCCCACTCTGTGTCTACCAAACGAATTGTTAAAATGATAGCCATCAATTTCGTTGGCTGAAGGCAAGTGACACTCTGCAACGTCTCTATTATCGTGAGCATATCCTCGTGCGTTTGACAGATAAACGCTTACTTATGAACCCTGCTCAACACTTGGTGTCCTATCCCTTCTCTCAGGTCTGCCGCTGGACAGCGTCGGTATAATCGAAGCTGACGTCACAGACGAGGCATCACTGGACCGCATGACGTCACAAGCCCGCGTTGTTATCAACTGCGTCGGTCCATACGCCAAATACGGCGAGCCCGTCGTCAAGAGCTGCATTGAGAACGGAGCCAGTCACGTTGATATATCTGGTGAGTGCTGACCATCTCTTTCCCTCCCACGGAGCATAGGATGGGCCGTGGCAAGGCCTCCTAAAGTACTCTAGGGGGCCTTGCCCGTAGGCCATAGGGTTAGGTTAATAAGGTTCGCCCATCTTATGTTATGGAGAGCAGTGAACCCAGTGGGTGGGTTTGTGACGTAGGCCTGTGGGATGTCTTACCTTCGTGCCCACTTTGCTTCTTTCCTTTTTCACACTTCTACTAATGTTATTTTTCGCTGGTCTTCCTCTTCTTTCCCGACTTGCTGTTTCCATGCGCCTTGATCCTATGTTGGAACACCCACGTGTAGGGGTTCCACGTTTCTCTTGGCATCCTGCAGGCTTCTTCTTTTTTTCACTTTGGATCATAGCGTACGCTCTGGGAAGGCAAGCTTGAACTAAGAATACAACATAATAATGAATGGGTTGTCCAATCGTCGATCTTCGCACCAGGAACTGGTGTAGTAACTTGAGTGTGGTGCAAGTGGTCTGCAATTGGTCCTATAATAAATGTCTCTCGCTTACCACACTTGCAGGCGAGCCTGTGTTCCTGGAGGGCATGCAGCTACGGTACGACGACCTCGCTCGTGAGAAAGGTGTTTACATCGTCGGCTCCTGTGGGTATGACTCCATACCTGCTGACGTAGGCATCTGGTACTTGAGTAAGCAATTCCCTGGTGAGTACAACACCATGCTAAATTTATTTATAAGATTAGCGAGTAAATGTTGGTAGCTCCAGCCATGTAGATCATATTTTTTTTCCACTGCCATGGACGTAGGCGTTCTAGAGGAGGATGTTCCACTGGGGGACTTTAAATTCCTGTCACTTTCCTGAACTTTACTATGATTGTCTCAGTCCTGGTTCACACCATAGTCTTATGTTTGTCCTCATACGTTGTACGAAGTGTTCAAAAAAGTTTTGTCTCGTCGCAGCAGATGCTACCGAGTAGCTACCCAAATATTGACTATTAGCCATCATGTCAGCTTGGTTTTATCGGGTGGCTCTAGTAAAGTTCTGGATTTGCCTTTCAATTGGGAGTGACTTAGAAATGGAAACGTTGTGCCCTTTCCTGTTGCTTACGAAGAAAATATGCAGACGTTTACCCATCGTGTAAGTCAGCCTCACGAGACTCAACCGCACAGTCATTTTCTATTAAAAAACTATTGTATTTCCTAAATTTCATTTTCCATTTTGCAAAGAACTGTTGATCCACAGTAACAAGCTCGTGATAGCTCCGTCATTTGCTGTAGGACTAAACTCTTACGAGCTGCCAAAGAATGCATCAGTGAGTCTGTTGCTAGTTCCTGCAGAAAATATGAGTAATAGTAGTAGTAGAAATGCCACTGAAGCGCTGGTAGCATTTCTAGTACTACTACTACTACTACTCATATTTCTGCAGGAACTAGCAAGAGCCTCACTGACGCATTCTTTGCGCAGCTCGTAAGAGTTTAGTCCTACAGCTAATGACGGAGCTATCACGAGCTTGTTACTGTGGATCAACAGTTCTTTGCATAATGGAAAATGAAATTTAGGAGATTGTTGATGCTAAACCTGCTTCATGCTTACTCTTCCCACCTTCAAATGTCTCCTTGTGAATTTTACGCTTTAACTGGCTTCCTTCTAGTTAGTGGAATAGCCTCAGACTGCCTCTCATCAACTCAACCTGCTCTTCCTGAGTTCAAGTTTCGAGCTCTGAATTAGTGACACTCTCAGTGGGCAGTACCGGCCCCTAGCGCAGAGGGGAACCTGTTTGTAAAGTACATTTGCTGTTGGAAGAGACCTGGAAGCCAAGAGCTCCAACCTGGAGCGGCTAGGGTACCTTACCAGTTTTTTAATAATATAAATATGTGAAAAATAAGAGGAATGTATTATCTCGCTTAGAGATAAATGCTGCCACGTGTTGGTTAACAGAACATCTTTGAGAGTGTTGCGCACCGGATCAATGTAAAAAAAAAACTTGCAAACTCGCGTAGTTGACCTTCGAACCATACTCTCGTGTGCGGCGAGCGGCAAGATTTTGCATAGAATATTCCGCGTGAGTTTCCCCAGATTTTCTCTATCGCGTGTACCCGCATTTTCACAAACATAGTTTTGATTTTATCCTACATCTAGATGATTCATGCTTTGGTAATTTAATGACGAGGCAAGCAGCCAGTACGAAGAGCTAGTATGGCGACCATTAAGCAATGGGTTAGCTACTGAAAACTGTTTGTTCGCTCTTCGTCGGCATCAAACAACAAGAACAAATGAATAACCAGTTTCAGCGTATTCGCTTTTCATGTGCAATCAATGAACGATTGACACGTCATAGTGAAATCGAAACAAGACTACGTCGATATTGAATTTCATTTGTAAGGGCTGAATTTTTTCTACGAAAGCTGAACAAACATTTTTTCCGAGCTAGTATTTCCTCTGGTTTACCTCTGTATGACTCAAGCTGAAGAAAATTGATGTGGGTTGAAGGTGGTGGCCATGTACATGAAATGTTATATCCTCTTACGTTTGGCTATAGATAGTCTGACAAAAATATGCACATATGTCCGAGAATTGCCACCCGATGTCAAATGTGAGCTTGTCGTTTCTTCTTCATTTCCTGACGTGTTGTTCTTCCAATAGTATTCATTGTCTTAGAAAATACTATTTGTAGCCGCTAACGCGAAAGTGCGTAGCTCTTAATGCATTTTGGGCCGCCCCAGGACCTATATTAACTATCTTAACGTTTGGAGCGGCATAGAATTCTGTAAGGCTACGTACCCTACCTTAATTAAATTGTTGTTGTTCTTGTAAAAATATTGATGGTCAAAGTAATTCATCAGTGTATTAACTTCCTTCAAAGGATTTGCACTCATTGGTAATACTTTGTGAATTGGTTACTGGAGACGCTGAAGTTTTCAGAGGAAGAAACAATTCGCTGTTTATGCACTGCCAGGAAGTGACGAATGAGCTACTCGCAAGTTATAATGTAGAGATTTTTATCCAGGTAAGAATTTGATTCTGCATTTTCCCGAGATTTTCCTTTGTGTATATTCGAGACGTGTTTCGTTTTTCTGTGGTACCGCATAATTCGTTGGCGAGTTAAGTAACTGGCGATTTTCCATCTAGTTTCTGTCGCTCCTCGTTCCTGTTATGCTGGATTGGTGGGGTGTTTTTTTTTTCTCTGAGTCAGTTAAACCTACTTTCTACTCCAGTGCATCTACAGGGTTACGGGTGTTCAATAATTATCATTGCAATTTTTTTATTCATATTTTTTTACTTAATATTTGCAAATTTTGATGTTCAATAAGTTTAAATATTTGCTAAACATCTTTTACCCACTCTACGCCCACTCACCGGGCAAAAAAAAAACTCAAGAATGGTTAGCAAGCAATCTGCCCGAGTTCATTGCCAAGAAAGAAATGGCCTCCTTTATTTCCAGACCTCAATACCCTTGATTTCAGCATTTGGTTCATATTGGAGAGCAGAGCAATGTCTCAACTTTCCCATCACAAAAAATGCGTCGACCTTGAAAGTAACACTCTGGCACAAATGGGTAAAAATTCCCCAAGCTATCATTCGTTACTCTTGCCAGCGTTCTCTTTGAGTTTGTAGTAGGTTATCGATGGCAACGGCAGGCTTATTAAATAAATTATAGACATTCGAAAAGAATACGTAGTAGTTAAACAATGTGTTTATTCTGGTTTGATTTTTATATATCAAGTTATTTAATAAATATTAGCAAGAAAAAAAAACTGTTGGAACCCTGTATGCCGATCGCTCGCATAGCCCAACACATCACTGCATGTACTGTATGTAGGACTGCGGGCGTAAGTAGGCTAACTACATACAGGCGCATCAATAGTATTGCAGTGTTGCTATTGCCAGCGCGCATTGTTAGGCTTGGGCCGCTTTTTGACGCTTTGAATAGTTTAGCACGTTGCCAAAATTGGGTTACAGAAGAGCGACGCATTGCTGTCGACTGTGCATCTAACTTTAGCTGCATTGTTCATGGAGAGATACACTTTGTAGTCAGCGTATCCCTGGCATGATGTCATGTTCCTTCATTTCTGTACGAAGGTTTACGATCGATTGAGTATATAATTCAGCTGATTCTCGCCAGCGAGTGCCTGCTGTCGCCACCGCACCGTTGACGTAGGTATATCAGGCGAGCTGTGAACCATCGTATAGGCTAGTGTGATGCAACGAAACTGGCACCTACGTCGGGGCGCTTCCTACGGCCAGCGTGCCTTTGATTCGCTGCTACATAGGCGGGATGCGCTTTGAAATAAATGGTTGAGCCCACTGAATATATGTGCGGCTCTCACGAGCCAGTACTGCCGCACGAGCCAGTACTGCCGCACGAGCCAGTACTGCCGCACGAGCCAGTACATGCTATCGCAAGTGTGCTTCTTGCGCGCGCTGAATTCTCCCGGACATTGAAACTCCCCTTAGAGGTGGACACCTAATAGCTAGCGCTTGTCTGATACTGAACATCAGAGGTTGGATAGTCATGATCCAGCGCCGTCTGTCGCAGTGTCCCACTGATCTATCGCTGGCTGTGCAGGCGGCCTCAACTCGGTGGAGATGTACGGGTTATTGACAGGTCCTCATTGCCCTACACACACTGGTACCCTCGAGTCTGCGCTCGGGGTCGTGGCTGACAAGAGAACTTACAAGCAGCAGCAGCAGCAACTCTTCCCTCAGGATTTGCCGCCGCCCCAGTACCCTCAGGGTCACAGGTGACGAGACGCGCGTTATCCCACGGCGACCTTTCGAAATAATCTTATTTGATTAGCTTAGCGTGCCCGGAACGTGAATCCTTTGTGTTTGATACGACATATTGGATCGATTTTCAGGAGTTAATCTGTTACTGATTGTGCTTGAGACGGCGATAAACTTAATCCTAGGAAGCTGGATGGAGTTTCGACTGAACTTCATGATTGAAATTTTTAAGAAATTGAAGCTAATCGGCTTAGATTATCTCGATTGCCGTGCGTCAGTAAGACTCACTCTTGATTGTTATTAACAAATAATGCTAAATAATAGTTCGATTCTGCCTAGGAATGGCATTATTTTTATTGTCTCTTGGAGGGGGGGGGGGAAAGATGTGAACCAATAAGAGTCAAGCTATGAGCTTGAGCTGCTGCTTCAGATGTTGTCCTCCATTTTTTGTGTGAAAAAAAAACTTATGTGAAACCCTTGCTCGCTTTTTAAATCTCAGCTTGCTTCTCAAACCTCTGCTCGCATGTCGAACCTCTGCTCGGTACTCAGATCGCTGCTCGCACGTCCAAAATTTACCATTATTCAATGGACCGCATGGCTTTTGGTGAACTGTTCTACTCGTAGATTATCGCTTAGCCCAATAGCGCTTTTGCTGAGTCCGGCATTAGAGTTCAGTTCAACGTGTTTCCTCTTCCGACGCTCCTACGTTTTTGCTTTTTTGTACGAATTCCCTCCGCCTAGCAGGTTATATTTTTGTCGCGTTTCCTGTCTGTATATTTCTCTGTCACCAAGATGACTCAAAAAGAAAAAAGTTATGAACGTATCTTTACGAAATTTGCAAGGATTGTTAGGCATATTAACAGTAACAGATGATTAACTTTTTGTGAAAATCTGTCCATCTCTTTGTTTGTCTGCCTATTTTTTCTTAGTATTTTAGCTATAAAAGTTATGGCCGGATATTCATGAAATTTACGTGAGTTGTTAGGTTTATAATGAAGAGTAAATGATCAAATTTTTGTGATGATCTGTTCGTTCGTTTGTTGCGGTGTTCGATTTTATGCTTCTTAGCACAATAAATCAAAATGTTATGGATCGATCTGATGAAACTTTCAGGACTTGTTATTTATGCTAAAAGACATAAATGATTGAATTTTAGTTATGATCGGTTTGTCAGTTTATGTGTTTTACTTATGTTTGTCATAATGTTTGTTAGCAGCATAACTCAAAAAGTTATGAATGTATCTTCGAGAAAATAACAGCAACTGTTAATATACAAGAAAATAACAGCAACTGTTAACATTGTCAGAAGGCACAAATGACTAGATTTGTGTTGATACAGAGAAAATCAATGTTTCAGAATCAATTTGAAATTTTCCTTACCGTTGCCTTGCTTGGCGGAGGTATGCGCTCTCAGAGAGCTCTCTAGTTATAGCTGAGTTCGACACGCGTTTGTTTCGTTCGTCATTCGATCTTAGCTTCACGTACATTCGACTTCATCATATTCTATTATAGTATAAGCTTACGTGCTATTGTATTCGTTTTGCGTAAACATTTATATGTCAACGTTCTTGAATGGGCGTGGCGCGGCTGCAGTGCGATTTTCATTACTGATGCACGCTATACCCCTACACTTTCCAAATATAGACCTGGAATGAGGTACTGACCAAAATATTTTACTGCGTAATAAATGATATATTTTAACTTAATACCCAATACTATTGTAATACGTAACAGTCAGTTTGGCATTTTATACACTCTTGATATCGTGTCCTTATTGAACGAAACACTTTCTTTATTGGATCCAAATGGCTGAACTTCTTTCTATCACCCGCGAGCGAGCGGAGACCGGTGGTAATGTTTTCGTGGAAGATTCAAGTGTATTTTTATATTTGTTTGTCTGGCCATTCAAAAAGAGGGAGAAGGAGTTGAGCAATGTTCATAATTTTTTTGCACGGAGTCAGGTGGGTTGACCTAGATGTGAAAAAGCTGGCCAGCAAATTTGACTGCGTTGATTTCGCTGCCCACCGCTGGTGATGGTCTTACGCCACGAGGCGTTCTAGTTGTATACAGTATTTTGAATGATTTTCTGAGTTTTTCAATTTTTTAGAATTCGTTACCATGCGATCTGTTGATGAACTTCTTGGCTTTTTTATCATCCTACTTCTTTAAACATCTTTCTTCTTTTCTCTGCATTATAAAACATACTTGACAATTAAGGTGTAACAAGGAATATAATAATATTGTGGCTTGAATCAATGTACAAACGGTATATGATCTCTATTGTAGCTAAATAGCAGTGTTTCATGGTACTGGAGTTTCAGCCGGTGATAATAACACACACACACACACACACACACACACATCCTCATGGGCCTTAGGGTTAGGTTAGTTAGATTCGCCCATTTTACGTTATGGGGAGCAGCGCCCCCAGGGGGTGTCTGTCGGTTACAATAGCGATTAGCTAGGCCTTCGGAACGTCTGTCTTTCTTGCCCACTTTGCATCCTTCCTGATTCCATGCTCCTACTGATATTACTTTCCGTTGATCCATCTTTGTGCATATGTTCCACATTTCTGTCGCCATACTATGTGTCCCTTCCTTTGCCTCTCTTGAATCACCAGTGTTGTGTCTAGGGTGGTTTAAACGACTAATTAAATATACTACTACGACTAACACACGCACGCACTCGAAAGTTACATAAAAAGCAAAAAAGTCGTTGACGTGACGTCCAATAAAATGTTTGTTTTTATGTCCTACATATCTGTAAATGCATTTTATATATTTGACGATAACTGGCGGAGTAAAATCTTCGTGGATGTGCAGAATCAAATTGATTACCTATGTCTAGTATCGCATTGCTCTTGCTCCTACATGCATTATGCTCGTACATGAAGGCTACGTGTACGACTTACGAACGGGAGTGTACACTGGAACTTTACCGTAGATGTGTACCAAATTAAGACGTCGTTTCTCATAACAACCAATAATTGACCATGACCGTTTGTTCTATGTACAGGAGGCATGAACAGTGCTGAAGTGTACACCTCAATCACTGGTCCAATATTGCCTATTCACACTCCCACCCTCGAGTGCAATATGATCAATTTCAAGAATAAACCTAAGACTGATGCTATGCTGAAACAACTGTATCCTAAGGACCTCGCCCCGCCTTCCTATCCGCTGGAGAGAAGGTGATTTTTCTGTTGCTTAACCCTATCCGTACCAGCTTCTGATACCTCACGGTAAAAGCTTTTTTTATCGCATGAATACAATAGGACCGAGAACGCTTCCAGCAAAACAACACAGCCTGATATGAATGAATATGGTTAACCCATTACCGGACAGCTTTATAAATCTAGTAGGAGAAACATTATGGAAATACCCATGTATGGTTACTTGCCCTGTAACGGGTTGAATTGTGAACGTTTTGTGGGTGTAAGCGAATGGGAGAAATCTATCGAGATCAGCCAATCTCAATAACTTCAACTTTGCCGGTAATTCACTAAAGAGCATTGGTTTTGCTGCTTTTCCATTTAAGAGTCTAAATTTTAGTATAGGACTGCATATATCTAAGGAAAATAAACCGTATTTCATCGCTTGTTTTAGCATGTTGCTACTTTGGAACGAGTTTGAGATAAGATTCAGTTTCTGGAGGAACACCTGAAACGCAATCTAAAGCAGCCAAATACCGGACTAGTAATTATTATTTTTATAAAAACTTCACGCTCGGGCCACCACGGACAGGTAGTGCAACCTAAATAAAGAATTATGCAACCCCGGGAATCCCGAAACTATATCAACGGAAGTCCATCAGAAAACAATTGACTGCTGATTGAAACGCCGCAGGTCAGCACGACCAGCAGCCGACCCCGTCAATGAATTCCAGACCGAAACGGACCAGGGTAGAAAACAGCGACTGAACAGAGTAGCTTACCTCGATGGAATTGACCCAGTCTTTGCGGCCTTATTGTATTGGAACTGGTGCCTCCAGGAATAATTCGTAGCTGGGTGCCAATAGCGTATAGTGAGGAAATTGAAACTTAGAATTTTTGAACGCCCCTTGGTGGGACACTGTGCAGTAATGGGAGAACCTCCTGTGCACAATTTGAAACGAATTCGTTTACATTGAAAGGTGGCGCAAGTGAACTGAGATCTGTACATAGTAGTTCAGGTATCAGTACGAAGTACAGGTTTCAATTTATAAGCATTACTTCTTAACATAAACCGAATTGTTTCGAATTTTCCACTAGAGGTTGTCTCATTACTACACAGCATCTCACCAAGGGCTGTTCGCAAGCATAAGATCCAATTTTCTCCCTGCTTTATTGGCACTCCATAGGTTGCCTTGCTTAAGTTAGGCTTCTTTGACGCAGAGGCCCATCGATGGTCTAAGCCGAAAGTTTCAAGCCACGACCTGCGCCTTTTTAAGCTGAAAAAACTGGCTCGGTGTAGTATGTGTCCCAGCTCAGTGTATGTGTTGGATACGTTAGTTAAGCATAAGTTGGGACTGATTCGGTTTAGCTGGAATGGGTGCGTAACTTGACTTGTGGGCACACATATTATACCGTATTTGCTTGAATCTCGTGTATATTGGTCACATGCCTTACCGGCACCAAAACACTCATAATCGCGAAACATCTCGATGGGACCTCGCGGGACTTTCATTCACTATTGTTAATTAGTGAAAGGGTCGCTGACCTTAATACCTACAATAACTGGGTTCCGACCACCGACCGTAAAGCCTGCCAAGCAGAACCGCCAGACCGGAAAAGCTGACCACTTACAGCAGGCCGCTCCCAACTCTTGTGAAAATGAGGATTTATTTGTAAAACCTGGGGACGTTGTACACTTGATGAGTGGGGCATGCAGTTGCTAAGAAGAAATTTTTGTTTATGTATGAGGATCTCGCTCGGCGCGATGTTGGCAAAACCACTTAGGCGCTAGCAAGACGTTTCTATTACTACTTTCGTCTTTGGAGATACTGAAACTTTACTGAGCTTAGGATGCATGGAGATGCTATAGCAATATCTAAGTGCGTTAGATCTGAACCCGAGCGTGCCCCCAGAAAATCCCCTTATGGTTACCTCAGGATGAACTTCGTCTTCGGGGTATCTTTCCTTTTGTGGTCTCTTTTCTGCCTTCCTTTGTCGTATTCCTGTTCACATTCTTCGATTTGTTCCTTCATAGACCACATCATACCGTACTTGATGCCCACATCCTACCCGGTTGGTCGTGCGGTTATGTGTTAAAACTCCCATGAAATGTATTCTAATAAGCAAAGTGACTCCAGAAAAAAAAATGAACTGTTCATATTGAAAGAAGAAGCGCAGTTATAAGCTAGAAGAACGCATTCATGACTTCTGGATGTGTAAAAGGCGGAAGTATTTTTGACAGTTTTAGGTCATTTGGTGTCCTAAAGTTCAATGATTGTCGCCTACCATGGAAATGTAGCTACGAAATTGTGTTTCTTGCTAATGTACATATTCCTTTCATCACCACAGTTTACTTTTTGTTTGAGGTCTCTTTGTTAATCCCCTCCGCCAAGGAGGTTATGTTTTCGTCGGTTTTGTCTGTCATCAAGATAACTCAAAAAGTTATAGATCGATTTGACGAAATTTACAGGGATTGATAGGTATGGTAAGAGGAACACATGATTAACTTTTGGTGAAAATCCGTCCTTCCGTTTGTTTGTTTGTCTGGCTCATTCTTCTCAATTCTGTAACTCAAAAAGCTATGGACGGATATATATGAAATTTACACGAGTTGTTGGGTATGTTACGAAGAGTAGATGACCAAATTTTTGTAACGATCCGTTTGTACGTTTTTCCGTTTGTCACTGTTTCTAATTTTATGCTTGTTGGCACAATAACTCAAAAAATAATGAATGGATCTTTATGAAATTTATGGGAGTTGTTAGAAATGTTAAAAGGCACAAATGATGAAATTTTGGTGCACATCGGTTGGTTCGTTTGTATGTTCGGCTCATGTTGTCATAATACTTGCTAGCAGCATAACTCAGAGTTATAGAAGGATCTTCAAAAAAATTATTGAAGCTGTTAACACTTTTGAAAGGCACCAATGATTAAATTTTGGTGTTGATACAAAGAAAATCATAGTCTCAGAACCAATTTAAATTTTTTGTAACTGTTGCCTTGCTTGGCGGAGGTATGCGCTCTCAGAGTGCTCTAGTTAAAAGATATTTTAATAAAGTTTCATCTATCATCCGTGGGATCCACTTGGCATTCCGACCAGGCCATCATGTGCATTGCAGTGTATGCCCTTTCTGTCCTTTCCTGGCTTGTTTCCGGCGCGGTACTCCTCTGTGCATAGGGTCCTTAATTGTCTTTATATACATGTGCCTTGTTCCTTACTTTCTTTGGCCTTTGGGTTACTATTGCCATGAATAGTGAAGCTGAAGTTTGAACAAAACTAACAAATTCGTCCCAAGCACAGTGGAAATGTTACTATTTTTTATGGCACTGCTAACTTCGTTTCAGCGAAAGCTTAGATTAGCTTTGTTACTTTGAGCAAATCTGTACTTTTTCTCCTCGAGTGTATTTCTTTGAACATATCCATATTCATATCCTTCCTTATGCTCTATAATTCGCATGTTCCGCTTCTTTAGTGTGACCTGTAACTGGTAGCTCTTCCAAATGTGAGTCACAAGGTGCACTTCCATCGGTCCTGGAGCTGTTACCTTACCATGAATAGAAGCTGTGTAACTTTGAAGAGATGTGGCGGCTGGTTCTGACCATGTAGTTTACTCGGGCTTGGTTTTGGTTGTTCTAGAGCTCTGATGTTGATATTGTTTGGTCAGCTTCTAAGAGAGCTGGAGCTTGAGCACTACCCTCTTTTGACCGCATGGAAGAAATAATTTGAGGCATTTCGGTCCTGTAGTCAAGTGCTGGAGGCCCAGATCCACGTTACCGCCTCAGTGGGGCCTCGCCTCGGTCAGACCTTAAGTCCTGAAGGGACCAAATAGGGGAGGGTTTGAGTGAAGTGCAGTGGGTTATAGTGCACTTCACCCGTTGCTGCATTTGAGGGAATTTTAGTAGCACTTCGGTGCTGGCGGTCAGTGCAGCAAGTTAGGTACCGTTGCAGGCGACCGTTAAGTAACAAGTAACGTTTCATTGAACCTTTGTAAGGTGAAGTTTGTAGCTAATTTTTAATAACAAGTCCATCAAGTTCCCGGGGCAGAAGAGCTGTAGTGTAGTACCACTAAGGGCACTTTGAATGGTATTGGCCACACACACTTTACATTAGAAATGTCAATGTAACTATGACAAGCTGTGTGTTCAGTGAGCTGTAAAGCAGCTATGTCCTTATTTCGTCTTACAAGAGGGGCACGTTTCAATCACAACCACAGGGTTACTTCTGCTGCGAAAAATCTTATCTCAGAATATGTAGCCCCTTACACCGCAGTACGATGACTGCTTTAATTTTAGTTTGGTCATTGCAAACATTTTTTCGGGTTGCGGTAACGCCAACAGGGTTATGATTGCAACCTGCCTCTGTCTACACAGGCTATCTACGATGTTCAGAACTGCTTTATCTGACAGCAAATTTACTCAATGTAGCTACTTGGGTACCTTTGAACAGCTTCAATTTTTAGTCTGATATAGACCAAACTTACCAGCTGAATTAGTTATACAGTAGTTCAGTTTCTAGGTTTAAAAGTAAATCAAATTTCCAGATTAGAAGCGCTGACTCGGTATAGTATCCTAAGTTCTATAATATTCCTCACCATGAAGGTATTAATTACTTACCCGATTTATAGCAGTGCTATCCAAAAGTATGTTAAACCTCTCACTGTTAACTAATCAAGTTCCCAATTCGCTACAACAATCTCTTCTAGTCTGTCATATTCCTAATCGTACTAATCGCAATGTTGATTATCAGGTACCCGATCCACTACAACGATGTCGTAAAGTGCTACGGTATCCCTTTCCCGGCCGATGTGCCGGTCATATACCGGACCCAGCGATACCGACATGATGTTCTTGGCCAGCTACCGACCCAATTCGAGCAGTACGTTGGATGCGACAGCTTCTTCCAGGCTTTCGGAATGTTGATGGGCACTGGCGTCTTCATCGCTGTCGGCAGCATGGAATGGACCAGGAATCTTGTTCTCAAGGTAGATGAGAATTCATAGTCTGTCAGAGTCCCTGTATTTGGACTATGTTTTGACCCTCTCGCACATGATGCTATGTTGTTAAATAGTCTTGTAAATTTTGAGTGGTTGCAGAAGTGCTTATTTTTAAAATCTTATTCTTAATGTCTGTAGATTTTTTTGCAGTTAATTTACGTTTTTGTATTATATTCCCAGATAGCCATGTCTTTTACTTGGGGGGGGGGGGCAGATAGCGTGTATTTTATATTGCGTTTCAAATATTCGGGGAGCTAACGTATGATTTAAATTATATTGCAAATGTGTTTTTAAGTTTTGTTGGCATTTAATTCGTCGGCAAAAATGCACTGGTTTTCTTTGTTTTGCTGCCTGCAATGTCCATGACCTGCCGTAACCAGTCAGGTCAGCCGAATTATTCGGTTGTGATTGTGCTCTCTCTCTGGTGCGTAGAATGGAGTATAGCGTTTATTTTATTAGGTCGATGGTTCCCATTCTCTGTCAGTAGTTCATAAACGACTGAAGGAGATTCCTTTTAACACCTCTGCTTCAGCTTGGTCTTTGGGGCATACTTACAGTCGGAGTGAAATAAATGTTCTTACACCAAGAAATTTACATTAACCAAGTTTTTATAAAAATAGAAAGAGATCAAATGACAACATATTTGCATCAAAATGCATAAAAGCAGAATATGCAAGAAATTTTGACTAGTAAGAAAATATATACATCTTGGTGTGTTGAAAGGTGAAAAAAGTAATCGTACAGTTAATTCGCCTTGAGCTAACGAAACGTTAGTTGAGGCGAATTGTTTAGAGCCTAGTGGAAGTTCAACTTCCACTAGCCTTAAGATTGGGCCCTTTACGGGTAAGAGAAGGATGGTAGGCATTTGAAAGAGCGTTGACCCAGGCAAGGCAAAGTACTCCAAGGTGTG
>LQNS02278180.1:21992963-22009471 GCA_001587735.2 Parhyale hawaiensis | reverse complement strand
GCCTGGCCAAGGGGCTTGTAACAATAAGAATAATACAAGTTGCACGCAGAGCTCAGACCCCAGTATACCAACAGGCTCACATATAGTCCTACCGTACCTCGAGCAATCAAAAGGAAATAGTACAGTAGTAGGACAGAGATACATCAGCTCACGCCTGCGAGCCGTGAAATGGAAGCTTAGAGAAGTAGCAGGTAATAGGCAAATTAGCTACAGGTCATTCCGATCATGGAGGTCGTTGCCTACATATGATTAGAATCGTTATCTAGCTGGAAGATGCAATCTACTTAATCACTAAAAAGCAATGCATGCAATTTTGTCACTAAAGCATGCAAGTTAGTGTTCAAATGTTTGGTAGTGTTTTGTATTTATTCTACCATCTATTATGGGGATAGTCCCAGTACCAGCTATGGAGAAAACGCCCAGACCATGATGCTACCTCGCCAAGCTTGACAGTACGTAGGAATTGCGCTTCTCGGGGCAAAAGCATTGCAGCATGATTTCATAAATCAGCTACAGCCTAATAATTCACATTTGGTTTTATCTGTCCAAAGAACTCTCTCTTTCTAAAATATTTTGGATGGCTCAGGTCTCATATTCATGCACACATTTCAATCGCGCATCCTTACGCCTTTTCAGTAACAATGGAGTTCTCTTGGAGAGCGCGATCTCAGTTGATCTCTGTAGAGTTCATTGCTTATTGTGTGCAGTGAAACACTGGCGCCTGATGCTAACCGATCTCCTTGCCACACTTTGCGCGTGATCATGGGATTATTTCTAAAATTTCAGTGCACTTTTTCTAGGATCTTAGTGAGGCATGGGGGGAGGTACCAGGTCCTGGTAAACCCCATGCCAATCCTGGTGATGCACCAAATCTTCCATAGTTTTCTGCAGTCCTCGACTCTTATACTAAAGGCGTCTTTTTGTGGCCACGCTCGTAATCAGAATCACCGTGATCATGATCATCGTGATCGCTGAAAAGCACAAGAACGGTCAATGATTTTGTAAACAAACCAAAGACCGTGAGAGACGCCATGTCTATTTTCGAAAAATAATTTTCTATCGTATTTTTACAAAAAATGGTGGGAAATTGATTTTCTAAGAACTTCTATTCACTTTGAAGTCATTGCATAAGTGAACTAGCTGTATTTAAAACGTTTTAACATACACAGGCATAAAATTAACGAAATTTTAATTCTGGACGTCAATATTACAAACAATCATCATAACATTATTCAATTTTTCCCTAAATATGAGAGAACATCACGAACTTGCACTCTAAATTTTGAATTTTTACTTGTCTAACGGCTGGAATCACTCTTTGATCACGCATGATTAGCCTGCGGAGGAAATCACGCTGCGATCAATTCTCACCACTGATCACGGTTGATTGCTATCAGAATCACGTCAAAATGCGGTCACAAAAACGCGCGAATCATTCACGATCAGGGGGAATCATCCGCGCGCTGGTCACAAAAAGATGCCTCAAGAACCAAATCAAGCAATGGTTATGTGCTAAACGGCATTGTAATCTCTCCCGATTTCTTTTTATACGTCTCACTTACTTTCGCTCTCTTAATTATTATTTCTTTTACTGAATTTGACGGTTTATTGCTGTTAATCACATTTTTACCGCACCATTTGGTGCTGCAGTATTGACTCATGAGGAAAGTATTTAGATATTGCACATATCAGCTACTGAGCACGTTAAATGAACAATCTAGAAAATTCTGTGTCAAAAGCAATCGATACGAGGTAATTTAGGCCTTTTAAAAGTAGAAACCTCCTTTATACATATAATTTTTTTCATCCGCACATAGCTATACAAAAATGTGTATACTTTCGTTACTAGTTGAATTTGCTCTGTCTTCCTGCTTTTATTCATTCCATCCCACTATTTTATCAATAAGGTATCAATAATTCCTTTCAATTTTTCAGAAATTTGCCTAATAATGAATTTCTTCGTACACGAATATTAGTTTTCTCTGACCATTCAACTCTCCCTACTTCTTTACTTCTTACGTTTTCGCGCTCTGGATAATAGTCTTCGTTTTTCTATTTTTTTCTTAAATTAGATAGCTGGCAGTAGACTGACCAACAGGCCTATTGCCAGAGACCAGAATACTATAAATTGCTGTTCCCACACATCGTGTTCATATTTCCAATATGGCCGACATGCCACATCTCCCTGGAACTTTGTCACCATTGTCGTTGAGAGGGACAGGAAAAAAAAAAACTTCGTGTCCCACCGGCTGCTCTAATGTCTCTTTCGCAGTACCCTGAAGTGATGTCAGGCGGGTTCTTCTCTCGCGAGGGCGCGTCCCGCAGCGACCTCAAGAAAATGGGCTGTGTGGTGAGACACGTGGGGAAGGGCTGGAGTCAACCGGCCAGTGACCCGATGAACAGAGATACGCCTCCTGATGCCACCAAAATGCTGGAGGTAAAGATTCATTTTTCAATGCTTTGGGTAATTATCATACCTATACCAAGGAGATTGTATTTTCGTCGGGTTTGTCTGTATGCTTGTCCTTTTGTATGTCTGTCACCACTATAACTCGAAAAGTTATGGACGGATTTTGACGAAATTTACAGGGATTGTTAGGTATGATAGGAGGAACAGAATACAGATGATTAACTTTTGATGAAGATCCGTACATAGGCCTGGCTACCTTTGTTTGTCTGCCTCATTTTTCTCAGTGCCATAACACAAAAAATTATCGACGGATTTTTATGACCTTTACATGAGGGCAGGTATATTTACCAAGAGTAACTGAGCAAAGTTTTGTGCTGATCTGTTTGTTATTTCGTTAGTTTCTCACTGTTTTTAATTTCATGTTTGTTAGCACAATAACTAAAGAAATTGTAGATGGATCTCTGTAAAATTTATAGATGTTAGTAATGTTAAAAGAAATGAATAAATTTTGATGGTTGGTTGGTACGTTTGTGAGTTTGACTAATGTTTGTTAGCAGCATAACTCAAAACATTATGAACTGATCTTCCAAAAATAACCGGCGCTGTTAACACTGTTGAAAGGCACAAATGATTAGATTTTGGTGTTGATACAAAAAATATCATGGTCTCAGATCAAATTTTAATTTTTCGTAACCGTTGCCTTGCTTGGCGGAGATATGCGCTCTCAGTGTGCTTTAGTTGGTTCTGTGATACTTGAGGTACGATAATTCGTGAATTTTTAACTGCGACTCGCGACGTAAGTCCTTCTTGATACGATGCTGTATGTAGGTTTTTTTTCTTTGTTTTCTGCAGTGCATGAAGACAAATTTAGCATTTTGCTGCTCAATTTGATGACGCGTATATTTGTTGGTGTCTGATTCTCTTGGATTGCCTTCCATTGTATATACTGTAACTTCTACAGTATAGTTAGTGGTCTGATAATTATTTAATTCATGATGCCTTCATCAGCTTTAGACTATGCTTTCTTATTATAGCAGTTTTACTCTATTAGTATCTCAGCTTTACGTGGGAAATATATTATTTATAGTATTACATTATTACTGTTATTATAATTATATACTAGAACGAAATGCACTGCTACCTTCACTTACTAGTATATTGATTTTGTGATTGCGGATGTTGTAGTTTTCATCAGCAGCGGCCTATCAAAAGCTCGTTCGTAACTCCACTGTTTGCTCGCAACGTAGAAAAGACAGTGATGACTGGTTAACTAGAAAGTTTATTACCTACATGTACAGGATTGGTACAGGATTGCTGGATTTCTTTGACGGGTTTCGTATTCGGCCATTTGAAACTGCAGGCGTTCAAATCAGCTGTTAATGGTTTGATGAATTTTTCTTAGCAGAGACTCGAGCATCCTGGTGTTGCATAAAGCTCCATTTGGGTGCCACTACCTGTCCCGTGTCGGTCCGGCATCTAGTATTAGTTATATATTTTTTTTTTGTACAGATCGCTGGACCAGACCCAGGGTACGCTGCTACGTCAATCATGATGGTGGCCGCCGCCATGACCCTACTGCGAGAACCCGACTCCTGTCCCGGAAGGTACACGACTCTTTTTCTAAAGCTGTTTGTTTCATTGGCATGTAGTTGATTAAATAAGAGGTAAGTAGTAATAGTAGTAGCTAAACAGTCTGCTAGCGCTCCAGTCGTCACGCGTATATCGCGCTGAAAGGCTCCAAATAGTCACCATTTTATTTTCCACAGACAGCTAGGGATGAAACAGGTAAGGGACTCTTTTGTTCACGGAGTAGATTATGAATAGAAACATCTCGGCAGATGTATTTGAGAGCAATCTTTTCGGCGATGACTGCTACTGCAACCTCTGAATTTATGATCCATTGCAGATTTTATGCCTCGTTGTATAGCTGTCGCTCAGTTGAACTACAGCTCCTATAATTTATTCTGTATAATCTATGGTACAAACCGTACAATGGTTCTAATTTTCGCAATTGCCAAGAACAACCAGTTTTCTCTGAATGCATGATGATTACATTTACTGGTTCCCCTCGTTCTTGACCCTGATTTCTTCCTCTATATGATCGTCCCCTCGTGGGGATATTCTAGAGCACCCTATACCTGTCAGAATATCTTTGTAGCTCCTGCTAATAAGGGTGATTTGTGAAATTAAGTAGGTTCTCTCGCCGTATTTCTCCTTCTGCTCCGTGAGATGGGCCGCCGGTTGAGGTGGCCACTCAATTCCACGGGGCTGCTTCCTGCTCCCGTGTGGAGGACCTAAGAAAGGGCGGCCCGCACGAGTGTCTCTTTCAACTGTCTTCTTATCTTTAAATTTTTGTCTTTTTGAGATGCTTTGTGCTTCGTTTCCTGGCAGCCCTCAGGGGCATATTGTGGCGGGCCCTTTCCCTGCCACAATATGCTTGGGGATCACGCCCCCAAGGGTCCCGAGTGCCTTCTCCGCAGGGGATGTAGCATCTGGCCGCATTTCCTGCTGAGAAGGTTAGTTTTGTCGAGTTAGGTAGGTTCTCTATATTTCCCCTACTGTTCTGCGAGTTGGGCCGCCGAATGGTGGTAAGCGACCCATCCCATGGGACTCCTATCTGCTCCCGTGTGGGCGCCATGGAACAGTCACCCCGCACGAGTGTTTGCTTTCTTCTGTCTTCTTTTTTCGTCTCCTCTGCGCCGCACGGATGAGCAATTTCGTTCGATCGAGCCTTGTGGAGTTGGAGATGCTCGCGCCTTATTTCCTGCCAGACATGGTGCACCTGGCCAAGATTGTTTTAATTGAACTCATTTGAGTTTGACTAAACTTCTAAACTATATAATACAAAATTGGATCGCTGTTATATAGTCTTTGTATCTCATAAGGCCGGAAAATCCACAATATAATATAATAATAATCGTTTTCTGGCCAGTAGCAGCTCACTGACCAAAATTTGAGCACAAGCTCACGTATGTGATTTCACCGTCAACTTCAGACCTTCCGGCAGAAATGCCGATATCAACTATTTGACCTTCAGCGCGATACGGCTTAGAATCGCCGCGCTTGCAAATTTATTTACTACTACCTACTGCTCTGTACGATCGCTATTGCAGTGAAAAATGGTACTTCAACTCGACTCTATATATTCTCGTGCTTGCCACATTGCATATAAACAGTACCGTATGGTGTGTTTTTGCATGTTGTGTTTTTTTTTTGTGGCACAGAGGCGGAGTATTCACACCTGGAGTCGCTTTTGGAGACACCAAGATCGTCGATAGAATGGTGGACCGAGGCATGACCTTCACCATCACCGACTGCTGAGCCACGATTGCTCAGTTTGAAAGTCATTCATGTTCTTTTTTCTCCAATTACTGCAAGAAAAACTTCTCTACGGTAACACTTCTCTTTAATAGCGGGAGGGAAAGACCAGTAACAGCATCAGAAAATTCTCTACTATTGACGAAGGAAATATTTTTTTTTTTTTTTTCACCCGTCCATTGGCTTACGAATCTCTCAACAGTATTCTTTAGTTTACTGATTTTTTATCATACAATTCTGTTGATCTTGGAACATTTTTCCTCGATACAGATAATGTTTGTTTAGTTGCGGAACTGGTTCCACCTTACCCATCACCGTCTACGTTCAACATAATATTCATGAAAGTAACACTAGGTGTTTAACCTTTTCGTACTTGCTATCAACAGTTGACGAGTTGTAGACAGTGTCATTCCCACGACTAAGTGAAGATGTAATCGAATGGCTCTCTTGGATACTACGGGATAAACTGTTCAACCTGCAAAGGGAGTCTTAAGTGTTTCTTCAAGCGTGGTAATTATTATATTGGAGGTTTTCCCGCCGTAGCCGAAGGGTACAAGCGTGGTAATTGCAGCGCAAGATAGCTGCCAGTGGCCACGTGTTCCTTTCGCTACTGGCGGTGTTTCCGAACTCCAATATCAATATATATATTTTCGATTCCAGAAACTTAAAATCTTGAATGTTTACACTGCAGTTCAGTGACAAGTGCCAAATAAAGTTCGCACTTTGTCAAAAATATAAATGCGTTTGGACCGATAAGAGCTATTATCTGATTGTACAAAAATGTGTTCTGGCAAGAACAATTTATTCCTAGCGAAAGACTCAAGCAAAAAATTTAGAAACTTGTGGTATTCCTTAATATTGTGGGTATTATTTGACCGCGTTATAGGCAGCTCAGAGGCTCTCGTCACTCCCCCCTCCCCTTACCAAGCAAATATAACTAAAACTAGAGCACTCTGAGAGCGCATACCTCTGCCAAGTGAGGCAACGGTAGCAAAAAATTCAAATTGGTTCTGAAACCATAATTTTCTTTGTATTAACTCCAAAATCTAATCATTTGTGCCTTTTTATATAATAACAGCTTGTTCAATTTTCTTGAAGATCCGTTAATGACTTTTTGAGTTATAGTGTTAACAAACGTTATGACAAACATACAAACCGATCTGCACCAAAATTTGATCATTTATGTCTTTTAACATTACTAACAACCCTTATGAACTTCATAAAGATCCATTAATTATTTTTTGAGTTATTGTGCTAACAAGCATAAAATTAAAAACAGTGACAAACGAACAAACGGATCATTACAAAAATTTGGTCATATACTCTTTGTTATATACCTAACAACTCGTGTTAATTTCATCAAAATCCATCCACAACTTTTTGAGTTATGGCATAGAGAAAAATGAGGCAGACAAACAAACAAACGGATGGACATATCTTTACCAAGAGTTAATCATCTGTTCCTCCTAACATACCTAACAATCCCTGTAAATTTCATCGAAATCGGTTCTTAACTTTTTGAGTTATCCTGGTGACAGACAGACAAACAAACAGACAGACAGACACGACGAAAACATAACCTCCTTGGCGGAGGTAACAATGGAAGAACAAGTAGTGCAAACCACGTAAACAGCATTCAGTTCATTATAATTGATATTATGCATCTAATTGAAATTAAGAACGAGTCTCAAAAAATATAGTACGTAGTAGTAAAAATTTTACTAGCGCTTCAGTGGCACACTTCCTATATGTATGGGTTTAAACACTTTCGGAGCGCGCTGTGCATTGACGCGCTGGGCATTGATATAGCTACCTAGCAGTTCTACCATATATATTCATTCACTCGGCACTGTAAGCGCAGGTTTTGTTGTTCTTATAGGCTACCAAGTTTTATTACAGTTACTGCATATTTCTTTTCCGCAAGCAGAAACACGAAGCTTCAATTGCTGTACGACGCAGATCAGAGTTCTGTGCAACTGATGAGTCTATTGTGATGAAACTTATCGAAATGTTTTTACAAGTATCTTATACATCTTTAGTAAGACCATAGATGTAAATCTAGACAATAATATACGGTGTATGTATAACTTAGGCAACAACCAATTTTGTAGAAAGGTCATAAAAAGCTACATAACGTGCATTTTGTATTTTTGGTATATCATAAGATACAGAATATATTATACTCTGATTATTGAAGCAAATATTTATCCTTACATAACGGCCATAGCTGTACAAACCTTTCCTCCTTCATACATGCAAGAATCCCCCAGCTCATACAGTACTTACCGGTAAGTGGGGTAAAAGTAAATGCGGACGGGATGTAAATAAATAAAATTATTCGACAATCAATATAATATTTATCTAAAATCCTATCAATCAAGGGGATCGCCTTCGGCATCTAAAAACAA
This sequence comes from Parhyale hawaiensis, assembly GCA_001587735.2. Lineage (NCBI taxonomy): Eukaryota > Metazoa > Arthropoda > Malacostraca > Amphipoda > Hyalidae > Parhyale > Parhyale hawaiensis. Next base: position 22,001,335 of record LQNS02278180.1, on the reverse strand, counting down.
TGCATTTGTTTTATTTTCAACGGTCTCCTATGCTTCCGGCTTCTAGACACCTCTTACTCCCTCGTATTTACCTATGCCCCACTTGATGGCTTACCTTCGATTTAATATTTTTCACTGCTCCATTGAACCAAGCAATGGCAGCAACTTCATTTATAGCACCAGAACGACATCGTAATATGCCCAATTTTAAATATCCTAGTTTGGCATCATCTTGTTTGTTCAAATCGGCTGATAATGACGTTTTATCATTTCGTAGGAATCACACTCAAGTCAAATAGCAGAGGACGTTTTAACGCACATCTGACAGTCGAAGACACCTGTTAAGTTGATGTATTTCAACCAAACCTTCTTTAGCACTTTTCTCATTTTGACACAATACAGCACAAACGATCGAACATTTGCCTCTTTTAGTAATTACACAATCAGTGACCGTTAAGAATGTGTGGAATGCCGCAAGAACGACATAGAATGCAAATTCCGGCCGATATGCACGCAGCACACGGACACGTATCTTTTCACCGAATCGGTAACAATCCACCACAATTCGCGATGTTAAAAAAATCAAAATTAATAACTTCTTTGCAAAATTCTGCCAGCAAATAAAATTACTATCATCAGCCAAATAACGAAACTTAAATTTATGCGGGGTAAATTGTTATGTTGTCACCAGTAATTTTGCAAACCCAACGCAGCAACTGTTTTCTTGCGGTAACCCAATAACAAACCATTTAGGCTATTCCGTTCAGAAGCGCGTTGCAATCACAACCACAGGACTGCCTAAGCAGCAGCGTGCACCCGCTTGTCAAATTTGTGTCGCGCACCAGCGTCACCCACTCGTTTAGTTCCGTGTCGCTAGCAGTAACCACTCGCATATAAGGTAACTTCATTTCGGGTCACTCTCAATATTTTGTTGAGTTACGGCAGTTCAAAATAGGTTGTGATCGCAACAAGCATCAGTTCTGAACCCTGGCAGTGCAGCAACCACACGCTCCAGACCGCGTTAATGCAACACTACATACAACAAACACAGAGGAAACCAACCACGAACGGGGGCTATAGAAATAGAAGCAAACGTAACAGGTGTTTCGTAGAAAATACTAATGGATTCTAAATTAAGGATTAAGATATTCAATTTCGTTACATACACAAAAATCAAACTAAAATACGTCATCTGCAAGCGGATACAACAGCACTAGCAGCGGAGAGGCAAAGAGTGCGTTCAATGGAGATAAATAACTAACAAATAGTCTATTAGATGAAAATGCTAGAACAAGAGTATACGATTCGAACTAAGAAAAAACGCATGCATGTAAGTACAGTGTAACTGAAGACGAAAAAGTCAAGTTCAAGCTGTGGAACCAGCAAGGAACAATCCACCACCTTACGCAAAGTTAGTGTCAAACCACTTCACGAATAGCCAGTTTTGACCAACCTCACGAGTAGTAATATCTACTGAAATACGCAAATAACAAAACACAACGAAACAACCAATAGCCCCAAAGTGAAAAGTATTCCAATACTGAAACATTAAATACTGCAGGCATAACGCCAGCAACACACCACTCAGGATAAATTGTATGGAATTAAACAAATAATGGGCGTAAGAGCGGCGATCATTGACAAAACGCGAACAATCAAAAAAGGGAAGCGCAACACAATGGATTCAACATCGATCATAAACAATACTAAGGCCAGATCTTTACGTTTTAACTTACATAAGATATAAACAGCAGCAGACGGCTGAGAACTCTTGGCATTACTAATTTTATAAACGTAAATTCAATAGTCTTTGTAAGTAATATTATGCAACTTTTTCACCACCATTGATACTCAAAACAGCAGATCAATAGTGTATCTCTGTCATTTTAGTGGGGCTTCATAAATTATTGGATTAATTTGTTACCAGCAGCTAAGTTGAGGGTTTGAAAAATTAGGTCTTCCTACGAGTCAAGGGGTAAAAACTGTCATAGTGGTCCCCTGTATGTAGAGGTTATGAACAAATCCGAGAGAGTGTATGCTTCAGGACCGAAGAATCTTCGGCGTTTATCAGTTTCTGAGGGACATTCCATCAAATTATGGATGATGTACAGACTGAAGCACACGGCAATTCGGGCAATAAGGTACAGGGACACTTCTAAGTAGAAAGCCGTAGGTATGTTGCTTATGCATGTTCAATTTTAAGCCTCGCCAACTTGACTTCCTAATCTCTATCTTCAAATTACACATTAAGTTGATATCTAAACGCCGTTTTACCGTTTTCAATTCAATTCTCTATCCTCAAATTACACATTAAGTTGATATCTAAACGCCGTTTTACCGTTTTCAATTCGTTTTCCGTAGGTACGGTACCGAGGTCTACCACTCTCAGTACCCTTTGAGCCACACAATCCTTTGGAAGTGGCGCCAGAAGTCAGAGCGCGGTATTGGCTTAAGAGCTGTTATAGCATCGCGTGCAAGTGTATCTGCCCTCTTATGGCTGGGGACATGGGAGAAATGGACCTCTTTACAACTCGAATAAATTCCATGTCTCACCTCCTGCACCAACTGGTTATCAGGTCGGAATTGTTCCATAGCTGCCTAGTGTGCAGCAGATACCAAAGGGTTAATATTAGCATATCTACAAAACCTTAATCACTTGTCAATGGAAAAGATGAAATATCGAAAGTAATAGCCGATTAGCCATCACTTTACGGGATCACTTATCGAGCGAGTTACACCGGGTAGCCTTTGCAAAAACAAGGAGCCAATCACGAACGCCAAACCAAAGAAAGTATCCCATTCACGAAGGGTGGCTGTTAGTAAGAAAAAAGAGGGGGTTACATTCTTATTCTCACCATACTCATTCCTAAGAATACGAAAGGTCAAGTTCCATATTTTTGTGGTGAAGTTCCAAGCAAGCATATCAGGGAAATTATCTAAGCGGTAGTACACAGTAAAACTTGCACGAAAAATAAGATACCAAACTACTGTATACGTATTAACAAAAGCAGACGACAGAGCAAGGAACAAAATAACTGTACCAACAGGAACCATAATAAGAAAAACCGCAGAAAAAAAATCTTACAGCAAGAAACAACTGAAGATGGAAAAAATCACCGAGATTTCGGTAACAACCGTGTACTGTATACTGATGTATTCATATTTCTAAAAAATAGCCAGTAGCAGATCACACACATTCGCGAAAATCTGTGTTAATATTTTCGAACTTGAACTGTCACTTTTCGTAGCAATAACACTGTTTGTAACGTCCTAAGTCCGCACGCGTGTGAAGTAGGGTGGAGCGTTTTCCAACTTTTTGTTTTCCTCTGTGGCTAGTTCGGATAAGTTGCAAAATGGGGTGAAAAAAAAAATTGTGTTAAAAACGTTTTTTTCTAGAAGGATAACTTCTACCGCCCCAAGACCCTTGAAGTTGGAAAAAAGTGCTCTTAAGAGGACCCTCCGGCGAAAAATAAAATTTTTTCGAAATTTTTTCTTTCACCAAACACTAGCTAGCTATACAGGAGACGAACACGCAGGCGGAGTTTCAGACAGCCAATGCAACGCGAAGTGGGCAGAACAGGGGGATGGAGAAGGGGGGGGGGGGTCTCATGAAAAGTAAATTTTTCGACTTCAAAAAAAGTTCTATTATTGGGCCGATCTTAATGAAACTTATTATAGATATGTAAAATCGAAAAAAAATGATGTGGGTTAGACTCTTGTACTTTGAACGTTTTCTATGAAAAATTTCATCTTTCTCCTAAGGGTCCTCTTAAGAGCACTTTTTTCTAACTTCAGGGGTCTTGGGGCGGTAGAAGATATCCTTCTAGAAAAAATGCTTTCAACACAATTTTTTCTGCCCATTTGGCAACTTTTCCGAACCAGCCACAAAGGAAAATCGAAAAAAGTTGAAAAACGCTCCACCCTAGTGTACAGCAGATACTTGAGGGTAAATACTAGTCAATCTACAAAACCACCTCGTTTACTTGTGAAAGGAACAGCTTCAACATCGGCAGTAATAGCCGATTAGCTGTCACTTTACGACCCTAACCATCTCGTTTAGAACACGGGAATTAAGTTGTTTCAGGGGCGTGCTCCCAAGTTTTGTTTATCCAGTTGGCATTTGAATATTTTATTTACAAATTTATAGGTAGCAGAATGTTCGTCTTATCTCCTTTCAAGTCGGGAAGCTCAACGAGCAGCGAATCCATATTTATCTGAGTTACTGTTTCATCAAAAGCAAGATGTCTGCCTACTAAAACCATTACTGAAGTTAGTACAAGGACGATCTCTATATTACAACCCGCTAGCAAGTGTGGTCCTGCGGAAAAATACAAAAAAAAAGAAAAAACGAACATGAAACTAACACGCTAGCGGTTATCAGAAGCATAAAGTCAAACTGGAAAGCCACTTAAAAGCAATTATCGATTCAATGAAATTATTGCTCAAAGTAGTTATGTAACAAGGTATCACACAAAAATTCCTTGGCTTTACACAAACATTATGTACAAATAGTGCATGCGCGTGAGTCATTAACATTACAGCCAATTTCTGATCGCATTCCCATATGAAAGACTGTCGAAATGGTGGTATTAGGACAAATGAAAGATAACAGTACTGAGGTAAACTCTTAGCGGATTCCCCAAGTATTTTTGCTTCCGGATGCCAGTGTCCGAAATTTGAAGGGCTCATTTTCATATGAGATCGTAAGAACTGTTGAAATAATCCCATAAATCGATGACAGAGACACGGATCTTATTATAGTGAAAAGTTTAAGCCTCAAGCTTTCACCACAACAGCGATTAAGAAGAGAAATTATTATGATATTGGTATTGTCCCACTTTTTACGAATCTACTACGATCAATAGCGATCTAAGATGAGAGATTTACTCGGCTAAGAGCCGGAACCACAACGTTATTAAAGAGAGAAAGAAATGGCGGATATAACCGATACATGGTGTCGATGATAACATGGAACCCATGCACAATACTTGTTTGTCACACAGGAACAACGTGCATGCCAAGTTGCCAACATCACGTTGGGAAAGAGGAGGAAAGAAAAGAACACGGCATCACGAGTAGGAAAGTCACGAATTTATTTTTAGGACTGATCTACAACCGTGTGGCCAGGAAGTGATGAGAACGTTTCCGACTAATAGTCAAGTTACGACAGCCGGTCGATTTCTGTTCAAATCATCAAGTCCACGAACAGTGTAACTGAGCAACTAGGAAAAATTTGAGAGCAGGCGAGACAAAATGCAGCGAAGATACCAACAAAAGGGAGTAGCTAATCAAAATAAAGAAACAGCAGTTCAGACAGCTTGCCAGCTCCACAATGAAAGAACAATATACATGCGAAACTGACGTAGGTTCCAGTAGTAAAAGTAGTACAGTATACCAATACATAGCGCTTAAAGCATTGCGAAAACATTCACATTGGCTACAGATGCTCAGAAGAAATCAAAAAACTTCATTTTATAAGAGCTTTTTGATAACTGGAGGCGAACCGATGGGCTGTAGCGTGTGATCCAGACATAAAAATTTAGGTAATTCGCTTCTACATCAAACACACAATATTACATCATAAGAGAGTCAAGAGACTCATTTCATGGTAACGGAATACATATGTAATTAGTAAAAATGGCGTTAATACTATAAAATTCTACAAAGTTACGAGCTTCAGTGAGAGCAGGTGGACACAAGTGATAAAGGTACAACGCCAAGAGGAAAGTTAGCTGTTACAGGAAAGGATTGCGGTACTGATTGAACTTCCTCGCCAATCAAGATATTAAAAACAGTAGTAAATTGCAGGCGATGCAATTCAACTTTAAACACAAACTGTACGATTGATGCCAGTTAAGGAAGCTCGACTGTTATTATTACTCTCTTATAATTGTTATCTTTATATAAAAGTTTCACCAACACTTATGCTCTGAACAGCACGGAGTAACGTACTTTTTCAGTAATAATATTACTGCACTTGCGTAAGGAAGCTTTGGGAAAGTGGAAATATGCTATGCACCAGTCTATACACTGTACAGATCAATATATCTACGTACGCCGTGAGCTTTCTAAACGTGATATTTATACAACCGAACTTGAAAATCCAACTAGAGGGAGACCCAGCAATATTCATGGTGTATAACTTGATAAATTTACAGAAAACCATTATAAGTAAACAGTCTATCATCAATGAGTAATTTATCAGTTTCGAAGTAGCTATATATAGAAAATGATTCAAATTCATCATTATTAACTCTTTACCTGACGAGGAAAATACACTTTCGTAGAAATACATTAGCTAAACAAATATGATCACTAGGTCGGTAAAATGTCAAGAAGAGCAGCTAGATACGTAGCTACTACTCTATGCAAATTGCCATCATGAATTTTGCTCGGTCACCAGATATTTTACGCAACCATAATACGTGTAATAGCCCTCGATTTTCTACCCAGTTTTATTTAGTGCAAGAAAGACCGCTACCAACTTGTGGTGGAGTATAGACGTGAGGTGAGAGTAGATCCAGAGACATAAATAGCGCAAAAAATGGCCGGAAGGTAGTCAGGAATGGTAGTTGCTAAGTGCATGAAGCCTAGGGTGTGGTGGTGGTAGTAGTAGTAAGCATAATGAAAACAGTAACTACTATTGCACTAGAAACTATCAGTTCAAGTTTCAATAAGCCTACCATACTACTAGTACGAGTGGTGATAACCTTCGTGGTCGCCACCTAGGACTACACGAGCATACTACACACTAGCTACTTACACATAGACACGGAGGCACATTATTTCAGTAATCCTGGTCACCATCACCGTCGACAACACTCATCTTCAATTTCCAGCCAAAGTGGGGCAGTACAGCCCAAGAAAAAATGAAGAGGGTTATTATTAGTACACCAAGTGGCCAAAAGTCACGCACTGGATTTTTACTTAGTCTATATTTTGCGCATAATGTTATTTCAGAGTTCAGTTTATTCGGTAGTATTCTACATGGCTACACTCTAGAAGAGTCTATCAAGTAGTAAGACCTGTTCTGAGTGCACATAGAATCCTGAATTTTTCGTGTACATCAGAGAAATAAAGACCCGTGGAGAGGGCCAGTCAGCATTGGGTTTCATTAAAGTGGAAAATTAACTCAAAAGACACCTGTACAGCAACGGGTACAAATATCAGAGCAAAACAGAGACCAGCACTCTGGTAACAAAATAGCGAACCCGGTTCATCTCGTGGAAATTGTGGAAGGCCTAACCTTCCGGATGACCGAGACAGGCGCTCCTTGCACATTGGTCGAGAAAAATCTGCATTCATCAATGCAAATGATTTTTAGAGAGTTTTGCGAAATCCCCAAACAATCTCAAGGGACTCGGCGTCGAGATTTGAAGAAAAGGCATCTGGGTAAATGCCATTAGTGTTTGCAGTAAATGGGAAAAAGAAAAACCGTTTGTTATTCGCTCGAGAACACCGAGATAAGACAGCTGAGGATATAACATGAGTCTAGATTCACCCTTCTGCAGAACGATGGGCGAGTCGGGATATGGCGACAGCCACATGAAGCTATGGAGCCATCTTTCGTCGTCCTGTCCATGGGATATTTCTCGGATGTAAATAAAAATTAATCATTCAATATGCACCCAAATAGGACTCTACTACTTGATAAACAATTCCAGAATTTGCAATATACAACTGTACAGAAACAAAAAAAATATCGAGCAAGTAAAATCAGAGTGGGTGACTTTTTTAGACCACTAAGCGTGTATACCGTATTAAATGGGCAGTACAGCTCTGCAGACGTATACACTAAGCGGCTTGCAATAACAATGGGGAAGTAGGGACAGGAAAAGGGAGTGAATTTCCTGGGGTTATTTTGCAGAGGTGAGGAACGCAACTGACGCTGCGGATCTGAAGGGACGGTGATGAACTGGTAATTATTGAGATGAGCACCACTATCCGGCCTAAGGTATTCTGGTGTACAGGCAAATCCCCAAATTGGTCCGATCTAAAGTTAATGATACCTCTAATTTATTGAACATGTTGATACCGTAGTTTTCATATTTGTGCACGATTTGTTAAGAATCGGCAAATTGTTAAATTTTAAGACGCAACCATGACAAACTAGAACGTCTCGTGGCGTAAGACCATCACCCGTGGTGTAGAAAAATTCAACGCCGTCCTTTTTGACAGCCAGCTAGGCCAATTTTTTTGCATGGATCACATCTAGGTCAACCTACCAAACGCCCTACAAGTAGTAGTAGTAGTAGTAGTAGTAGTAGAAGTTTTTACTAGCGCTTCAGTAGCACACTGCCTATATCGCGCCGAACTATTCCTGTGTTTAACCACAGGCTCGTGCGCCGACTAGGGCGCGTTTTAAATTGTCAATGATTTTTGTCTCGGCTTTT
>LQNS02278180.1:21946094-21981638 GCA_001587735.2 Parhyale hawaiensis | reverse complement strand
TTTTGACCTTGTTTTAAGGTCTCCGACTCCTAGACACCGGTTGGTTGACCCCAGACAGGCTAAAGTGGGTGAGAGCCACCCGCCCACAGGGGGCAAGAGGCTAGTGGAAGTTGAACTTTCATCCGGCGTCTAAACAAAGCACTTTCGCCTCAACTAACGTTTCGTTAGCTCAAGGCGAATTATTTAGATCATGACGTAACTAGCATAGCGATATCCGTTGCAGTTACAGTACAAGTAAGAGAATAAAAAATGAGTATTAAGACTTGATATTCATGGAGCTACAGCATTTTACGCCAGAGACACTGTAGACGCAGTTACTGTATAAGAAATAGTATTTAAAGGGCATAATGTGAAAACTACTAATATTCAGGGGAAAACTTCCCTTAATTCGCAATGAGTTGAGAGTATGTAGCTATATCCATTGCAGCTACACAGAGCACAGCTACAGTTTCCTAGTTTGTCACAGTTTCGAAGACTTTAGCTGTAGAGGAAGAAGAAAAAAGTAGTAACTAGAGCACTCTGAGAGCGTATACCTCCGCCAAGCGAGGCAATAGTAGGAAAAAATTCAAATTGGCTCTGAAACCATAATTTTCTTTGTATAAACTTCAAAATCTAATAATTTGTGCTTTTTGATAGTAATAACTGCTTGTGCAATTTTCTTGAAGATCCCTTCATAATTTTTTGAGTTATACTGCTAAGAAACATTAAGACAACCATGAGTCAAACATAACTACAAATGAACGAACTGATCTGCACCAAAATTTAATCATTTATGTCTTTTAACATTACTAATAACCACCATAAATTTCATAAAGATCCATTCATTATTTTTTTAATTATTGTGATAACAAGCATAAAATTAAAAACAGTGACAAACGAACGAGCAAACGGATCATTACCAAAAATTGGTCATCTATTCTTTGTTATATAGGTACCTAACAACTCATGTCAATTTCACAAAAATCCATCCATAACTTTTTGAGTTATGACATTGAGAAAAATGAGGTAGACAAACAAACAAACAAACAAACAAACGGATGGACAGATCTTCACCAAAAGTTAATCGCCTGTTTCTTCTAACATACCTAATAATCCCTGCAAATTTCGTCCAAATCGGTTCATAACTTTTTGAGTTATCTTGGTGACAGACAGACAAACACGATGAAAACATAACCTCCTTGGCGGAGGTAACAAAAGTACGATGTCAAAACAAGAATAGTTTGGGGTTCAAGTAACATACGTCCTGGTGGTGGATGGTGGCCCGCAGTGCCAGGTGCGTGTTGAGCTGCGCGTGGAGCTCCGGCAGATGAGGGGTCATGGCAACACAGAAGCCACGCGCCAGACCTTCCCATATCCTGCTCAGGTTCACATCACCCGCCCCACACGATGAACTCTCGCCCTGCACAACAAAGTAGAGGCTCACCGCTGGCATCACTGATAGCTGGCAAACGCATGATTCCAGCCCTAGGGATCGACCACATTGATCTGAGTGGTTTTTTTTTTTCAAGTAAATGGGTAGTTTTGAAACCGCCACAGGGTGAGTTTGTCACCTACGACAAATTTACTGAAATGTAGCTACTTTTTAGCGTTCATTACTGAGGGTGTAACTCAGGCAGGAAACGCTCTACTATTAATAAGAGATTTTATTACACTACCAAAATATGAACTGAAGGGATAAATGTAAAACATGAAGTATAGCTGATATTAGCGCTAAATTAAATTAAATTTTTCGTCAATTGGGTTTGAAAAGAAACTTTAAAAAGACTTAAGTAGTTTAGGGCAGTCTACACGATCGTTCTGGAGGCGCGATTCTCCACTACATTGGATGAGCGAACCGGACTCGGTCATACCTGTATAATAAAGACTTCTGTCCATCGTATCAAGAAGTCACTGGACACATAATCTGTACCAGAGTGCACCTTCACTGATGGCACTCCGTCCATCGCACGACCATCAATGGGGCTCTTCACTCTGCAGGAAATGTATTAAAATGATGTTAGCTTAAAATAGCACTCATCCAAGTTCGTATTAAACTTGACGCTTTGCGGTAGAAAAGCTGAGGGAAAAATCACTGAGAATCCGGCGCGAAGCGACTAGTCAGCCTCATACTACTGTTAGCTTAAGCCTCACTAGTTAGATGTAATAAGACCAAGAGTAAAGGTCACTATGAGAAAACCGGAGTACAGATTAGGACTGCCGAGTTGGAATGGGTGAAACCGTGACAGTCGGACATTTTTAATTGCCAGTAGTCGGAGTTAAAAACCACTTGTTTCAGGAGTTGAAGAAATGTTGAGAAATGCAGTCGGACATTGATGGGGTTCATGGAGTGCGAGTCAGACACTGGCTGGACCCAGGAGTGTGAGTCGGATTTAGTTATCCGACTCCGAAACTCAACTACAGGCGGTGCAGCGCCAACTGATGGCACAGTCGACACATGCAGCTTGGATATGAAACTCACCCTACGTTGCAATTGTTATCATCCTGAGACCAGTGCAGGAGAACTTCTTCTTGTGGAGGCTCTCCGACGATGCCGCACGAGATGCTGAAGTCTTTCATGGCCCGCAGTGACTCCCTCAGGGCAGTCATGACATCTGCTGTGATCTACAAGGGGAATATTGAACCGCTGTAGCAGATGCAGTAAGGATGAAACTACCTATAACTCATCTACCACTTGCGATACCAAATTATATTGAAATTCCATAGAAATTTATTTGTCCAACATCATTATAAAAGAGTGTCACAATCAGAAGATAAAACAAAGGTGATATAGGGTCGCTCAAGCTTTTTGCGCTTCTAGGGCCTAAAAAATAGCCTCACAAGCATCAAAGACACGGAGACGACAATGGAAAAATATATAACAAAGAACGCATAGCATCTATTCATAAAGCGTTCTAAAAAAGGTTGCACTGCCTTATTACTAAACTTACAATGTAATTTTAAAACATCTACCCGAACATAAAACTGACTGCTGTACAGAACTGTGAATCTACAAACTTTTTCAAGTGTATGGGTGGTCACTGGTGTCAGTAGTTGTTCATCGGTGTCACTAATCAGCTTCACTAACTGAAATACGGTACCATGCTGTTCAACATCAAGTCGGGTAGACGGTAAAATGAATTTCGGCCTTCTCATTGCGTAATTATGTTGCGGGATTAGAAGGGAAAGATACTTATACGAAACCTTGTCATGATATAAAAACTTATGATAAAGCTCAAGTAAAAAATATCTATATACATAGTCAAACTGCATTAGTCCTAGGGCTTTGTACATTTCGGTTACATGTACTTCAGGTACATAATTAATGGATTGAACTTTCAGTATTGCACTTAGTATGTGATTCATTAACATATTAATGCAATGCTTGGGAGAGGGTGCTACACCTGAGATAAATAAATCAGATTTGGATAGACAACAGCAAAATATAAATCAATTAATGAGGACACGGGTAACTTTCTGGATACACTACGAAACATTCCAAGGCCTTCGCTCCATTTTAGATACACGTCACCAATGTGGCTAGAAAAAAAACAGCTTCGAGTCCAATGTAACTCCCAGGTACTTAATTTCTTTTATCCACTCGAGCTTTACATCATTAAAAAATATATCTGGTAACTCTGGGGCATCTTTTGTAGTAACGAGCATCAATGGTAACTGGTCACTTGAGTTCACTTCACGATCGTACAACAGTTATTTGTAGAAGTCTGCATCCTTCGTCAAATCAAAGCGTTCAAACAATTCAGTTCAAAATGGGTGACGTGAGTTATGAGACGCTACGCTACACTTACGGTTGAATAAAAATGAGAGAACCACAGCCAACACGCAGGCATCTCCCATCGCACGGGTCGACCTAGTACTGTTCCCCCACACTCAGCAATTAGGAATCATTGTACCTTAGATAATCACCGTTTTAAAATGTTAAATTTTTCCATTTTAAATAGAGTATATAACTTCAAAATCTGATCTCCGAATTTTAGAAAGTTGATTTATTTTCACAGAAAGACCGTCACTTAACAATGATCAAGCAGCAGTGTCCTTGCCCATAGCTTCTCATACCAACAGCGAATAGTTGAAACTGTATAATAATCGTAGGTTCATTAGCTTTCTTTTTAATCCGTCACCTTTTTTAATCCCCTTGGACAATTTTTAATTGTATGTCAAATTGTTAGGAGAATTTCACTGATGTGTTCATATCTGCATTTCTAAAAATTACTTTTGTTTACTTTACAGCACCGAAGATGTAATTTTTATGATTCCGAAACGTTTGCTTTTTAAGAAGAGGAAACTTTTAACTGTGGTTCTCTCATTTTTATTCAACTTTAGTTTTCCTAGTAATCGCCCTATTAGTGAAACACTTACGGTATATTGCAAACTTTGGTACCGTGATTCTGGGATTACTTAGACCAGAGGAGTAAAAGATTCCCTGTATTTAATATTTGTTCCGACACCTGGTCTACAAATTTAATTCTTCATGCAATTCTGAGAAAAACTACCGGCACTCGAATAGAGCGGGGGTCAGGTGAACGCTCTCGGTATATAAAAAAACGTGCCTAATATATAAGACAGTGCGTAGTTTGCTGGTATATTAGTGAGATTCACTAAATTATTTTTTATGATTATACAGTACCGGTAACCCCCTTCTCGTACATTTTTCTGAACAGGTTCTCAGTAACACAGCTTTGACCGCTGATAAAGCGTAAAACTCCGTCACGCCGATGTGGGGCGAGAGCCCAACGTCAGTTAGTTACATAGGGTAGTTGAAGCCTCTGTTTCCACTGGTGAGGTGATCGCAACGAGGAAGAAAGAAGGGGCATGTAGTACGCCGATAGAAATGAGGAACGCGTGCACGAGGGTGATTCCAAAGAGGATTAACGCACATAGATTGCAGTTAACCTTGAAAGAATAGAATGTAGAGTACAGAGGAAAGTAACATCAGTCGGAGTATGAATGTGGAAGGAAGCAAGCAAAGTGACGTCCCGGAGGCTTAGCTAAGGTCAGTTAGCTACAGGGTCCCTCTGAACTCGCTGCTCCCAGTGGTAGCGCCAGGAAATTTGCATTGGGGAAGTTGAGGAGAGATGGGGGACTAATAAAATGTGGAGGGCTTTGTAATACAAACAAATATGCAAGTTTGCTACTTTGTAGTGGGGCATGGCTTATTTTTGAGGAACCGCAAGCCCTCGGCGCCGCCACTGGAAGCTCCCCATAACACAGGATGGGTGAACCGAACTAACTCAACCCTATGCCTCCTGAGGGGGCCCAATGTTAATGATGTTAAACCTATAAAAAACGTTTTGTTACCGATTACCACTGCAGTTCTCAACTGGATGCATTGATAAGCACTTAACACAACTGCGTTTAATTCCAATTCTCTTTGCGAAACACGGGCTCATTCAGGTGCATGCCAGAGGGAACATCAGTTTCTCCAAGTAGCTACTTAATATTACCACAAGCAAGTCTCAGGTTCTCACAGAGGAAAAATTGTACAGAGAAGCTATGTCTTTTTTTATCTTATTATTCTTAATTCTTATATGAAGTTCTAAGGTAACATAGCGGACTAAAACAGAATTCTTTTCATTATCAATACTGTGGGGAGCTGAGATGTTGTTCGGAGGAGGTCTAAAATGCAACTGAATGGAGCGAGCTTGGAGGGTCCAGATGTCAACGTCTGTACAGTCAGAGGACAATGGGTCAGGCATGAACCGTGTGTAAATGTACAGCCGAGCTGAGGTCATAATGTTAAGGCTAGGTTTTGCTCTATGGATGTCGAGGGATTCCAGTGTTGTGAGTTCGAGTGGGGTGGAAAAGTCTATGATTGAGAATTCTTTCGTGCTGATGGGATGACTATTTTGTTAGGCATGGAGATAGAATGAACAGGTTTTGCGAGTGGTAGACCGGTTCTACTGGATACGCCTATATGTTGATTGATCCAAGCTTTGAAATGTTGTCTAGTGCTACCTATAGGCCTATACGAAGCATTGCAGCTTCTGCATTGATATTTGTAGACAATACTAGACAGGAGAGATGTTGGAGGCTTGTCTTTGAATTTAAAGTAAGACCCTATTGTGAATGAGTTTTTGTACGAAAATTTGAAGTTATTATGCAGGTAAGCTTCAGAGAGGAAAGTTTTCAGGGTGTTAACCGTGTTGACAGAGTCCTTGTCATACGGAAGTGAATGAAAAAAGTCTAATTTACAGACAAAAGGTTCAGTTATGCCTGGATCGAGAAGTTTGTCAAGGTACAGTCTGCAGTAGTGGTCCTAAAAATGGTGCGGATAACCGTTATTTTTGAAAAATGTTCTAAGAAAGTTTATTTCATTGAAAAATACAAGGTAGCAAAAAGACAAATGGTATGCTGTAGTAAAGTTTTTATTGCATTGATTTTAAATTGATCATAGCAGTGGACTGGAATTCTGCTAATCTGTATTCAAACCGGATTACTATAAACATTTCATTGGTTTTGAGAGCTTGGATAAAAGACTGAATTCTCAATCACTATGCCATAAATTTTTATTTGCCAAGATAAAGAACAAAATCAAAGAAACCTGTAATAGCATATTCACCTTTTACAGCAAACATAGTGTTTTCTCCAATTTTCTCTAAATCTGATTTATCTCTGTTATCAAAAATTTCAGCAAAGAAAATTCTGTTGCAGTATGTAGACCCGACAAAGGGAAAAGTGTAGTCATTCTAGATAAGGAGTAGTACAATCAAAATATGAATGCCATTTTAACAGATACAACCAGGTTCACTCTGTATGTTTCATATACCGATTCCATTGGGCTTACACTTAAATTCACCAAATAAAATTCAAAGATTTTTGAAAAAGCTGTTAGATAAGGGCATTATTTCCAATTCGATTTACTGTTCACTATACTATTCAAGTGCTTCCCCTGGAGTCATCTACGGGCTTCCGAAGGTAGCTACACAAAACCAGCAAAGCCGGCAAATCTAGCAGCCTATAATACCCCCATCCTATCCTATTGCTAAGTACCTCGTGCCTTTACTTTAACTTAACCCTTGGCAACTAACCAGTATACATTACGCAATTCTTAAGAATTTAAAGATGATATCAAAAACAAATTTTCGCCCAATGCCAACCTATCCAGTTTCGATATCACCTCTCTCTTCACTAACATCACCGTAGACGAAACAAAAGATATCATTTGTAACAAAATTTGTGATAACACAGTCTTATTCCACAACATGGATCAACCTACCTTTAGAACTTTTCTCAGTCTTGCCATTAAAGATTCTTTTTTCGTATTTAACAATAGACTGTACAAGCAAATATATGGAGTTTCCATGGGCAGCCCACTCGGACCTACGTTGGCCAATATATTTCCATGCCATCATGAATCTTGTTGGCCAAACGATCGCACACACAACTTGAAACCTATCCACTAAAACGCTTCGTAAATGACACCTTCCTCATATTAAAAAACCAAACAGATTCAGACTCTTTTCTGCAATATTTGCATAGTAAACATCAAAATATTAAATTCAACGTTGAAAACCAATCAAACAATTCAGTGGCTTTTCTTGATATTTTAGTAACTATATAATCAAAACTCAACACTGACCACTAGAATTTTCAGAAAACCCACATTCACAGGTTTCTGGACAAGTCTTAAATCACTACTATGATCAATTTAAAATCAATGCAATAGAACCTTTACTATTTCGGGCATACCATTTGTCTTCTTCCTACTTTGCATTTTCAAATGAAACAGACTTTCTTAGAACATTTTTCAAAGATATTGGTTATCTACACCACTTTCTGGACCACTACTGCAAACTGTTCCTTGACAAACTATTCGATCCAGGCATAGGATAACTAAACCTTTTGTCCATAAATTGGACTTTTTTCATTCACTTCCGTATTACAACAAGGACTCTGTCAACACGGTTAACACTCTTAAAACTTTCCTCTCTGAAGCTTACCCCATATTAACTTCAAATTTTCATCCAGAAACTCCTTCACCATAGGGTCTTACTTTAAATTCAAAGACAAGCCTCCTACATCTCTCCTGTATGGTGTTGTCTACAAATATCAATGCAGAAGCTGCAATGCTTCATATATAAGTAGCCATGAACATTTCAAAGCTCGAATCGATCAACATTTAGGCATATCCAGTAAAACCCATCTACCATAACAAAACCTGCTCATTCTGCTCCCCGTCTCCATGCCGAACAAAAATAATTATCCCATCCGCACGAAAGTCTTCTCAATCATAGACGTTTCTACCCCAGTCGAACTCACAACACTGGAATCTCTCGACATCCACGGAGCAAAACCTAGCTTCAACATTATGACCTTGGCTGTACCTTTACACACGGTTCATGCCAGACCCATTGTCCTCTGACTGTACAGACGTTGACATCTGGACCCTCCAAGCTCGCTCCATTCAGTAGCATTTTATATCTCCTCCGAACAACATCTCAGCGCCCCACAACATTGATAATAGAAAGACTTCTATGAAGTAATTAACGATTCAAAGAGCAAACGGAAGGGACGTAGCGTTATGTCGGTAGGATTATACACATGCATTAGTTCAAGCCTCCTTCAACAGTACAATGGAGGCTTATAAGAGGAAAGTGTTCCTAAGCTATCAGCTCACACGGGTGCAGCAAGCTGGAAAAGGAGAGGAATATGAGAACAAAACATCAGCAGGACTACAAATATTGAAAATATCAAAGTTGTCCTGAATGCCTTACTGAGGCCTACCTGGTGGTACTCACACAGACAGAAACTTGGAACCTACCAGCTTGGGAGTATGCACACGGGATCAATGCGCACTAAGTGTACTAAGTCAAGAAACGAAGAGAAAGGAACAAAACATCGTTAGGAGTACGAATTGTTGGAAGGCAGAAAGAAGTCCTCACCTGAACCATGAGCCCATCCTCCACGATAGAGGACTTGGCAGTCAGGCCGCTGTTGCTTTTGAGAGCGCCATTGAACACAACGAAGCTCGCACCCGTCACTACGGAAGGTAATGTTAGATAGAAGATGCAATACAGGACGGGTCTGGTAACTCAGTGAGGTCACCTTGAGCATATCTAAACCCTACAGAGCAGGGTTGGCATTGATTAAATCAAATTGATTCAATCAACTGATTTTTCATAAAAGTCACGGTTTTTAAATTTATTTGATTTTTTATGAAACGGAATACTTTTACACTATCAAATGATCAACTCTTATGAGCATTTATGCAACACATCAGTTCTATCTTTCAAGATACCTATGGTTCCCCTAAATAGAGTTCAACAACCTATTTATACCTCTGTATAGCTAGCTACCTACATAATTAAAACAAGAGGAAGCACATGCTTAAAGTTTAATGATATATAAATACATTATTGCTCTGATTTCATCTAATTATCTTCTAATGAGCCTATACCTACCTAAGTAGTAACTACCATTGCAGCAGAGTTGCCATTGATTAAATCAAATTTATTTAATCAACTGATAAATCAATTAATTTTTCTATAAAAAAAATCATGTTTTTTGTGTAGCCATTTCATTTTTTCACAAAATGAAATATTTTCTTCACTATTAAACGATTAACTCTTATCAGCATTTATGCAACACAACACCAGTTCTATTTGTCAACATATCAATGATTCCCCTTGAAAGAATTCAACAACCTATACCTCTATATAGCTAGCTACATAATTAAAAGTCAAAACAATAGGCAGTTAATGCTTAAATTTAAGTTTTTACGGTATTTAAGTAATTAAATAATAAGTGATAAAATCTATTCTGTTATCTAATGAGCCACTACCTAGGTAACCACCATGATTAAATCATTTGATTTTCTTTATAAAAATATCATACAGTAAAACCCCTCTAATACGCACCTTAATAATCCGAACATCTGATTATAGTTCGAAGTGCAATCCGAACTAATAAGCATTTTTCGGATTAATAGGGTAACGTATGAAGTTCGTACAAATACCTCCGTAATCCATGCAAAGCATTTCTCATTTTTCGGATTAACGAGGTGATGAGCAAAAAATCTGCGCGATGTGCTGCGCAGGAGGTACGAACAATCTCTCTATAATCCGTCTTAGTGCGGAATACAGAGGTTGTTTCCGGAGTGGTAAGTACCTTGGTAATCCGAAATCCCCGCTAATCCGTCACCCCCTTCCCCCGTGCTGTGCGAATTAGAGGGTTTTACTGTATATTTCATTGTTCCTCAAAGTGGAATATTTTTACACTAGCTAACATATGATTAACTCTTATCAGCATCTATCAGGGTTGGCATTGATTAAACGAGATTGATTTAATCAACTGAATTCATCAATTGATTTTGTATAAATAAATAAAATTATGTTTTAATTTTTTTTAATTATTTAATTTTTTCTTATATAATACTTTTACACTAGGTAGGTATCAAATAATTAACTGTTATAAGCATTTATGGTTCCCCTTAATAGAATTCATCACCCTATACCGCTACATAGCATAGCTAGCAACACAATTAAAACAAGAGAAAGTGCATGCTTGAATTTTTATGGTATTTAAATAATTTAATGCTTCTGCTACAGTAGAAATAATTATGCGTCATTAGTCATTACCTTTCAGTGTTGTCTTTAAAGCTGTAGTGTGAGATGCTATGAATCACTTGTTAAATTAGGTTTGCTTTTCCTTTGTATTTTCACCCAATTAAGCAACGTGAACTTGTTCACCACTCTTTGAAAAATTTGGTTAGACAACTGAAAAAATCATTCACCTACCTGCATATAGTCTATATATCATATATTTTACTGAGTTACCTTTCATCTCCAAGCTTAAAGCTAATTTGCCATTACTTTCTCAGGAATTGCATGGCGGATAGCTAATTATTATTCCACCATTTACAACAGTAGATGTTGTAGTACCCTACTTGATTTTTTTGCAATTGCCTTAGTTTGTGTTTTTCACAATGTGTTGAAAATTTTAATCACAAGGAAAGCACGAAAGCACTTGTTTCATGAATAAGTATCATCTTTAGCACACTGTAGAAGAACTATGAAGAATTATTGGCTCATTTCACATTAAGAAAATCTGAAAAAATCAAATAAAAAAATCATTTTTTTTTTACTTTTTTTTAAACAAAAAAAAAAAAAATCACCAACCCAGCTGCAGAGTGTGTGCCTGTGAACTGATCGTAATGGTGTTGCGAGAGGGGGGGAACCAGAGACTATAGAGTGTACTCTACGTACGTTGAAACGTGGAACCAATGCACGTGGGTCTCCCCACACTTTTCTGGGTTACGTACAATCTGTAGCTATACCGTACATATAGGTACACACATTTGTGGTGCTTATGAACTGTTCCCTTGCCGCACGCATCGTTTATTGCAAGGTGAACGAATCTAAATAACCTAATCTGATGTGGCTCCGTCCAAGTCCCAGCATGGGCTAAATGAAATAAAGAGGTAGCGTTCAGGGTACTGTACATGGGACGCGCGATTTAACGTAGCTAACTTTCAAAAAACAGAGAAGATTACAGCTAGAACGATAGTTCGAAGAGCTTTATTACTGGCTATCGGCGATGTAATGTGTATTTTAGTGCTCAACTGGACGCAACTCTTTATTATTTTGCTGTTATTATATTAAGTTTTCCCGCCGTAGCACCTCTTTATTTTGTTACTAAACTGGCCGCTATTTTTGGTAACGCATATTCTTGAATATTGAATGCTTCGGTCCAAAAAGTATAATTTGCTCACCGTACATAGCCAATGACTTCAGGAATATTCTGGATTTTTCCTCTACTAATGTTATACTTAGTAGCTAATTGTTTATTATGTCCAGTCTTCTCAATACCGTGAACCAATACAGTCAACCATTCAACTTTACCGTTGAAGTCACTCAACATTCTTATGGTATAGCTAAATATTGAATAGCCAGGGACATGAACTCATAATGGAAACATATCCCTCATCCATGCGCTTAACCAACCACAAGTTGCAAACAACTTGCGTTACTACAGGCTGTCACCAAACCTATGCACATTACCATAGCCCACACCATACTCTCTGTGTGCTCTTTGAAATCATATATAACAGCGAAAATGTAACCCCTACCTTTCACACATTATCCCAGGGCCACAGGACCATTCATACTCGCAACTTGAAGCGAGGATGTAAAGTTCGCATGTCGTTAGCTAAATCGGTAGCTAACAGATACGGGAGCATGAAAGACGTACGACGGTCGAACCGAATGACAATGGGACCCGAAGGACATGGAAGAAAAACACAAACACACACAATGCAGCAAATGACAAACCTATCTACACAGGGAATATTATATTCAAAAGTACCTATAAGTTTCCATTTTCACAAAGGCGATATCACAAAGGAAGAAAGAAGGGGCATATAGTATGACGATAGACACGCGGAACCCATGCACGAGGGTGTTCCCACACAAGATCAATGCGCATGGGAACAGTAAGTCGGGAAAGAAAAGGAAGAACAGATGAAAGATAGATCAGTAGGAGTAAGAGATGGGAAGGAAACAAAGTAGGCACGAATGACATAGCTACGTCCCGAAGGCCTAAGGTAACCTACAGGGTCCCCCAGAGGGCGCTGCTCCCCATAACAGAGGATGGGCGAACCTAAACTAACCTGACCCTATGGCCTGTAATCCACACTACCGTATGTCCCCTGAGGGGATGTGCAGAGGGAAGAGCAAGTCGTACACGTTAAGAACGGGAAACACATTTAGTGGGGACATGAAATATGTAGGAAGGATAGAATGAGAGCGCGGACTCTATGGTGACACAGAGGCCTCTGACCACAGAAAAGTACAGACTCCAAATAGGAGTGTGAGTGGGTGGAAAGAAACTTGCGAAATTGCCATACCTTTCCTGGGCCGGTTGTGAATATTAATAGCTTGGGTCGAGTACTGTCCATCATCATTTTCAATAGTAACCAAGTGGGAGTCGGCCTCGGGGCTGAAATTAGCAGCCAGGGCCAACACGTGGTCGTTACTGTTACTGAGGGCTTTGCTTATCTGCGGGGAGAACGGCAAAGTATTATGTAAAATAGTCAAAACGTGGAGTATTTAAGAAGACTTTCCTAGTGAGCACGTACAGATTACATGAACAAATTAGATACAGAGGCTACCTTAGAAAATATGAGAAGCGGCAGTAAAACACTGCGATCCCACGACGGCAACTAAGGCTCGAACTGCCGTACATATGAAAAGATTCCGTTCATAAAAATGATGAAACCAATGAACTGTTGGCAGGAATCTCTTACATACCGGCAATTTACAATAAAAGTTACCCTCACGTCCACTTATGGACAGATATTTAGCGTTAGTTTTCACTACATTGAAAGTGTAAATCATTTTCACAAACCGCCGCCACAGCAAAGCAAGGGAAAATTTATAACTTGCGAACTTCTAGTAACTTTGGTTTCAAACGCCTCGTGCCACACTCCAAGAAACACCAGTTCTATTATCCAAAAATTCAAATTGACAGTAAAATGGACAGAATTAACCCGTGAAGAACACTAGCACACTTGGCAGAGCTGTTTAGTTGTAGGAACCTCGGAAAATTTTAATCTTACACGAAGATTTTACTCAAAGTTCTTCCGTCATCTTACTTGGAAATGAAATAAATACAAGCTATAGGTAACTCTACACACACACCTGAGTGTAACGATTACGAGGGATGTACAAGGTTGTCTTCTTGTCTTCCATATGGACCACCAGTCCTTGGATGCCAGGAATGGTGTAGGTGTAGTTTCGGAAATCCTACGGGGTAAATATACATAGCATCAGCTGCTGAGAACACAAGACAGAGCTACACACCAGTGGGCTCTACACGCCTGTAAGGCATGCAGCTCAAGCTCAAAGGTAAAATTATCCAGCCCTGAGCAAAGTGGCTCCGCACAAATCAAACTTGACAGGGAAATAATTTCCAAACATACGTCATTTTTACTGAAGACGAAAACTATATTGCCTACGTAGAAAGCACTGCAGCCAGCACTTGTGTTCGTAGAATGTTTTGTTTCAGTAAGAAAGTAAAGTAGTTACTTTACTTTCTTACCAAGAACAAAACGTTCTAAGAACACAAGGGAAGGAACTCGCGGTGAAGCGCACAAGTGAATGGGGGTATTTTTAATTTCCGAGAAGAGAAGTTGCGTCCGTAACACTTGAAAAACACAAACTGTGTACTCACCACCAGTAAGTTCATGATGGTATGTCCAATTTCCGAGAAGACAGGCTTCCTGTTCCTGGTGGAGACGAGAGGGCACGGGTAGTATCGGAACTCGGCTCCCAAGCGCAGCAACAGACGAAGTGGGAACACCTGCAAGTAAGTTGCCCCAACAGACCCCGTTAGTAGTTTAATTAATGTAACAGGAATAAACTAATCTAGTAATTAGGGCATTAGCCTGTGTTTCCAACACCTCGAAGGCAGAGTACTTTTTTTCACAACAGTTTACCTCTTTCACATCTATGCTATGTAATAATACTCTTTGTGCCCCTGTGTCTAGTTAGTTATATTCGTATATAGTTGTTTGATATGTAAGGTCCTCGTTTTATTTACACTGCAACACAAAATCAGTTTGAGAAACAGCTATACGCTGTGCATTTCTTCACACAGTACAGATTTTATTAACGTCTTCCATTACAGTTCGCTAGAAGTATCTTCTCTTTAATTCGGGATACAAACTTTGTGTTTTTAGCACTTCGTTGCCATCAAATTTTTGATGCTCGACTGCCTACGGGTGCCTCATGCACACTATCTCTGGTGGAGACCCGCAAAGGCGGTCAACTACTTTAGGGCCATCAGAGAGCTGAACCCCTAGTAATGTAATCTCCCAATATTCTCCCTTTCCTGTATATATCTGGGGCCCTGCACCGAGCGGTGTACTGGACCGTCTGCCACTTGCTGCAGGGGCACTGGAGGTAATAGCTACTACTGCTACTGCGGAAGTGGAGGTAACATTAGCTCTATTAAAGAAATAAAAAGGCAAGGGATAAAATTCGTAGGAAGGTAATTTTTGATAAAATCAAGTTGAATGAATAAAAATGAACGTTTCTACTTACAAAGTCATTATCTATATCTGTAAAGATATAAGTAAAGTTTATAAATTTCAGCTAATTTTACTAAACAGAAAGTCTAAAAGTGATAATCTTAATTTTGATGCATAGAACAAAGATAACAAAAACTAAAAATTCACTAATTGCAAAGGATAACAAGATTGCATCTCGTTGAGTTGTGGTTTCAGCCTATGTATAAAAAGAGATTCTAAAATCAGCACTTCACATGGAGTACTGGCTGTCCCTAAAATAGTAAAATCTCTAGGTGAATGGATTGATTGCACCTCTCAGCATGAGATCATACACATGACTGACGAGGATTGCACAGGATATGATCGGTACCAGGACTATCAGGATGCTCAGCCGCGCGAACAAGCAGTGACCGGGTGGTCGAGCCCAAGTATTCTGACGCACTTTCTGTTTAATAATCTTAGCTGAAATTTATAAACTTTACTTTTGTCTTTACAGATGTTGATAATAACTTTGTAAGACGAAACGTTCATTTTCTATTCATTCAACTTAGCCTTTATCAAAATTTCATCTCCTTACGAGTTTTATCCATTGCCTTTTCATTTCTTATTAGAACCTTTCACGGAAACCATGTTCATTTGCAGCTCTATTTACTAACAGGACGGTAAGGAGAACGCAGTTGCTCTGCCGACGCGCAGTTATGTGCTCGCTTCTTTACATTGATAAATATCAGTGATCAGGCGGGCAGGTACAAGCACTAATATGAAGAGGTCCCACTGATATTATTTTATATTTTTCAACGAGTTACTCAACTGGAAATTCATTAAAAAATAACAGGGAAAAACAAAAATTGCTCCAAGAGGCATTCATCACTCTGGCGTAGTGCTCATCAGTAGACACAGAATGGGCCCAACTGCTCCAGAACGAGACATAAGCACGGCGATATTTTACCGCCTAAAAACCTGTGAGCGCCGCTGGCTGTGGCTTTGGTCACAGTGTGGTCGGACCTCTTCAAACCGCAACCTAATTAGTAGTAGTAGTGTAAGATAGTTTAAGCCTCCCTAAATAAGTACTGAGCTTTTCTAAGAGAGAAAAACGAAAAGACATATATGTGTAGTATGACGATAGACATTTTTCATTATTATTAATACATTGGTATTGTCCCGCTATTTCTGAAACTAAGACGATCAATAACGATCTAAATGATTTACTCGGCTTACAGCCGGAACCACAACGTTGTGCTCAGGTGGAAAGAGATGAAGGACGTAAAGAGAAGAAGACAGAAGAATGAAGCGCCCGTCCGGTTGGTCCCTTCTGTGGCCCTCCGCACGGGCGAAAGTAAGAGCCCCGCAGAAAAAGTCAGTCACCTCGATCGGCGGCCCACCTCGGGGGACAGAAAGGAAATATAGAGAACATACCTAACTCTACAAAACCTTCTCAGCAGGAACTGCGGCCAGATGCTACATCCCCTGCGGAGAAGGCTCCCGAGACCCTTGGGTGCGTGATGCCCAAACATATTGCGGCAGGAAAAGGGCCCGCCAGAATATGCCCCTGAGGGCATGACGATAGACACGTGGAACCCATGCACGAAGGTGTTTCCACAAAGGATCAACGCGTATGGGAACAGCAAGTCGAGAAAAATGGGAAAAACAAACGAAAGGAGCTAATACCAGAAGGAGTGTGAAATTGGAAGAAAGTAAAGAGGGCACGAAAGAAAGAAGTCCCGAAGCAGGGTGTGCCATGGGGTTCTACCCGGACTGGTAAAACATAAATTGCACAACCTGTTACACAAGACTAGCTAACGGCCAAGGTAACCTACAGGGTCCCCCTCCTCACCATAACATAGGACGGGCGAACCTAAACTAACCCAACCCTATGGCCTATGCCCGCCGAGGGGGCGCAACCTGAGTGTTCACAGAAGCCCACACAAAAGCATGGCAGACGCTGAGCCACGGTCCCTAGACACAGCTTTGCCTGCAACCCGCGCAGATTCTGCGGACGTGCACAGTCCTGTCTGCCTGATCTTCACTTCATGATGGCCCAGCCGTACGCAGCCCCTCATGTCAGACCAGGGAGAGGATCTTACCTTAGCCCACGGAGCCTCCCATTTATGGATGAGAAGAGCAAAGAGAAAAGGTGGCTGAGGAAGAGGCAGGTTATGGAGGCACTGGAAGGTCGGTCGGACGTACAGGAAGCCACCGTGGTCACGACTGCCCAGGAAACCATCCGGCTCTGTGAGGATGGTGTGGCCCAGCTCGCTCACGAGATTGCCTGTGCCGGTAGAGATAAAAAATGAGGGCTACGTCTGAAACTTATAAAAGTATTGCCTGTAGAGATAGACCTGAATGTGAGGGCCACTGTCGTAATATAAAAAAATAAATTGCGTGTGGTAGGCAGTAGAAAATGGAGGGCACATCCGAAACTTATTTGCATAACTTCTTATCGTAGCTACAGCATATATGGCTACAAGAGGAATACATGTGCTACACATTCATCTTCCTTGCTCCAACGTTCATTATTATTTTACCACACACAAGCTCCCCCACTAGCCCTCTGCTTTTCGTGCGAATTAATAGTGCCAAAGTGCCGTGTCTGCAGAAAAAAAATTGATCTCTTACCTGAAAATACATCACGCTAGTACCACTCATATATGCATGCACATCATTCTCCACACCCATGAGCCATATTGGATATCACATAGACTTCTTCTAGCTCGATCCCTCCCATATGAGGTAAATACCAATAGCAGTAACAGCAGCAGCAGATGAAGAACTAACACTTCGGACTTGAAAGCTCATTTACCCCAGACACTGCGTTCAAACAAAGAATTAGTAGCTACTACAAAGCATTATTATATTGAATAGCTCACGCCTCCACTTCCACAACAATAGTTATCTAACAGAGGGAGAAGCAAGGAGCATATAGTATGACAATAGAAATGAAGAACTCGTGCACGAAGGTGTTCCTACACAGGATCAACGTGCATGGGAACGGCAAGTACTACAAAGCACTGTAAATCTATAGTCACAACATACACTCTCCTGTTCTCAAAAGCTAACAAGTCAACACAGAATGAAATAATAGTGAACTATTTTTCCTTTAATGTTTCAGCATGAATTTTTTACTGGTTAGTTGCTATAAGGAGCAGACGTAAGCGAAGATTACAGTACTTTTGTCAAACCGCTGATAGAAGCGAGGATTTTTTTTTCTGTTGGTACATAAACTGTAAATGAATGAAGATTACCTTGCTTATCCTGCAGGTATGATAATATCGGACAAGAGCATAAGAATACCTTTGTTAGCCTGCTGGTAAACGGAGTAGAAGTAAGCAAAGAGGTCGGGCGGAGGGTGTGTCTCCCCTGGCAGCGCCTCCAGAAGTAGCACGAGTTCCTCTTGCCCCACGCCACACAGGCCACGGCTGGCGACGCTCCACACTCTCATACCGACACAGCAGTCCACTGCACACACAGAATGCGTCCTTGTGTGCAGTTATGTAACAACTGGCTAACATTGTGCAGCAATGTAACTTCAAACTAAAGAAAATCTAGCACTTTCGTTAGATCAAGCAATGTATACGAGAACCAGAGACCAGTTGATAAGTCTTTGAATGCAACTTTTGCGCTAAAAATCATAACAATTTCAGAGGGTCAAACAGAGCGTATAGATATCAGGCTACAACTGCAACTTAACGGAACCCTATCAAAAAAACCAAAAGCAATTATCTGATGTTTACACGTACTAACTAAGCCACACTGGATAATTGCCTTGGAATTTCCCACTGGAAAAAGGTCAATCTAGGAAGGTTACAAAACCAAAAATGCAGAACTTACACTTGACAAGTTTGACAGCGACGGCAAGATTCTTGTGGATAGCGAAGAGCACCGGTGGTCCATCGCCGGCCATCTGTTCGGCCAGCTGCTGCTGCTGGCTGGTCCCGTCACTGGCCATGTACTCTGCAATTGTTATGGACAGCTAATATTAAAATTTATAACTTCAAACATGGGTAGTAATTCTTAATCATCATTAGTCCTGTAGGGGGGAACAGTGATACCTTGCAACAGGTGACGTCATCTACCCTCCGCGCTATCAAGTAGTTGACCGTCCTACCAAGGCTGTAATGTGTCGTTACGAGGGCTTTTTATTTCTTAATGTCTACTAAGATTTGCTGGAGTCTCATTTAAGAAGAATACCGGATAGACCAGTGGTCAGCAGTTACGTGCACTGTAGAGATAATTCGCTGCTGGCTCTCAATCTTTAGTCACTAACTGCGACCCAACAGAAGAAACCCAGCTTCGTGACTCCACACACGGGAGGTGGCTTGTAAAACGCCACCTGGACTTCATCCGAAGATTCTCAAGGTACTCAAGATAGGTACGGGAGACGTAGCCGTTGTATGCAGGCACAGCCTGAACAAAACGGGGCTAAGTTGCAATAAATACAATAAATATACCTAATAAATAACAGTGAACCAGTGGAGAGCAGTAATAATATCAACGTCTTGACAGAAAACTCAATAATTATTGAGCTAATGCAATCTCAGAAACTAGTGCAGTGTATCCTAAAAAAATATAAAGCAAGCGGGGTCAAATGAAGCGTGCAATAGCTACTTGACACATTCTGCTCATACATACACACATGCTGGACATACGTACCGATGTTTATATTCAACAAAAGGCATAGGCTAGTTACACATGAACCGTATCATAATCAACACGTTCGCCGCATATGCACTGGCCATGAATATAAACTTTTCACTTCCAAAAGTTGCTCGCTGGCAAAGAACCATACAATAATCGACACACTCTCCGCAAGCTGGAAACGTACACTAACTACACAATACCATAAATGATGTTGCTATGGCACTGGTGCAACATACTTAAGTACATATGTAGTATTATGCGAGGAAATTGCCAAGGTACAACATGCCATCCACCTGCTGGGGTAGCACTCACACATCACAATATTTCAGCACTAACTGTACCAAAGGGTCAGTTATAAATAAGGCAAACTGTAAATACATTTACATGCGTCCTATACAGGTTATTAACTAAATTAGTAAGGTCAATAATGTAGGGCAGGAAGAGATCGTTATATTTCAGGATATTAAGGTCAGTAAAGAAGAACAGGATCGCCAGCATTTAACCCTTAAAGGTATTTGTTTTTCCTCATACCCGAGCTCAATGACCTTGCCAAGGGGTCGAATGCCTTTATGGGTTAAACAGCTGTATCTAAATCGCACCGCGGATTGCACAGTGGTGACTCCCATTAGTTAAGCAATCCTGTGCTTGAAGGGTCTGTACCTATCAAAGATTTGCAAAATACAAAAAATACAGACGCGTTAATCGAGCCCGTTGCTGTCCAACACATAGGCTAATGCAAGTATATTCGTTAAGTAGGTAACGGCTCCATACAACACAGCTTCCACTAAGCTTTGTTTGTCGTTGAAACATCTAATGCCGAGACCACATATACATTCGTATGCATAACTGGCTGCTAGGATGAGCAGCTCGTGAGCAGTTTCAATACGTATTTGAAATCGGTAGCATAAACGACGTTCGAGTCTCGCATCCTTGCATTAGGTTGTCTGCGCGAATGCATCGTGTGGCTCCGGCATCAAGAAACGAAATAACTTTGAAGAGGTACCACCGAGCTCATAATTTGTATGTAGGAGTAAAATTGAGAATGCTTACCTCATAAGCACAAAATGATGGAGGGTTAGAATGAGGCAAAAGAATTTCTACAAAAAAATAAAGACCAGGACAAGAAGCTTCTAACTCATGCACTACAAAGGGACTGGATCACGAACATTAGCAAATACTCATAAAAATAAATCGAAATACTGAAAAAATGTCTAGAAAACAAGCATGAACAGATAATAACAAGAAGCTTCGGTAAAAGATAAAGCGTGAAAAGTAGAGTAAGAAACTACTGTAAAACACAAAGGGTGAACACAGAATTACATGGAGTTTCTGCAAAAAAAAAAAAAAAAAAAAAAAAAACACACACAAAACTTCCATCCTCACCCCACACAAACCAAAAATAGAAGCAACAACACAATGTGCCAGACTCAGACGGCAAGGATGAATGTAATATATATATATATATATGATGCAAATTTTTTACCGGGGGCTTTTGGTTGACAAAAGCTTACACAGGAATAGCAATAAGAAAGTAGGTATAGGCTAACCCTGAATGAACACTGCTCGGTCAACAGTTAAGGAGTTCTATAAGCACGACTCCAAATTAGATGCTTGGTCTATTTAAAATGAGCAACTCCGTGAAACAGTCTCAGGATGCTATCAGACCCAAAGTACACACATACACACAAAGCAAGACAACAGGTTGGCGGAAACCAAATGTACCTGGTGTTAATCAGAGAAAACGACTAACCGAACTAAACTTTAGTTTTGGTAGGAATGTAGTCCTACACTGCTTGAAAGCACTCTTTAGTGACTGGCATCAAACCACTGCTACTATCAAGAAAACAACCAGAGGCATAGCTACGGTGCCTTCAAGTTATCCACTTTAAGCAGGATGACCTGATTTGATTAGCTCCCAATCAACTGGATGTTCAGTCTTGAAAGAATTGAGTTCGCCACTTCGGATTTTAGACAGAATACGCAAACCAATTAGGCTTGGAGACGGCTATTTTGAGCACCATTCATTATGCATGCCTGAAATGCAGTCCCACGTACTAAACGCGACGTTTACGGCTGAAATTTCGCTCAAGTCAAGGGCATCAGATATGAGGTTAGCTCACTCAACGTGGGGATATCTGCACACATTGTAGAGTCAATAAGAGTAAATCCATCGTAAATAACGTGGGAGTAGGTAGGATATGGGCATTTATAGGGTCCAAGGAGTCTGAGTCAAAAACTTGCTGGGCGCAGAAGTCGGAGTCTGAGTTGGTCCATCCGACTCCACAACCCTGATTACCTCGTGAAACTACAGATGGTTCGGTCGCAGCCAGTGCAGGGAATTTCCAAACTGGTATGCATGAACCCCTTAGAGAAAATGAGCCCATATCACAAAGGTTCACGCAAAGTTTCAAGCTGCAACTAGAGTGGCATACTACATATAATTCTCAATGCAAAAAAAATCTCATCTACAGTGCCGGCAAAAAATATCTTTACACTTCCATGGCAAGCCACATAGAAGTGGGAATTGGTATTTCGTTTGCCCTACCCGACATAATAAAGCGGGAAGATGTTAGTGATAATGCATTCCCTCCGCCCACTCATAGCAAACGTCCATCACCCAGCAAACCCTCAGCGAGCGTTGTGTGCTGCTGCGGTGAGGTTGATAGTGGGTCGCTCTAGCCGACGAGTTATTTTTACTTTCTTATAAGGATGAAGTCATATAACTTTACACCTACTGCACACAATGGGTCAAAAAATGCTTCAAATGAAGGAGTAAACCCTTGGGTTAACTATGCTAGAACAGGGAGACTGAAACATGAAGCGTAAAGAGCATGCGTTTCTTTCCGGCGCGCCGACTAGGAAGACCCACGTTCTTTTGCAGGCGATCATGAATTGTTCTTGTTGCGATGTTCTGGAGGAGCTCAGAGTTTTTGTTTTTTAGTTAAACGACAGTTAAAGCATGATTTGGGATAAGCTTGCGCTTCAGAAGCTTACTTATTCTCAACGTAGTTTTCTTAGGTGCGCCAGAGCCTCACTTCTTCTGTGGTACCGTCCCTGTTGGTAATTTTGTACCCGACCGCTTCAGTTGAAAGACTGTCTCTCTTGATAATCCCAGATCTTTGGTTACAGCAATTACAGTCTCCCTTTTCTAGCATAGTTAACGCAAGGGTTTACTCCTTCATTTGAAGAATCTCGTGACCCATTATGCAGTAGTTGTAACGTTACATGACTTCAAACTTACATGAATGTAAAAATAAAACGTCAGCAAGAGCGACCCACTATCAACCTCACTGCAACAGCACACAACCCTCGCTGAAGGTTGGCTGGGTGATGGACGTTTGCTATGAGTGGGCGAAGGGAATGCATCATCACTAACCTCTTCTCGCTTTATTATGTCGGGTAGGGCAAACGAAATACTAACTCACATTTCTCGCGTAAAGTTTTTTCATGCCATTGAAGTGTTAAGCTTTTTTTTTGCCGGCACTGTACATCATTATGGTTCAAGACTAATGTAGTGTCTCCAACAAACGCTGAGGGTGCATCGAGAGAAGTGAGGGAGCCCATGGAGGCATAAAGGTAAGGAAACACCGACAGTAGGACTAATGTCTAATTTTAGTTTCTAGAATAAGCAAAGTCACAACAAGGATGTTCGGAAAAAGAAAAACTAGCTCGTTAGTACGTTAGCAAATGATCTCGCGCTACCCCCACTACAATCCTTTGGAGAAATGTTAAGAATTGTGAAATCCATCAGATTTGAGCACAACCGATCCTTATTAATTGAAGGCAGATAAAGCTGAAGGTAGGGTTAGGTACTCTACTCTAATTAGTCTACATAAGCTAGTAACAACGCACCTGGTTTCTGCCCTTTGCCCCTATGCAGAAGTACAGGAGGTAAACCGCCATCAGGAGGAAGCAGACACACCTCTCCCTTCACCCTGCCGCCCCCTGTAATGTACACACTAATGTAGCTGCCATACGGGGTGCACTGAGGCAAATTGGAGCTATGGACCGAATAATAATGAAGCTGTACTGTAATGTACACACTAATGTAGCTGCAACACAGGCGTGCTGAAGCAAACGGGAGCTACATACCGTAACATACGGCAATCAATCTGTACCACAATGTACAGATTGATATAGTTTCCACGAGAGGTTCAGTTGAGATATAAGATCTACAGACGGCATTATAAACTTGTTCTATCATCTTTGTCGCATAGCAGAAGCTCAAGCCGTCATTCAAGAGTAGAACTTTGCATGGGAAATTGAACTGCTCGTGCTGCTAAAACAGAATTTTATAACAAGCAATCAGAATGAACAACTCAATCTCAGCACGACAATAGAAGCCTCTACTCTGGCTCCTTAGTATGTTAAATCTATACATGAAAATCATTTGCTAGAACAAAACAGCCAACCACTGCAAAACCTACGCCGCGCACACCAGACACACCGGCCCCTGCATTTAATTGCCTACATTAAAAGCGACAAACGTAGACACTCGTAATTGATGATAACAAGAAGCAAGAAGGGAATATGTGCAACAGCTGGGACAGATGCGGGAGAATATGGTGGCAAAATCAACGAGATGAATAATATGTGCACGATACAAAGCGGTGTCATAACACAGGCATAGCAACAACAACATTAGCTGTCCAAACGACTGATACCTCGATGCTGTAAGGTGCGTTCAATAGGTCGCAACTTATGTTATTTTCATTGTGCTGTGTATCGTTTAAGCTTTTAGCTCACGAAGTAAATCTATGACCCCAAGCGAGGCGAAAACAGGATACAAGAAAAGAGTAGTAGCTATCAGAGGGAGCAGCAGTTTTGGAACAACGAAGAAAGATAATCCATCCGTATGAGAAGGAAAAATAAAAAGGGGAGAAAATAGGGCATGGAGAAAGCATCCCGAAGAGACGTATGAAAGCCTACGGCTTGTAACGTATAGGGGCACATAACTCTCCCAGCTCGCGAACTTCTCTGAAGCACAAGATACAACGTAGCTCTAGTAGTTCACTCTTCCCAATAATAATCACTGTCCTTATGAAGTTGACAGAGCATCAACTTCTTATTTGTTCAATTACTAGCTACCATATATCCATAGCGACGATCAAACACCCACAATGAAACAGTAACTTGGATGGGAGCCCGGCCGTCTCGCAGCTTGTACTAGGGTCCGTTTAAGAATATCATATTCAGTAGCTACCTACGTAACGATTTTGGAAACTCCATCCCGTACAATATTACATATGTATAAATACAAAGTTACATTTAAAGGCATTTGCGAACGATGAACTCACCTGGGCAGGAGGGATGATCTTGGTCCATTGATTTTCTGGAGTTTGAGAACAATGGTGAAGAACAGCTTTGTAAATTGGGCAAGAAGGAAAAGTACGCAGTGCGGTACCGTATCGCACAAATGAACAGAGTATCAGGTTGGAGCAAAAGTAGGTAGTGTCCGATCTCCAGTACAAATTTTTCAGACCGAATACATTAATTTTTTAACCTCTTCTCGTGGATATAAACTCTGTGTTTACTTTGTATTATTTTCTTAAGATTATCTAACGCTTGCCTATCATTTTCAAAGACTTTACCCCCATACTGTATTTGTCCCACATAACGGTCACGTACGAGAAGGTTTACTCGACGAATTTCATGAAGGTGTTGATGCAAGTGAGGCAGCAAAATCTATGCAGAACACTTATGAGGTTGATGTAGTGAATGGAAGAAGTTGCAGGAGGTGGTTTTCTGGCTCCCTAAGTGGTCAGAGATTTAACTATGAAATAGAAGTTACACCTAAATCTAGCGCATTCTCCCGTGGTATGCCAGCTAAAACACATTTTTTTCCTTATATTGTTTTTAATCGGTCGATTACTTTTGCACCAACCTTATATTTATATGTAAGGGACTCACCTGTACCAAATATGATCCTGGCTCGTAGGTATTTCCTACGGTTAGGTTCAAGTATATTGTCTACTTCCTCCTTACAGTACAATTCTGGGAGCTTGACTACTGTAGAAAAGACTACCAGTACAGTGGTGCTGCATAAGTAAATACGAAATGTTTCCATGCTGCGCACTCACCCGTGCCGGGCATGATCTTGGCCACCCGGCCTGCTCGGGCGCGGTGTGGAGGGGGCGGATGGTGCGGCGAGCCACTGGCAGGACCGCGGTCCAGCTCTGTGAGGTCCCCACCAGGGCGTATGCCGTCACTGAATATCACCTGCTTACCGGCGCCGGCCCCGCGATGTCGGCCCGACCCGCCGCTGGCACCGCTGCTGTCTGCACGGTTAAGGGCGCCAGTTAACACACCGCCTCTCAAAGTCTCCAATACAGATACTGCAACGTTAGATTATTAAAAGTTTGAGGCTATCATTTTCATGAGTGGCGGTCAGAACAAGGGAGCAAGATATAAGGGATTATTATATTAAGTGTTTAAGCCTCCCTAGACACATCTATGGTCACGGTGATTCAAGAGAGGAAAAGGAAGGAACATGTAGTATGTCGACCGAAATGTGGTCAACGCGCATGGGAACAGTAAATCGAGAAAGAAGAGGAAGAACAGATGAAAGTAAGATCAGTAGGAGTATGAAATCAGGAAGGAAGCAAAGTGGGTACGAAAGCCAGACGTCCCAATGGCCTAGTTAATGGCTAAGGTACCGTAACCTTACCAAACCTCCAGGGGGCACTGCTCCCCATAGCATAGGATGGGCAAATGATATAAAGGAATAAGGGACATAGCTACAGAATATTAAGAGAAACACCCACACTGGGCGTGATAGTAACATCCGTGAGGGCTGAGAGGCGCATGAAAAGGCGGTCAGAGCCGTTATGTAACCAGTGGATTGCATGTTTCAACTAAGGTGGTTCAAAATTAACAGCAATTCATTGTAAGAACATAATTCACGTGCATACCCAATCACTGAGTACTGAAAAAAAAACTAGAGTCTTCGTGCAAACTCACAGCCCGCAGCACAGTACAAACTCCACAACAGAAGCCGGACGAGCGCTAAACCCAAACAGACCCTTTTCCCGAGGTGCGCGGCCGCACATACAACACTGCGGTCTGTAAAGTACCGCTTTCGTGGTAGAAAGCCTGCATGCACGCGTGTTTGGGAGGGAGAGAGATGCGAGGGGCATAAAAACCCAGGAGGTAGTAACGAGTATGCCACTCTGGAAGAGCTGGAGAACACCCGAGGTTACAGGTACTTACGGCTAGGTGCCCACAGCCGAGAGCAGTTAATACGTACAACTGGACGAGCATATCATGAGGCCAGTTGCAACAGTGCGATTCTGAAGCCACGCAATGCGGCCAGAGGAGGTGTGCCCACACAGTGACCATCACGGACGTTATGTCAGCCAGTCAGTGCTAATGATTGTGGTGTACAGGAGTGACTTTGTAACTATACAGTTAGTTTTACCTCAACAAAGACAGCAAAAAACCTTCACGATGCATTGCGTCTTGATTGCGGAACCCATTACAAGATTTGTTTCGAGTCAGAAAAAAAAAAGCAATACGACTAATCTATAGGGCATCCGCCTCACGCCTTGCATTGAGTGTAAAACAAAAAAATTTTTAGCAAACATTTTTCGTGTGGCAGTTATTTCTGTAACCGCGTCTGCTTTTCAGCACAAAAATCTTAACGTAGCAAGTGTGCAATACATCAACCGCTTCTCGTGGACCACAAAACCTTACTGTACAAAGTCAGTCACACAAGGGCACTTACTGACCTTCACGCTTCAGAACACCCACAGGAACCATAACGGTTGGGGTGACGTTAGAGGAGCCAGCCTGCTGGGGTGGAGGAATACGGGAGCAATATTCCATGGGGTTATTGGGGTCGGGAGACCGAGGAGATGATGAGCCAGACATAGAGGATCCTGATCCAGATCCATTTGCATCCTGATCTTCTGCAAATGAAGATTGCTTGTTTCATACAAATTACAAGCAGAAAGAGCGCACGCAATACAAATTGCGTTCCTGAACTGAACACTCACCATGAACGAACTACAGTACAAATATCACTTGTAGAAGGAAAAGAAGCACCACGCTACATATAAAATCATTTTTCTATTTCTTCTTAACAAACGTTTTGGTGTATATAAAATCCACCTTCAGTGTTCAGTAAAATTAAAATCCTTCAACAATGAAAAGAACATGAGTACAAAGTAGCTACAGTAATACGTTCTTAAAATCTAGATATAAATACCTAAATCCTACCAAGAATACCTTTCTAGTTTTTAAAACACAGCATCTTTACTGTACCTTTGTACTGATGTTCTTTTCGTTCCTACAGAGGATTTTAATTTTACCGCACACTGAAGATGGATTTTATATAGTTCGAAACGTTAAGAAAAAATAAATATAAATAGGCTAATATAGAAATACATAGAACTTAAGAAAAAGACACTACGGAATGTAACGGTAACTGAAAATTCATCAACAGTGAAACAATACAAATGGTAGGTATACAACATTGCTAGTACTATCTCAGCCTTAGCGAAAGCGTGAAGATATTATTAAGTACTCCGATAGATGAAATTATAACAGAGCTAACGGAGTACGCCAGTGTCTAATTATGCACGTGCGATAGCTGACTTTACACTGAATAGTACATCATACAGGGCACGTAGTAAGTAGTGTTATTCCTACGAGTAAATCATGTACTGAAGGATGGAAGTGTTATTACATTATATTGTAGCTATAGTTCAACCTTCGTTTTCACTACCAAGGCAGTCAAACACAAAAATAAAAGGCCATACATTAAGTCGATAGAATCTTGGAACCTATGCAAGAGGTTCTTCCCTCACAGGTTAATGCGCATGGGAACAGCAAGCAGGAAGCTGGAGGAAGAACAAAACAAGAGATTATCAGTAGGAGTAGGAAATGAAAGGAAGTCAAGTGGGCGCGAAAAGTGAGAGTGCCCAATGACTTCAACAAACATTACCTGCAATGGTGATGAGAATTTTGCAAGAATGGCAGACTCGGGCCTCTCGGTACTCCATGTACTGCAGCTGCGCCTTGTCCTTGCAGCAGTTGGCACAGAGGACTCTACCACAGGCCCTGCAGTGATGCCGTCGCCGCACCAGCGTGAACTGCCGCCCGCACTCCTGGCACTGACTGGCCTCGTCATCAGGCACCCAGAACGGAGCCACGCTGCCCACCATGTTGACGCTGTTGCCTGGGGAAGAATAACGCAGGTCAATGGCCTCATGACTCAGTGGAGACTGAAAAGACTGAAATATTCAACAGAATGTTTACTACCAAGGTTGCAGAATCGGTGTCGGAGATGGTAGGAATCAGAGATATTTTGGGGTCAGGAGTTGGGAGTCAGAAACTGGCTGCATGTAGGAGTTGGAGTCAGACTTCATCTGACTTCACAATTCTGGATACTACTATCATTATAATATTACTTTCGAACTCGTTTCCAACAAAAAAGGATCAGCCGGAATAAACACTGAGCATTAGCACTGCAGATAAAAATGCCCATCTATGCTAGTCCGTTTTGGTTGGTAAACGTTATATGCTCACAGCGACATACGTGTGTTTTGGTCACAAAAAATGTTACGTGGAGACTCTGAACAGTTGCAGTAGGTATCATTACGATTGATCAGGATGCCATTACGTACATGGTTCTGATTCCAACATTGCATCAACGACCCACGTTTGGCTACTATAGGCAGATAATTATGTTCATGAAAGACTAACTTCCCCCTATTATTTATATAGATCCTGAAGAATTCAAACCTCAATTTCCACTACAACGGCGACCTTACAGTGAGAAAAAAGGGACATACAATTTGTTGATAGGAACATGGAACCCACAAAAGAAGGTGTTACCACACTGGATCAACACCCAAGGGACCAGCAAGTCGGGAAAAAAGAGGAAGATTATTATTATATTACTTGTTTAAATCTCCCAAGACACAACAAGGGTCATTCAAGAGATGTAAATGGAAGGGAAATCCCCGAGGATACATCAAGATCAACGCGCATGGGAACAGTAAGTGAGGAAAGAAGAGGAAGCCTAGAACAAAGCCTCATCAGTATGAGCATGAAACTGAAAAAAGCAAAGAGAGCAGGAAAGACGGACGTTCCCGAAAGCCTAGCTAATGAATGGCTGAGGTAAACTATAAAATCTCTCAGGGGTTGCTGCTCCATAGCTATAAGATAGAATGGACAAACCAAACCCTATGCAGAACAGACGAAAGTAACATCAGTAGGAGTAGAGTATGAAAACGGAAGGAAGTAAAGTTGGAACAACAGACACACATCCCATAGGCCTATAGAACTCACGGCTAAGATAACATACACGGCGTCATAGATATGCATGCTACTCTATGAACATACCAGATGCACTCTCAGGAGCACGGCGGCGGGTGGAGTGCAAGTCATCGTACACTGCGGTCACTAGAGAACCTGGGAAATATTAATAGCAAGATATTACTGGCAGGCGCTGTCACTACTACAGGCAACACGTGACAGGTGATCCGCGTCAAGAGGAAGGGAGGGGGCTGAAAAGAACAGGGCCTTGGCATAAAATTTTGTACACCTACGCTGGTGTACGTAAATGGTCTGGGTTGGCAAAAACAATGCTTTTCTTTCTATAAAGCATAAGCCATGGTCTTTTTTGTTTGTTGTTTTTTGGGATATTTTGTTGTTTTTTCTTGAAAACACTTCAAATTACAAATACAACTTCACAGAATTACCTAGTTACTAGCTAGCTAATTAAGACAGAGTAATGAACTGAAGAAAGTAAAATAGCTATAACATCCTTTGAAAAAACATAGAAACACTTCAAAGTACAAAGAATTCGATAGAAATGGCTAGCTACTAGCTAATTAAAAGCAGAGCATTGAACTAAACAAAACGAAATGGATATGTGTCTACATCCTTCTAATGAGCTCACTAGTTATCTAATAGCAACGACAACTACTACTTCTAATTTTCAGTAGCTGCTAGCATACCAGAATAGAATTAGAAATGCACGTCTGAAATGAAATAACATAAAATTCAATAGGTTATAGGTTTTTAATAAATACTGTATAAGCCCTAAATCGAAACACATTAATTATCCTTTCAGTTGTTTGATTAAAATTTAATTAATAATTCCTAAAAGTAAAACTGCCTATTTTGCAATATTTATGAATAAAAACCGAACAAACTGAATAAAAACCAAATAAACAAGTTTTTTTTTGTTGGTTTAAACCATGGTTTTTTTATTTGGTTTAAAGCAGCCAACCCTGTAAATGATAGTGAATTAGTTATCACAGAGAGCACATTAAAATCAAGTGTGAAGACCATCATATCAACATTGACGGTGGGCAAAAAATCTCTCTGACTCCAATAACTGAGAAAATTATGGCAGCAGCACTAAAACCCTAGATACACTGAAGCTTGATAAAATGTTGGCTAGCTACTCCTAACCCTTGGTGCCTACAAAAACGTTAAGTATAATGACCAAACATTTGGTTTAGTATGTCGTCAGATGAGTGTGGAAGCCGACCTAACCCGCCAGTGACACCGTGTGTGTGTGCCTTTGATGAGCCAATTACTGATGCAACACCATAAAGACTAGCTGCAGCTAAGTGGGTAAACAAGGATTTCAATCACTTCATCAAATGAATTTTCCAACTATCTGTAAGCCATATCCAATTCGTCCAGAGAAAAATGAAGACCATAAAGGGTGAAATTTTTAAATTTCCCATCAAAGATCAATGCTGCCTTTTGCAGACATACAGTACCTATCTAATTTTATCATGGAATAAATTTATTAAAAGACAAATTACTGACATACGAGAATTTGTTAAATTTTAGGGTTTCAGAGCAGCGATTGATTTGTTGTAGCTAGGAATAAATGCAATTTTTGGAAGCGCCCACGCTAGGTGGCGAGGCATTAGAATTGCAATTTTTGCTTAAAAACTCACTTTAACTAGGGCCCTTACTGGGCTACAGCCACGGCAACACTATGCTTCACTTGTAAGACTTTTGAGCAGCAGTTGAGCTCGCACATCAATCAAGGTTGCTAGGCTAGCTACTAGCTGTTGCTGTGCACCGGTACAACATGTAGCTAAGCTCAACGTTCACTCATAAATTGACCGTGTCATTGCATAGTGTAACCCCCCATACCAGGGACCTCAAGTGCAACACGGATGGTAAGAGTTGGCAGCCGAAGTGACTTCCTATAGGCCCAAACAATACGTTTATTTCATCAAATGCTAAAATCTATGGAATTTTTGTTTGCCTCTCAACTTTTCAGCCCAAACTGGAAAGCAATAACTTGATTCTACAAACAACAAAGAGATATAAGAGCAGGGCCAATAGGCTGGGCAAATGAATAGCAAAGATTTGCCTCAGGTTGGTCATGGTTACTGATAGAAAGCTAAAGATATATAGCTAGTTTACAAGTTTTGCAAATGCTAAAGAATAAGAATCAGCTAGATTACTGCCATTACCAGAAATTAAGCGTTTGGCTGTCAACATCAAAATAACTACAAAGTTGATGAAGCAGGAAAGACCGACAATGGTTCGGCAGTAGCTAAATGAAAAAGAACAATCATAAGGAATGGTGAAGAATATGGAAAATTAGAGCAAATTTAAGTCACTACCTGTGCGCTGCAAGGTAGCTATTACAATGAAAGAAATGATTTTCTGACGTCGCTTCAGGATATGCAATTTGACAGTGTAGCAAAGCTAAAGAGTAGAAGCCTACATTAGCGCCCAATTGTGTTTCTTTCATATAAATGTCAGAAGCGCTTCAGGAACATATGCTACCATACTGTCTATAGTATGCTGAACTGAGAAGTGTTCTACACACATCAAAAGACTTAT
Source organism: Parhyale hawaiensis (assembly GCA_001587735.2). Classification (NCBI taxonomy): domain Eukaryota; kingdom Metazoa; phylum Arthropoda; class Malacostraca; order Amphipoda; family Hyalidae; genus Parhyale; species Parhyale hawaiensis. Next base: position 21,949,168 of record LQNS02278180.1, on the reverse strand, counting down.
CATCTTACCTGGGGTGCGGCGTACAGGAGAGGAGGAGGACTCTCTTGCAGCAGCAGCACCTGCTGATGCACCAAACGATTCAGTTTGTTCTTCAACATCAGCACAATCGTGATCCAACTGCAGCGTGCCTTGGTCTGAACCGTCAGTAGCCACAGCTTGTCTATTTGTGCCATCAACAGAATGGTCTTCAGGTGGGTGGTTGGTAGAATCAGCCGATGGTCCACCACCAGCAGCTTCATTTTGCACCGCAACTAAATGAGCAATCACTTCAGATTGATAGTCATGAGTTTCTTGTTGGCCAACTTCGGCATCAATGCTTGGTATTGAATCAACTCGACTTCTGTTGCAAGAGGAATCAGTCGAGCCTTCTGCATCAATTACAGGAGCTGCTTCGGGAGTGATATTTACATCACCGGAGTGGGCCAAGCTGTCACTGGGACTTCTGCTATATTCTAAACTTGGTTGTTTGTTCGATTCAGCAGCCACCTGATCAATAATATCAGGACCAGCAGCAAGACTAACTTCACCTTCAGCTCCACTCCGACTTCTTCCACCATTGTCGGAAGATAATTTAGAAGCACCAAGGGCATCATTATGTTGATCAGCTTCAGCATTTACTCCATAAGCACCTTGGAGCAAAGCTTGCTCTTCCTCTAGTTCAGCAAGCTCAGCCTGCAATTCACTCTCACTTATATCTATGTTAGGGTTGAAAGCAAGAGGCACAGTTGGTGAAGAATTAGCAAGGGAGTTGGGAGGATTTTCCTCCTGTGGTTCTAATCTCTCTGCTTCGTCAGAGAGATGGGCCTGAGCATTGTCACCGTTAGGAACCCGACGAGAAGCATCTGAGTTGCTTACGAGATCAACGCTCATTGCGCCACTCTCCTGAGTACCAGGAGTACTAATTGAACGAGACGATGCACTGAATGGTCCACTAGCGTCAGATGCACCGTGGCGTTCAGTCACCAAATCAGATGCATCGTTAGAAGAAGATTGAGCAACACACGTGGTGGTGTTACTGCCGGCACTGCCAGAAACTTCAGCAGTTTGGTGCACATTTGCAACTTCAGGGATACCATAGCGTGACTGACTTTCCTGTACCAAGGCTGGTTCTGAACTGTGGCCAGGAACAGCGTTTTCTGCAACTATTGCGGGCTCTGGATAATCATCACCTGTTCTGTGGCGCGTTAGCTCCCCATTATTGGTCATGAGATCAGGTAATAATAAAGATTCATGTCCTCCATCTTCTTCACGGATTGCTGGTGCACGATCTTCCAAAACATTTTGTTGAGGAGGCTGGTCATCAGCCAGGCCAATGTCTAAAATGTCACCAACAGCCCTCTCATTTTGAGGGAAATCCTCACCTAGCTGCTGAGACACATCAATAACATCGGGGTGTCTAGAACCAGGTTCTTGTCTCTGTGCAGCCAAGCCAGAGGCACCTGTGACAACGTCTAAAGGACGTTGCAATGATACAGTTTCATTGGTTGAGTCGACTGGCTGCTCACAACCTCCATCAATGGTGCGGTTGGTGGAAGCAATGATGTCAACTGATCGAGGTTGAGAATGACCATGGGTAGAGGTAGAGGTTTGGTCAGGTTCTTCTCGAACTGCTCCTGGAACTTCTCTAGCATGTATGCTATCACCAGAGGCAGGGTTATTAAAAGTTGGATAAGAAGAAAAGCCATGACTTGGTGATGAACCGTTCATAAATTGATTACTGTTAGGCACATTTTCAGAAGGAGATGCACCCACTGCAACTCTTCTTACACTTGATGGTTCAAGAATATTACCCCCGCTATTATGAACATCAGGAAAACTTTGACTAGCTGATGCAACAGGAACCAGTGGGTCATTTTCAGAAGTAGAAAACGTATTGGAATTTACACAAAAACTGTCACCCGAGTTGCTAGATGCAAAACTGCAAGGCAAGCCAGGAAGACTGGGCTGACTTCCAGCAGAAGAAAAATTTGTTCCTAACAATGATTGTGAATGTGGAGGAAAGTTGGAGGTTATACCTCCACCACCATACTGGGAGTGATGAGCGGCGGCGCTGCTTTGGTCGTCGTACTGTCCGTCGGGAGGACTACGCACTGCAGGAATCATTGCATCATCAACTACTTCAGCATCAGTTGGGTCAAGATCAAGCATCATTCTACATGAAGCATCATTCCTGTTGAGTGCCTCAGAACGGTCAGCCTGTTTTGAAAACTTGACGTCCGTGGAAGGCTTGGAAAATGCAGGTTGGCTCCATCCATCAGCAGGTCCAAGGCACACTGGAGGACCCAGGCCAACACTAGAAGGTGCATGGCTTGAGCTGATGACTTTTAAAGAGTTGCTGTTGGTTGAGGTAGGTCCTACAAATCCACTGGCAATGGAGCTGTCATTGCTGGCACTGCTGCTGTAGTCCAGCTGGAGCCGACCAAACTGGGAAGATCCCACCTGCTCATCTGTAATAATTGAAAATAGTAAAATAGCCAGTAAACACAAGCAATCACTAAATTTACTACCTACTATGTTTCTACTTCAATGTTCTCTTCACTAAGAACACTTCATGATCCAAAGAGAATATGAAAAGATGTGTAGTTGCATGGGGCAAAAAAAAAGTTTTGGTTTCTTTGGTGGGAGCGGGAGGGAGGGAGGGAGGAGAATGGGCAGTACTTTGTTTTCAGAACCAAAACATCTAGCTACCTATGTTTTAAATGCTAGAGCTAAATCTCCAAGGTAGTAAAAAGTAACTCTGGCCAGCTTCTTTCCACCACCACCTGCAACATTTAGCTCTACCAATTAAAACCTAGAAGTTTTAGCTCGAAAAATTAACCGCCCCTCAAAAACTGGACAAGTTTTCACCACATTTGGTGATACCAGTAGCTACATTATTCAATCAACCAAATCTTATTTTTTCAATAAAACTATAAATATATAACTACTTTTCAACTAGGAGACTATTATTCATAATTATAATCTTTGTTTAAGCCTACCAATGCTTAACCCACAGTGTACACTATAGGCATAATCCAAAAGAGGAAGCAAGAAAATTGATAGAGTGTTGCAACGAATTTTTCTCAGTGGCTCGC
>LQNS02278180.1:21888707-21908356 GCA_001587735.2 Parhyale hawaiensis | reverse complement strand
TTAACTGATACAAGGCCTTCCAAGGATTTCAGTCTAGTATTGGCTAAGGATACCCAGAACACTTAATAGAGAATGCTCTTCTGCGGTCTGTGGGCTTCTGCAGGACTCAAAATTGTGTTCTTTGAGCTGAACGTAGGCCTAGTTTGAGTTGCTTGGTATTAGGTTGCTATCCACATGATTTACTCACACAATTGGATATTATTGGGCCGGAACGGCTTCACATACACTGGCCGACTTTCTTGGTCCCACTATTTAGTTTTCAAGCTTCAGTGATAGTTTGAATTCTGTGGGGCCCTGATACACGGTAAGTGGGGACTGTCATGGTCGGGCTTGCTCCGCCCACTTTCTCTCTTTTTGAGCTGCTCTCTTCATAACCGACTTGAAACTGATGACTGACGAGCCAACTTTAGTCAAAAAAGAGAGTGTCAAGCCGCGTCTACTCGATCCATTTTTTCGACGAAGTTTGTGATCGTGGAACGATTTTAATCGACAAAAAGTCACCAAGCTGCCGTCAAAATCCCTCAGCCCTCCCAGAAGACAGTTGAACAGCCTCGGTCTCATGACCGCAAAGGATCGCTAAAATATACTTCTGACACTTGCCAGGGCTCGGCCGCTGAAAGACGGCAGCACACAGAGACGGCCGAATCGAATTTGCTGCTTTGTAACCAGGCGAAATTCGTCCGGAGCGAAGCTAGGTACCGCTACCTGGATAATTATCCAAGCGTATATAAAGAAATATCTCTCCTTTCGCGTCTTCAGAAAGTAAAGTGACAGGTGACTAAGCCTTTCCCAATAATCAAGGTGCTCAAGGCCTTGAATCCTTGCTGTAAACGACCACTGCAAGCTCTCGAGCTTTCCTATCTCGCCGGTTGCGCTTGGGCTCCACAACTGGCAGCAGTACTCAGTCAGAGGAAGGACCAAAGCTATGAAAAGTGTAATCATGGGTTTTGCGTCTCTCGTCACAAAGGTCCTCCAAATCCAACCCATCTGCTTCCGGCACTGCCGCACATTTGAATCCATTAGTCTCCGAAGCTGTACGAGTCCTTGGCCACGACGCCCAGATCTCGCTGCACAGTTTTACGCTCGATAACTGTTCCACCGGCCGTGACATACTGGAACCAGTTAGCGGGATGCTTTCCGTACCTAAGCAGTTCAAACTTGCTGTCACTGAATTGCATATTGTTCCTGGCTGCCCACTCTTTTATACGTCCAAAGTCGCTCTGCAGCTCTCCTCGCCAGAGATCTCCATCAGCACTCTCTTGTCATCTGCGAATACTCCAGGTCGGCCACGTGGATGAGAAAGAGCAAGGGGCCCAAAACAGATCCCTGGGGATCCCCACTGATGACTTGGGTCTCCCCGGAGTGACTACCTTCCACCACCACAACCTGGGTCCGCTCGTAGAGAAAACCTTGGACGCACTTGAACAGCCTGCCTCCAATTCGTCGTTCTGATAATTTGCTGAGCAGCACCCCGTCGACCACCTTGTCAAAGGCCTTGGCGAAATCCAAGTAAGCGGATTGCTGTACCCGACGTATTTTCTTGTACAACAAATTTATGGCGTCGCTTGCAGCACTGCAGGGTGTGGCGGGGGGATAAGCGATCTGAAAAATGTTAGCTGTGAAGTCAGTTTTGCTCAGCTATTACCACTCTGCCAGTATTGTTTCGAATTTCCCATCTCATCGGCGGTATCAAACAGCTTTGCACTTTTCAGCTATTTAAACAAGACACAAGCAACGCATTTGAATGTTGTGAAGCATGGACGTAGGGAAAACACGTGTGAAACTGCCTTAATATGGACTCATCAACGAAAGTAGGGGAGCGCTGAGACACACCAATTTCCTTTCATTAAGTGACTGGAGTGGAGGGTGACAGCTTTTATAAGTCTCTGGTTTAATCTTGAAAACATCAACAGCAACACTTGCAGACTACGTAAAACTACCTCTTTTGTCACCAATAGTCCGAAGTGTGCTGAACTTCATCTCTGCTATCTGGTAACCCAACTTAAACAATTTTCGTGATACATTTTACAATTATAGCTTTTCAACACTCCTCAGAAAGCACACAGTCACGGTATTACCTCTACGTTTTGTTTGTGTACTAGTACCTAGGTAATCGAGAATGTTAATCAGAGCTTAACTTATAGAAGATATGAATAGCGAGAAAAGAATAAAATCAAAGATAACTGGTAAATTTCGAGTAAATGTGAAACACTTAAGCGAATATAAAACTGTTATAGGGATCACTCAAGAGTGTACATAGCGATACTTACAGGAAATCCTCGATATGAGCAACCTTTGTTTTACGAATTTTATTATTCGTTGGAAAGTTTCACTCTCAAATACTGGATATATTTCCATTGAATCAATATATATCGAGTACTTAGCAGAAAAAACTTTCACCTTCATAAAATTTAAAAATGCATTCAAGACCATGGTGACATATATCGAGGGCTTCCTGGGCTTCAACTCCAACTTAGACCCCCCGCCCCAGCCAAATTGGTGACCTCGGTCCCGGCTAGCCCGGACTTGCCAAAGCATTAGCCACTGTCGTGGGGTGTGGCCTCATTTAGTGCCAAGGTAAATAAAGATAAGCAGAGCGTCTTTTACGGCTTTAATAAGAAACACAAGTGGAAGTCTTCATTCGAAATTAATAGCAATGGAGTTAATGTGTTTATCGGAAATCGAAGTGCTCGCATACATGCTCCCACATGACAGGATGAAGACCGCATATTATATGGAGATCTTCCAAATAAATCTGGGAGGGAAACTGCCGGAAGCCTATTTCTTGTTCAGAGCACAGGTGTGCTGCAATCATAACTTAAAGGCTGGTTCATATGCGAGTTCCTCTTATGACAGCAGAGACTTTTGACGCTAGCGTAATGGCGGGAACACGCTAACGCGGAAGTTGCACCTCCACGCAAGATAGATTAAAACATACATTTCTCCCCGTAGGAAGGTATTCATACAATAATTCAAAGCCACACCCGATTACGTTGCAGTAAACTGAGCTTCGGCTTGCACAGAGCTTTACTACCAAGACAATTATTTAAAATTTGAGTTGCTTCTTGCAGCTTGTAGGTGCGCTATGGCAAGCAATAATATTCCAGCTTTGAGAATCATATTTACTATAATAGTATTAATATCATAGTCTTATATTTTTGCTTAAAGTTGCAATGCAGTGACGGCAATATAGCCGCAAAAGAGAAACATTGAGTGACTGGGCGACTTGTGCGTCAGTGTGGATCCGCCATAAATGAGAATGGAGAAGCTTCACAGAGTTTCGATTAGCAGGAGGATGTCCTTACGCAGCTATCAGAGAGTGGCTCATGTGTGAACCCCCTTTACGGTTACGCGTGTTAGTTACACGAGTGTTACGTACCCGTCGTTCAAATATTGTGTTGCAACGACTAATTAGTAGTCGACCACATGAACCTAATTTTCGGGTAACACTAGGCAAAATTCGGTTACTGGAGCCGCAACAGGGCTGTGGTAGCGATATATGCGAGGAGTTCGCATAGGCGCCTTCACACCAGTCTTTTTGTTTCATAAGTACTACTCAACGACCGAACGATTTGTTGTGTCATTGTAAGGTGCTCTAATAGAAGAAGCAATGAGGGAGATAAGGCATGTCAATAGAAAAGGGGAACCCCATGCACGAAGGTGTTCCCAAACAGGATTAAGGCGCAAGGGAACAGCAAGTCGGATATGCAGAGAAAGAACAGAAGAAAGTAATATCAGTAAGAATATGAAATCGGAAGGAATGGTGTGAGTCTACGAAACGCTCCACTAAAAGACTAGTTTTCTCGGTAACAGTCAATAGTGAAGTTACAGATATCTCTAAATATGAAGAACATAAAAAATCTGGAATGCCCTGGACTGTTCTATTTAAATGGACACAGCCACGTATTTAGAGTTTGAGTAGTACCTAGGCACGGTACAGGGAACAGGCCACTGTCGTGTGAACACGCCGTGACAGCGTTATGACAACACATATCGTCTTTTCCATAACAGCGGGTTGGCTTACGGTGTTTTTGAAGAGACCACCAAAATCCTACGATCTATTCTCACTCAACCACGTGCCGGCATGTTTATTGTATTTCTGAAAGCACTAAAGGGGACACAATCCCAGGCCGTGAATGTCATCTAGAGTCGGTATTACCGGGACTCTTTCAGAAGAATACAAATGCGTACAGGTGGATCAATTAGCTAAGAGACAGAGGAATATTTTCTAGGTTAAATCAATATAATAGTTCAGTTCAACACAATTTCTGACGGTAATGCCATTCCTGTCCTGATACACCTGTTAAGTCTTAAAACGCCATACTGTAAAATAACAATGAAAGCGAACAGTGCATTGAATTCCTCGGAACATCGACAACTATCGATATTTCTAGCATCAACGCGTTTCTTAACCATAAGCTAGAGCGCAAAGTATGTATTCATAAACACATCAAACACAACACCAACGAAGGCAATAAAAAGGGTTAAGCTAAGAATTAATAAAATATGCAACATAAACAACAGCAAAGAGAAAAAATTTTCTCGTTTAAAAACGCAACAAATAGCTAGAGCGAATGTCATCTTAAGTTCTTAAGAATAAATGGGATATTTATGGAAATAGGTTCACATATAACTCCATGGAGCAATTAAAATACACTGCACGTTCGATTGCATCGTCTACGTCGCTCTAAGCCAAGTCCAATGGACGTCACTTGTCCAGAATTGCAGATACGAACTTTGGATTCGTCACTTGGAATCGTGTTGCAGGTGTTAGCAGCAGCCCGATAATGTTGAGCCGACCTAAATCTTCACTTTACGGATTAGCACAAAGTTCATGGAAGTCTCACAGATAACTGACTAGGAGCTAACGCTGGAACTTGAATCAACAAGTCAAAGCCAGGGCACCTGTCTGAAGATTCGGAGAAGTCAAGCCTTAAAGGCTTAATTTCACTGCTCAATCGAACGCGTCCTAAATGTAATTTCGTATAAATTTGGGTGGGGAAACAGAGTCATGTTACTCAAATCATCGAGGCATACATTAAAAGCCGAAGAGACGAAGTGAGAGACACTCGAACCAAGGACTGAATCGGCGATCTTATCCTTCATTTCTAATGAAAAACTTGCGTAAAGGCACATCTAAGGTTGAAGGGTAGGACAATATCCTGAGGCATGTTGCAGTCACAACCCGACGGTCACATGCGCTGCATAATGGTCACCAACCGCTCTTATCGCTCACGAACGGCACAACGTAACCTGACTTTATTCATTTCGGGTCAGGGTAAACGTTTCTCAGGTTATGGCAACCCAAGCAGGGTTGTGGCGGCCACACACGGCTCGTGAAGCTCCACTACACTGAAGAGTACGAAGTTGCACTCGTCAACCTACTCCAAAAGGACATCCCTACGTTAGGGATCATCCATAAAAATAAAATAGGTAAACAAAAAAAATAAAATAAAATTTCCAAAAATTTGCGTAAATAAACAAAGATAAACTACTAAAACCATAATACATCAGTGGCTATAATTCCCCTTATTGACAACTTGAATTAACTACATCCTTGAGAACCGCAATACCAGAGCAAGTAATGGAGAAGCCTAGAGCTGATTTAGAAATCGAATGCATGAACATCAATGTCTACAAGTCATATGCACACAGCCACAGAGAAGCAACATCGACACCCCACAATAAACGCTTACAGCTAATAAGAAAGGACGCATTCGTTCACAACAATGAGGCACAAGAGGGAATTTATTAAACTAGCACGACGAGAATCATTTGAAATACGACAAGAATCTTCTTAAGCGACAGCACTCAAGATATCATCGATTGGGACGCTGCATCATGATAGGCTAATTTCACTAGCTTTAACTTGTCGCGATCTACAATTAGGTGCGTTGGTTACGCTATTTTCGATAAAACTTCAAGCATCAACATGAACATTGCATCACACTCATCCTGACGAACAGGATTGCACCCAAGAGTAATCGCTCTGTATTACCGCCTGAAACTCAATGCAAAGTAGCGATACCAACTCTAAACTCTAATGAGTGAGGTTCCGGACAAGCTGAGAGACACGAGGTGGGATCCCAAATGTTGACGCCGTAGCTCATGCTAGTCTAATGTAAAGAAAAACCTAGAGTATTTCTTCGAAAGAACGAGAACAAGGTTAGTTGTGAGCGCTTTTTATACGATGAAATGTTAAGCACAAAAACAAGCACAGCTGAAGCAAAATATTATGGCTGTACAAGCGCAACAGTAGCAGGCTCGTGTGTGAATGAAAACGCAAATGTTACAAATTTAAAATGGAATTACTAAGTTGAATAGGTCATTTAATTTGCCACAACGAAAACTATAGAGAAAACAGTTAACAAAAGAGAAAAAAAGCAAGATTTGAATCTTACTAAACAGGTACAGAATAAAACAAATGAGATACCGGTAATTAGAAAGTCACAGTGTTGTAAACAGTGGCTAGTCGGGAGCCTTTTTCTGACACACGGACAGGAAGAACAATGAACTAAACAATTACGATGCTGTTGAGAACTAACAAAAGAAGATTAAATAGTCGGGCCCATATTTTGATAGACGTTAAAGCAGGAAAACTAGAGAGCCTCACAATGTTATGAGGCTTTAAGTAGATTAAAACATCAGAAATCGTCTCTGCTAAATGTAGAGGCAAGAAAGTCGATACCTAACTGGACACTCAAGACGGCCGCCGACAGAATATGTAAAAAAAACAAGGGGACGTCGTTAGAAGTAAAGTAGAGAAGTACAAGAATCAGAGGAAGCTATGCAAAGGGAAAAAAGTCAGTGGTTGAGATCGGGTAGCCAAAATCAGAAGCAACTAAGAGCACTTTAGGCCAGAACTGTGTTAGTAAGGAACTCAGTGCCGGGATCTGTGATGATCGGCAGTGACGATATACAAGCATTGAAGCCCGCCGTAAATGACTTCTGTGAGTGGTTCTGCTTAGGGGCGTCCCGGGGATGCCTAATGGTCTGCTCGGCCTCAGTCCGCCCGTTGAGGTCCGGGGGTATAGCTTTAATACCAGGAGTCTCAAGGACACATACGGTCCGCCCCAGGGTAGGTACCAACACACATGCCGTAAATGCGGCACAGCACAACGTCTCATCACAACAGTCTGAGACGCACTGGGCACTTCCTGGCGCAAAAGTAGTCATCACCCTGACAGACAGATGTGGACGCACCGACTCACGGTTGACACGCTGTTCGCAATACAGCCACGCTTAGGCTACAGCGGGCAATAATGAAGATAATTTAACATTTAATAGCAAGTAGCATATGCCAAAATCTTCAGCGGCAGGCATTTAGGTAGCTATTAGTTTTATGCCTAGCAAAAATTCACGTAGCAGTTACCCGTCTATTATCGATTCAGGGTCCATGCCTCCATCAAGCAGAAGTAGTTATCCAATTGTTGCATGAGAGACAAGAGAAGTTGTCGGGGCAGTAAAAAAGCCATTGAAAAATGCCTGTAGATAGGAATACAAAGGGGACAGAGAGTGAATGCATGCGATCTCTAACGAGCTGTAAGAGGAATGTCCTTCTGGCATAAGAAATGCGTACCGTACTCTCAGTAAGGAAATAACAGCTGTCGAAATAAGAAATTGTGGCAGTAGTCCTCATAATTAAACAAACTAGGTTTTTACTTTTTCAAACTATTCTTGAACGGAATTTGCAGCAACTGTCCTCAGTAATGACACTAACAAGGTCTTCACTTTTTCAAATTATTCTTAACAGAGTCAGGAATTTTACTGAGGAAAGCCTGATGATCTTCTGTGGGAGCAGTCGCTAGAACACCGGTGCTGTTTCTGGAATAATAAACACGAAAGCATTGATACCAGTGGTGTTCCTGGAACAATGAAAATATAGGAATTGACAAAAGTGTTCTTTCTGGCATAACAAACACAAGTCTGCGAAATACTACCGCGTACTGTCAAAGCTTCTCTACTAAACCCTTAATTTCACAAATCAATGATAATAAATGCCGAAAAATGAAGCTCCCGAAAAAATCCCATTCCACCGGCGAATCTCTGTCAAATGGAAACTTCCACTAGTAGCTAAATACGGAGCGAGTTTACATTCAAATGACCAAGCTTCATTATATGGAAACTTCTCCTAGCCAACGCTAGTGAATGTCAAAAAAACATGGTGCTATGGGAGAAATTTAGTGAACATAGAAATTTCTATCAACTGGAAACGCCTACCAACTCGAGATGCTAAATGACAAAAAATTAGCATTGCATTATGTATCCACGCAAGACAATTTACTGACACAGAAACTGGGGGGTTCATTCAGTAAATGGCGAATAAAATGAGCTCCAAACCGATATCTTTACGAACATCAAATGGACATTCATTATACTGTACGTACGGTATGAGAAAATAATATCAACGTTAGTCATTAGCATCTCTACTCGGACAAGCACATTAAAGCATAGGTAATTCGTCATCACCGGAGCTTACTCTTATTCAGTAGCATCTGCCACACACGTCTATTACGGAACAAAAAAAAAAAAAAAAAAAAAAAAAAACAGCAAAGCAAACCAAANACAACTTCCCCCCATTTTTTTTTCAAAAAAAAAAAAAAAAAAAAAAAAAAAAAAAACAGCAAAGCAAACCAAAGCTAAGATTACCGTGTGTCGGTCAGTGAGAACATACCTGTGCTCAACGTTGCGATCATATGGAATGGGATCCCCCTTGATGTCTGTGAGAACGCCTCCTGCTGCAGCCAGGACGGCCTCCGGAGCGCAGGTGTCCCACTTCTTGCAGCCGGGACTGGCAAACACATAAGCGTGTGCAAGACCGTCCAGTAGCAGCAGCACCTGCGGTAGCAGAGACGATCGCTATCATTTATGGCTGCGGAGTTAAGGAGTCCGGATCCTAAATCCTCGGAGGCTAGGGCAAGCACGGGGATAGCGTCATGCAAATAAAAAAACTCCAAGTGCGACTCAAACAAAATCGACCGTCAGCTACTAACATTATTGCCTCTGACTCCCGGCACAAGCGAGTGCTGCCTCCGTATACATATGCACCAAGAAGTGCCGACTCTACACCACTGAGGGCACTGTATGGCGAGGCAGGTCAGGAAAAAAGGTAAACTCATGCACTGAGAATCACTGCGTATGAGAAAGTCTGGAGAAAAAAGTAAGAGAATCAAAGTAAAAAAAAAAAGGGCATGATCAAACTAACACTAATTAACTCAGGGATATGTCCGGGGTGGGAAGGAGTTAGACTCTACGGCTAACCCCATGGTACATTCAATATGCAGGTCAGCCGTTAACAGGGTTAAGATGTTCATTGGTGCAAGGTCCGACTTCAACTCCTGGAACCAGGCACTGTACAATATGAACTTCTTGTACCTTAACAACCCTCAATTCCTCAACAATATAGAACAAATTTCATCCGACTCCCGGGACAAAGGAGAGTCTGACGGCAATTTAGACTCCTTGCGCTTCCCAACATGGTGGACACCTTACAACTCCATCTGTGCTCAAACTAACAGTAGCTATAATGAAAACTACTAAGTTGCTCTTGGCCTATTGCGCATGTTACCATGAAATTCTAGTCAGAACTTGCTATTCTAGAATGCACGACACCTCCTAATTCCACGAGTCTGAGCTCGACCATCTAGCTCCAACTCCACAAGACTGGGTGTTACATCCCATCATGCCACATACCTATACTAGGACCTTAATTGTTAGCAATGGAACGTCAAAATTGAAACGGCAGTAACATTCTGCTCACAAATGAAAAGGAGAAAGTCAAGCAGTGAAACAGGAAGTCGAGAGAGCAGGAGCTGCAGCCGACAACTAACCTTATGACCAGCGCCACCCACTCGCAGGACCTCTGTTGGGTTGCAGGAAGACACAGCGTCGTTGACGGTCTGTGAGGAGTGGGAGCGCGTGGTGGCCACCACACACCCGCTGGGGGGTGGCAAAACGGTCATGCCGCCCACCTGCCCCTTGCCCGAGGCACCCACAACTCCCCATACAGTCCGCCCCAGTACAGCTCTGATGAGAAAATAGCGAAAAAAATTCACATATCTGTGGCCTTACAAATACTGGCATACATTTGTCCTAATACTTCAAGAATGTTCTGGAATCATTCAGATGAACGTGAAACAATAGTTCATCAAAACAGCTAGGTGCTCCATTTTTGGGGTAGGAGTCACGAGCCAGATACAAAGAATTTAACAATGTCTTCTCGTGATCCAATAGGCGATGAATTTAGTGAAACGAAAGACGCTGGGGTCTTCACATTGTCTTCTCGTGGCCTGACAAACAACAACTTTAGCCAACGGTAGCATACAACTGACTCACAATGTCTTCTCATGATTCATTACGCAGGTGGGTGAGGATTTTTACTTTTCTTACAGTGTTTGTTTGTTTTGTGAATTCACTCATTCTGCGACGTATTACACATTAAACAAATTCTAATGGCACGTAAATTGATTCTACAAATTGTTAGCTACAGTAAACTAACAATAGTGAAGCAAATAACTGTAGCATGAAATGAACAGTCCATATTAATAATTACAATAAGGCTACCAAAATCATAACACAAGCTAGTACAGTTCACTGATGAAATTAAATAGTTGATAGCCATGCAACATACTGCAGTGAGAAACAAAGATTAGCACGAAATTTAAAACACAAAGACATCAGATTGTCACCGTGAAGCACGGGCACAATATGCGAGTAGCTGCAACAGAATTTCATAAAAACATTACAGGGAGTGAACATTTATGAAGTATGTAGTAGCTAGTAGTAGAAATTTTGCTAGCGCTTCAGGGGCACACTGCCTACATCGCGCCGAACTATTCCTGTGTATAACCACATGCTCATGCGCCGCTAGGGCGCGGAATTTATCTCATTTAGTATTATACAGCATGTTACCTTTGATTATGCAAACACAATTTTTTTTACTTATTTTTTAAGATAAGTGACAAACATTTAAATTGTTAATAGTAAGTTAGTGCACAGGTATGTTGTAACTATAAAAGCAATCAGAGAAAAATTAAACAGAACCATTTCCCACGTTTTGGCAACATTTGCTTATCGCACGGGGTTCTTCTGTTACGCCACATTATGCAACATCACTCTCTAGTCAACATGGGCAAGAAAAGAGGTTTAACCAGCAAAGCAAAGATCAAAGTGACCTCGTCATTAGCTTTTGGTAAGACAACACTCGAAGTTTAAAAGGAATTACAGGAAGATCACCAAACAATTAAGGCTTATGCAATTGAAGGTAAAATCAACAGAAAAACTCCGGATAGAGCAGCCTCTACGAGGAAATTGACTACTCGGGATATGCGACATTTGAAGGTTTCTATCGCTAGAAAACAACTTTCTACAAGTATGTTGTAGCTCCAATACTAAGTAGAAAGACAAGATGTGAGGTTCTGCAGAAGCTAGGGAAAGTGAAAAAGGCAATTAAACGACCACTTCTAACCAAAACTCATAAAGAAAATAGGGTTAAATGGGCTGAAGAGAACATGAAAACTGATTTCTCCAATGTCATATTTATTGATGAATGCAGAGCCACTCTTGATGGTCCAAATGGATGGGCGTCTGGATGGGTCCTCCATGACCGACTTCAACAGACACGGCTTTAGCGTCAGCAAGGTGGTGGAGGTATAGCTAATGTTTTGGGCCGGGATAGTAGGTGACACCCTTATAGGTCCATTTGAAGTGGCAGAAGGAGTTAAACAGAAAACAGAATGAAGAAAGGTACTGCTAGTTTCTTGAAGCCAACTTGATTCCATGGCTTGATGAGCAGATTATCGCACGCAGATCCAAATTGGTATTTCAGCACGATAACGCTCCCTCACACAGAGCACGGTACACTGCTAACTGGCTTGCAGATGGAGGATTCAAATCAAAAAGGATGAACTGGCAAGCGGATAGCCCCGATTTAAATCCCATAGAGAACCTCTGGGCAATGATCAAAAGGAAGGTGTATGAAGGTGGTCAGCAGTTTTCGAGCAAAGTAAGCCTGTGGAAAGCAGTAAAAATAGCAGCAGATTCTATTCCACCATCTGAAATATCAAACCTGAAAAAGTCTGTTGATAATAGCCTTAAAAAATCATGAAAAATGGAGGTTGTCATGTTCAAAATTAACTTGTTATGTTTACCACTACTGAACACTTATTTCAGTGTTTATTGAATTGCGTTATAATTTCTTGGTTTTGGACGTTTAATAACAATATTCCTGTTCACTTGTATTTATTTCCTCTTTATGACGTGTTTATTAGCTTGTTGCATAATCTGAGGTAATAGTAAAAAGCTCGTACATTAGCAAATTGTATGATAAACTTAACCATTGGCTAAATATTTATTTTACAAGTGCGGTTTATATTGGCAACATAGACATACATTTAGTTAATATTGATATTTCAAAGTTAGACACTCATCTTGAAAAATTAAGTAAAGAAATTCTATTTGCATCATCAAAGGTAACGTACCATAGTTCCCCCTAGAAAAGATAGGAAGGTCGTTAGTTAAGAGCCTTCTCAGGCCTTCTACTTCTGATGGTCAAGTTATTGTTCCAAGGCTACCAAAGGGAATAAAATTACTTGGAGCCTTGCAGGTTCTTTCTTTGTAACTGATCCAGGTAAACCTGATGACAGCCTGTAGGGTGATCATTTAATTTGGTTAAGAGACTTCCAAAAGAGGAACCCAGAAAATTTTCAAAGTCCAAAAGCCACTATGATTAGAGTTAAAGTCTCAAAAGGGGAATATCAGTGAAAAGTACAAGTTCTGAAAGTGGTATCTTGGAACATTTTCAGAGGTCTGGCAGCTTAGGAGAGGAGGTGTTCACACATCACGAGTTTGACAATAAGAGAAGGCTGGAGGATGAGAATGCTCTTTATATACTGGTCGGGAGCCCTGCTGGTGCAGCTGCGGTGGACCAGCAGCTGCTGGTGGATTCGGTAGGTCGGGGAGAAAGCCCGCTCTTGAGTATTTGTAAGGAACGAGAGTGGGGGCTAGGTTTTCAATTAGATAAAAAGTGAAAAGATAAATAGAGGAATAAATACTTAATAATTTGAAGATAAAGAAGAGATAAGAGCGGTAGTCTTGTTCATATTGGTAAACACTGCAAGTTGGTGAGTTTGCTGGGAGTGTTCTATTGCAGTTGGTACACCTGGTTGGTGCGATACATGGTTGTTGGTGTAGGGGTCTTGAACAGTTTTGGCATATTGGAGTTGTTTTACGACACGTTTTTGCTCTGTGTCAGTATTGTTGGCACTTGGAAGCAGCGACGGGGAATATAGAGCCGCACTGGGCACTTCACCCAGCCAATTTCCGCTGCTGGTGGTAGGGTATGGGCGTCAAAAGTGAGGATATAAATTGGAGTATCTATGTCTCTACCATTTTCCTTCCTCTTCACCCTATAGCCTAAACGCTCCTCACTCCAGACTCTCAGAGAGCCCGGAGGAGATCCCCATAGGTGTACTTTGGCTTATCTAAGAACCAAATCGTGCCTTTAATTTGGTTGAGGCGGTCATTGGGGGCGGCGGAGACCTCAACTCCCCCTAGCGTCCTCACTCTCATCATCGCTCTTGACTGCTGCTCGCTCTTCACTTCGACAAGGAGTGTGCCGGCCGGCCCTCGTCTCCGTGACCTTGCCAGGCTTGCCTCCCAGCGTCGGCTGCAAGCTCTAATGATATCTATACCACTGATGTCGTCTCCATTTTTCGTGGAGATATCAAAGAAATGGTTGAAGTTTTTCTGCGCTTCCTGCCCAAACGGGAAACTTGACCGTGGTCCTGTCCCAACCGTCTACGCTCTTGCCGCCGCGATCAGCGTCGACGTCTACCGCCCACCCTTCCGCCAGTGCGTCTGGGGGGGGGCTGCTGGTACGGCAACATCTCATATTGAATTCTTCCGTGGTCGGAGCTCGCCGCAGGGCCCGCACCCACACTCGCGGCGAATTGAGGCGACGCGGCCGAGTCTGGCGGCTCGGAGGTTTCGTGGTTCATGTCAGAGTCCATTAAAGAGGTCCGGTCCGTCATTCAGAAAGAGGAAAGCAAAAGGAAGGGGACCGCGAAGAGTCCGCCCCTCCACGCGGACGGTCGATCTCTCTTCTATCAGTAGGCCAGAAACACAAAATAAACAAATAAAAAGGAAAACCACGGTCCGGTAAGACCGGGTGCTGACTGCGTGGGTTCTACCTATACTTCAGACTGTGATTGAAAAAGAAAATAAATATCTCTATACTAACGGTACCACCACGGGAAGGAGCAGTTCAGCTTGAATACAATTCTACTAATTGCATCCCAGAGATCAAATCCTTGACACTAGTAACAAAACGTCCCTTCACCAGAAATAACAAAACACTTCGTACGTACCAGTAAACGGTTGGTAAAGGGAGTTTTTGAAATCGAAGCTAGAATGAGCAAAGGTGAAGAGCCATATCATGTTCACACAAGACTCAAGTTTGCATATGAACTATTGCGCGTACCTAACATATTAATAGGAACGAGGCTCACCCAGGAGTCTGGTAGTTAAAATATGGCTGGTGGATGACACCGGCAATGGCTTTCCCACCAGCGGCAATCCCGATCAGCACAGTCACATGGTCGAGCAAACCTGCAGCAAGAGCACAGAGTGTATACCTGAGAACCAGTTTCTGAGGTACTCGAAAAAGCCTAAAGTCAGAATTTTTAACCAATCCACCAGTGAACTATTACACGTTTTGTAAGCTTATGAAACATCAATAGGGAAAACATTTTTCTCTTATTAATAAATGCTGCAAGGGTTGGTAGTATGTCATCTGTAATTTTCAGTCTGCATCATTATGCAAATTGCTACAGTATGCAAGAGTCAATTTGTATCATACTCAGTGATATTTTTACGTATTCTCTATAAGAAAATCTACTCAACAGCTCAAGTTCAAGTTATAGCTAATACAGAACACTGAAGCTGAAGTTACCATTTATTGTCTCAAGTATATATTCTAGGTATTCCTTGAAAAATATAAAAATTGGTGTACTAACACAAAATACAGGATTTTCAGTGCCATAAAAGTAGCAAATTAAAATTACTTCGAGCAATTAATTCAGTAGATCACAATGAATGCAGCACTGTACATTATAAAATAACCAACTGATGATAAGTAGAGTAAGACTGAACAATTCCTTTTCTCATTAATACAAGAATGGGGAAAGATTTCTTTAGTTATAAATTTTACTTAACAAGACTTACCTGGGCAAACAATGCAAACTGTGGGCAAAAGTAATGACTGGTCTAGCTATATCTTTAAAAAAAACTCAAAAAGATTCATGTAAATTAAAACATGGGTACAAGATAAACTAGAGCACTCTAGAGAGCACATACCTCCGCCAAGCGAGGCAACGGTAACGAAAAATTCAATTTGGCTTTAAAACCATAATTTTCTTTGCATCAACTCCAAAATCTAATCATTTGTGCCCTTTGATGGTATTAACAGTTTATGCAATTTTTGTGAAGATCCATTGATAACTTTTTGAGTTATGCTGCTAACAAACATTATGACAAACATTAGTCATACATAGAAACGAACAAACCAATCTGCACCAAAATTTAATCATATAGGTCTTTTAGCATTAGCTACTAACAACTCCTATAAATTTCATAATAAGCCATTCCTAAGTTTTTGAGTTATTGTGCTAACACGCATAAAATTAGAAACAGTGACTAACAAACAAAAAAAAACAGATCACTCCAAAAATTTGGTCATTTACTCTTCGTAATACAGCTACCTAACAACTCATGTAAATTTCATCAAAATCCGTTCATAACCTTTTCAGTTATGGCATTGAGAAAAATGAGGCAGACAAACAAACAGACGGATGGATTTTCACTGACAGTTAATCATCTGTTCCTCCCAACATACCTAACAATCCCTGTAAATTTTGTCAAAATTCGTCAATAACTTTTTGAGTTATCTTGGTGACAGACAGAAAAACATACAAAATACAAAAAAAAAGTAATATAATTTTAAAAGTGTACAGGTAGAAAATCATACAAATAAACCATCAAATCTACTTTGCATACAATATAAAGAGATAAAAATGCAAAAAATACATTGAGTGCCATGAAAATGTAGAATATATAGATAAAAATACACTTCTATATGACACAAGAGAGTCAACAATGTAGAAAATTGTAAAAAAAAATAGAAGAAGACCATCAACTCTATACAATAGATGCACAAAAAAAAACCCACATAATCATCAGCTGACAAGTTGACATACATTGAGTCAGTCTATAGGTTACAGCAGTAACTTTTAGACCTACAGGATGGAGATTCGTCCTTTCACAGAGCAGAATCAAACATATGATGGAAGCGTTGAGCAACACCAATGGATTGGGGAATTTTAAGAAGATTTCAGTGGACCAGAAAATGATATGTTTTTTAGACACGGTCAGCACAGAGCTGCATATAAAAATAAAAAACATATAATGACGCGCATGCCGGGAGCTCAATCCTGTTTGTGTATTACAATACTACAATACTGGTTTTCATATACACAGGCTGACGTTACTGCTTTATCCCAATGATTAAAAAAATAAAAACACATTTAAAAATTTACCCAAAGTCTTTCTAGTTTTCATGATATGCTTAGTAAGCTATCTAGGTTGGTTTGTTGCATCAGGGAATCAAAGGCCAGAGTCGATATGGATAAGTTTTACCAACAACAAAAAGGCTAGAAGCTCTGATTAAGTTTCTGAAACACAGTGGTCTTACTACTTGGCACAAATAGTCACAAATTCTGAAAAATTGTTTAATTAGCACACAACAAACGACCTGGTTTTGGTGCCGCACAATTAGACTTGGTTGTGATTGTCTACAAATTACGACAACACAGTCGGCAGTGCCAATTCCGGAAGTTGTCACTGTGCAGAAATCAGCTAAGTGAGTGATTAAGGATGGCTTCATTGGTACTCTCTCAAATACATAACACCCTATGGTGTATAGGTAATCGTTACACTGTTGAACATGACCAAAGATTCATTATCGTTCAATGTCAGCAACACACTATTGCTTCCGAAGCTCAGCTAGTTCCAACTACAATCCATAAACTTGAGCACTCTGAGAGCGCATACATCTGCCAAGCGAGACAACGGTAGCAAAGAATGGAAATTGACTCTGAAACTATAATTTTCTTTGTATATACTCCAAAATGTAATCATTTGTGCCTTTTGCTAGTAATAACAGCTTGTGCAATTTTCTTGAAGATCCGATCATAACTTTTTGAGTTATACTGCTAACAAACGTTATGGCAAACATAAGTCAAACGAACAAACCAATCAGCATCACAATTTAATCATTTATGTCTTTTACCATTACTAACAACCCCTCTAAATTTCATAAAGATCCATTCATTATTTTTTGAGCTATTGTGCTAACAAGCATAAAATTAAAAACAGTGATAAACGAAAGAACGAACAAACGGATCATTACCAAAATTTGGTCATTTACTCTTTGTTATATACCTGACAACTCGTATTAATTTCATAAAAATCTGTCCATAACTTTTAGAGTTATGGCATCGAGGAAAATGAGGCAAACAAACAAACGGTCGGATGGACACATCTTCACCAAAAGTTAATCATCTATTCCTCCTAACATACCTAACAATCCCTGTAAATTTCGTCCAAATCGGTTACTAACTTTTTGAGTTATCTTGGTGACAGATAGACAAACACGACGAAAACAACCTTCTTGGCGGTGGTAATTAGCTCATATTGATAATAGTCAGCACACTGCTCGCACATCAGTGATACTGCACATCACGAAAATGCTGGTGTTTACTTTTGTACGCAGCTTGTGGAAGTTTTTTAAGAGCTATTACCTCCACTAAGGAGGTTATGTTTTCGTCGGGTTTGTCTGGCTATTTGTCTGCCTCTTTGTCAGTCTGTCACCAAGATAACTCAAAAAGTTGGGGACGGATTTTGAAGAAAGAAATTAACAGGAATTGTTAGGTATGTTGGGAGGAACAGATGATTAACTTTTGGTGAAGATCTGTCCATGCATTTGTTTGTAGGTCTGCCTAACTTTTCTCAATGCCAGAACTCAAAAAGTTATGGACGGATTTTGATTAAACTACACAAGTTGTTAGGTATAATACAAAGAGTAAATTATCAAGTTTTTGTGATGATCTGCTTGTTCTTTCGTATGTTTGTTGTTGTGTTTGATTTTATGTTTGTTAGCGCAATAACTCAAAAAGTTTTGAGTGAATCTTTATGAAACTTACAGGAATTGTTAGCAATGTTAAAAGACAAGAATGAATAAATTTGGTGCAGATCGGTTCGGTCAATTCGTTCTTATATTTGAGTTGTGTTTGTCATAATGTTTGTTACACAATAACTCAAAAAGTTTTGAATGAATCTATATGAAATTTAAAGGAGTTGTTAATAATGTTAAAAGGCAAAAATGGCTAAATTTTCGAGTAGATCGGCTGATTCGTTTCTATGTTTGAGTTATGTTTGTTAAAATGTTTGCTACGCAATAACTCAAAAAGTTTTGAATGGATCTTTATGAAATTTACTGGAGTTGATGGAAATGTTAAAAGACATAAATGATTAAATTTTGGTGCAGATCGGTTGGTTCGTTTGAATGTTTGACTTATGTTTGTCATAATGTTTGCTAGCAGCATAACTCAAACAGTTATGAAAGGATCTCAAAAAAAAAAAAAAAAAAAAAAAAATTGCAGAAACTGGTAATACTATTGAAAGGCGCAAATGATTAGATTTTGGAGTTGATAAAAAAAACCATGGTTTCAGAGTCAATTAGAATTTTTAGTTACCGTTGCCTTATTTGGCGGAGGTATGCGCTCTCAGAGTGCTCTAGTTGCAAGATGAAGTGGCTCTAAGGATTCAGGTTTGACATTTCCAAAACTAGAAACAAAACAAAAGCTGGAGAAAACTACACAAATACTAGAGGAAAATACAAACCAGTGGCATAGAAATGAGCAAAAATGAGGCAAATACAAGGAAAAGTGCAATCAAACTCGTGAACATAAACGATATGGATTCGAAGAAAAAAACACTGTTCCATTAGATAAAACTATAATGGTTAAAAGTTTAGTCCAACTAAAAATCAATACTTTGTATTATGAGAGCTAAGCACTCAAGTGGAAAATAATTTTCAATTACTGAACATTCAACACAGAATGTAAACTATGTAGATGGTACTTAGAAGCAGATCCGAGAGAAGGTTCACAGTAGTAGCTCCTTATTCCTAAAATGACAAGCTAGGCAATTCATGTCACCTTGATATACCGGTATCTATAACAGTACACATAAAAATTGCTTGCAGCTATATCAGACGTGAATTTAATCAGAGCAATTGGCAAGACAATCGAGAACATTCCAAATAAGAGACCAAATTTTACAAGCAACTTTACATGATCTAGCTAAATAAACTAGGAACTCTATTGACGTCAATGGGCAGAATCACATATTCAAATATACGCTTTTGTAATATACACAATCAAATGGTAGCCTAAAATTTACATATTTATCTTTATGTAGCAGCTGGGCCCAGCTTCTAGACCAGTAAATGGATTACCTCTCTGGAAGAGTTAGCATTTCATCAAGATGTAAAATTCTAGAGGAACTGGACAAAATAAGACTGAATAACCCAA
>LQNS02278180.1:21867555-21882172 GCA_001587735.2 Parhyale hawaiensis | reverse complement strand
CAGTTCCTCTAGAATTTTACATCTTGATGAAATGCTAACTCTTCCAGAGAGGTAATCCATTTACTGGTCTAGAAGCTGGGCTTACTAGCTACATAAACTGCTTTTTAATACAAAAGTGGTATTTTATGTTGAAAATGAGGCTGGCATCATAAACAATGGGCCATCATAGGTAGGTCATAACAGCACCTTCTGTGGCTCATCAAAAAAACTGAACTACTCCTAATGAGTAAAATTCAATTCTAGAAGCAAAACTGCAAACTACATTGAATGTGAAAATTTAATTCTATTACTTATATTAAAATGTAATCTGAAACTCGACGTTGAATTCAGGTTTATTGACTGCATTAATAGTGCCTTTTGACCGTCGAAGTTGACACAGTGTGTTCTAATGATTGTTCCAAACTACAATTACCATAGCTTCAGGCGTTCAGGGTCAACAAAAGTTATGAGTGCATAAGCTGAAGAACATTCTGAATTAAGAGCAGGAACTTCAACAATAAATTCTGCACAATTTATTCTAAAAAGAACATTACAGTAACTAATATGATCATTACAAAATTCGATCTTCCTGCGAGTGAGCTAGGTACCTATTGACAATGATCTTACCTAGGGCAGAATTTCACCTAAAAACTTTTGAATATTTTAATAGAGCTTAGGCCAAGGTCAAGTTGACAGCGGCTCGAAACTAAACCTGAAGACAATGGAAGTGAACCTCCAACTTGGATAAGCTTTCAATACCAAAGGAAAGTGTGCAAAACCGATGCAGTGCACGTACTGGTCCACTAACTTGTGCAGTTCGACACGCCAGTCTTAAGCACAGCACCGCGTGTACACGATGGGCCATGAATACCTGAGATGCACTCGTGAGCTGCCGCCGCAGGGAGACGAAAAAGAGACAGCATGGACATGGATACATGAATGAAACTGCAAGGAGTTACTTAAACCTCTGTGAACAGCAACCCTAATTAATTTATTTTGAGCCTTTTTTGTATGAATAGCATTAGCTATTTGAAAAAATGTTGGGGAATCGGAGGATCCAAGCTAGACTCCTGAATGCAGTGAGCGTCTGACTCCTGGAATCCCCAGATCCTCCAACTCAGGGTCGTAATTTTCAACAAAATAGATCCATCGTCACAAAATCCAATTCCCATGATAAATGAGTGCTCGACTTCGACTTCTGCTCCAAAAGTGTCCAGTACCAACCAACTCTGCAATTCTGAATAGAAATTTAACCAAAACGTTTGTTTGTTAGTAGAAAAAATTGTCATGTTTGACACAGACTAGGTACCTACATCATGCCATCATAGACTAGGTACGTTACACAATACCATTTCATTTGCTCAACGTGATTGACCAACTGGGTGCAGGGAGACCGTGATAATCGCATTTGAACTTTTAGTGCAACTAAATTCCCTGAATTGAGAAATTTACATCCTAAAAAGGAGGGACTTGGGATTCAGAAGACTGGGGCAACATATGCATATTATAGCTTGAGCACTTGCAGTCCCATTTATTAGCGACAAAAATTATAAAATTATAAATCAGCTGCGATCTTCCCAAGAACTGACTATATTAGAGCAATAAGGTCCCACTAAATGTTTTGCAAGGTGGCCTGAGAAGTGTGCTATTGCGTTAAAAAAAAAGTAATGGAGGCAGACGGACCAGTAATGACAGTCAAATTTTCATTTTTTAATGAATACAAGCTGGATAACATTCAATAAACTAGAGATTTTATGTCTGCAAGCTGATGCGAGAACAATTTGTCATTTATAGCATAGAGCTCTGGGTGTTCTGATGACGTGGTGTGCTTGGAAAATATTCCCGTCACAGGAGCTCTCCACTTTCGGCAACAGCTTCGCCTGCAGGATGGGTTCTGCCATTGAGCTGGTGGTGATGTCAGCTGTGTGATGGCACCTTCCTTACTAGCAGGCATTCAATTCTTCTTTCTATCATATTTTGTATGTAAGCAATCTCTGTATTATTTTATTCATTGAGATATTAGTAATACAGCTACTGCAGCTACTTCCTTATTTTGCTTGTCCGACGCTCACTTTGCAGTCAACTTACTTCATTTGGATTTATCTACGGGTCTCTAACTTTCATATTACATCGTACAAAAGACACTCGCTCTTTTGTAGCTACATCAGTCTCTTTTCTGCTTATTTAAGATTCATTTCAGGGACTTCCACATTTACTTATAAGATTGGGCGATGGGGGCCAATTCTACTTTCAGTACAAAAAACTTCTTCACTGACCAGCCATAAATTTCCAATTAAATCAACACATTTATAGAAGACGAGAAGGTTCAGAGGAAAGTGGAGATCTTTGCCCCTTGCTGGTAAGGCGGGTCTCAGGGTCCACTTTCAAACACTGCTGCAATGCCATTTGATATTTACAGGCCTCATTGCATCCCGCAGTATAGGCTACTAGCACACAGGGTTGCGGAGTCGTACTCCTGGCCCTCAAGATTTTCCGACTCCAACTCCTAGGTTCAACAAGTAGATATTTGATGTAAACATAAAACGTGTTCAAATAATTTTTGCTAGTATAAACATACATAAAGTTAAAGATGCTAGGTGTATTGTACATATACAATGATATATTGCATCATTTGGGATATTTAAGTGAGGACATTAAACAAATTTTGGTAAAACTTTTGCACCTGGTACATTATGTGAGGCGGGCATGGGGGGGCAAAATAGTCAATTTTCTACCGATTGTTCTGAAATTTACATAGTGTATGTATTTTTGAAAAAGAAACACATTTTACTCCTACAATTTCTTTGATTTACACCTTAGTTTTTGAGATAATGGAAGTATATACGGTATAAAGATATACCTATGCATATTTTCTAAATTTCAAAGGAATAGAACTCAATGAGTATTCATGCTACAATAAAAACAATGACAGTTTTGGAATCCTTGAAACATTCTTAACAAAACTACAGAGCTGGCCTCTCTATTTTCTATTCTGTCCAATCACTAGCTACCTAACTAAAATATAGGGGAATATCGGTTTTAAGCTGCCTTGAAAAAAAAGTGCTAAATGAAAAATCCTGCTGTATAGTTTTCTTAGGAATGCTTCAAGGATTCTCAAACTGTCATTGATTTTATTGTAGCATGAAAACTCATTGAGTTCTATTCCTTTGAAATTTAGAAAAAAGTACATGGGTATATATTCATATGTATTTCCATTATCTCAAAAAGTAAGGCCTCAATAAAAAAATTACAGGAGTAAAATTTGTTTTTTTTTTTCAAAAATACATACACTATGCAAATTTCAGAACAATCATTAGAAAATTGAGTATTTCCCCTCCCCCCTCGCATAATGTACCAGGTTCAAAAGTTTTACTCATTTTTTTTTTTTTAATGTCCTGATGTCCTCAATTTAATGTCCAAACTGTTTTCAAGGCCAAAACTGTCATTGCATTTTCCTATCACGAAAACTCATTGAGTTCTATTCCTTTGAAACTTGGAAAAAAATGCATATATACAGCTATACGGTACTTATAATTTCCCATTATCTGAAAAAGGAAGGCCTAAATAAAAAATTTGTATGAGCAAAATGTGTATCTTTTTCGAAAAATACATATACTAAGCAAATTTCAGAACAATCCGTCTAAAATTGATCATTTTGCCCCCCTCCCCCCTCACATAATGTACGAAGTGCGAAAGTTGTACCCAACATTTTCTCAATGGCCTCATCATATGGAATAGGAAAATACATGGTAGCTATAGTTGAAGAAGAGAAATGTGCAAAAAAAAAAACATCTACATTTATATTTTTTTTAAATTTGTGACTGACAATTTAGAATTGAATATTTGTTTATAAATGGGATCCTGGAGATGGAGACGGACTAAAAATTCCAACTCCAACTCCTAGAGCAAGTGAGATTCTGACTCAGACTCCCCGTCAAATCCTCCGACTCCCCCTCAAATCTCCGACTCCGCAACCCTGCTAGCACATCATGAGTTATGTTTTCTTTCAGTTTTTTTTGTGTAAATCCAGGAACGTTCCATGGGAATTTGATATTTACACAAAAATTTTGTAATCACAAGCATAGGTAGCCTATACACAAATAAATATATCCCAAGTTGCTGTAAAAATTTCTTTCAAGAAACCCAGAATAGCTTTGCAGCTACTATGTCTATTCCTGAACTTTAGGTTTTTCAAAATTTATAGCTGCCACATATCTACCGCCACAACAGGTTCAGTGAAAAACAGGGTCAACTTATCATGAAGTCTACAGAGAAACTTTTTTCATCATAGAGTTCAAAGAACTCTCACAATTTAAATATTTTGTAAGTGTCAAAGAGTTGTCTACAGATATTGTTGAAACCTGCTGACTACTCCGTTACGACTGTATACTGCCTGCAGGGCGCATACACCCTGGTGTCCCGATCAACAAAACATAGGGTTCCAACACCGCTGCTCACACCGCCCACCTCTATAAAGCCAAATAATTGAGGCATCTGTAAGATTTACATGCTCATATACTTGCACATCCTTCCATTGCTAATAGAGTAGAGGTAGCAGCACTAGAAAATAATAATAATATGCTTTATTAGGTACACATATGGAATGGTACACAGGAGACACTTAATACTAATACTAAAAGAAAGTAATACTTTCAAGCGATGACTTTGTAGAGAGCAGCAATACAACTTCTAAACAATCAATTAGATGACGTACATAATAGCACCAAGATCTCGTTTAAAGACCGTCCAAGGCATACAAGCGTCGCACAAAAAGTTCACGCTTGACAAATATCCTACTAAGTTGAGAGTTACGTTCTGGGTACCTAGTACAGTGAGGATTTTTTTTAAAGGAATATAACTTACCTTGAGTGTACTCTGATGTTCCGTCTAAAGGGTCTACCCACACGACAACCTGGCCAAGAATTCAAATAATGTAATTAGATAGAGAGAATGCGAAAGTTCAGAAAACAGAACTTTTCCTAAGATCAACTCACTTCGACCAGATAGGCTGAGCAAGAAAGAGTTAGGTTATGAAAAAGAGAGTATAGCTTTTGTCGTTCTAACTCTGGAATGACTGAGTTGTGAGATAGGAAGCATTGCCAATAAAATAATGTGATAGAATATCAATTGTACGCATTCCAATTCACTGCAGGGTGGGGTGAGTATATGTACCGGTATAGAATTGAATGTATACATAATACATTGTCCTCTAAATACAAATTATTTTTTCATTCATAACACATTGTTCATGCTCTTGTTCACCAAATATCATACAGCCATAGAAATAATGTGCTGGCTGAAAAGTTCGTCCGATATAAATCAATACATATGTAAAAAGAATCAGTTAAGAAAGAAGTCAACTTGCCCTCAATCTCGCTTCACTTTTCCATTAACACGTCAAGTACCTACCCCATGACTATGTTTGAAAAATAAAACAAAAAGAACGGTTAGCTCTTCATTTGTGACGAAAATTAACAGCTCCAAAAACTTAATGAAATTTACCATTATCTCTATGGACCTCTTACGCCAGGCCCACAAAACCTGTTCCCTCATTTCAGTGTCTGTTTAAACTGCAGAAAAGTGCACAGCTTCCTGAGTTTTCTTTTGATTAAAATTTGAAAAGATTCCCGTAACTTTAGTTGTTGTGACTGCTAAGTCGGCTGCTGTGATGGCAAACATTTTCGGAGAACTGCATGTAGACACACAGTTCTGTTCGCAAGCGTAGAACAAACGAAAACGCCTCGTGGAGAAAGGCTATCACCCGCGATGGGAGGGAGGATCGGTTGGCTGACAGCGCTGAGTCAGCAGTTCCGGCACTTTTCAAACCTAGGTCAGCCCACCTGACTGACTGCATGAGATTGTGATGATAGCTCATTCTTTCTGGTGATTTTTGAGGGAAAAGACAAACAAAGACACACATAGAATGAAAATATCACCTCTCTCTCTGCGTTCGTCTGTGATAAACATACAGATGCCGAGTTCAGAGAACACATTTACTTGATAGTCGTGTGAACAAGTGTTTCGGGATAAAAGGGCAGTAAACGTGTACCCGTTAACAGGGTTTTGGGCTTTGCCCCGCCGGAGATTTCGCCCGACGAGGCGGTCCTCTCTCGAGCGGCAGTTTGAAGTTTCTGAAAGAGACCAAAACGGCTGACCAATCCAAAGAGCGACGGCGCCTCGATCGGACTAACAAATGGAAGAGCATGAAGATATCAGGCCAGTAGCTACCTCGAAGCTGTTCAGAACAAAATCGTACCTACCACACTGGCTTTTGAGGGTGAGCTGAAACGAGAAACAGAAGGCACTACCCTGGCAGCTCAAGAGCAAGCCCTCAGAACCAGATAGGCCTATATCCAAAACAAGATCGACAGGAGAAACCTCCCTACTACCTGTAGAATTTGCAGGAGCTCGGACGAAACCATCAACCACGAGATAAGCGAATGCGGAGGGCTGGCGGGAAAGGAGTACAAACGCAGGCACGATAAAGTGGATCGACACCTTCACTGGACCCTTCTGCGGATCCGTAACTTCCCGGTCAGCGAGAGGTGATGCGAGCATGAACCCACGCCCGTGGTTGAAAAGGAAGCCGAGCAAATCTACTGGGACAAGCGGATGGAAACTGATCCGAGTGCTTCACGCCAACCGACATAACATCGTCGTCAAAGACAAACAAGAGAAGTCGGCCAAACTGATCGACGTCTCAATCCCCTTCGACTCCAGAATCATCAACAAGGAAACTGAGAAGAAGGAAGAGTACCGTGACCTTGCCATCGAGCTCCAGAGACTGTGGCAGATGAAGGTCGACGTCGTTCCAGTGGTCATCGGAGCTCTGGGTGCAATGTCCAAGAATCTCAAGACAGCCCTGCGAGAGATGAAGTGCGGCCATCTCCATTCAGGAACCCTCCAGAAGAGCGCTCTGCTTGGAACAGCGCACATCATTCGTAAAGTGCTCTGAGCCTTAGATAGCGGGATGTGACTCCGCGCCAGAGTGTAGAGATGAACATCGCTCAACCGATCCAATCTGGGTCGTGAAATACCCTCGATAATAATAATAATAAGGGATCAGTAGTAGCAGTAGCTACAGTATCAGCTGACGTGTTTTAGAACTAGAAAGAAATTCAAACTGAACCAAAATTAGTAGTTTACACCTCCGTTTCTGCAACAAAGTCAATCTCACATAGGAAGAAAGAAGGGACATAGAATATGTTGGTAGAAACATGGAAACCATGTACCAGGGTGTTCCCACACACAGGTTCAAAGCACATAAGCACAAGTCGGGGACGAAGAGGAAGAACAGAAGAATGTAGCCTAACATCAGTACATACTAGGATAATGTAGCTAAGCTGAAAGATGCAATGTATGGGTGGGGCGCTGCTCCCTAGCCTATAGCATAAGATGAGTGAACCGCAATGTGGGGAGGGGACGGCGCTGCTCCCTAGAGCATAGGATGAGTGAACCTAACCTAACCCTACGGTCCATCCATAGGCTAGGCCTATAGTATAGACTACTCTCTGAAGGGGATATGAAACCATAAAATACATATCTACTTCTGAGCTTAGTTAGTTATAGTTAAGGAAGTTAAGGCCTCCGTTTCCGAGCAGAACGATATCACAAAGGAAAGAGCAAGGGACATAGCCTATAGTATGGCAAGAGAAACAGGGAACCCATGCACGAAGGTGTTCCCGCACAGGAGCAACGCGCATGGGAACAGCAAGTCGAGAAAGAAGAGGAAGAACAGAATAAAGCATGAGCGAGTAGGAATATGAAATCGGGAAGGAAGCAAAGTGGGTACAAAAGACAGACGTCCCGAAGGCCTAGTTAACAGCTGAGGTAACCTACACGGGGCCCCTGGCTTTGCCTGGCCCCATAGTATAGTATGGACGATACCTACTTCTGAGCTTAAAAGGAGAAGTATTCATGTTAGGCGAAGTGTTGGGTTAATCTATGAATTTGAGAGTGAAATGCATATCCACATAGCTAGGGCAGCAGACATTGCTATTATTATTACCTGGTCTTCTTGCAGGGAGGAGAGATGTTCAGGGCATGATATCTTCAGAGACTCAACTGCTGGTAGATCTGTTGCTTGGGCCCCAGCAGATTCTTCTTCTTCACCTGTAGCATTGTAGCACAGCATAAATTTGTTACCGTTATTATCTGTTATAGTCCCTGTTTACTACCTTCCTACCCTACTCGCTATAGTACCTACCAGTAGTCCAAAGAGAGGCAAATACAAGTAAAAATGAGGAACCATGTACAAGAACAGCAGCAGGGAAAGACGAGGAAGAGCAGTGAAGAAAGATTTCCAGAAGCAGTATGAAAAGGTGGGCATAATAAATGATATCCAGAAAGCATCAACAAACTTCAAGGTAACCAAAGGAGCGCCACAATAAAGGATAGGCAAACCTAATTAACATAACCTAATGGATCATCCAAAGGCCGTAAGAGGCATCAATACCGCCAAGAAAGAGGTGCAACACAACATAAGCTGATGAATATTTTCATTGAATGGGCATAGGCCTATGTACCTTTACTATAGTCTATTATGGTATCCTATCTTGCAAAGAAACATTCTCACCTCAGAAAAGCAAAAACAACTAAAGAAACGTAAGCTCAGATCTCAAGTCTGTATAGGCCATTATAATGAAGGCATATCAAAACCTGGCACATGAGTCACAGCTCACAATGCAAAGTAATGCATATGAGTGTTACATATAAAACTAGGTAACTACATTTCAAGCTACCAACATAGACAACAGATATTACCGTCCACCTCTGTGATTATAGGAACTCACAATTAATAAATGTTTACTAATATTCAACTAGAAAATATGCAAGAATAGTCTCTGCTGTCATGCTGATACGAGAATGATATATTACGGTATTCCAGTATTTCTCTGATTGCAAGGCAGGGGGTTCAGCCAGTTAATTGCACGGTATTGGATGAAGCGATCTGAGACCTCGACATATGATAGGGGACGTGTGTTAGCGAAAATATGGAAACATACAGAGGCACGATGTAAGGTATTGTGATTATTTTACAGTCAACCATTAGTATTAAACTTTTGAAATGAGTAGCAATCAACAGTCCTTCACATTTTTGTACTCATTTTGCTATTTTTTACTAGCGACTACAAAACATACTAGGTATCTAGCCTACAATCAATGGCTATTTATGCCACAGCTAGATAACTCTAAAGCTCATAAGATGGGTTCACTGTTGCAGAAAAGTCGGTTGGGACACTATATTTACTCAAGGATTATGAGACTAACAGGTTAGGTAACAAAGGAGGTGGAGCCAAGCTGAAGTGCATCATGGGTAATGAGGCATGTAACTTCATAAAGTTCAAGTACATACAGTAATTCGCAGCTTTTTTACATTGTTTCTCCATCATTTCCTTTGGGCTTCCTGAGTGCCCTACAATCACTATAGTTGAACAAAAATGTGTATCAAAGCATCTACAAACTTTTTTAGCTCTCTGAAGTCTGAAGGACAAAATTTTGAAAGAACGTTGGTTAAAAGGCTTGTAAAAGAGTAGATGAATTCAACCAACAAATGCCCGCATGTATCAGAAGCACTTTTAGAGCCAAGTTTATGATCTTTAAAATGCAATACAGTATATCAAGTGAGTTTTAACGAGAGTAATATGGCAGTCTAAAGATGCATTTATCTGAGTGAATACCGAAATGACTTCAATGTATTTTTGTCTTCTACCATTGATCTGCTATCCTCTATAATTTCATACAGCTGCAAGAAAAATTGGCTCAATGCGAGCAATGGAACGCAGAAATAGAGAAACTTTTCAACAATATTTGTCAAAAATAAACATTAAAGGACAAAAAGTTACATACCGTAAGGTAGGGCTATTGCGGCTGGAAAGTTGTACTTAAATGAGCACAGCTACAGAACCTGTTATCCTACAAACAAATGTTTATGATAAAAAAATAGGTCTAAGCCTAGGCTTCAATTCCCCTTAGTATCCAGTCCTTAGGTTTCTAGATTTTTATCAGGGTCTCTCCANGGGGGGGGGGGGGGGGGGGTGCCGACATTAGCCGCACATGTTGGTAATTTCGGCATGCCTATATAGCTCCATGTGGCTGAATTGCTTACTGTATAATGAAGGTCTTTGAAGATTTAATGGCCTCACAAGGTTATATATAGTAAGCCCTTGCTATTCGCGAGGGTTACGTTCCATCAAAAGGTCACAAATAGCGAATCCGTAAATACTTGAAACATAGGAAATAAATAGGTTACGTTCCTGTTAAAGTGGCTGATGTGTGTGTGTGTAAAAGCGCGTGATGTGCATGTAAAAGCGCGTGATGTGCATGTAAAAGCGCGTGATGTGCGTGTAAAAGCGCGTGATGTGCGTGTAAAAGCGTGTGATGTGCGTGTAAAAGCGCGTGATGTGCGTGTAAAAGCGCGTGATGTGAGTGTAAAAATGCGTGATGTGTGTGCTAGAGCACGTGATGTGTGTGCTAGAGCGCGTGAGGAGTGTGCTAGAGCAAGTGAGGAGTGTGCTAAAGCGCGTGACGTGTGTGTAGAAGTGTGTGATGAGAAGGTGTGCAACAAGGAGTGAGCTGTCACAGAGACAACTTCTCAGATTTGTAATTCGGGTAAAGGTTCGTATCCCAGGCACAATTTTTATGCTAAGATTCGCAAGTCGGGTAAAGGTTCGTTTCACGGGCGTAATTTTGGGCCAATGTTCGTAAGTCGCGAAGTTCGATGGTCGGAAGGTTCGTAAGTCGAGGATCTGTTGTAATTACTTTATAGGACCGCGAATAAGCAAGGGCGTACCGCGAATAATGGACTGTCGCACTCCAGGCCGTCACGAATAACCGAAACCGCAAAAAAACGAACCCATGAATATCGAGGGATCACTGTACTGTACGTTTAGTGTATTTTATACGATATGTTGACTATTTAAATTGTTTCTGCCGCTATATCAGCATTTTTGTTTCGATAATAACACATTTATGTCCTAAAAGGGGCTATTTTGTCAGGTGGGAAGCCGATTTGGCCTTTCAAAACAGTGTGTCGAAATAGCCCGCAAAATGTGCCGAAATAGCCCTCCCTAAAGTAAGCAGCTCTGAGCTATTCTTACGAGATTCAATTTCATTGGGGATGGCGAAATTAGACGCACACGGTCAAGCCACGAACGAAAATACCCAGTTTTTTGCACATGGACAAAAATAAATGTTCGCCTTAAGACTTTTTTGAAATTATCTAAAACTAGTTTTTTTTTATACTCAACTTTGACGTCCAACTGACTCTTGAATATTTGTCTGAGGGGCTTGTTTTTTGTCTCAAATTGAAGACAATTTTCTCACCTTTGAAATGAACCTTGTACCATTTTTCTGCTGTTGAAACTTTTGCTGCAATGACTAAAAAACTGAAAATGTTGATAATTCCAAAATAACCCCAGGAGTGACGGAATAGCCCAACCTTACAGTACTTTTCTTCCGGCGAAGTAGTATTAAAGCAAAAGTCTATACATAATACACAGAAGCCAAACAATTGCTCGGTAAAATTAGAAAAAAAACATCGGCTGCTATACGCTGCGCACATTACAGCAGTATTACAATAGGGTCGCGTTCAACTCGTGTTAACCAAGTTGCAAAAAAGTTACATAACCGTATTCCATAGGTATACCTACCCTGTCTTACGGAATGATGTAGTTGAAATTGGCGAATGTTAAGTTAAATCCATAATTTTTCCAATGATGCTATAGTTTTTACGATTAGGAGATGCGGATAGGTTAACGAGGCGTACGCAACAGCACAGCCTAGGGCAACATTTTACCGACACTCTCCGACCGGGTGAGCGCCTCTTACGGAAAAACAATCTAACTAATAATAAAATTTTGTCCTTCAGAGAGCGAAAAACTTTCGCCGATGCTTTGATACATAGTCTTGTGCAACTATGATGATTGTAGGACACTCTGGAGGCCCAATGAAATGATGGAGAAACAATGTAAAATAGCTGCGAATTACTGTACTTGGAACTTTATGACGTTACACGCCTCATACCCATGATGCACTACAGCTTGGCTCTGCCCCCTGAGTTAACCTGTTAGTCTCATAATCCTTGATAACTAGCTACATGTGCTAGGGATGTGTGAAAAGTTTTGAACCTCAGAACCACTAACCTTGGCACATGACTTTTTTTTCCATTACTTTTCAATATAGTCTACCTCAAGGGCAGAAGATGTTCTCTAGTGGAGCTAAAGCACTTTTATCCCGGTGTAGAAGAACTCTTTTTAGACTGCAGGAAACGTTTTGACAGCATCTATCATATTATCACTGCCAAATGGCGACCAGCCAGGGCTTTTTCATTTTTGGGAACAGGTGAAGGTCAGAGAAGACTAAGTCTGCTGAATAAGGTTGATGGGGAGCAAGATCACATCCACATCATTAATTGTTGCCATGCAACAACTGAGGCGTGGGCTGGAGCACTGCCATTGTGAAAGAGGACTGCAGTTCTGGAGTCTTGAACAAATGAATTTTCTGTCAGGAAAAAGGCGCTTCAGATCTGCTAGAGAAAGTTTTCTGCCCTTGAGTTGGGACTGTTAAAAAAACATCAAAAATCATCCAACGCAGCAAGTGCTTCTGAGGATCAAATCTTTTTATATAGCTAACCCTTGTCTATAGCTACCATAGCTATCAGGATTGCTCAGAGGGAGAACATGAGGGGGTAGTCTGAATTGGAAACAAATATGCAGAAGGGGTTGGAATTTAAAGCCTGCCAGAGAGCCCCTATACATGCCGAAATTTTTTTCCAATTTATTAAGAATTTTGTCTTGACTTGTAAAGATATTGCAATGTGAACAAATATTGCTTTTGGCTTAATGCATGCATTTGCCACTGACAGTGAGCAAATAGATGGTTCAAGCCAAGTCTTGCCTAATGCTAGCTATTTCTAGCTTATAAACTAATTTGATAATTTCAGTCATAGATGATGCAAATACAGTACCAATGAATTTCACTGCTAATACCAATAGCTACCTAAAATAATTTCTAAATCTTGAACTAGTGTATATTTTTAGTAGCTATTCCCTAAATAGCCTGTATAACAGTTTTATCTTCAATAATTATTAATGCATTATAAACATAACTACACCAATTTAATGTCGCTAATGGTGCTAATACTTGCAACTGTAAAGATGACAAAAATACGGTACTCTCTAGCATAATATGTGTGTATTTTGGTGAAAAGCAGTTGGACAAAAGTAATGGCCACTCGAAATGCTCATTGTATCAAGGAGTCAGAAAAACAGGAGAACCAGGAGTTGAAGGTGGGAAAACTGGATGACCAGGAGTTGAAGTTGGGAAAACTGGATGACCAGGAGTTGAAGTTGGGAAAACTGGATGACCAGGAATTGAAGTTGGGAAAACTGGATGGTCAGGAGTAGGAGTTGGGAAAACTGGATGACCAGGAGTTGAAGTTGGGAAAGCTGGATGACCAGGAATTGAAGTTGGGAAAACTGGATGACCAGGAGTTGAAGTTGGGAAAACTGGATGGCCAGGATTTGAAGTTGGGAAAACTGGATGACCAGAAGTTGGAGTTGGGAAAACAGGAGAACCAGGAGTTGGAGTTGGGAAAACAGGAGTTGAAGGTGGGAAAACTGGATGACCAGGAGTTGAAGTTGGAAAAACTGGATGACCAGGAATTGAAGTTGGGAAAACTGGATGACCAGGAGTTGAAGTTGGGAAAACTGGATGACAAGAAGTTGAAGTTGGGAAAACTGGATGGCCAGGAATTGAAGTTGGGAAAACTGGATGGCCAGGAGTTGGAGTTGGGAAAACTGAAGGGCCAGGAGTCAGAGTTGGAAAAATGGAGGCCCAGGCATTCAAGTCTGACTTGAAACATTCGATACCAAACTCTTTAGCTATAACTATAGCGAGCACTCAAATCTGTTGCGTTGTTTATTTAAACAGTAGAAAAATGCAAAGCTTCAAGAGTTTTAATTACCCAAATTTGATGCTAGCTTTCTGAAACGCCCCTCATAATACTTGCTACGCCAGTTGATGTGATGGGTAACCTGTTGATAAGTTTTTTGGTAGATAGGTACACAAGTGTGTTTACAATGATAAAACAAAAGATTTGACTGACAAAGAGTAGCTACCTACATATAGAGAACAAGACTGCCACGTGAAGAAAGTTTCAGTGTCAGCAATGTAAACTGGTCAGAAGTTCAGAGCACAAGATAGAACAAAATGGATCTACTTCAATGACTACTCTATGAAGTCTTGTTAATAAAAAGTTCTCACTGAACATTTTTGGGGTCTCAAGAACTGGAAGCTGGATGAACCCAGGAGCTGGACTTTGACCATCCAACTCCGCAACCCATAACGGAACTCACTTTCTCAAAATCAACAGGAAACAAAGTGACAGCAAAAACAGCCACAAATAGCTCACCAATAAGCGTTACACCAGGGAAGCAGGAGGCCAGGGATGACACAATGTAGCGCTGTGCTGCTCGGTCAGCCTCCGTCTGAAGATCTTTTGCATGCTGTAACAAAAAAAATAGATTGAATGTTCCAATGAACACTTTTGCAGTGGTGAAGCGTAGCAGAGTACCTCTGTCGGTAGCACTTAGACTCGCATAGCCGAGGCTTCTCCATGACAGGAGGACAGGTCAGA
>LQNS02278180.1:21743717-21778455 GCA_001587735.2 Parhyale hawaiensis | reverse complement strand
ACCGGCCAAGGCAAGCTCAGCGTCGT
Organism: Parhyale hawaiensis; assembly: GCA_001587735.2. Taxonomy (NCBI): domain Eukaryota; kingdom Metazoa; phylum Arthropoda; class Malacostraca; order Amphipoda; family Hyalidae; genus Parhyale; species Parhyale hawaiensis. The sequence continues at coordinate 21,778,429 of LQNS02278180.1, read as the reverse complement.
GCCTCCTGCCAGACACCAATGTCTCGGAGCAGCACACGACATCCACACCACGGGACACAAAGTCGAGCTCGGCAAGGTTAGCATGCAGTCCTCTAATATTACAATAGAAGAGACGACAACCCCCGAGCCCGAGCAGGTCCCGGGTTGCTTTCCACATCCCTACAGAGTAAGAGAAAGAGAGAAAATAAAAAATATAAACATACAGTAATGTACAGATAAATACAGAAATATACAAAGAAGAAACAAAGAATCCCATAAACTAAGAAGATAGTATAAAGCATAATAAAGCAAAAACAAATCGACAGTAACGATAGCTACGAAAGCGGCCAGCTATCTACGCTCCCCAGACCCTGCCATCACCAGTACAGGCTTTGGCCGAAAAGAAGAAGAAAAGAAAGGAAAGGAAAAGAGCATCAGGTGATACTACCTGATGAAAAAGAGAGAGGAGCAGACTGCGGAAGACTGAGTACCCAGCTATGGCACCAGCCTGTTCATCGCCTCTCAGGGATGCCGTTGGACCAAAAGGTCTCGTCCGCCTTTAGAGTGGCATTTCCTCCAACTCAGGGGCTTTACCCAGATCCCCAAACCTAAAGCCAGCTCATACAAACAAAGAGGCGTCCGGTGGCCGGACAATGGGGGCGGCCTGATAACGCGCAGGGCACGTCTTATTTTAGAGTGCTATTTACACAGACGGATGTCTGAGTACGTGAATTTATCTCTACGTAACTATACTGTAATTGACATTTGCAACAGATCTATTGCTCAACAAACACATAACGTTTGTCGCACAGCTTCTCCCGAAAATTGTCTGTACTTGCCCACCGTCCGTTAAAAAGTGAGTCCTCCGGCCGTACATAGATGAGAATTTTTAACACTATCATCATAGGTACTCCAAATTCTGTTATTAAAAACGTAGTGAAATTCAAGGCTAAGGTACATACGTATATGTATGTACCAACATGTGAATGAATGATATGCCTCGTTGTACACGTATTAAAACGGGTCCACACGCCAGTCCTTGGGCCCTAGTACGAGCTACTCATCACCCGAATACCACCTAGGCAGGCGAGCTCTTGTGGCGCTTGACGGGATTAGCCTAGTCAGCGTTTGGTTTCTTGCGGGAGTACTGATCGATCCTAGCTAGAAATGGGGAGGGTTATTTCATTGGTAAATGATAGAACGTATATAGGTGGAACGCATGGGGTAGTAACTAAGAGATGTATGGTATGTGAATTGGAGGGGAATAAGAGTATTGAGAACGTAGCAGTTGAATGTATAGCAGGTACGAATGGGAAAGGGGCATTTTGATAGGCTAATTGAAGAGAATGAGGTTGAGGAGGTGGGTGAGTCGTTTGATAAGGAGAATCGGGGATAGGGGTGGTTTTGGGTTTGGAGGAGGGTAAGACGGAGGGAGCTCTGAGACGGTTTAAGACATTTCTGGAGAGAGTTTGGAGGCTTAGGGAGAGGTCCATGGGAGAGCTAAGGGGTGGGGATGCAGTTGGTGGTGGTGGTGGGGGGTGTGATTGGGGTTATAGATTGGATCTTAACCTATGATGGGACTAATTCTTGAAGTTGGGAGTACTCGGCTGATGTATTGTTATTATTATTATTCTTAGACATCATAGTCAAAGCATAAGAGCTTTCCGTCAATGGCATCATAGCTCTTGTTTATCCATGGTAGAATGCAGCCGTACATTCCTCTGGAGTCAATTGGCATATTTCTGTAGCACTAACCAGCGTGTGTGGGGTTGCCAAGCTGATTTTTCCTTTGCCTTTACGGACTGTGTGTCCTTGACCCCTAGTAAGTGGCTACAACTGCGTGTCTATCAAAAGAGTTTTTTGAAAATGTTACCCGCAACTCAACTGGCCTAGCAAGGATCATTGACAAAGCTACAGATATGTCTATCGCGTAAAATGTGGACTGATTTTAAATCTCAGAAAGTTGTGCACTTCTTATGGTGAATAAACGACTGCGTTGTAAACCAGCCTTAACGCTGAGCACAACTGTAGCAAAACTATATGTTTAACTTCCCTAATATACTTTTGTTGACGCAAAATACTCGTAACACTTTAGGAAACACTCATTGCATATATAAACTTCACTGTGTTCACAATTACCACGCACGTTCGCCACGATCACCCTCGTCTTAATACAACGTCTAGCTGTTTTCGTGATAAGCGTCAGCTGAACTATCTCCGCAGTAGCGATAACATCCAGACGATAAAGATGGAGTTCCCAGCCGGCCTGAAGGCTGAAGAAAAACACAATAAATATATGTTGCGTGCCTACGTTTATTGTGAAAGAAAAATAACTTGCCTAGGCCTCCTAGATTCTTCGAACATTGTAAAACTCCCAAGTAGACTTCAAAGTAGGCTTCTGGGTAAAGAGAGCAAAAGGACATTAGTAGGGCACGATGCGAGTTTCACAGAGGTCGGCATTTGTGGCGACTTGCACTTCTTGCGAAGGGGTAAAAAGGCTGAAGGTTTGCGGCCTCCGACCTATTTCCCGATCTTTGCCTATTTTTTCTAACTAATCGTCAGGACTTTTAGCAAGACGGGGAGCAAGTGGTGTCCCAAAATTTTCAGCCAGACGACAGTCCAAATTTTCGGACAGGTTGTTGTAGATATTCCAAAAACGGCACGCAGGGTCGGGAGGGGTGGGGGGGAGGGGAAGAGGGAAAATTAAAAGAGTTGCAAAGGGTGGTCACTCGTAGCGCTGATGGCAAGCGTTCAGCCCTGGTGTTATGACTATAGAAATGTTAGTTGATTAACAGCCCCAGCCTGTTCAACTGGGCAGCAAAAGTAAGCCTTCAAAGCTAGATCTGTTCGAAACTTCAAGCCGGCGGGCTGGCTTTGACTCCCTGGACTAAGTTACAGCCATTGACCCTCAATAGATTACCCTAAAGACTTCCAGAAATTCAATCTTACTCCGTAAAATGGAGCATTCATCAAGTTCAGCGTAATGGTGTTGCTGCTAACACTTGCAATGCAATTTAAAGTAGCCAAGTCAAAGCTTCTGTCTGAGGTTTGGGACAAGTCAAGCCCCGAAGGATTAATTTCAAGGCCCAATCGCACACGCCCTTAGCAGGATGGCTTCTCAATCCCAACCGATTTGCGATTAACGTCTGGAGCTCGCTCTTAGTGGTAAAATCGAAACGCTGATCGAAGACTTTACAGCAGAGCAAATTAATGCTAACCGGACTACTTTGGCTCGCTCACGGCAGGCAAGTCAAACACGCCTTTATGCCGGGGTGACGATATGCAATCGCTCTCTCTACTTGATCCGAGGATATACAACTCGCATGTCATTCATGTTGCCGAATCTATGCTACTGACTTTAATATCGGTATCGGGACGACGTGCGAACTTCAAATCTATTAATCACTTTGTGCTTGCGACTGAAAGCGTGGCTCTTGTTTAGGGAAGCTCGTAACTTGAGTCGTACTTAACCCTAACGGAAAACTCCTACAGGACAGCGGATATTTGCCTGAAATTTTGAGAATTACTTTTTCCATTTCTGTCACGCCATACGTTCAGTCAAATGACCGTGCGTGCTCGAATGTATAAACTTTTCTATAGCTGCATGGTAAGACTGCCTGCCTCGAGAGCCCAAAATGTGGATTGCACTGACGCCAGCCCGCGGCCGTGTCTTAATTACACTTTGCTAAAAGGCTGGTTTAAAGGTACGTTCGACTGGGCTTCGAAAGTATGCCTTCGAGGTTTCCCTTGTCCGAAACGTGCAGTAAGGCAAGTGCTGCGGCTTTGACCCGTCTGAATTGAGTCTCAGGTATTGACCCTTAATCTGTTACTCCTGAGAATTCCAGAAACTCAATATTGCTCCTTACAATGGAGTTTTCACTCGGCTCTCTCAACGTTAACGGGTCGGGTCGCTTCTGAAAGTTTCAACACAATCCAGAATTGCAAAGCCAAGCTTGTATCCAATACTTCGGACAACTCGAGCCTCGTTCGTCTGATCGAATATGCAATAACTCGTCAATGGCGACCGGAGGGAAGTCCGTAATAGACTTGACTTGTTGGAAACTTCAGACAGGATCTTGGGCTCCAAAATTTTCAAGGTCTAAAACGAAATGCTAACTAAGTTCTCGTGAAAAAAATGCCAAAGAGTAGCCTAGTTCGTGCTTTGCCACGCACGACATGAGGCTCAGTGCAAACTGAGCTTTATTATTAGAAGTGACCGATTAATTATGAGGCGACTGAAAAGTTAAAACTTCATTTTAAGGAGCAAGCCTGAATTTTCTGAAATTTCAAGTGTTGTGGAGGGATTCTATTTATGATTGCTTCTAGGAACTCATTCAGAGAAGAAAATCGTAATTTTTTTCCTGATGGGAATCGATATCGTTGGCAGTAAAATAGGCGTAAATAGTAATAAGTATAAGCAAGGCCTCTGGCTTCTCCACCTCAGATCCAATTTTGAACGTCCAACCCAAATCGATCACTATTGAGACGGCCGAAAAATTGCTCCCGCCTTTGAAAATAGCTCAATATAGCGTTGACGGATGTCTCATGGAGAACTGTGCTGCAATAAACACTGGCTACAGGATCTACAGTGGCGAAACCAAAGTTCTTATCCGAAATTTAAGGGCACGTTCGACTGGGCAACGAAGGAAATTAAGCCCTCGAGGTTTGACTTGTCAGACAGAAGCGCTGGCTTTGAATCATTGAATTGAGTTTCAGGCATTGGCCCTTAATTGACTATGCTTGAGACTTTCAGAAACTCAATCTTGTTTCGTACAATGGAGTTCTGAGTCCGCTCAGCGTAATCGCCTTTCTTCTAAAACTTTCAAGCAAACCCTCTTGGTGGTGAAGTGACAATGGTTCGGCATCGCATCAACGGAGGCCCGGGTTCGATTCCCCGGACGGCACGCTACGGATTTACGCTGCGTGGAGCACTCCAGCACCGAGAGGCCAGGCGATGTACGATGAGGGATCCTAAATTGACTCTCAGCACGGACTGCTTCTCCTGCTCTTCATACTACTGGATCTTCAAAATTCTAGAATTAAGGTAAAAAGAAAACCTCGATAGGTGTATCCATTGTACCCTGTATACGAGATAATCAATTACATTTGTTCGTTTGTTTGTTTCAATACGATTCAGATTGGCAACGCCAACATTCCTATAGAAAGTTTCTGACAAGTTAGGCCTCAAATGTTTACTTTCGCTGCGCAATCGACAGCGCAAAAACTCATTTTTACTGTGCCCGTTGATGACGGCTGTCATTTGATCGACCAAACACAAAGGCTTTTTTTTCCCAGACAGAAGAAAAGCAAATACATTGAATTCTCCGGCACATCTTTTCAATTCGCAATTCTGGTTGAACTATAAAACAGGATCTTCAATAGAAAAGAAAATGTGCGACTGTCATTCAGACCTTCTCTTTAATCAACGATATCCTGTTTTTTTCCATGGGAAAACCAAGATCCGCCTTTTAGACGTCTTATTTATATGAGTACTTCATATCACGCACACGATCTCAGCCGCCGCTTTCGGCCAACAAAATGACGGTTTAATGATGCGCTGTTTAGGAGACATTTTAAGTCGGAGCTGCAAGTCATTCTTGATGCATCGGAACGTTCCCCGTGAAAAGAAATTTGCGGTTGTAAACTTTGATGGAAATCATTAGGTTTCTTTTGGCCATATCATAATTGCAGTGGTAATTATTAGATAAACAAACAAGCAAAACAAACTGAAATCATTAGGTGTAACGGATATACATATTTGGCGCTTGGCTATTGTGTTTATTAAAATTCAAAAAGTAGCCGCCGTCTATTAGAATTTGCATTTATTGGGCTAAAGTCATTATAGGTAGCCCTATCGATAGCTGACTAAACTCATGAAGTACCTGGAGTCGATTTGGGACTGGCAGCAGTAATCTTTGACACACTTTATGAGTGTGCCGTGTGTCTACTTTGAACTCGTAGCAGTAATTCTTTGGAAAATTTGCGAATGTGTCGTGTGTCCATTTTGGACTAACAGCAGCAATTCTTTGACTAACTTTTGCATGTGCTTTGTCTGTATATTTTTGAGTTGCAGCAGTAATGCAATTCTTTATCAAAATTTCTGAATATGTCGTGTGTCTATTTTCGCCTGTAACAGTAAGTCTTTAGCTAAAGTCATTGTACTCGCCGGGCACCTAGACATGACCTGCAGTTACCATTTCTTGACTACGGTCATCATTGCGCGCCTGGAGTACTTACATAAATACATGTCATGCAATTGCCTTTTCTTGGCCCAAGTCATTACGCTTCTAGAGAGTACTGGGAAATTCCGGCGACGCGCCCAAAACAAAACAGGAAATGCTGGCGCGGGTGGGATCCCGAAATTCCGAGAGCTACACGCGTTATCAACATCCGCATTCTATAGGCCTCACAATGACTTTATGGAGCGGCGGGGGCTCCTCAATTTACGGCTGCTACTGCCGAGCTGCAAGACTGCCTCCTCATTTTTCTACCGCAAACCGTACCCGCCCCTCACACAAAGCTAAATCAAAGAGAAGCACCGCAGTTGCTGCACCGTCATGGATGCAACTTGGAGGTCAAAGAAGAGTATCCAGTAACCAAGATTATTTAGTGCCTGAAACAGTATTCCGCTTGGGCGACAGCGCTGAATTGCCCCCAATTGTTTCCTATCTTGCAGCTAAGGATTTGACTGCTAGAACCCGCAAGCTTATCTACCAAATAACTAAGATCCTTTCGTGAAAAAGAATTCCTCTCATGCGGCAACGGAGAACAGTCTATAGCGACTAACTAAAGGCATGGATGACATGTAAGAATAAAGCAAGAAGTTTGTGTTCTAACCAACACCACTTAGTGAACCAAAATTCTTCGTGGGCAACAGCGCAGATATGGTTACTAATACTCTTAAAGCCATTGATGACGCTCTCTGTACAAATGTCTTTACGACCATCTTCTGATCAACATCATTCAAGGGACATTCCTGTAGCCAAACAGAGACTATAGTCTTAAACTGCCATTGGAATATAGATTTAGAGAAAGTGCCTTATAAACAACATTCGTTTTACCAGATTTTTTGACATTTTCTAAACGAAACTACAACAAATTAGAAAAATTTGGCTTCTAGCGTAGCTAGGCAAAAGAGTCCTTTTCTACTACAGCGTTTGAAATCCAAGGATCCTTAACAAGTGCATGCAGCTCCAAGCCTTGGATGACACGTTCAGCAGCAAGGTTCTCCTACGAATCAAAAACATGCAAGCAGTATAATGTTTTTCAATCATCTTTCCTGCCACAGTTCAAGAATTTCATCGCGGACGCTTTGGAAAGTAGTAATGCATGTAGAGTGCTCGGAATCTCATTTTAAGGTTAAATCAATTAATTGAATAAGTAATTTTAAAATTTATAATTACAGTTATACTGTACTTATATCGAATAATTGAAGCACAGCATAATACAGTCCGTTCAACACGGTCCCGTTGACACGTCATGACACACCATGGCTAATCTAACGCATCTTATTCAACGCAACGGACATTGTCTAACCCGAACATGGGCACCATAAATAAAATATTGAAGCTCAAACATGTTCACACTTGCAGAAAAGCACATCTTCATATCAATGGAGCCGGTGGAGATCCATAGCGTTTTACCTTCGTGCTTCGAAAGATAAATTCACTTACTATAATCTCCAACCATGGTATAATACGTAAAGGTAGCCCCATTGCTTGGCATGTTTGCGACTCTTACGCATCTCGCACTAAAACATCAGCTGGAGACTTCAAGTGAGGCTAGTGCCGCTCTTGTGAGTGAGTTTATGAAACTTCAAACTAGTATGAACAATAAAGCAGTTATTGCCCAAACGATAATGGAGAATCGGTAAGGGACTAAGGGGCTTCCTTTAGACATCTTGAAGATAGAAATATACGCTCAAAAACTTGATAGATCGGGAAGCTATCGCAGTAAATTGGCTGCATCTGTCTTAGACATTAATTCGCGTGCTGTATGGGTGAAGATTATCTTCGTCTATAGTTAGTTACGAAGAAGGCAGCAATCCATTAAAATTTTTTGCTCTGGAGCTATATCCGAGTATACAGTATACAAACTAATTTCTTTGTGCCTCAGCATCTTCACAATACACTATATAACGTGGGTGCAACGTGAGGTATAGCTATATCTGCTTACTAGCAGAGCTCGGCATCTCCGACTATGGTACGACGTTACGATGGCAAAATCGATGGTACAATGGCCATCGCCATCGTACTTACGATGGAGAATGCAATACCACGCATCGCTCCATCGCCATTTGAACGAAAAATAGCCAATTTTCATCGGTGAAGATCTACGATGAAATAACCATCGGCGATGGCCATCGTATGGCATCACAATCAGCGATGGATCATCGCATTAACACGTTTTAAAAATACAATGATCTTAAACCACAGACATCGAATAAAAGCAGCATCTCATATAACTTCAGTCTGCGTTCGATTTTTACTCCAGTAATTCTATTCCTACCTGATACATAAAAGGTGCGAAATGTAAGGCTCATGTTATTAGAGTTAATTAAAACCTGCTTGATAAAGTTTAATTATTATTTGCGTAGTAGCTAATAAGCTCCAAATGAAATGACCTTTCAAAACCTTAATAGTAATTTTCATGGTTAAATCTGATAAATGTATTAAAATAAATGGTCATTTTCCGACGAGGTCAGAAATTGACATTTAGCATATATGTTAGTTGACGTATTAAGGTAAAATAAGGCATTCTAAGACGTTTTTATGAAGAACGTTTTCGCTGCAAACGCTTAGTTTTCAAGACCTTTGACTTTAAAGTTCTCATTGTTTACATCTGAGAGAAAATAAGATTCGCCATTACGACTAGCACGACATCGCTTCACGCTGTTTTTATACATATATATGTATATTTCTCGCAGAATATTAGCAGAGCCAGTCCTTGCTTACCTAACCTTAATGAGTAACGTTGTTGCCGAAAAACTATTGCGAGGCTTCGTTCTTGATGCCTCGCCATGTCCGTAATGGCGCATCTTAAATTTTTTCACAAGAAACACCGGCAAATCTAAAGTTAAGTGCCCCTAGAAGTAAGCATTAGCGTTAAAAACGCTATTCTTGAAAAGTCTTAGAATGCCCTATTTTCCCTAAATATGTCAACAAAAATACTAAAAGTCAATTCTAACCTTTTCGAAAAATTCACCAAATAAACTTCGTAGAATCGTAACCCACTTTTTGTATTAATATTACTAAAAAACACCAAATGTTTCAAACCCTTAAGGTGTTTCTTTGTAGTTTTATCCTTATTTCACTACTTTATCGGCATCGTAAGTATACAACCGATGACGATGCCCATTTGTATGATATTGCCAGTGGGATGTTCAGCCATTTCATCGAACCAGTTCTTCCTGATAACACCATTGCCGATGGAGAAAATGTCCATCGCCGATTGTTTGACACAATTTCCATCGGACCATGGCTATCGCCGATGGATTTTTGCGATGTTCCATCGTAACATCGTAGTTATTCCGATGGCGATGGTCTTCACTCCATCGCCATCGTATAATCAGCGATGGCCATCGTGCCAGGCTCTGCTTACTAGTCTCACTTCCTGAAATGGGCTGCTAGCGGCCACAGAGCCAGTGCTATATATGCCATTATCATCATAATATTTTAAATGCAAGTACTGCAGACGATTGAAATGGCTCTAAGTCAGTGTGTTCCAACTGCTGGCAAGCAGGCCAGAAGTTGCTGCCAGTTGAATGTTTGTCACCCACGACCGCTTCTATTGCAATTTTATTTATTTTCTACTTAATCGCGTAAAGGGCTCACTTCTTAGAATTTAACTGCAGACATGCACACATATTTACATAGATTTACATTTGGCCCTGCATGTGGCCACCCTGCTCTACGTGGTGGCATAGTTGCAAAATGATACATTCATCCAGTTGTAGGGAGGTCTTGATGGACAAATTAAGTAGATTATCAACGGAGGAAAGCGGAAAGAAATTCCTGTGACTAAAACTACGCAGAAATATGAAGTAAACAGGAATTTCGTTGAAGTTCTTAGTCATTCCCTTCATATCACGACTGGGGAGGGGGGGGGGGGTATTTGTTATGAAAGGACACACTGTACAGCGGAGCTCCTTTAAGGAGACATCCCAAAACGGAGAAAGTTCCTGAAACGGAGAAAAAGCAAAAACGTAATAACAGTTGCCATTTCCCTACCAAAAATCAGGGTTGCTCCAGAAGCTAACACCGCAGTTCAGCGTCTGCGCGGCGCCACGGCGGCCCCAAATTCTGTTGGAGTAATTTCTCCAGTGGGGGAGTGTTGTTTGCTTAATATCCTTACAACGTTTTGCATAGAACGCGTTTACTATATACATATACGAGGGCACTGAAGGCGAGGCTTACGAACTAATTGCACATTGTGGTCCCATAGAACACTGCCAATAATCTTGCAAATGGTTCTCCGCAATCGTATAAAGAACTTGCCTATGTACCAAGTGTCTCGTACAGCTATAACTTTGCGTAGTCGAAGAGTAAGGGCGTGTCCGATTGGGAGCTAAACTTAAGACTTTGTTGCTTGACTTATTCGGAACTTCAGGCAGGTGCGCTGGCTTCGACCCGTCGAACTGAGTTTCAGGTATTGATCTTCAATCGCTTGCCGTTGGCACTTCCAGAAACGCTATCTGACTCCGTAAAAGGGAGTTTTGATAGGCTAAGGGAAATCGCGGCGCTTCTGACACTTGCAACACGTATAAAAAAATTGTAAATCCAAAACTTCTGTCCGCAGTTTCGAACAAGTCACGCCTCGAAGGCTTCATATGCCGGCCCCAATCGAACCTGCTCAAAAACTGTAAATAACCGCAACGTAAGCTGCAATATAATTTTTAAACAAATGGCATAAAAGTTTGCCTATATGTTATTTATGTACTGTAGGTACACGACATCCAGCGTCATCCGCAGGTAAGACCGAGTTCACCCGTCATCCATCCATATCAAAGCGTTCACTCAGCCACTTGCCCGAATGTGCTGCCATGGCTACAAATAACAGAGAAAGTGCACTGGTTTCTGAGTTTTATTTCACACCCAATTTAATGAGATATTCGTAACTTTCGTAGTGGCACTTGCAGGGGAAACTGATTCGCCGGTAAACTATAAATAATATTTCGTGACATACGCAAAGTTGTTCTGACAACGATCCGGCAAAGCATTTGGATGAGCGGATGAGTGATCCCATTGAAATGAAAGACGTGTGAACCCGGCCTTGCTGACAAATTATTCGCTATGTTTCTTTTATGTACTAAAATATCGCCACCTCTGCACGGCAACAACTGGCTCGTAATGGGACTGTCTCCTTCATCAGTCCCAGAAAACGTCATTTACGCCACCATTGCCCAGGAAAAGCGTAAGGAAAATTCGAGTTGTTCCGTCTCATGCCCCCCAAACATCAGAAAGCCAGAGCTGCTCAGCAACAATGGACTCGAAATCCACCCACGCTCCATCCTCCAGCAGCCTATACAATAGAATGGAAGCTCCCCGATGTACAGTCAAAGCAAAAAATACAGCCGCAGTCATCACCAGAACTGCCGACCTCGTACAACAGGACGGGTTCTCAATGAAAAGATTCATGTGTTTTGCTACAAGTCGTATTTCTGTGAATGAAAATCATCGTGGCCGCCTCTGCGAACAATCATAAATCTTCTATTGGGCCCTTCGATATCTGTGTTCACGCTACGCGAGCTCTCTGCTCGTAAAAACGCGTAATGTATGACCGGAAGCAGCCTCAATATTTCTCTAGCTTATCTCCCGCCGTAAATCACATGCGCCTTTTTATTATGATCAAAACTATCACAAAATAGCAAATTATTATCCCGCCTTTTCTTTGTGTAGGCCGAGGTCATCCCTTTTATTGATCCAGTTAAACTTAAAGCTCCAAAGAAAAATTTAGATTCTCGCTAGGAGAGCACTGTTTGGAGCATCCACAAACGGTGACTCTCGGGATTATATTTTTGAAAAGCTGGTATCACGACAAATTCTTACTATTGTACTTGAAAGGAAACATACCCACTAAGCTATAAAACTCAGTTTGTTGGTATCTCTCAGTCACCTCCTGCCAAGAGCCTGCAGATGGTATCGTAGATACTACATAGATGGTGCTCCCTTCCCGTAAAGAATATTATTTTTTTTTCTCTGAGCTCACAACGAGCAATTTGAATTGAAGATCAGCGAAGAAAAGGGAAAGATCTTCTTGAGAACAAAAATATGAAAAAATGAAGGATAGGGAGATATTGTCTATTGTCCATTTTCTGTCAGTCTTTAAGAAAATAGACGAAAATTAAACCAAATTGTACACTATGTACAGGGTCCGCTGTAATTATGGCAACACAATTCTCATATAATGTCAGAGGTGATTATTTTCGAGCCAAGTCATTAGTTTTATTTGATTTTTAAACTACTCACGCGTATTTAATTTTTCATACCACAAGTAAGAATGTATCAAAAGCAAAAGTAAACATTGCTTGTTGATAGAAACACAGTGATATCTCTTTATAAAAAAGGGAGAGCGTAATTTGCCCTTTGAAAGGAAGCTGCGCATTTGTCATGAAACAGTCTGGAAAAACTTGAAAAAGGTTTAAAGAAACTGGTAAAACATGTGATCGTTTATGCCATGGAAAAATGGTTCATTTGAATTTAACGTAGAATCAAAGCCACGCGAGCAACATTAAGAAGAAATCTGCGTCGTTCTGCTATAAAATCAGACTTCAACGCATCGACTCTTAAAAGAAGGTTTATCCCTCAAGGTTTATCCCTATGCAGAAAGGCACGAACTTTCAACAACTGGTCAACGCATGAGATGGATACATCCTCAACCTCACGAAATATAGCTTGCTATCCATTTCGAGCTTCATAATGTAAAGAAATTCGACGTTCATCATCAGAATAATAAAGTTTCGGGTAGAGATAAAATAGTGGAAGGCTGAAGAGCTGTACGACGCCAGAATCCACTGTCTGTAATGGTCTGGACTGCAATCATTGCCACTTCAGGTCTCTCATTTTTGTTCTGTCAGGAGTCAAACATAACAGCTAGCGTTACATTTCTGATATATTGCAAGCAGAGTTGCTTCTTTAGTTACACTAGCATCTCGATAGTGCGCCTTGGACCCCTAAAACAAGACTCTGCTCCATCACATGGCTCTAAAGCGGCTCAACGATGGGTTCAGGTGCACATTCTAGCGTTCCTGGCCAAAGAAGAATGGCCGTCGAGGAGCCCGGATTTGAACCCGCTAGACTTTTCTGTGTGCTCGATCTTTTCTAGAGTAAGGTCCGCAAAACTTCATATGATTCGCTTGACACCTGGAAGTCTAAGGCTGAGCTCACACGTCATTCACATCAACGCGTTCTCTCATCCTCTTGTCCGAAAGTGTTACTGTGCTCTAAGAATAGCAAAAATATGCACTATTTCTTACTTTATTTTCACTCTAAATGCAACGAGATACAGTATCCATAACTTGCCTAGAGACACGTGCAGAGAAAACTGATTTGGCAGTTAACATTTTAATCACTTTTTGTAGCTTACGCAAAATTGCGTTGACATCGACGCCACAAAACTTTCGGACGAATGAACACATTGATATGAAAGACGTATGAATTCAGCCTAAGATATGCGCAGATTGTCCTTTAATTCCACAAAAAGTGTTTCCTGCCTCCTGTAAAGCTTTCCAAACTAGATTGAAATTTGCCATTAAAAAAGGTCATATTAAATAAATGCCGTTGACTATTGCTAAAGTATCTTTGTCTTATGAGTACCTTTAATAAAAAATCAATTTAATACTTTTTTTAATTGAGATACGTGATAAAACGTTTGTTGCCCTAATTACGGTGGTGCCGGAGGCACAGACGCCAAACTCGCCAAGCGCTATGTACGTTTGAGACGATTCTGTGTGCGTGCATCACTGTTGGTGCAGACGGCGTTCAAGTTCGCGTGCTGTGCTGCTCGCTGTATCGCAGATTAGGTAAGGTAAAGTTAGGTATGGTAAGATTAGGTTAGGCTAGGTAACGTTAGGTTGGGTAACGTTAGGTAAGGTTAGGTTAGGTTACATTAGGTAAGGTAACGTTAGGTAAGATTAGGTTAGGCTAGATTAGGTTTGGTAGTGATATTGTAGTGCTTCTCTTGGTTGTGGCGTGGCAAGAAAGCTTACTTGAACGCACGCACCGTGATGAACGTACACAGAATGGCGAGTTTGGCGCCAGTGCGACCCACACGGCAGTGGCCATCCTGTCCCGCTTCGTTGATAACTGATAAGTAGAAAATTAACCAGGTTGCAGATGATGGCCAACGTGTAATAGTAGTTTTAAATTTCAATGCACTGCTTGCTTTACCAACGTCGAAATCTAGTACTTGAAGATACACGAAGCTTCTTTTGCGGCTGTTATGCCGATGCTACACCCTAGTCAACAGAACGAGTATCGTCATCTTTTCGTCTGGATATGTTATGTGTCCATTTAAATAGCACACGCAAAGAATTTTAAGTTATAAATCCCTCCACATATGATGAACTGAACAAAAGTTAAGTAACGGCACTTGCGGAGTAAATTGAACTGACTGGAAAAATGTTTACACCATTTCTTGGCAATTTTAAAGCTGTGTTTACATGAGTTCAACATAACGCTTGGACGAAAAGATGACGATACTTGTTCTATTGACTATCGTGTGACATCGGCATTATGCATCCTAATTTCGACTTCCTTCCGAATCTTTTCACTTTCATACTTCAGCTGAGTTCACACTGCAGCTCAAGCAAGAACATTATCAACAGAGCAAAGGGTAAGATATTCTGCAGCGCATTGCAGTCTGGTAATGAACACGAGGATGTCTTGGCAGTAAATTTATTTTTTCCAATTGGCTTTCCTCCTTTGACGAAAGAGTATTTTCGCTTTAAAGAAAAAAAAACTCTGACTGATGTTATATCATCGAGTATCTAGGATACCGAGCTGACTTTACATTGCGGGTGATGCTCGACTGCCGGCTAAAAAAACAACTGCTTTACTTTTCAGAGTATCATCAAGGGAAAGGTTTTTGCGCAGTTTTGCAGAATTTAGGCCTAGAATACTTATCTCTTATGTTTTTTCTTCGAGTTGGTTAGTAAAGTTCATCCTAGATAAGCAAATTAGTAACAAATTATGATCAGTGGAGAAGTATCATCACAACTTCGCCGTTGTTTTTGACAGTTAGGTACACCAGTAATATGTAGATTATGATGGTGTTTGATACCGGCACTCTATAATCGATATCATGATTAACTAGAACACTCTGAGAGCGCATACCTCCGCCAAGCGACGCAACGGTAGCAAAAAATTCAAATTGGCTCTGAAACCATAATTTTCTTTCTATAAACTCCAGAATCTAATCATTTGTGTTTTTTGATAGTTATAACAGTTTGTGCAATTTTCTTGAAGATCCGTTCCTAACTTTTTGAGTTATACTGCTAACAAACGTTATGACAAACATGAGTCAAACATGCAAACGAACAAACCGATCTGCACCAAAATCTAATCATTCATGTCTTTTAACATTACTAACAACTCTTATAAATTTCGTAAAGATCCATTCATTATTTTTTGAGTTATTGTGCTAACAAGCATAAAATTAAAAACAGTGACAAACGAACGAACAAACGGATCATTACCAAAATTTGGTCATTTACTCTTTGTTATATACCTAATAACTCATGATAATTTCAACAAAATCCATTCATAACTTTTTGAGTTATGGCTTTGAGAAAAATGAGGCAGACAAACAAACAAACAAACAAACAAACAAACGGAAGGACATATCTTCACCAAAAGTTAATCATCTGTTCCTCCTAACATACCTAACAATCCCTGTAAATTTCGTCTAAATCGGTTCAGAACTTTTTGAGGTATCTTGGTGACAGACAGACAGACAAACACGACGAAAACATTACTTCCTTGGCGGATATATGTAATTACTTTAGCCGAGGAGGTAGTGTTTTTCGTGTATGTCTGTGTGTATGCTTGCCTGTCACGAAGATTATTAAAAAAAAATTATGAACGGATCGTTACGATTGTTAGGCATGTTATAAGTAACATATGATTAACTATTGGTGAAAATCCGTTCATCCGTTTGTTTGCCTGCCTCTTTTTTCGTAGTACCATAACTCAAAAAGTTATGGACGGATTTTCATGAAATTTAGATGAGTTGTTAGGTATATTACGAAAAGAAAATTAGCAAACTTTTGTGATGATCTGTTTGTTTCTTCGTTTGTTTGTTGCTGTGTTTGATTTTATGCTTGTTAGTACAAGAGCTCAAAATGTTATGGTGGGATCTTTATGAAATTCGCAGGGATTGTAAGTAATGTTAAAAGACATAAATGATTAAGTTTTAGTGATGATCGGTTCGCCCGTTTGTGTGTTTTTTCATGACGTTTGTTCTCTGCGTAACTCGAAAAGTTACGAACGGATCATCAAGAAAATTCCAGAAACTATTTATACTATCAAAACGAGCAAATGGTTGGATTTTTGTGTTGATACAAAGAAAATCATGGTTTCAATACCAATTTAAATATTTTGTTCCGTTGCCTTGCTTGGAGGAGGTATGCGCTCTCAGAGTGTTCTCTTGTTAGTTTGTGTCTACCTACGGTTGTTTGTCCTTTCCTTAGTATGTCTGTTAACTTTAGAATTCTATAGTAAGTCCTGCATCGTGTTAGCAGCAACCCGATGTCGCTCGAGATAACCAGAAAAATTTAGTTCTGCTCTGGCAGCCTCAAAAATCATTAAATTGTTGCGCCATTCAACGCGGCAAAACCAACGCTCCAGTCTGATGTTCAGAACAAGTCAGTCTTAACTAACTGAGCTATAGTCAACTGCGTCGAGCCTATCGATAGCGCCTGCAGAACAACGTGTTATGGTTTAGCATATTAGAGAATAGAAACTAGAACGCCTCGTGGCGTCAGACCATCACCCGCGTTGGCGAAAAAATTCAACGAAGTCGTTTTTGATGGACAGCAAATCCTAGTTTCTCATATGGTTGCTTTGTCCAACTAGGTTAGGGCACAGCACCCGAGTACTAATTTAGCTCTCTTATATTAATAATAACATAGGATAAAATAGAACGCCTCGTGGCATTAGACGATCTGCCGCGGTGGAGGCAAATTCGCCACGGTGCATGGAGGCAAAATCAACGCCGTCATTTCTGATGGCCAGTTAGGCCTAGTTTTTTGGCACGGGTCACATCTAGGTCAATCCACCAAACGCCCCACAAAAATTATGAACATTGCTCAACGCCTTCGACCATTTATTGAGGGAAAACAGATTAAAAAACAAACAAATATATATAGAAGCTTAAATCTTCAACGAAAACAATATCACCGCTCTTCGCTTCGCTCGCGGGTGATAAAACCAGTGAAATTTCTACCGGTGCCGTTGGTAAATACAACACCGTGGCCTCCGCGCTTAATTCACGCTTCACTGGAGAATTAGCTCGTTGTTAATTTTAGATGGAATGCGTTGCACGACATGCAGCACCAGCAAGGTAGGCGGCCGCTGCACATATTGCGAAAAAACTTGTAAAGTTTGGTAACAAAAAAAAAAAAGGACCGAGGAGGGGACTCGACTGAAGAGGAAAATTAGCTCATTATTATCAGTCATGAGGCTGTTGCATCGATATGATTTAACAGATAAATACATCTATATGTGCCTGTAATTTATATTTATTTCCAAAAAATTTAATAAACAAATAAATAAGTAATTCAGCACGGTACTGAACACTCATTAACAGTTAAGCGAGCCGAGAGTCTGGGCGGGGCTTTCAATGATGTCTAATCCCTTACTAAAAAGTCAAGTATAACGTACTGAGACAAAAACGTTGCACACTCCTGTACTAGCTGAGACTACAAACAGCTAAACGCAGATTTTAAGTTCTGTCGTCGATAATAGTCAGGCGGATAAGACCAATAAATAGGGACCATCGTTCACTTTTTCAGGAAAGCACCAAACTTGGTACAATTAAAGTATAGACCCATGCATGCAATTGATTTTTGAGGTGGAGCCCAAAAATCTGGGCCCCTTGGTGGCCGCCATATTGAAATCCAAGACGGTTACCCAATGAAACCTCGTATGAAAAGTATCTAAATTAACTAATTAATTTGGCAGATACAGTCTTACTTGTAGGGCTACCGCCAACTATTAAAGGGCAGCGGGTGCAATGAAATCATTTATAAATGTATTTGATTCTACCATTTTGGATTTCGAGATGGCCGCCACTGCTCAATACTGTTTTGTTAATATCTCTCAAAGCATACATGATTCAATACAACTTCCAAGGTGCACGTAATGGATTTAAAGGTATATGTATTCAATGATGCCGTTTTCAAATGGATTTGAGTCAGCCTCTTTGGATTTCAAGATGGCCGCCATTAATTCAATTAGCTGTCCTCCTATAATGCACAATACAATATTATATAAATAGATGACATGAATGGAAAATATTACAGATGACAACGCATTTTCAATGTCTTACCATGTTTAATGGTTCTCAAAAACAATGAAAACAGATTAGGAATGTCAAAATTTACTCACATCTAGCTAGGTTTCTTGAAAACACTGACCATAGCATCCGCACAAAGAGGTACATTGCAGATTAGTTTTATGACATTTACATATGGATATCGGTGCTGGATACCTTACTGGATGAAACTTCCGGTGATGCAAACCGCTTTCACGGAACTTATCAGCCGTCATTGGAATCATCATGCAAAGCCAAATGTAAATACCGAAAGCCTAATCCGTGATGTACCTCGTTGCGCGGATGCGTGGATCATTGTCTTCAAGACACCTAAATGTTTGTAAAGTTTGGCCTTCCTGATGTATTTTCAATGTTTTTGGGAACCATTAAACATGGCAAGACCTTGAAAGCGTGTTTTTATCGGCCCTATTTCCTTCATACGCCATCTACATGTATTGCTCATTATGAGAAGACAGAGGATTGAATGAATGGCTGCCATCTTTAAATCCAAAATGACCGACTCAAATACACTTATAAATTTCTTCATTGAATCCGCAGCCCTGCGCAACATGGGGGTAGACCCTAAAAGTAAAACTGTGTCTGCCATACTGATGGAGATATTGCTCATGCCATGTTTCACTAGATGGCCATATTAAGGGGATGGTCCCGCCGATAAATCCTAGTGCTTTTAGAGTCGATTTTTTCACGAAATTATAGGTATGGATCAGACGGTCATGCAGGTGAAGTTTTAGGCAGTCAGTGCAACTCTAAGTGGGTAGAACGGGGGCTGGCCCGGGAGGGTGGGCCTTTTTTAGAAGTTAATTGTTTTACTTCAAAAACTTTTTATTATTAGGCCGATCTTCATAAAACTTGGTACAGATATGTAAAATCAAAAATAAATGTGTGTTAGACTCATGTACTTTTTCCAAAGACGACAGTGTGATGCTAATGAACTGAGAGGAATTGGGACACACATACGCCAGAGACTATTGCTCACAAGCTCATAATGTTGGGGACAGCTAGTGAGCTTACTGCTGTCAATGAACACGTGCAGCATGATTATACAAAAGACGCGCCACAAGCACAGACATAACATTGAAGTTGAGCTTTCATCTAGCTAGCAGAAGGAAACCATTGACTTCTGACGCCAATTCGCATAAGAGAAGCTAGTAAAAGTTATGTGGATATTGAGAAGCAAATAGGAAGAAATTTTGACATGGCCAAAATAGACTCCTTCAAATTTTTAATTGATAAACTGATGATTGATAAGCTCTTACAGGAGAGGATGAACTTACCTCTAACATGAGAAACTCTACTCTAATGTGAAATATGATCACCAAAGGTAAAATGGTATTTTCTGGCTACGATTTTTTATGATGTATTATCCTTTAAAATTTTTGCTAATTCATTTACTCATTTTGAAGTATTGCATCAGTTCATAATTATGTTTATTAATAGATATTTTTACTGAGCTGCAACGATAAATCTTTTTACTCTCATTCGTATTTCTATATCGGTATACCGTAAAAAAATGAAAAAATTAGGTTTTGCTTCGTTGCGTTCAAAAGAAAATGTAACATTTTGGACAACGCGACTCAGGACATGTAGGGAACTATCGCCGTATATTGGAGACCTACTGCGTTTAAATGTAACCTTGATTTTAAGTCAAAGGTGCAAATGTAAAGACTAAATATTTGAGATGGGGAAAGGTTTGTCAATAAACACACCTCCATCGAAATAACCTAAACCGATTAGCGTTAAGTTTCAAGAACTTTCAGTTGTGAACTTTGGCTTAGCCACTTTGAATTGCGTATTTATCGTCAATCACGAATCGATTTTGCTTGAAACTGTGGAAAACTTAATCTTGCTTAACAAGACTCAGTTAACAAATTAACTGCCACCTCACGAATATTATCGGACCTAAGCAAACAACAATAACCCACTTACTTCCACTGCACGAAAATCACCGGCGTTGAGTAAACAATAACCCCCTTACTGCCACTGCAGGAAAGTCACCTGCGGTGAGGACAACAATAACCCATTTACTGCCGCTGAAGTGACATCATTTCCCACTAATCAGCTGCCTCTCCCCGTCACCGTTCCAGGTTCCCGTTCCTGGAATTGAGGTGGCCTGGAGGCCATCCATTTCACAGGATTCCTAGGAACAGGAATTCCTCTTTAAAAAATGTCGCTTTGGAGCCGAAGTGTTTCAAGGGCAACACTACGCTGGCCGTGTAGCTGATTCCCGGAACTCTACAGTAGCCTATGGTCAACGATAGAGGTAAATTTGGCACAGTAACATGATGCTGGTTTATAAAATACTGTGGGGGCATTAAACCGAAGCCACACTAAGTGCGCGCACTCACAAGTTGGGGCGAGGATGTAAAGCTCGCATATCGGTGGTGCTACCTACTTTAAATACGCAACGGAAGCGACGTGCGTGCTGCACATCCGCTCATCAAGTTGTGCGTGCGATTGTATAATGTAACCCTGGTATAAGTTGAAAAACTGGTGAGGATTTTTCAAGGGCGAACGTTCTGGTTTAAACGGTTATCATGTTATCAACATCATCAGTTCTTTCATGTTTGATACAGGAAACAAAGAATGGCTAGAAACAAAGAGTTAATTTCAGCAAACAGTATGAATCAGCTTTGAAAACCACAGCCCGTTACACAGCACAACATAAGATAACAGCGCTGTGACATGCACTGAATTCTCTATCTCCAACAAACATTGTCCCCTAGGTGGGGAGTGTGGTCACACACCCTCGTGTCGCCTATACAGCACCGCTTTCGCGTGCTACAGCGAGTTATTTATTTATTACCAGAACGTTGAGAAACGAAGAATGAGAAGCAACATGACTCTGAACACGCGAAGCAAGGTGTGCTAAGGACTATCGGCCATGAGGAATGAATAACGCGGCTTACCTGTGCTAGGGGAACTCTGGCTGCGTGGTGTATGTGTATTTAAACATATGAAGCGGTTTCACTTACCACGTTTACCAAAATATCTCGTTTCTGTTTCAAAGCGATCAATACACACGCACTATATCGCATTGGGACAACACATTTTTCAATGAAGGTAATACAATCTAATACATACTTTCAGTGGTGAAGAACAGAGAAGATAGGTCTCGTTATAGTGTCATGTGTAACTTTAACAGCATTAAATGACTACCTCTCTGTGTTTTACGATATAAGTGTTGCACCAGTTGTGCTGGCATCATGAACAAGAATACCTCCGCACGTTGGAGAAATCCATGATAGATAATTTATCTTTGCTTTGAAGTAAACATAGCACACATACCAGGAGGGCTCGTTTGAGTCCCACTCATCTAAACGTCAGAGAAGCGCTTTGGCTTCGTTCCGTTAAATCGTATCAGACGTCAGCTTTCAATCAGTTAGCCAATTAAGAGACTCCAGTTTCGAGCCGTCTCAAACGTACTTGGGTTGCTTTTAGCACCTGCGACGCGATTCAAAGTGCCAAAACCAAAAGCTTGATCTTGCCAACGCATGAGATGCCGAACGGGTGGGAACGACTTTTGATGAGCTAATCGAATGGGCGCTTCATCCCCTAAGGCTGCTGTCTTCAAAAACAACAGATGTACATAAATTCTTCTGCACAACGCTTCCGAATACGTTGCACTGTCCAAAAATCTATGCAAAGTTTAGCCGCCAGTGTAGTCTTACACTGTATGAAAAGCATCGTTGGCCAAGTTTCGGATGTCTGTTTCTACAATGGGCATAAGCTCGCACAGACGTACATTGCAGTGTGATGTTTGGACGCATTAAGTTGCAGTTACGGTAACGAAGACCTGTGCTCCATGAACTTGACATGTTGCGCGTTTTGTGTTTCGCGAGCAGCGACCTTTAGCGCTAGATTTAACTTTGTTTATACATATAGTTGAGGTATTTATTTGATTCATTTAGCAGAGGTAGGGCTTCGAGACCCACCGGGGGAGGGCGGCGGAGAAGCCTCGGCAAGGGGTGGGTTGGCGCTGGTGGCGAAAACAGTGTTGTCCCAAAGACAACCAGCACACTTTCCTGTGCAGCAACGGGAGTTATCTTCCTTGGCGTTCTGGTGCAGCACGCGCAAGACACTACACTGCAGTTTCCTAGCACACTGACGCAGGAATTTCCTGCCGATACCTGTGGTTTTGAGGCAGCACTGTTCCCCGTGTTGAAATAATACCTATTGATTTTAAATCACCATGAGGTTGGGTGCTGGAGATGACGAGAGACTGGCTCTGGAAAATGAGAGGAAAAGGAAGAAGAGGGAAGAGACAGCATAGGCCATCAGGAGTTTGTGGTAGCGGTTGGCGAGTGCAAAAAAGTTAGGAGTGACTAAAGTAGAGAGTACTGTGGCTGAACTAAGCTCAGTCAAAAAACTATCTCTCTTGGTCGTCGCGACCAGATGTGCTGGTTTGAGGAATTGGGTTACATTCGAGGGTGTCAGTGAGAGAGAGCGTTCCATTGGGAAATACTATTCTTGTCAGTTTTCATTTACCCGGAACTTCAGTCGCAAGAGTTGGTTTCGCTACTGTAGAGCAAACTTCATCTGCGTCAATTCCAAATCAATTACCTCTGATACAGCCCCTCCCTCAAAAAAAAAATCCAAAAACAAACCCGAAGGCTTCCACGTAAGTTAAACAAAGCCAAAGAAATCAAAGAAGAAATCTCAAGGCCCACGATCCTTTGACAGCAAAAAATCCGAGATTTTAACAAGCCAGAAAAATCAATAAGAGAATCCCAAGGCCTATCTTCTAAAGAAACAAAAAAATCCCTAGGCTTCCGATCCAAAAAAATCCTCGAAAATCCGTGGGCTTCAGATTGAAAGAAATCAGTGAAATCATTTTGGCTTCAGATCCAAAGACTATTATCTGAATGGGCGTTTCTTAGCGGGAATTCCGTAATGTTCAAAGTAAGCTAGGAATTATTGAGCCTAAAGCGATTCCCGATTTGCTGCCCGCTCCCTGTGAGGTTCCAGGACGGCGTATTCCAAGAGACTACCGAGCCTATATAAGGTGGGGGCGATCACCTGTTCCAGCAGTGTTATCTGGACTGCTGCTGGGTTAGGTAGTAGCCTCCCGAGTCCGAATATGTGACACAGAAGCGGCCATACATCGTGGTGCCGGGGAGATGTTCGAGGTGTCAAAAGTACGGAAAGTGTCGTTGATACTGAAGGCGCTACGGAAATACTGAAGGTGTTACGGAGATGCGGAAGGTGAAATGATACAAGTGTTATCTAAGATGACTACAGTATTTGAATGGTTTTAAAGTTATAAGATAAAAGTTAAGACAAAAACTTTAGATAAAGATCGCTTTATGTTGGGTTATTCTGATCAAACGTTACTCAGAAAAAAAATGCGGTAGGACATTTTCGCTACTGGAAAAAATTATGGTCCGAACTGTTCACTTTCCTTCGTCCATAAATACGAAAGTTTTAAGGCAGTACAATAGGGGTAAGCATACATGAATAACGAACGGATGAGTGAACATAATATGGTGATAAATACTTTACATTAAAAGCTTGGAGCATTGAAAATATGTAGTGAAACTACGGGCCAATAATAGGCGGATTTTGATACTTCACGCGTCTAGGGACGCCTTCGATTGGGCCCTCAAAGTCGATCGAATCCAAGCACACTTCACTTAACTTGTCCGAAACTGCAGACAGGTGCGCTGGCTTTGACCCTTTTCTTCGCGTTCCAGGTAATAACTCAAAATTGATCACCTGTGAGACTTCAACGAACTCAATCTTACTTCGTAAAATGGAAATTTTAGTTGGTTCAACTTAATCGAGTTGTTTCTAAGAACGCGATTCAAAGTGACAAAGTCTGCAGTTCCTGACAAGTTAAGTGAAGTGTGCTTGGATTAGATCGACTTTGACGGTCCAATCGAAGGCGTCCTAAGCCGTGCTGTTGACATTGGCGGCTGTTGACGGTGAGCCGCTGTAGACTGCAACACATACAACCGCTCATTGAAATATTATTTGCACCAAAGAAAGGTTTATATAGAGACGCATTTACTTTTTAATCATGAATTACAGACCGCTCATAATCCGTTCGGTCACTAAAAGGCTACGCTATCCTAAAACCTATCCGAGCTCCTAATCTTAAACCTATGGGAGCTCTTCTCGGTTTATACCCTAATTACCCTACGTATAATAGCGAGTGAAGATTGTGTGTATGGGAACATACAAGCTATCACTCGAGATTATCAGAGTTTTATAAGTATATAGATTTATTCATTGCGCATTCTCCTCAGGCGAATAGGTACCTACAATTGGTATGGAACTTAAAATAAGTTGGGTTCTCCTCGTACTAAGCTTCCGACAGCCGGCCAGATTCAAATATCGAAGTTATAAATATGAGCAGCGGAAGATCCTCTTGCTGGAGCTGGACTCATTCGGTGATGCGCATCTTAGCTGCGCCTAAGACACGGTGTTATTGTTCATTCAGCGTTTTTCGTAGCTTTCGTGCAAAATAAATTTTAACTGTAACAAAATATCAGCTACGAGAATGCACTATTTATGAATGGGCGAGGGATGCTAAAGGCCTCGCTCTCATGTTTGGCGGTCGGTTGCATCCCAGGCATATAAACATGGATGGGAAATTCTTTAGCATTTTTGCGAAAAAAGATTACCGACAACGATGACGTCACAATTTATCGCTAGCATTTAAAGTACATATTGTATTTATGATACCAGTGCACTTAAACTATCTTCAGCCGGGCCAAGTGATAATGATGACGTCACAAAGGTCTCGAGGTGAGCTTGTCAGTTCCGTGACTTCCTTTTTTCTGTGGGGTGCACACTATCACCTCCAAACACTATAATAAAGACCAGCGTGTATATAAATATCCACTATATAATAATATTTAAATAGTCTTAGGCTGCTTGCTCCGAGCTGGCTTGCTTGCTCTTTGGTTCGTCCTTCCCTCCGTGTAGCTGTTAAAGATTTAGATAGAAGAAAACTCATCTACTGAGAAACAAGTTGAAACACCATGAAATTTAAGCCCTTGGAATTTTGATGATAAATATAGCTTCTGAAATATATATGCTCAAAAGTGGAAATACTGTTTTTTTCTGAATCTTGCTTCGCTTGGAGAAGTAGCTGGGTACTATTTGATATGATGATTCTTTTTTTGAGCGTAATAGATGAAAGACGGTATCTTTGATAAAGTTTTTGAACAGCCGGGCATAAGCTGTATAGTATATATATATATATATTTCCTTTCAGCTGAGTTTTTTCGTAGCCGTTAGAGAGGCTCAATTTCTGAATCTTTCCGTGCAGCCAAAATTCGGGGCATGAAGGTTCAACTATCGGCTGGTATCCAGGTTACGGTAACCCCTAAGCATTGCATGCAAATTCTTTTGATTGAACTATATTTTTTTAGTGCTGCTCAACTTTGGGCTAATTCCAAACTGATATTCGCGCCTTACCTTGCAGGCTGGATATTTTGCTCTCGCAAACTCATGGCGGTACAAATTGCGTGTCTTTAATAGAAGATCACGCGCATGTATAAATCCTATTTTACAGCAAAACCTGTACTGGAAGACTAATTACAAAACTATTGCCGTCATTTTTGACGGCTTGGCCCTACCCTCTAATATATACATGTTTTCTACTAAGAACTTGCGAAAATTACATAGAGGAAAAATGTCCTTGTTTACTCATTAATTAATGGTCGGTCCCGTATTTTAGCTACCGAGTGTGAAAGTATATTCCAAGTCAGAGTGTTTTTCTAGGGACCGTTTCAATGATGCCCGTGTTTCCTCTACCTAATACTGAAAATGTAAATTGCAGACGAATGGATGCTTGGAACCACAAGTAGAAACAAATAACAATAATCTATCGTACTTGGTAGAACCTGTGCAAATTTTAGAGAACGAAAGAATTGTTCATCAATGATATCGCAGATTATTATTATTAAAACTTCACGCTTGAGCTCCCACGGACAGGTAATACAACCCAAATGAAGCATCTTGTAACACTGGGAAGCCCAAAACGCTGCTAAAGGAAATCCAGCAAAAAAAAAAAACATTAACAGCTGACTGAAACGCCTGCAGGCAAATACGATCAAAAGCCGATGCCGGCAACAAATTCCAAACCTTAGCCGACCAGGGCACGAAGCACCGACAGAACTGATTAGTTCGACATCTGACAGCCTTTATTTTGTTTACATATGTATGTAGAGTGAACATATGTTCCAAGTTAGACAGCAAATCTTCTACCTATGACCTGCGAGCAGTAGCAGCTTGAAGTTAAAAGAGACTTCCGTTGACTTTTCACGAGACAAAATCCTTGACACTCAGACTTTCTTCATCCTTCCTGATACTGAAAAATACCGGTTGCGCTAATTAATGGCCTTTCCACACGATGGGGTATGCCCTAGGGACACGTCCAATTTTGCTCTCTTTTTCGCTCTCTATCTGTTAGAGAGCAGGGCATGTCCTACTTGTCAGTAAACTGTACACAGATGGGTTGAGAAGGGACGCGTCCCCTTGTGAATGTAATAAGGGAGTGTTGATCTAATCAAAACAAGGGTGCGTTGACGTTCAAGTGCTTCAGTCGCAAGCACTCTCAGGTCGGGTGCTGCCTCCCCCCCCCCCCTACGTGTGGAAGCAAACGCGGATACGGTCACTGTCCCACGGCCATGTCTCTGGGGCATGCCCGTAGGGGCATGTCCCAGAGACATGGAATATTATGAGACATGAGGAAAGTGAATATCATGTGGTGGGAAAAACATTATAGAAAATAGTTTTTTATGATACGTATGCCAAATACTTAAGATTTTCCCATCGAAACCGACTGAAATTGTTACAAAAAAGTAATAGAGCACAGCAACGGTTGAAGTTCCAATTGTAACCGATCTAACGTTGAAATTATATCGTAGGGAGGGACGGATGGTTGAACGTACGACTCTACAACCAGAATAATATTGTAGATTATACAGCCCGTGACTGAAAACGTATCCTAAGTATTTTGTTTACCTCTCATCTATTCGTGAACTTGCAGTAGGTTATGTAAGATATTTTATGTACTAAAATAGAGGGAAACGAACATTTTTCTAAAGTAAAAGTACTGCCGAGCCGTATCCAGGATGCAGTGGCCACAGAGCTTTTCCATATTAGTGATGTACTGAGATCACAAACTGAAATACAATTATTGTTATTCGCAATTCTCCGAGCTCATCTCGGTTTATTTCCTCTACAATTGCTAAGAGTTGTGGGCACAGTGACACGCAAGCAAGCAAGGAAACAAGCAAACAAGTAAGCAAGATCAACAAATTTTATTAGTATACAGGGTGTTGCAAAATTCTTGGTGCAAACTTCGGATACTAGAAGAAAATATGAATAAAAACACTTTTTCATCAATAAAAAATTCGAAAAAATGCTCTTTTTTAGATATTGGGCTTAGAAAATTTTAAAATTACGTTACAACAGAACGACGGTGAATTCGCAACCGACAGGTACAGGGGCAATGTTGGGAGAATTAGAAACAACAAATTTAAGCAGGATTGAATGCATATCCATGTTTTCTTACTTTCAGCGTCTAAAAACTTCCTAGTCACCTTCAATTTCCAAATCGATGGATTGGTCGTAATGGTGCTGTGTCCTGGCCACCAAGATCATCTGATCGGTTCCGCTAGATTTTTTTCTTGAGGGGGCATATGAAAAGTCTTGTTTATGACACAGTGGGAAGAAGACTTTGTGGCCCGAATCACAGTTAATTGCTGCTGGAGATATCGCTGAGATCCCTCGAATCTTTGGCAACGCACGTAACTCCCTGCGGTGAAGGTGTCGTGATTGTATCAATGCTCGTGGTAGATATTTTAAACAAATACTGTAATGAGATCCTCGCTAATAAAATCTATCTATTGATATTGAGTTTTAGAACTACCCTCGTGTGTATTAAAGAGCAGAGTGCATGTAAGTAATTAATAATCAGCCTTCGTCATACAGATAATTATCTCACAAATTAAGCGTTTTTTGAAATTTTATTTTATTGATGAAAAGTGTTATATTGATATTTTCTACTGGTAGCCGAAGTTTGTACCAAGAATTTTGCAACACCCTGTACAGATAGATTTTGTCGTAGTACGAGCCTGACCACCTTACCGTTTTACTGGAAGTGCACTGTCAAAAATGTTTGGCGTTACCTACGCTAAGAAGAGTTACAGTATATGCCAAAACCGACACGCCTCCTCTAGTAATGACTGAACTACATGCTTTGGTGATGAAGAAAAAAGAGGACGTCTTGGTTCATTTTATGCTTTCATCAAGACTGTCTTGAAGAAGTGATCATCACCATGACTAGTGGACCTGTGCGTGAAAAAATTCACGCAAGAATCGATATTTTTGCATAATATAGGCAGGTGCGGAATCTTCTCTTCTCTGATTTGCTTCCTCATTTTCTTCACTGATCCTCTGTCAGACTCTCATTTTCCCGGTAAGGATTATCAGCAGCTCTTAATTCCTCCTGTAACTTTTCTACATGCTTCAAGTCTTTTATGACACTATTTTTTACAGCTGCTTCGTCTCACTCCTTTGGTACATCGTCTTCGTTCTTGAGACAGTAGTCTCATTATTCTTTTACATTCTCTATCCTCTTTTTTAACTAAACGTGTGTCTTCCATAGTGAGAAGCACAAGTAAAATCTTGAGTAAACACTGCAATAAATTTGAATGCAACTCCAGTTAGCTTATATGCAATGTGAGTGCATCGTAGCCATGATACTGTCTTTGATGATATCTGCTTCATTGAAGTGCTGCAATTTTGGCCTTTGAAGGCATCTGATCCGTCTGAGAAACACAGTAGGCTAGAAGAACTAATTGTCTACTGCCCGTGAAAAATCATCGACTTGTTAGTGCTGCGCTGATCATCTACATAATTTATACGTCGTGACCTAAAAGTAAAAGTTATAAAATTGACTCCAGAAGCTGCATACATATTGCTCCAATTTCAACAAGTGTTTCAAGCAAGAGATGTCTGCAGATAAAGGGATAAGGATCCCACTTTCGCCATTTTTTGCAACCTGGTCATCGATCTCTATTAAAACGTAACTTAATTACAAAATCTACAACCCTGCCTATTTTTCGCTTATCTATTTCCTTAAGAGCGGACACAAAATAAATACACGAAGCGTTTTATTATATGAGGATAGAAGAATGCTTTAGTGTGTGAGAGCAGCACAAAAATTGCAGCTCTCGAGATGCAAAAGCACGCCATGGCAGGTGCTTCTCATCGGTGCACGAGAAAACGTGCTGGTTTTGGGACATCACTTTTGTGAGTGATGCATGCTTTATACGGGAAAAGCTTAGTATCTGATAAAAGCTTTATTATTAAGCCAGCAAGCCGTTCCGTGCAACAACGTTATAACCTGCAGCTAGTAGCCGTGCTGGAAGAGCTCGCCGAGACGGGTATTGCCTATCGGAGCACATCAAGACATGATGGTTTAGGGACAAGACTTTTCGCAGTTTACGGTTGGCGTCTAGCGTCATTTAACTAATAATTGACACCAGAAGCGTTACTCATTTCTTCAGTATTGGTGGCTTGTTCGGTAAACGTAGTGATCTGCAGTATAATAAAGACCAATACGTATTTATCTGTTTGTCTGTTTATTTGTTTCTCTATCAATTTGCGGTCACGCTTTATGAAAATAGGCGAACTTAGTCCAGGTTCGAGACAGTGGCCTGTCACGCTTCTTTGCAAACTGATAGGTGACATTGGCCAGGTTGTAGACGATGGCAAATGTATGGTAATATTATATTTGGATGAGCTTCTTGCTTTGCCAACGTTGAATTCCAAATCACGCTCAAGCTCAAACTGAGTACATACATGATCATCGGAACAAATGGTAAGATACTCTTCAGCGGACAGCAGGCTGGCAATGAATACGAGAATTTCTGGGCAGCAAATAATTTTTCAAATATGTTTTTTTCCTTCAACAAAGCATCTTTTCGTTCGTGCAGAAAAAGAAAACAACTCCGGCTTATATATCATCGAGTATCTTGGATGCCGAGCTTAGTTTATATGGAAGAGATGCTCGACTGCTGGTTGAAAAAAAAAAAAAAAAATTCTTTCCAGAGCAGCACATAAGGCTAATGTGGTCCAGCACAATTTAATCCTAGAATACTACTCTCTTATGTTCCTGGAAATTGGCGGATTCAGTGTCTCCTACATCAGCAAATTAGTAACAAAATTATGAACAAAGATACGTATCATCATAAATTCGTCGTAGTCATATTTTATTGCCGGGCGCATTAGTATTGCATAACAAATGATTACAGTTAGCTAAACTATGATTCAGTGTGTAATTTAATTCAAATTGTTTATAAAGGAATGGCCCGTGGTGCTATTACGTGGCGGTAGAATAAAATTTTCAGCCTGTAGTGTCCATATGCGTTGAAACATTCCAGTTGGAATATTTTGTGCGTTGTTATTATATTGAGTAGTTTAAGCCTCCATTTTCACAACAAAGGCGATTTCACAGAGGAAGAAAGAAGGGACATATAGTATGTCGATAGAAATGAGAAACCCATGGACGAGTTTGTTCTCACACAGGATCATCGCGCATGGGACAGCAAGTAGGGAAAGAAAATAAAGAGCAGAGAAAAGTAACGTCAGTAAGAGCATGAAAGCGGATAGCACCAGAGTGGACACGAAGGAAAGACGTCAAGAAAGACTAGGTAATACTACGCTGTTGCGCGTCATAAGAATTACTATTGTTGTCCCTGTAATTTTCTTCGCGCGTAAAGAAAACATATGCGGCGTTTCTGGAGAGACTGTTGTGAAGTTGCTTTAAGAGTCCCGTTTTCTATCTTTCTGATTTTCAGTTTTATTTCATCCAGTGTCTTGGGTTTCTTTTAATCAATATAAGAGTAAAATGCTGAGTGACTTTAGCTTCGTATGAACGAGGAATATATCTTCATAAAAACACTGCAGATGTCAGAAGTAAATTTTTGAGGTTTCGCAAGCGGGAATTAACATTTGTTATCGCGAAATGTGGTTCGCTGGTACTAAATAGTCTCCGAAAAAGCGCGTAACTTTGTAATGCGTATTACGAGTATCGAATGTACTTGAATGAAGCCCCCATTTTCTTCGCTGTTTTTACGCTTCTAAGAACTTCTAAAACGAAAATTAAAAAATTTTACCTGTAGGCTTGAATATATATATCGTCACGTGGCACCTTATTTCGTATCACTGAAGCTGTTTCCCTTTCAGTGAAGTGCCGTGGACGTTATTTCAAGGGTCGAGTTTCCCCCTGTTCTATTCCAATAGAACGTGATAGGCAAACTATAAATCCATAAATATGTTTATAAATATACTGGCGTAGCGAGCGTGTAATTATAACGAAGGAAATATACAGACCCCAGCTGTTCAACGCATCCCTGCAAAAAGTAAGGTGTTACTCAGTTCTGACTATGATGACGTCACCGAGCTAGAGAACTAATGATCATTGCCTCATATGGTGATATTGCCTTGAACGAAATATTTGTTACATGATTCTGCTTTCTGTTTGATCCATCCACTCGTTCGCTTCTAGGATTAGACAGACGAAACAACCCTGCGCGTCACGCCGGAGTTTGAAGTATTTGTTCCTCATGTTTTTCCTATTATTTCTGGAGAACATCCGAGCTGATTTTGATTGGCTTTAGATGCTAAGCCATCTCGGAACGCTGTCCACAGCCACTTGAATTCAGCCATTTCGACGCTCTCTCTTAATCGGGGATAAAGAGCTGATGCCTATACTCCTGTTTTACTTCCCTTGTAATTTTGAAGTTCTTGTCCCTTCTCCAGTATGGGGTTGAAAATCCGATAGACACACATTCGATCTGAATTAACATAGGTGTAGATGTAATAAAATGATAACCGAGTTGATAGGACTTGTGTTTTCATCACAATTCGCTTACTATAGTAGTTATGTTAGATCGCAGTGTACGCGCTACGCCCCTGAAGTCTTCAGAATTGTGACGTCAAAATTACGTCACGCCACTTTTGAAATACCCAAGATTCCTCGCTGCAACAGTGACGTGACGGAATTGTGACGTCATAATCTGAAAATTCAAGGGCTTGTTGCAAACACTCAAATCTGACTTCACTATATTCTGTAAAGAAACTGTGATTTTCATTTCGCACAAAAAACTCCATCTCATTAGCAGTTCTCTATATTCTTGAACTTTGGTGCCAATTTTGTTTTAATGTCTAAAAAGTCCTTTTCAAACGTATTCATGCTACCCTTGCCTCTTAATACTGTACGAGCATGAAGAATGAAGTCCCGGCTGAGCTATCGATGCGGTATTCCAACCGTCACACATTCCAGTAGGAATCAATAGCTGTTTCGATCTGTCTTGCCTTTGGCACTAAGTATTCCGTTAGAATTCAATTCTAAATTCGGCCTACCGTTCCTTAGGCGAGTAAATATTCAATTAGGAATCAGTTCTAATTTCTTCCCGCCGCTTTCTACCTAAAATATTTGACTTCCGGTCTAGCGCTCCCTTGTCCGCTAAATTTAAGTTTGTAAGGGCACATACAGCATATGCTCCCTCAGCCAGTGCTTGCAGCAAGTATGCCAAATTACATACCATGTGATAGTTGCTGATGCCCGTGCTTGTGACAATCTCTCTCAAGATTTCACCCACTTTTGCGTCGGCGGTCGCCCCATAGCTTGCCTTTTGCATCAACGTAATGCGAGTTTACTGTGATGTAAAAGGTAAGTGCGATAGGGCGGCCACCGACGCGAATATGAGTCGAATCCCGAAGATACACGTGGCAAGCACAAGTATCAGCAGCTGTCGCACTATATGTAATATGGGCGTTAGTATATTTTGTGATCAGTTCTAAAAATTTCAGAAATGACTCCAAAATATCTCGTTTTATCGTATATCTCTTAGCGGAAATTTTAGTTAGACTAAATTTTTTCCTCTGTATAAAAACTTACGACGGTTTAATGTGACGTAAGTCCCTTCATTGCGTACACGTATGCAGAAAATCGATCCATTTTGGCACGCAGGGGTAACAATGTGTCTACCCTTCTTACTGGGCTGCCCCAGAAGCTACGACACAGAACCAATCTCCGGGTCAACCTTAAATTTAGAGTTGAGCACCAATCTTTGTAGGAATAAACCTACATGAAACTTGACACGCGAACGATAATTTTATCCACTCGGGTAGCTGAAAATCATTACTTCAAACTTGAAGTCGTGAAGGAAAATTATATATACTTTAAAATTAAAAATTCATACTCTTAAATGAACGATTATGGAATGCACTGAGAATAGCGTTGTTCCAGAATCATCAAGTTTTACTGTGTTCAGATAGGGAGTAGCCTGCTCCTGTGTTACGGTTTTGAATTAACCAAGTTTTCTGCGAGCATTTAAATAAACTTTTCAAGTTCTATTACCGTGCAAGAAATTTTTGAAAATCTGAGTTAGGCTGAGAAGTTGTCATCCCTACCGTGAACATTAAGTCGAGTTCCAAATGTCAAGCTATTTTATATTTGTCCATTTGACTTCCAGCTTCCGCCTTCCCTGACAACGCCATCGAAGCAAGCAGCAAAAATTTTCCACCTGAGATGAGAATCGCCGAAGGTTGGAAATATTTTCTTCCGTTGCCGATGATAGACAGCGAAAAATAAAAATAAAAACCCGGAACGAGCGCAGAGCAATCGATCCGTCGACTGCAAACCTAGACATGGCTTCGTGGAAGTTTTGAATGAGGCCACATTTTAGTGGTGTATTTTAAATATAAAACTTGTGATAATCACAGTTGGTGTTCATGCAGTTGTGATCAGATACGGCAAGGGAAAAGTCGAGAATAATGTCGTATTTTTAGGAGTATTTTATAGGAACTATGTTTGTGATAGACAGCACGTGTTAAAACAGTTGTGATCAGACACGGTAAGGGAGAAGTTTTGATCAAGGTCATATTTTTAGTGGAGAATTTGTATTAGTAACATTTGTGACACACAGTTAGACACAGCACATACTCAAGCAGCTGTGACCAGATGTACAGTTGCGAGCATAATTAAGGGACAAAAATAAAAAATTTCATATCTCAAAAACTATAAAAGGTTTAATGCTGAAATTTTAACACAAAAGAGGTATTGGGATACCTAATAATATGCTAAGAATTTATTACGATCCGAAGGATAAGAAAAAAGTTATGTATATTTAACTTATAATTATGAATTTAGTGTG
>LQNS02278180.1:21715471-21728820 GCA_001587735.2 Parhyale hawaiensis | reverse complement strand
AACAGTCCTAAGACGCGCTGATGTACACAGTGCCATTCGGATTATGGAGGGATAGGGGACCCTGAACAAACCTGTGCAGGTTCACAGGGCATCCGTCTTAAAGCTTAAATACAAGCTTCAGATACACGGAGCACAAAATTCTAATCGTGAAGGCCCAGACTATAAAATAAAGAACATATTTAAAAAAGAAGAAAAAAATAGGGATAGTTTAATTTAACAGAATATTAGACGGGATAGGTTAAATTACAGGGGCACTACCTTCTGTCAAACGAAAGTAGGTGAAAACATTAGTTAACACTGGAATTTCCAAGCGTCCCGCTAGTTAATTAATAATATTCTTGTTATGCACACAATTTCCTACTGCATGACTGAGTTTGTCGCTACAGCTTTTAAGTACAAATTTCCGGGTATTATTGATGCCCTCTAATTAACTTGTTTTCCTGAAGCTTGATTTTTATATTCCCTTTCCTGTACTCTTAAACATTAAGTAACTTTGACTTGTAGTATATTGATCATAATATTGATGGTGTTGCTGTTTAAAGGGGAATTGGACGAGATGAACTCTTCTGGCATTTGAAATCGACGATAAACAGATCGGATCCATTGCTGGATCCCTGTTGTATCGTCGCGACTATGGGCAAATCAGTGGCAAGTTTTTTTTTAATGAGATATCTTCGTCATCATATTTAATGGCACGCGATGCACACTAAATCATGATAAAAGCAGACCAGAAGATAAATAAATCGATAACTACACAACGCTATACATTACCATGCTATTTTTCTAGCACTTCAAAATTATTTAGTATACCTAGAGGTCGGTGTCTTGTTCTGTATCTACACTATTTTTTGTTTTTGTCCTGTGGCGAACTCGTTTATGAATAATATAAAGCTGCAGTAGTATTAAGAACAGAAGGCCTGCAAATTGAGGAAAACTCAATTACTTAATAACATTGATAACAGTAATAAGCTCGAGCCTGTGGAAATTCCACAGAACAGTAGCATTGTTCTTCAGTGATATCTCAGACTAGGAGGTTGTACATATAGACTGTATGTACATGTTCAATCCCCTTGTGTACATACGGACAGATGCAATTCTCAAGGCAGACTGCACAGAAGTATCAACAGAGAACAAGTTTAAAGCAAATGTAACGTTTCATTTGAGCTTCAATGAGACCACCATTTTTCGGCTCAAAAGCCCTATAAATATGAAAATGCAGCACGGCTATTAACTTGTCGTCGATTTTTTTGAGACTTTTAGGAGAAACTTAACATTAACACATTCACTGTACTCAGCTTCAGGTAATTTGCAATAGAATTAATTGATTAACGACAAAGTTAACTCTTTGGCTAACGTATTAACGGTTACGAAGTTAACTTCATAATTGACCATGCCTCAACTATGTAAAATATTAAAATACCATTTTTAGGCATCAACCATCACAGCCAGATTACTCACCGTTGGCAATCTTTAAGCTTTGGCCGCGATTTAGAAAAGTGTAGTGAATTCCTCCACTGTTGTTGACGAATAAAATGCGGCTTATGAAGAACTAGCCACCCATTTCGTAGGGCACCCATTGAACGTGCCACAAACAAGTCATGGTGGCTTTTCATATTGGATACACCTTTCTGTTGGGCGAACTCACCCAGCTGTACCGGGAGGTCTATTCTGCAAATCTTTATTTCATATACATTCAAGAATATTTTAATTCTCCCTTCTGAGGTTCGACAGTTCAGAGGGGAGAACCAACGAGTTTAATGTTATAGGGAAGAAATATTACTCGGTTTTTAGAGGCCTGGGTAGAACCAAGTGCTTAGCTGGGTTAAAATAACAAGGAACATATCAATTTCATAGCTATTCTGTTCAGCGTCTCGAGTATTTAAGACAATTTGATCACAGCAACAGTGAATATCTTAATTGGGAAACGGGTTTATTCTGTGCACAGAGCTCGAAACCAGATGGCAAGAAAGACCATGAATGCCACAAGTTGGGAAGTTGAGGAAATTGTCAGACCTCACGCAATATGGATCCTATTACAGGGGTTATTTTAACTCAATTCATGCTGGTGCGTTCAGTGGTTTAGACCTCAAGGAAGATGGCTACTATAACAGTGAACATTATAATTGGAAAGCTGGCCTATTCTAGAGCTCAATTGCAGATGGCCACGATAGCACTGACCTCATCACAACTGAGAAGAAGCTTGTGTCTTGAGCGTCTCTAGAGCTCAAAACCAGATGCCCGCAAATACCAATGAAAATCATAAGCTTGTGGCCGCAGAGAGCTGTTATATGTAGAACACGAGGCTGGTTCAGCTGGTTCTGCTAACTGCTGAGTCATGGCGCCATTACGACCGCTGTTCTTTGCAATTACATCCCGGCGTTCGGAAGAAATTCCACTATAATCACAAATCTTGCCGCTACCATTGCTGTTGCACTCAGTGGTAATCAGAACATGCGTTTCTAACATAAAACTCACATCAGATGATCAGTAAGATTAAATTTTGTTTTTAAAAGCGCTCCTTCGCCATAAATCTTGCCGCCACTGTTACTGTCGTGCTCGACGGTAAACACAACATGAGGTTCTTACACAAAACTCACATCAGATGGTCAGTAAGATTAAATTTTGTTTTAAAAAGTGTACCTACACGACAAATCTTGCAGCCAATATTAACTGTTGCATTCACTGCTAATAAAAACACGAGCTTCTAACAAAACAACACACACATCATCAAGGTAGAACTTAGCACATAAAATATATTTCTCCGTAACAAATCTTACCACCACAATCACTGTTGCACCCACTACTAATCAGAACACCAGTTTTTGACACCAAGCTCACATCGCTATATCTACTCTCATAAAGCATTTCTTCTACGACCTGGGTCAACGGTAGGTGCATTGCACACGCCTATCCGGTGGCTGCCGAGATTCTATAGATGCTCGAACAACTTTCGAAAACTTGATCTTGGATCTCCAAATGGTCCTGAAAACACTGGGCTGAGCACACAGTGTACGAGCGTAAATCAAATTTTGTAGCCTCTCATTCAATAGGACCCGCATTCTCTGCCAGAAGATTACATGAGCTGGATTCGGTTGGGCTGTTTGGCAAAGCGAGTTTTTGGAGAAGTTCCTTCTCTAGTTTTGTATTCACCTTCTTTTGTGTACACATATTCCTTGACAGTCCGGTGGTCGGTTGCTATTATGGTAAAATTTGCGAAACGAGCATGTATTCTAACGAAATAAATGCCTGATGATTATTACGCTTCACAACCTTTTACTGCTCGACCTATCTGTGTAGCTGTTACTTAAGGTATGTATTTACATTATAATTTTCGGTACCGCGTTGTATGAATCGTTCAGCTCCAATTGTGGAAGCATCGGTTGCTCTAAGTTTAACGGGTGTAGCACCATTTTTAAACAATTCACCAAACTAAAACTTGCGGGCCATAATTTTATGGCAAATACTCGTAGTTTGAAGTTAATTTAACGAGCACACTTATCCAATTGAACACATACATTATTACATACGAATACTCGATACGTTAGCGATTAAAAATATCAGCTATCAAATCACTATTTATCCTAAGCCGCCGAGTGTCGACCAACTTTTCTTCATGTTTCAAACAGTGATTTTCAAGCTAAAGACCTGATTTTGGTCCATCGGTTTAGACTTAGGACGAGAAATAATTTCCATGGGATCATTGCAGCTACAATCAGGTGTCTTCTCCTATGTATACAGGATGTAGCAAAATTGTTGGTACAAACTTCAGCTACTAATAGAAAATATTGATATAAGCACTATCATCTATAAACAAAGTTATAAAAAAGCTTCGTATTGAGATAATCAGATATAAAAATAAGAACGCTAATTATTAGCTGCACTCTGTTTAGTAATACACAAGAAGGTAATTAAAAACAATCAACAACAGATAATTCATTAGCAAGGATATCGTTACAGTAGTTGTTCAAGATGCCTACCATCAGCATCGATACAAGTGGGACGACACCTTCGTTGGAGGGAGTTGCGTACGTTGCCACATACTCCGCCCATTTCAATAATATCTCCAGCAGCTACAGCAATTCTAGTGACAAGATCTTCTTCCGACTCGACAGGTGTCTCATAAATAAGACTTTTCATGTGCTCCCACAAAAAAATCTAAAGGAGTCAGATCAGGAGGTCTTGGTGGCCATGACACAGGACCATTACGACCAATCCATCGATTTGAAAATTGAACGTCAAGATGACGTCTCACATCCACAGAAATATGTGCCGGAGCTCCGTCCTGCTGAAACCGCATTCTTCTACGAATACATGAAGGAACATCGGCCACTAAATCCGCAAGAATTTCTTCATGACATAAAGCTTCTAAGCATATCTCAAAAACAAAGCGTTTTTTGAACTTTGTTTATTGATGAAATAGTGCTTGTATCAATATTTTCTATATTAGTCGAAGTGTGTACAAGCAACTTTGCAACACAAATAATAATCACACTAAATATTCCTTGTTAGATCATGTACGGAGCAACTGTACTTTTAATGGTGTTCAGAAATCTGGAGTTGTGGATACCGATATTACTGACCACTTTCCTGTTAATGTGGTTTTTCATGTCGAAGAAATAAACGGTGAGTATCATATGGACAGGAATTTTAATAAATGGGAGAGTGTTGATCGTTTCGTAGCCAGTGTTTCTAGGATGGAACTGCCAGCTCATTGTGGTGATGATCCGAATGCTGAATTAAGACTCGTATCTAATAAGTTGTATCATGCTTATTAGGAAACTTTTCCACTCAAACGTGTGCATTCGAAGAGGCCTGATGCTAAATCCTAGAAATTACAATCAGTGCAATTTAGTGCCAGTTACGGATAATGAAATAACAGGTATTGTACGTGCAATGAAGCAGAAACGGTACCATAGAGATGAAGTGCAACCTAGACACCTGTTATTGATCTTACCCTTTATCAACGACTATTTGTGGTTAATTTTTAACACATACATTAACATGGAAACTTACCCAGATATTCTTAAACTAGGTCGTGTTGTTCCACTTTTTAAGTCTGGCAATAAGGATGCACCATCATACTACAGGCCAATATCGGCACTCTCATTATTTAATAAAATTTTCAAAAAGTTGATCCATTTCCGAGTTGCTCAATATAAAAAATTCATAAGATTTTAAATAATGCACAATTTGGTTTCAGGAAAGGCAGAAATACAACACACGCGATTTTTACCCTTGTAAGTGATCTTTTACCTGCTTTTAGAGAAAAAACCTAAACTGCTAGTCTGTTTTAAGATCTAAAAAAGGCGTTTGATATTGTTAATCATGATATTTTACTTAGAAAGTTGTTACACTATTCTATTAGGGGTCAGGTTAATGATCTATTTCGAAGCTACCTTGGGAATAGGAAACAATTCGTAGTAATTGATGATTGTCAGTCGGGAGAAAAAGTTATTGACGTTGGTGTCCCACAAGGCTCGGTTCTTGGTCCGCTGTTATTTAATAGCTATATAAATGACATTATGTATCTTGATGGCGTTAGGTGTTTGATGCTCGCAGATGATGCATATTTTATGTTAATGACAGTTGTTTGCAGGTTGTGCTACAAAAAATGCAAACTTTTATTGATGATTGATCAATATGGCTTGAAAGGAATAAATAAACGCCCTACACAGATAAAACTATACATATGTTGTTTAGCTCTGTGAAAATAGGTGAACTAGCTGATGTGTCGTTCAATGGGGATAAATTGGAATGGGTTGAGAAATTCAAATACCTTGGTGTCAACATTGATAATAAATTAAAATTCTCCCACAACGTAAATAATCTCTGTACCATATTAAGTAAATCAAAAGGCGTCAATTATTCCTTATCGACATTCATACCCACGAATACGTTGCGTAGCTTGTATGATTCCCTACTTAACATATGCTATTATTGTTTGGGTGGGTCTAAAGACAATATTCTAAAGCCTTTGAAAATCATATATATATATAAAATGAACAACGTTCTTAGAAATATACTACGCGTAAAACGGGATCGAAGCAATGTACCTTTAATTCATATTAACTCTATCTACCTAAATTTAAGCAACTTAATATACGATGATACTTTTTACTCAAGTTTCTACGCGCAGCAATTTCCGGGTAAAATGAGTTTTTTATAGTCATTTTAGTAATTTACTCGCCGATCAGCATTACTATACAAGAAATAATTGTTTTAATTTACCAAAGCTAAGACTAGAAATAGAGAGGCAATTCGCAATATCTAATGAGTAAAAGCTTTTAATGATCCTCCCAATGTCTTGTTGCAACCAATGTCTCATATAGCTTTTAAACATAAATATAGAGAACTTTGCTCAGGCCATTACAATGACGCATAGGTAAGTGGCCTGTGCCCAATAGGCAGTTTAAGGCTTGTTAGGGGCTAGTTTTCGTATACTGTATTAGGTATTTTATTGGGCATCGTGTTTACTCTACTGATTGTATCGTGAACTGGAAACAATAGAGGTGTATGTTTTGGTTCTGCTGACAGGCTTGATACCGAGTTACTTAGTCACTTAGAAGCCTGGAAAACTTAAATAATGATCTAATTTATGAAAAATAATAGATACAAAAATAATTACCGTTACTGAATAGATTTGTCTTTCAGATACAGAATTTGCCTTGGCCTCACCCATCTTAAGTACACCTTATGGTTCGATCAGATATCTTGCAGATCCTTGCTGCGAGGTTTTTTGCTCTTTTGATGAACAGTTATGGAGCAAAATTTCAGATTTGCAACCTACGTTAACTGGAGGATATTTTCTGAGATATTCTCTTTTTTTCTCACATCTCCTGGGAAATGAATGATTCTTTGCGAATTCTTTTCGATTCGATTGTCAGTGTTTCGAACGGATTTTCACTGCATGGAACACTCCGGCGTAGAGAGGAGCGGGGAGTACGACCACGGATTCTCACTTTGCCTCTCGGTACAGATCACTTTTACTGATTTTCATACTACCTTGAAAATGCTTGAATTATTGGCAAAAATAAAAGAAAATATTGTTGGCTGCATCCAGATTATGCTAGATAATTAATTATTTTATTATTATTATTATTATTATATGTGGGCATGAGGTATATTGGAACTGGAATTTCGCTTTTCTTGAGCTGTTGTTGTACAAATGATAAGTAACTTTGTTATCAGCTATCGTAATACCTCAGGCAGCACGTCGACTTCAACATGACAACTTCAGTACACGAAAAGAACTAATTTTTTACATTTGACATATTTTTAGTGTTTTTCTAGCGCTTACAGTGTAATTCACTAGTTCCCCCGACTCACATTAATTGTACTAAGCAATTGACTGCTACCATGTTATGATTTGAAGTTTTCGACGCCGCCCCTTCTTAACCTTTGTTTGTCTTACACTAGCATCAGGATTGCCTTAGCACAATCGAAGTTCACTTGCAAGTCCTTATTGTTAAGTGACAGTGAAGGAACGTCTTTCTAAATTTATGATAATTTCTTACGTATCATTTCGAGCAGGCTTTGTCCTAGAAAAGCCGCCAGGCTAGAGGTCATAATTATGTGGTGTTCGCTTCACTGTCATCACTATTCTCTGTCGACGAGAGTGCAAAGGAAACGATGCCAGCTCTACCACACTTTCCAGTCTGGACTGACAGGTCTCTGACGTAAGCTCTCTTTACTGAGAATAGCTCCCCGAATTTGAAGGCAACTCTCGTGCACGATTCGGCATTTTCCATTGAGGTGTTGGCTTTGCACTCCATTCATAAAATGAACATTTACAGTCAAACTGAGCACGAGCGTGTGAGGTAATAAGAAGGTTCACCGACAAACTAGACTTGTCTCGGAACTCTTACACGGCCGAGGTATTCGTGTTGCATGTTGTTGTTGGTTTCAAATCTCTGTGCAATCTTAGGTGGAATATTTCTTTCGCTTATATTGGAGTAAACAGCAGAGAAATTGGTTTTAGACTTTTAGATTCATGACAGATGAATAAGTTAACTACATGTTGTTGTCAAATCTCTGTGCGATCTTAGATGGAATATTTCTTTTCCCTGATATCGGGATAAATAGAAGAGAAACTCGATTTAAATCAATGGCAGTGCATGTTGTTGTAAAATTTATTTGCGGTTTTAGATGAAAAAAATCATTTTCCTAATACTGGAGCAAAAATATATTAACATATTGCCTATAGTTCCATAACAGATAATAAGTGTTACTTGTGATTTTAGGTAAGAGTTTTTATTTTCCTTGATATTGGGTCGAACAGCTGAGAAATTGCTCCTAGATTTATCGTAGATGAACTAGCTAACTGCAAGTTGTTCTAAGATATATTAACCCTTTGTTGCATAGCGTGGTCTATGTTGCAAAGTCTGCAATACTTACGCTCTCTGCAAGCAGTATATACAGTATATATATATATGCAAATTTCTTTACAACCAAGATGACTCTGGATTTTAATCAAAGTTGCAAGGCTTCTTTTATTACGTTGGGATACTTAGTTTTTGCTTCTAAGGTGCACACATGCAGGATAATAAAAGACATACATTTAGCTAAAATTACTTA
The DNA here is from genome assembly GCA_001587735.2 of Parhyale hawaiensis. NCBI lineage: Eukaryota > Metazoa > Arthropoda > Malacostraca > Amphipoda > Hyalidae > Parhyale > Parhyale hawaiensis. Next base: position 21,720,246 of record LQNS02278180.1, on the reverse strand, counting down.
AGGTGTCATGTCATGCAGGAGCAACGTCCCGAACCTCACGAGTTCATAGTCATGCGGGTACTGAAACCAAGGAGGTAACCCATTGAAACTCCTTGACTGAAACCTAAAAGTAACAGCCGTTATATAAATATATATACACTGTACAAATGGAATAGGGGCAGAGGGTATAAAAATTTTTTCAGATCCAAAGCAGCTGCATATGTTAATTGCATGCTATTGGCTACTCACTACTATCTCCTTAATAATGTGTAGGCATTGTACCAGTGAAACGCTGTAGACCAAATGCGATTTCTCTCTTATGTTAGTATTACGTATTATTCATTCGTTAATACTAAGAATGAAACCCTCAGGAAGCTGTGCCCTAAATATGTAGGGCACATCCTCCATATATGAGAAATACGTGAGATTTACTTTTTATTTGACTTTTACTCTATGGGTGAGTTCAAGGAAAATGTTGCCTTTCAGTGACACTGGGGTAAGCGATTCGGAAATTGCTGTAGATTGATTGCCGCTGAATACGTTGTAAATGTAGTTTATATTGGATATTTGGAAACTTGTCATTTTATCGTTAGGACATAATGGAAATTGTAACATTTTTGGCACTGGCCATTCTGCTGCAACACCCACTATTATTCCTGTAATACTCTGTGTTCCTGACAAGAGATATTTTATTTTTTGATATATTAAGTATAACCCAGGAACAACACAAGTCATATAGCGCAGGACACCAATAAGGATATCTAAATCAATAAGGATATTCTAAATCCTGTTCGTACGATTTGTACTTATTATCACGCTTAATTCATTTACAGAGCAAATCGATGATATCTTATACATTTTGCCTCTGTCAAATTGAATCGTGTTCTATGTTTTAAAATTAATTCTTTCACTGCGCCACTTTGACCAGACATTTATTTTTCATTTCTATTTTCAGCGTTAATTCTTCAGCCCAGCAATCTAACAATTCCTAATGCAGCATAGCCTGAATAAGTTGAAATTAATCCTGTCTTTATTTTAATTCTTTTGCTAATCAAAGTATCTTCAGCATGCCAACCCTGTGACAAGACCCAATATGTTGTACTCGGCTCGAGATGAAGTAATCTTTGATATAACCTCTATTAGCACAACACCCGTATAAAATACACAATGCGCTAATCTCGGTAGAAGAAAACTTCTTTTGACTTATAAAACTCTTCCAGATCACAATCCCACAAAACATAATGCAATATTCCTCGGTATGAGATAAATTATCACTCTTTCGATATTATTATTTTTTCATAGCAACTTCCCAATTCCCTGCACTGTACCAAAGAGAAGTCAAACAATTTTCTTTCAGGAGTAAATCTTAGGCCAAACATCCCACAATTTCTAATATATTGTACCCAGGATCAAGGCAAATCTTACGGACCAAATCCCAGCGCAACTCAACAATTCCGTAAACAATCTCTGGAAGGCCCGGAAACAATAAGGCTCTGTTAAGCGAAATCGAAGCTGTGATTGATGGCAGTATTGGAGAATCAGCAGAAATGCACCGACTCGATGGCATTTGATTTAAAATCGTTATGCATGAATCACCGCCAGCGTTGTCGGTCTGTAGTTCCGGGCTCAATACATTTCTCTAAATCCCAGACCAAATAATTCCCTAACCCGGAAGTGCTTTCTCTCAGCGGCCTTAACCATTTTTTCCCTGCATTACGTTTCCTTTAGAAGATGGAAGAAAACTTGACTGGCCATGTGGCTTTCATTGGATTAGGGCGAGTTTCATTTCGGTCGAGCAATTCGATCTTAGCAATAGAAATACGAACTTCTTCTGGTCGCCGACGCTGTCCTCTTCCGGTTTATACGAGTGGCTCGATGCTTTTCAGAGCCTTCGATGGAAGCTCTGCAGTGTAATTTGCAGATTGCCTTTTAGGATTCTACGAGTCTCCTTCGAGAAGACAAAAATGTGTTACTTCTAGTCTAGAAGTAGTGAAACGACAAGGTAATGTGTTTACCTATATGGGATGTAGCGTTGTCTTAAGGCGCGTTCACACGACATTCTTACTACTTTGACACAACGCGCCACCGACAAAAGTGTTTACTGTTCCGACGATCCAGATTTTCTATTGTTGACGGTGTGAGAACAATCTCGTTTCTTTATAAACCAGACCGCCAGGTTTCGTGAGACTACCATCATGCGGTTCAGGGGCTTATTATTACTTCAGCCAAAACGTTGTATTTTTTTTTAAGAATACTGCATTCATCAAGCGCTGATAATTTTTTTCTAATATTCTAGCATATTCAAGAGTTTATAGACCATAAATAGATATGTTATTTCGAGCTGCCGAGCTAAGCAAGTCTATTGTCATCATCACCAACAACCGACCTGTTGATCAGTTGAACTCAGTATTATCCCATGTCACTTCTGGTAAGGTTTAGCGACATGCTGCTGCCAAGCTAACGCTTCGCCGCTCTGCCTCGGATTTTATGGGGGGAGGTTGAAACGATACCATCACCAGGATTGAGAGATGGGAAAAGGGGGCTTATCCCCAGCAGGATGTGAGCAAGTTTGCACTATTTTTCATATGAGCATATATTTCAATAGTAAGACCCAAAATTATAGGGAGAGCTTAGGGTTATCTTAGAGGACATAAGGAGGCTTATGCCCCTATAATGGACCAATGACGTCTATGGGTTGAAACTCACCATATTGGCACCATATGGCTACGATGTTACTATGGAACGTCGGAGGAGTAAGTGCGTAGACCGACACCTTTTTCACCGTCTCAGTTTTCAGGGAACGACTGAATTGTATTAACGGACCAAAAGACTAATGTATGAACCTCCATCTTCCTGTAGCGTCAGTAAAATGTGAAGTTTTTCAGGATTTACGTAGTCCATACCTATACATAGGTCAAACAATGTGTGCATGAACTGAAATGCTGATTATTGGAAACTTGACCTCTTCGGTACCTCCATGAACTACAGCTTTGTATGAGTACTGCGAAACGTTGAGTATTTGGTTTTGTCTGTTCTTTACCTACGGGATATGCAGCAGCTTTTCGCGTCAGTAAATACTGAATATCTGAGAACATACATATTTACTAACTGCAGAGTGGCTTAAAGAAAAGTTTTATTGTCTGTTATGTTGCTTCCAGCTTGGGCTAGTTGTAGATTTCATTTTAGTTATTCATTTTTCCTCCTTCAAATTACGTTTTTTTCAATAAAATATTATATCTTTGCCTTAACTTTTGTTGCGATCTAGCCATTAAAATCTTATTTTCCAGCAAGTTATAATTTTTTACTTTGATTTTTTGCTTCCAGGCTAATATAACATAACACAGCTATTGTCCTTTGCTTTTTTTACCAGGTTCCAATAAATGTACGTTTGAACAGAGGTTTTCATCTTGCTCTTGAACGACTGTCGAACCCTAGCTGCCTACGATTCTTCATATAAAACGCGTTGGCAGGCGACAGGTGATGGATGGTTTCATAGGGTTGCCGGAAATGTTCGCGTGATTACCTTGGAGAATTGTGGTGCGGGTCGTGATTGGGACGAATGGTGCTATCTTATTAATGATATTTGGTGGTGTTGCACAGAAGCGGCCGGGCCACTCTGCAAGATTCTGGTGCTGCCGCCGGGGCAATTAGTTGCTGTCAACTTGTTGGTTTCCTTTCGTTCTGTTTTTGTCGAGTTGGGTTTCCCGACGATTAGGATTTACGGTGTACTGTGTGTGCGCTAAATTTCTGAAAAGGCCTCATTTTCTTTGTCATTTGAGTATCGTACTATGACAAAGTTACCCGCGAGCTAAAAAAAATAGTAGCTTAGCCCAGGCTCTGGGGGGTGGGGGTGGGTGTCTGTGTACATTTCTCTTTTACAGCTCTACCATGTATTTTCGTATTCCATATGATGAGAACATTAAAGAAAAGTTGGTTGGAACTTTCGCCCCTGGTATGTTATTGAGGGGGCATGGGGGGGGGCTTAAGATTATTAATTGTAGACAGTGTGTTTTGAAATTTGCTCAGAATATGTATTTTTCAAAATGAAACACATTTTACTGGCACAACTTTTCTGATTTAGGCCTTAGTTTTTGGATATAATGGGATATATATATATATATATATATATATATATATATATATATATATATCTCCCACAATTGGCGAAAACACACCACACAGTAGCTGAAATTTAACATGAAGCGTTGGTAGGCCTCTGATGATGGTAGAAAGATTTTCAAGATGCAGCATCCATATAAAACATTTGCAGTTGTCCGCCGCCTGCTGCACATATTGAATTAACTTGCCATGGCTTCTGAAATATTATTCTCTTGAAATGGCATAGATGTAGATCGATTAGAAGAAATTAATTGATTGACATGTGACATATTTATATATGCATAATTGATTGGAAAGTGTATATATATATTATATATGAAATGAAATGACACAAAAGGTTATACATGACGCCATTATTATATCGGGAGGCGAGCCACCCCATACAAGATTATAAATGACAATCAAAGTAATGAAAGCAATAAACAAATGCAATCATGAAATCAATAATCAGTGCATTTAAAACTCTTTGGATTGACGAATGAACGAAATCAATATATGTCAATGGTGAAACAAATAACTTAACCTAAGTCGATACGACATTCTGCGTTTGTGAAAGTTATTGAAACACACGATAAGCAAACAAACATTTATTGGAATAAATATCACAGTATTCACTGAAAAGGCAAGGAGAAATCGATGGAACACGTTATTGAATCTCTGTGAGGAAACGCAATTAA
>LQNS02278180.1:21690622-21712792 GCA_001587735.2 Parhyale hawaiensis | reverse complement strand
GTAAACAATATTAGAGGCCCACTGTTCTCAATTGGTCCGTTAGGTTTAGAACATGGTGTTAGCACCGTAAACAATATTAGAGGCTTGCTGTACTCAATTGGTCCGTTAGGTTTAGAACATGGTGTTAGCACCGTAAACAATATTAGAGGCTTACTGTACTTAATTGGGCCGTTAGGTTCCGCACCTGGCGTTAGCTGTACACGCAATACCTAAGCTGCACCAAGCCAAGCTGTGCAGTACACAAGGCAAGCAGCAACCGCCACTGAGCGGAGGTCAGTTCCAAAGCTCCCGGATGTTAAGAGAAAGCTCTGAAGGTCTTCAAGAGCCTGCGAACGGCCGTGCTAGAAATGCGGACGAGACCATAAGCGGTCGAAAGCATCTCATGTCCGCCATGACTCAACTGCATGATGCTATTCGTAACATCAGTCTCAAGACGTCGCTCTGTATCTTGCTAGGAGATAAAAAAGCATGCCTGACACGGTCCAAGCAGCGGCGAGCTGCCCAAATGCAGCAGAAGTGGGAGCGTCCTTCGGAAAAAAAGGGGGATCGTTTAATGGAGAGTCCGGTGCTAATTTAAGACGAGCAAAATAGTGGGGCTTTAAGCGATAATTGGTCTGCACCGGTTGCGAGTGGGGATTTGTTTGTTATTTTTTTGTGGTGCTGGTGGCTACTTGGAAAGATGGGCGGGACGAATTTGGAGAGACCATAATGACGGTTCGTTCTATAAATGGGACATATAAATAAACGATATAGGGGTCATTTACAGTTAATTTTTTTTCTACGCGGCAGATATTTGCCGAAGACTTCTAATTAGAAGTTAAATCTGAAGCGATTTGATAGGCGTTCAATACCACCACGTATCATGGAAGCTAACTACTGATTTTTATTTTCCACTTTTCCACCTTCGAATTAGTGAAGCGGAACACGATAGATGAAAACGTATACGGCAACTAAATAAAAGTAGACTCCTCGCGGAAATCCGCTTCCCACAGCATAGCACAATCTTGCGACAGAAGACTGACAAACACTCAGTTCTCCCGAACAGTGTTGCCAAGTGGTACAAGTCAATTGTCGCTAGATGAGCTTCAGAGAGATCGAGCTTCAGAGATCGAAAAATGCCGCCAAATTGTAGTTTTGCTTATAGTTGTACCCAATATGCTGTAAAATTTCATAATAAATGGAATTACATTTGACGCCTCTAATTAACTTTTCATGGCCTTTTTAACTTTTATTTCCAGTTAATATACACAAGACGCAATGTCTCCATAAAATACTGTTAGCCGTCAGCTGTGAAATTTTATCGCGAACTGGGCTTCAAAGTCTCAATCTAGTGACTTTACCGTTAAAATGAAAACCCTGGAACAGACACTGCTTGCAGGATACGGGCATACAAATTCATTTCATTGTTGCCCATACAGCGTTGCTTCCGATGCTCTTTGGAGCATCATAATAACAACAACAACAATAATATTGCTGACTAATGGTGATGATGATACTAATAATTACAATAATGATAATAATAATATGGTGCTAGACTGAGAGCACACTGCACTAGAACAAACTTAAAAACAGAGTAGAATTTACAGACAAACCGTTGAGTTTTAGAAGATTGTAATGTACGTAATTCTAGTCATTGCAAGCTTATAGAGAAAAACTGCCCATTTTACTGGAAAACTGTGTGGTATATAGGAAATGCTAATAGCTTTAATAGACTATCGTTTTTTCCTGCAATTATAAATATTCAGTGAATATTTCGGGATGTCAAAAATGAGCAGCTTATTACAGCGAGGTTTCTCAGGTACAAAATAACATCGACACAAGCTGCGGTACGGCAAAGGTAGCATGATAATGGCTTCTTGAAAACAGGCAAATCAAGACACTAAAATATGTACACCTCCTATATAATTGAAGCTCTTCGGATGAGTTCCAGGAGGTGTTATGCACGCCATCTGACGCGTGCATAACGCGTGCCGTTGCTATGTTCCTTACCCAACGGGAGCGCCAGGAACAAGTTAACTCCACCGTGCACGTAACAACTTACAACTTGTTAATCTGGTAGTTTTAGTAAAAGTGTGATGGACTGACGAGGCAGAGTCGAACTTAGCTAAGCCCACTCGGCTTCACTTGTCTAGAACTTCGAATAAGAGCGTTGGTTTCGCCACTCTGAATCGGGCTTCAGGCTTCAATCTCGAATCGGTTCCCATTGAGACAGGCGGGAACTCAATTTCCTTCCATAAAATGAAATTTTCGGTTGTTTCAAACGTAAACGGGTTGCTGTTAATACCTGCTGCACTATTCATGGCGGCAAAGCCATCGATACTGTCTGATGTGTCGGACAAGTCAGAAGTAGTGAGCTTAGCTGAACTTGAGTTCGTAGAGCCAAGCGACAACACCTTAAGTATAGCCCCGTCCGGTAAGCTTTAGAACTTTCCAGATTCCATGCTAGTGGAGTTTCGAATATGAAGAAGCAGCATTTTGTTGAACAGCCTTGCATCCAGAACAGGGAAGCTTCATTGGAATATTTGGTTACAAGTGCGCCTCCACCATAATTATGTATCTGATGGAGACTCGTCTATTTCGCAGGTACGACTAGTTTTTTTTCGAGTACCTGTCAACAATTTGTTCATTTACGTTCACAGTGTTTCCTTCCAGAGTTCCCAAACTGGCATTGTATGTTTGTGCGTCGCTCAAACACCTGCCGGATTGAATGTACGTGTAAGGAAGTCTTGTATATGACAATTTACCTTGGCGGTTTTGCCCAAATAGCAGCGCGCTATCCAATGGGCATGGCAAATGAGGCAAATTAAAACACTGTATCATCAGTTATGTAGTTGACTCTTCATACACAATAGTTAACTGTTTTCTATTGTATATTAGTAATGTTTCCTCTATTCCCATAAAATTACTATCATTAATTTTTTATTACTTGCATGAATCGAATTTGGCCGCAGGTGATTTCTAGATAATCTAGACTTAGTATTTCAAATTTACTGTTAATCTGAAGCAATCTAGAAATGTAAGAGGATCAAATTAGCATCTTGGCAGCAGACACATTACAGAAAGAAAAATTGAACGAAACTTAGAATTCAGCCTCTTCTTCCTTATGGAAAACTGAGCGCTTATTGAAATTTGATATTTACTTATAAAGCGTCTCTATGCTTAACGATCAATGGTTGCTTATTAAAATGTATGGCGCATAACAAGCATCCAGCTCTCTGACACGCAACTAAAATAATCATAAAATTAACATCAATTTCAAAGCAACATGCAACCGTGTTGCAAAGTTTATTGGTGGCTACAGATATCCTTAAATAAGCACCAGAAAAACTGTCTGCATCTCATGCATAGAAATTACAATGTACAACTCGGGTTTATTTTTAGAGCGCATCCAGTTGCAAAGCAGTAGAAGAGGTGAATTCCATGCTGTGGGCAACCAATTTTAACTAAGTGTGAGGTATTTTTAGATCACATTAATATGTAAATTGCTACTAAATCAGCGACTTTCACCATGTTTTTTGGGTAGGGTCAGTCTCGTTTTTTTTTTATGTACGCTTTTTGTAATATAGGTATACTTTTTATCAATTTCGGTCTAGGTAATTTCTTCGTAGCTTACAACTTCCTGATTTTTTGCTTTAAAATTTGCGGTAATTTATTTTTGTTAAGTTGTACTGCTTGAATGTTTTCTAATTTCCTCAATAGGTTATTAGAAGTATTTTACTGTTTGTATAGAGGAAGGGAATAGCTGGGCAAAAATAAGTAGTTAAGCAGATAGTGTTAGAAGTTTGAACCTAGATCATCTGAGAATAGTAATGTGCGATATGGAAATAAGGTTTTCGCCAAGGAAGCTGCTTGGTAAATCGTTAGATTTTTTTCCTTTGAGGTGTCGCAAATTTCACTACTTTAATGTTTAAAATACTTGCAGTGCTACTCTGGTGCTAAGCCAAATGTAATTTTGGCAGGATCAAGACCGGTTCTAGAGCGGTCTGATTTAGACACTTCCAAGCCTGTTTTCATGCTGGTTTGAGATCAACACGATCTATGTATAAAGCTTTCCTAGCCGTTTCTTAGGCTCAGTCAACAGTATCTAAGACATAATTTCATTATGATACTAAGACTATTTTGAAGCTGATGTTAAACCAAGGGAATGTAATACACCATTCAAGCCTATTCTTAGGTTGCTTTCAGGCTGATGGCAAACCAACAGAATCTAATACATATTTCATACCGATTAGCAGACTGTTTTCAAGCTGGTGCTTAACCAAGAGCATCTTAGATATTCTAAGGTTGTTTTCCAGTTTTTGCTAACCAATGGACCTAGGACACGGTTGAAGCCGGTTATAAGGTTGCGTCGTTTAAAATTAATTTTTTACAAATTTGAGGAAAATCCTTATAACCAAGAACTTGAGTAGAGATACGGGTGAGGTATTGGATAAGACTGGCAATGGAAATTTTGTTATTCGAGCTCTTGTGGGAAATATCTTCGATGGGTTGCTGCACTTTTGACGAGTTGAACGCAAAGTGTAGTTGTCAATAGCCTGTAATAAATGGAGGCCCATAAGGTCCACGGTATTGTCCCCAACTCTTTTCCTCATCATGATCAATGACTCGGGACACGATCGAATTCTTCGTTTGCAGATGACTCTAAAATATTAACAAGTTGCACAGTCAGTGGCAGACGTGCGCTCTGTCCAGTGCCCAGTTCAATTTTTCGGTTCACCAGACATTTATATCGAGAACTTTCACCCAACAAGATTTGAACTGGTAGGATTCGGGAAAGCTCCTCCTTTATTGAATCAACATTATACATCATGAGAGCTGGGTACGGAAACGAGGGAGCATAAGTTTTAAGGAGTCTTACAGCAACAATGCAAGATAGCAGTAAATTTGAAGACAATATGTTGCTAGTTCTTCAATAGTAGGAAAGAAGTGAGTTCTTTTTGCCGTCATGAGAGGCAGACGTAAATCATGTATTCGTTATAGAAACAACTTGCACTGACTTTCGATACCAAGACTTAACAGACCTCAAGGCTTGCATGAGATTATCTACAGGGAAAATTTGAGACGTGCAAGAACTAAACTTTCATAAAAGACCTAGAGCGACTCGAGGCTAGCCCTAGATTACCTACTTTAAAAATGTGAGGCCTGCAAGAACTAAACTTTCATAAATGATTTGGGCACCTTCACACGTCTCAGTCCAGGCGAGATTGATATACGATTGCAAATTTTTGCAGGAAACATCATTATTGTAAATGGAAGTAACGTTTTCCCTTACTCGGAACGTGATGGTTGTATACTTGCGAAACATGAGTCGCGATCAGAAATGGAGGCGACACAGTTGCAACGAAATACTCTCATAGCTACCCCCTTTAGGGGCTCTAGGCTGTTCAACAAAATGCCTCGTTATAGTCGAAACGTCACAAGCATTGAAGCTTTGAAGTTGTAAAACTGAGTGGACTCCATCCCTCCTCAAAGTGCAAGACAGAGTGTAACTGTAAGCGGTTATGTTCAATGTAGGTAGAGATAACTTGCTTCTGGCTTTCCTGCTTGTCACCGAGAGCAGCAACACCTCTCTAATTATGTAAATATATATTTATATAGAGATGGGCAGCAACTCATTAATAAATCAAGTTTCACTGAAACGGAGAGGACATTCGATTTTAATTTTTAAAGTTTCTAGTTTTTCAAGTTCACGGAGCGTTTCCTGTTCTGCAGCAGGCGATTTTCACAGGACAAGAAGTGAAACCATGCATACAACTGGGCTTAAATAGTCTTAGCAGATTCAGCTGTGACGTTTCGGTTACATGGACCCACGTAGAGAATATCTCATCAAGGGCACCGAGTGCTGAATTCTTAATACTGTATCGGGCATTGGTTTCTGAAGAAGTTGAGCACTAACAAGATCAATATGCTATCCTTTTCAAGTTAACGCACATGTTTATCTTAATGTCAAGCTAAAACTCATAATATAAGACCAAATGCATGGTCGATATGCTAAAGATTTAAAAGTTGAGTCAGGTGATAGATATGGCGAAGAATTTCCACAATAGTTTACAAGTATAAGTGCAATTATGGGAGTGTGAGCTACGTATCCGTGACAATAACAATCTTTTTTGGATGCCTTACATTGCACTGGCTTTTGATACACTGAAACTATATAGTGAAGAAGTTTTGCAAGGGCTAACTAAATTTTATGGGGCCAACCACCCACGAAAAATTAAAAGATGGATTTTTTATAAATATCTTTTAAATAGTGTAGTCTGCCATAAAAATCATCCTATTATACATTTTTTATTTGTCTATTTATCACACAGAAAACTGATGTGATGCTCAGTTCGATGTCATATTTTGAGTGTAGTATATATGCGCAGTTTCTCTCGTTGTTTATCGCCTCGAGACTTATGCCGTATTATATACTGAGACAAGGGAAGGGGTTCTCCTCTGTTCAAAATTCCCCTTGTCGATGACCATAGATGACCGATGATGCCACAGTGGGGATGCTTATAGCAGTCAAAATCCTCAAAAATTAAATCGCTAGCTATATCTCAATAACCTTTTTTCAAATTCAGTTTGGAATAACTTCTACAATTTTCAGCTGATGTTAGTGCGGTTTGCAGCAAACTGTTAAAGAAGCGTGTGCTTACAAGCTGTCTTGGCGGAAGTTAGAACCTTAAAAAATAAAAAATGCCCTAAAATTTGGCTTTTAAGTTTCAAATATATGATGTTCTAAAAACCGTATCAAAAAAGTGCCAAGCGAGATAATTTTCACTAGCATAATTTAAAATTTGAGATCATGAACAATAAAATTCGGGGAGAAATAAAAAAGTTTTAGCATTTTAAAATATTCCCAAATTAAGTAATTGTTATGAAATGAGAAATGTTATTTTTTTCAAAAAATGTCTTGAACAAAAGTTTTATGGAATTTAATTTTACAAATATATATAAACAGCTGAATCGGAAAGTGAATAAAAAAGTTCTAGATTCGGTCTAGCCCCCTCAACCCACACAATAATAATTTCGAATGACACTAGTGATCATAATGCACCTATGGGTGGGTGCAGAGTCCTGGACGAACAGGACTTTCTTTACATCTCAGTGATGCAGCCTAGTTTATTCTAATCCTGTCTTTATGAAGTGAGAAAGTATCATTCTTTCTTCATTCACAGCGGCTCTGACCATGATAATTGAAGCAGGATTTTTGCATTTATTTAGAGCGAGCATTTCGGAAAAGTTATCACCCTCAAGCTTTGACGATTTGCTAGCTTGTCCACGGTGAACAGAACATCTGCTCCCCTATATATCAAATGCATGGCTTAGGAGCATCGGACGTCCCCCACCTGGACATTTTTTATTAACTTGCCCTGATGTGTTCCTGTGCCTTTTATTAACTGAAAAATTTCATCCCAGCTTCATGATGTACTGCCATCTCAAGAGTCATTCACTAACTCCACCTTGATGAATCTGAAGTTGTTGACTATTTCACTAGAGCCAGAATACGAGAGCAACGCTTACGATTACTTTGAGGCCTGTGAGATGCTTGCTGGGCATCCCTGTGTTCTTTAACTCTGCCAAGATGTGATAAGCAGTAGATTTGGCATGGCTCCTGCATGGCTCTAATAGTCTCACTAGCAACGCATCGAGCGCGCTTTTCACTTATAACCCTCACTCTCTAAGCTTCCATATTTTAATTAAATGACAAAGGAGCCTGTTGCTCAAACTTCATTACATTTTATAATTCACATCAAGTCGAAAGTCGCAACTCCTAAATAGAACCAAGAGACATGTGGTAATAATTGTAATTTATTTATCTGCCCATGCTCAAGTCTCTATAGCGGATACTGTTACCGATTTCTCGGCACGGGGCTTTAGTTTCTAGATAAAAGGCTAGACTGGAACAGCTGGCCCCGTGTGGGGAGCGGCGCCGCACCGGTGTAGAGACCTGCTGAGGTTTTTCTTGAACGGCTCAGCTGTACCTGTCGGGGCACTTCGGCTCCTGCTACCTTGCAAGGGCGTTTGAGGTGTGTGGGAGTGGTGGTGGTGAATGGGGGTGAGTGGTGGTGTGAATGGTGATAAAAGTAATGGTATTGGTGGAGGGGGTGAGTGGTGTCCAAAGTGGTGGTGTGTGAGTGATGGGGAGGAGGGGGTGAGGGGTATAGGGGGGGTGTAAGTGGTGGCGTGGGGGTGGTGTGTGAGTAATGAAGTGGGGTGGTGTGTGAGTGATGGGGTGGGGATGTGGGTAATGAAATGGGGTGGTGTGTGAGTAATGAACTGGGGTCGCCTGAGTGTGGCGTTGTGAGTGGTGCAAAGAGTGGTGGTGCCGGGTTGTAAGTGGCTGATAGTGTTGGTGCTGAGGATGAGTTGTGGCGTGAGTGGCATGTTGGTGATGCAGTCGAGCGAAAGTTTGGGTGGCAGAGTGGGCGATGGGGACGAGTGGTGGTGTAATGGGCAGTATGGGTGGTGAGTTGAGGTATAAATGATTGAGTGGGTGGCAGTGTGAGTGGCTTTATGAGCAATTGTGTGAGTGGTGTGACTTGTGGTGAAGTTTTGGTGAGATTTGTTGTTTGGGGGCAGGTATACGAGTGATTGTGTGTATGGTACTATGAGATTAGATTAGATAGGCGGCAGTAGACGAACCAATAGGCCCATTCCCAAAAAGACACCGGAACCTATGCCCCGGCCCTCTATGAGCTATTGCCATTATGTTAGTAGGATATAGAGGACTGGGGAAAAGAAAAGACAAAACAAGGGGAGGGAGAAGAATCTCAGCCATAGAGATACCATGAATGCACGCAAGCACAATCTATAGCCCCTGATATGCGGAGCTTACATATGTCAGACTGTGTAGCTAGAGCGGAAGAGAGAAGAAGACGGATTAAGGTAGCCACGGAAGCTTTGGCCGTTAAGAGTGTGCGACTCCTGGAGGAGGAATCTTTAGCTGTGGGGGATGTCTCTCCCAATGTATGTCAAGACGATTTTAAACGCGTTCACTGATTCCGCACTAACAACGTCGGAGGGGAGTTTATTCCAAATGCTGACAATGAAATACGGAAAGAACTGCTGACTTAAGGTTGTTCTTCGAGCTGTATGCTTGAGTTTTGACCGTTGTTTCGCAAGCGATCATTAAAGTCTCTTCCAAAGAGTCCCGTTGTAGGTACGTCGTTGAAGCCAATCAAGTACTTGAATGTTTCTATTAGTTGCACCCTGAGTCGTCTTTGCTCGAGAGAGATCAGACCCAGTACTTTTAGGTGACATTCATACGGCTTGTTTCTTAGCTGAGGTATCAATTTCGCTTCTCTGCATTGGACTCTTTCCATGTCATCGATATCTTTACACAGATGTGGCGACCAAAATTGAACAGCGAGTTCGAAGTGTGCCCGCACTAACGCCTTGTACAGGGGAACGATGATGTCCTTGGACTTGTATTTGAAAATTCTTGTGATGAATCCCAGTACTCTGCTTGCCATTTCTACACTCTTGTCAACTTGCTGATTGTGTTGTAGTTTGTTTGTAATAGTGATTCCCAAGTCACGTTGTTGGGTGATAGGAGCCAATTCCGTCCCATTCATTTTCCATGGAAATGAAGGGTTTACGAGCCCTACGTGCATTACTGAGCATTTGTCGACATTAAAACTCATATGCCACGTTGTGCTCCATTCCATGAGGTGATCAAGGTCTTGTTGGAGCTCGGCTCTTTTCGTGGCAGGATGACATAGCTTTGTATCATCCGCAAATATACTGATTTTATAACGGATGTTAAGATTCAGATTATTGATGCGAATTGAGAACAGAAGTGGGTCAAGCACGCTGCCTTGTGAAACCCCCGATGATACGTGCGTCCAGTCACTCGTTTCTCCTTCAAGCTTCACTCGCTGCTGCCGACCCGTAAGCCATGCCCTGATCCATCGTAAATAGTCTCCCTAGATGCCATGGGCTTCCAATTTTTTCATTAGCCGTTGGTTTGGGACTTTATGAAAAGCCCTTTGAAAGTCTAGATACACAAGGTCCCCGCCTTTCTCTTCATCCATAATATAAGTAACTTTTGAGAAAAAGTCCAGAAGGTTTGTAAAGTAGCTTCTTCCATTTCAGAAGCCATGCTGAGAGTCGGATATGATCTGATGGATCTTCAGGTCATCAGTGATTCGTTTTTCAGGAGGCGTTGATAGTTTTACTGACGACCGATGTAAGACTGATTGGTTGATAGTTACTGGAGCTTTTCTTTTCCCCTTTCTTATGTATCGGTATCACGTTTAGCTAGTCTCCAATCCTGCGGAACTTCTCCGGTCCTCAGAAACCGATTAAATTTTTCGAGTAGTGGCTTTACGACGACTAGAGCCATTCCTCGTAGTACACGGGGAGTAAGATTATCTGGGCCAGTGGATTTTTACACAATAAAGTGGGTCAGTTCACGAAGGATCTCGATCTCCGTGAAAACACATGTGTTTATGGCAGAAACTTGCATCGGTGCTTTTTCAGGAATATTCGTAACATTTTCAATAGTAAATACAGAGGTGAAACAGTCTTTCAGGATTGTGGCTTTGTCTCTTAGGTCAATGGTGATTGCACCGTCAGGTGTTTTGAGCGGACCTATGGTTTCTTTTTTGAGTCTTCTTTCAATTAAATATTTATAGAATGCCTTTGGCTTGCGCTTTGCCATAGTGGCTACGGATACTTCTTTTTCCTCTGTTGTGGTGCTGACTTTTTTCTTTACATCCCTACATGCCCCTTATGTGACTGGACCTGTTCTCCTCTGTTAGATTACGCTTCCAGGCTTTGTAACGCACTTGTCGCCTTGCAATGCAGCATTTGACTGTCCAATTCATCCAGAGGGGATCATTACTGGTACCAACTCGTTTATTTGGGATGTATCGTTCAGCTGCTCTCAGGATGCTCGTCTTCAAAATATGTGAGCATTGTTCAACACTGGTGACTGGAGTCTCTAATCGGGGTTTCGAAGTCAGTTGCTCCTACTTCAGTTGCTACTCCCTGTAAATTTGCTCGTCGATAGTCTGGCAGCTTGAGATGACTCACATTAGTGGCGAATTCATTGCCAGTTTTGAGCGTAAATTCAATCATGTTGTGGTCTCGAAGCCGGTCTAGGATGGCTAGGTCAACATTTTCACAATCGGGAGTGAAGAATACCAGATCTAGAATATTACCGTACCTCGTAGGTTCATTAACGTGCTAGGTCAGGTTGTTGTGGCTGAGGAGTTCAAGCAGTTTACTGCCTGGGGCGGGCTGCACAAGGTACTCCAATCAATTTGGGGAAGGTTGAAGTCTCCCATTAGAATTGTTTTATTCGAAGTATTCAGCGCATTTTCGAGCTTGTTGTAAAGTGCTGCATCAGTTTCGGCTGAACTGCGAGGGCTCCTATAGGCAAGCATAATAGTTAACGACTGTCGAATGCCGAGACGGGCATGGGTAGTGAAAAATTCATATTCTTTAGTTGCTACAAAACCTTTTCAGAGGGGATTAAGGTGTTCTTTGATGTATACGATTAAATCCCCTCTTCTGCCAGTTTGTGTGGGTTGGTCTATATTGAAAAGTTAGTAGCCTTTCAATGCAACTTCTGCTTCCAGATTCTTGTTTTAAAGGTTGATAAATGTTTTATTGAGTGCGTTAACATCACACGCAAGAGTGGCTAATGTAGCTTGTAGTTCATTCATCTTGTTTGTTATGCTCTGAACGTTGCCAAATAAGAATTTGACACTGGTGTTTGCATTGATTCTCCTAGTCAGTGGTACGCTTGAAGTGTCCGATTGCTTGGAAAAGATTGGGGGTGTAAGATCAGCACGAGTATTTTCTGAAGCGGCTAGAGCGCCTATCTGAAGTTGAGCAGGGGAAATGTTTTGTATTTCGGCTTGACAGTTGTTAGATTGTTTTACATCCGCAGCTATCTGGCGGACAACAGGTCGTTTCCTACCGAGTTAGCCTTGCTTTTCGTTATTCTGGTTTATGGTGGCTGAAAAGAATCCGTCCGTCAAGGTCTTGGTGGAGCTCTGCTATTTTCGTGGCAGGATGACATAGTTTAGCATCATCCGCAAATTTACTGATTTTGCAACAGATGTTAAGATCGAGATCATTGATGTAATTGAGAACAGAAGTAGGCCAAGCACGCTATCTCTTGGAACCCCTGACGAACGTGCATCCAGGCGCTCGTCTCTCCTTCAAGCTTTACTCGCTGCTGCCGACCCGTAAGCCATGCCCTGATCCATCGTAAATAGTCTCCCTGGATGCCATGAGCTTCCAATTTTTTCATTAGCCGTTAATGGGGGACTTTGTCAAAAGCCTTTTGGAAGTCTAGATACACAAGATCTACGCCTTTTTGATCATCTTTAATATATGTGACTTTTGAGAAAATGTCCAGTAGGTTTGTTAAGCAGCTTCTTCCGTTTCGCAAGCGATGCTGAGTTTCTGATATGAGCTGCTGCATCCTCAGGTGATCAGTGATGCGCTTTGTCAAGAGGCGTTCGATGGTTTTGCTGACGACCGATGGAAGACTGATTGGTCGATAGTTGCTGGGGCTTTTCTTGTCCTCTTTCTTATGTATCGGTATCACGTTAGCTAGTTTCCAATCCTGCGGAACTTCTCCTGTTCTTAGAGACTGATTAAATATTTCGAGCAGTGGCTTCGCAATGACTGGAGCCAAGTTAAGTTTTGTTTCTAAACTGCGACTGCTTACAGGTCATAGGTAGAAGACTTGCTTTCTGAATCTGAACTTATTTCACATTTCGTATTACAGTACTTCGCATGTGGTATTGAAGTTGTAGTATGGAATTGTTCCCTGGAGATTGGATTATGAGTTATTTTATCCGGAAATAGAGTTTCTTTGCATTACGGAGAGGATTGATTGTCGAAACAATGTTGGTTTCCTTTTTCTACATATATTTTGTGTTCAGAGCGACAGTAGCAAATTCAAAGATGAAGCAGTTTTTAGGGGCTCGTGTGCAAGGTGACAAATGATCATAGCAGATGAGGCCATGACTTCGCTGACTTGACTCTGCAAGGTGAACAAACGTTGAGATTAGCGGAGCGAGATAGGAGATCGACAGTCGTGCCTGCGCTCTGGTTTAAAACTACATACAGTAGTTCCCTAAAGTCGGACATGGCTGAGCCCTCTAGAGATCGGGCTCAACCCCTCTGCACATATGGTTTCAATGCGAGTTTTCCATCTGAAAACGTGATCCTGCATACAATTATTAGCCCTTGTCATGATTTCATCAGCGTGCGTTTCCTCAGAAGTGTACTTCTCACGAATAGTACATACTGAACACATATTCGTAAAGGTACCGCCCATTTATACAGTATCGAAACATGTGTTTTTAAAATGAAAGATCCCTCTTCCCTTGTTTAAGCAATTTCAAGCTTCACTGACTCTTCTGCTCATTTTATCGGTGCCGATTTCTTGAGGTAAACACTGGGTCCATCGCTAAAAGCATTACTTGACCCTGCCCTTCCGGGAAGGTTCACACGATATCCACTTGACAGTGCTCTGTCTGTTCCCTTCGGTTCTGTTTCTTCTGCATAGTTTTGAAAACAGGCTTTGACTTTAGATCCTCGATATTTTGGTCACCTTTATGCGGGGAAAAATATAGAAATTTGTTGTTCTTGACGAATTTCGGAGTAAAATACAAAAGCACGTGTGGTCGTGATGGACATTCGAAATTAATCATAGGATATACGGAGACAGGTTCTTTTTGACGGTTATTTGAATAAATGTGCAATATTAAAAGTAGGGTCGGAATTAGATTTATGGTAGGAGTTCTAAGAATTACGACACGTATTCATGATACGGGTCTAGAATATCATTGAGGAGAAATGCTTTTATTCTGGTGAATTTCCGCTCGTTTTAGCTACTTGTAACGCTCTTGTAACGCTATCAAGGAGGTTTAATAGAAGGAGGAAAAAACAGCCCCATTTCGCGGTACTGGTCAGGCGTTTTTTTTTTTATCCAGCCTCTGCAAGAATTATAGCTTCCGACCTTCGTAGCCGCTGCTATACCTTCTTCTACTAAACCTCATCCAGCTGCTTTTTAGACTTCATTGTACGAAATCGTCAAAGTTTTGCCCGGCTGGATCTAACTCTAAGTAGCTAGTGTCCGGAATACCAACGGATAATTACGACGACACCGTGCCAACTAAGTCGTAAATTTTTGCTCGAAAAAACTAATGGAATGCCTGACTAATTTCAATCATTAGTTATCAGCTGCCCACTTACAATGAAATTGGGAAATGAGACAGCTATGTGAAAGAAAAGTTCGGTGAAAAATGGTCAGTAAGAGTAAACCCATAAAGTTGAACAACAAAAGATGTTAATTGATGATATGGTTAGGTGCACGTTAGTGTTCACTGCCAATAAAACGCATACAAACACAATAAAAAACAAATAATAAGTGATTATCGAGAAATTTCTATGGGTCTTGCAATCGAATGTGCGAGAAAAAAGTGAAAATTCATGAGACGTGGTAAGCAAACGTAGATTGGAGAAACGTAGTTATGGAAGGTGAGCTAATACAATTGAATAGAAGGTACGTTAGGTTAATTGAGAAGTGTTGGGTTAGATACAGTTGTGTTAGATTCGAGTGGGGGCTATGAGTGATATATCAGATGGCGAGCGTGACTGTCACAGACATAATATTTCGACGAACTAGGAGATGCAGCCGCTTGACGACGGCGAAGCTTGATGATGGCGAAACTTGGCGATAGCGAGCTGACTTGTCCCAAGCAGCAGCGTAGGAAAGTGGTGTCGGCTCGAGGGATCCGTGCAGGGCAACTGAAGGGGGGCACTTGCTGGATCGCTGGCCGGTGCTGGGAGGGCTACTTTTAGAGGAGAAGAAGCCTTTAGCTTAGGAGTCGAGCTAAAGGTTAGACTAAATTTCTATCCCAAAATCATGCCAGGATATACTGAATGGGGTGTAAGGTTAGACTAAATTTCTATCCCAAAATCATGCCACGATATACTGAATGGGGTGTAAGCAATTTCCAGGAGCGCGTGTAGACTGGCTAATGCTAGCTCGCAGCTCGTCACTCGTTGACAGCTCAGTTGGGATTTCGGGGCAATGTCTCGAGAACGGGCGCTGAAGTCACATTTGATGAATTTGTTCAATAGAAAAAAAAAATGTCACGTAGCTGAAAATGCAGCAGCCTCCGCTTGCGGAGTCAAGAATCTGCTGCGCATGTCATTGGTTAAGATAGACGGCCGTTGTTGGATTAGACAGAGTTCGTCCGGGGTGGCGTCAGGCGGTTAACTTAGACGAGGTGGGCTACGTTAGAGGAGTTGCTGTCTATTGGGCAACAAAATACTAGCTGCTTTCTATTTATTTTTGTATTTTCGCCTTGAATGCTGGCAACATACAAATAATTCAATGTTTGGTTACCATTTAATTGCTGTAGGCAGTGCCGTGCTTCGGTGATTGATTCGGCAATTTATTTAATCGCTTATCAACATTTGGGCAGAATTTGATTGCTGTTAAGGGTACCAAGCTGGTTATTGAGTCCCATTCTGCTTCCTTTTCAGGTATGTTTACACTGATAGCATTTTCTGATACTTTGTGTGTAAAAATATTATATCTTCTGAAAGTTTTGTTTCCTAACTTGGTAGTATACGCTCATGTCATGGTTCTCATAATTTTCATACTATGCTCTCTCTCTCTCTCGCGCGCGCGCGCCTTGGGACTTCTCTCTCTCTCTCTTTCTTCGCCTGTCGGCAGGTGGTTGACTTTGTCTTTGCTGCCTCACTTTGTCGTTCAGTATTAGCAGCAGTACGTACTGTACTTCTCAAGGGAATTCCGTGACTCGAAGTAACCAGGCAGTCACCGTTGTAGCTCCCACAGTTTATAAACACTGGGCATCTCTTCGGATGGACAACTTTGCGCTCTTTGCCTGCAGTCATTTATTTATACTTTTTTGCACAGAACCTCTAAACTACAATTTCTTTTACTTTCTCAGATTCCACTTTGGCATTTAGTTAGTTCTCCAGGTAGAGACGCTGCTGCTTACGTGTCTCTTCACTCCAATTGTTTCCAATTGGTCCATTTGACAATAGTTCATTCGTTGCTATAGCCAATGAGAGTTTCACTTTCCATTGAGTCTTTATCATCTACAAGGTTGTGTGTTTTTGTTGTTTCGTAGAACTTTGAAGGCAGCCATTACAATACCATTTCACACTCTCTGGTGGCATCAATATAATTTCCACCATGTTTTGATAGCTGTGAGCATTTCGCATAGTATATAGATTCACATCCGGAGCACACAATTTTTTATATATATATATATTTTGATATTTATCCTTGCACTTTCCACCAAGTCAATCTTGGTTTTCGTAGGTTCTTGCACCCATTGACCAACGGGTGCAAACGGGTGCATGATATATACCGCTCTGGTTAATTGCAGTGCAAGAGGCGTAATAGATATACAGTGAAACTTCGGTTTTCGTCCATAATTCGCTCCGAAATTCTAGTTGAGCTCCAATTTAGTCGAGCTGTGAATCAGTCAATATTTCACCACGTTTAGCCCACACTTCTTCGAGTAAAACACTCGGAACATCCTCTCTTCCGGCACATGTGGTCGAGTTACGAAAAATTTGGTCAAGTTCTGAAATTTTTAGTCAACTTCGGAATTGTTCTTGCTCGGAGTCGTTGGAGAATCAAAGTATCGCAGTAATGCTCATAACGAGAGCACACGCCTGTTTTGCTGGCCTTCACATCTTTACACAAGTAACTCTTATCCGAAGCACGATATGTCACGCTAGGTTTATCCACTGTATGCGAGATAATGATGATCATTATTATCCACTGTATGAGAGATAATGATGATTATTATTATCCACTCTATGCAAGATAATGAATGATCATTATTATCCACTGTATGCGAGATAACGAATGGTCATTATTATCCACTGTATGCGAGATAATGAATGATCATTATTACCACCGTAGGAGAGTTGATTGAAGAGCGTCATGATCGACGCATATAGAGGTCGCATGACGCTGGAGACAGTGATGGTTGCTTTTATGAATCGGTTAAGGGACAAGCCGATGATGCATCTATAGATTCTACAAAAAACCGGTAAAATTTCCCTTAGCGAAGAGACAAAACGCTAAATGGAGGGCTAATATGACTAGTGCAGCAATGCCCGTACATATTAGGAATGAAAGCGTTACTGTACTTCTCGTATTAGCTCTCCAATTAGAAAGGCGATCAAGCGTGGTAGTATGAAACCTTAACACGCATGTGGGTGTAACAAAACGACCAAACTTCGTTACTTTCTTTAATCAAACGGTATCTGCATTCTGTAATTTATTAGCTATTAATGAAATTTATGTACGTTTTTGAACTTTAGTTGAAAAAGCCAGAATGTTATAGTTTTATTGCAAAATATAGCGAGAAACCAATAAGCAGATAAAAAACCAAGATCTTGGCACAACCCTATACGTCCGTACCAGTTTAGTTGGGTTAGTTGCATTGTTTTTCTACAAAGGTACTTTGTCTAATTGAGACTACTGAAAAATGTGTGCGTTGCATGTGGCCATCCCGTATATAAAGCCATATACGCCGCGGGTATATTAGCGGCCTTACTTGCTAGAGAAAGCAACGAACAGTTAAATTCTACGATTCCTAGCTCTGCTTGCAGTGTCTGTTGCGACTACACACCTTCACTACGCATGGCACATCTAGGTATATGCTTCTAAATTTGTCTCTGTGATACCCATGTGTAAAGAAATTGTTCTTTGTGTATGCCTAAAGAATTCACGTTGAAAACAACGAAAGATTGGGGCTGCGTTTAGCACGAGGAACAAGCTTTTCCTGTTGACCTAATCAAACCACTTCGGGTTCAGATATTTTATTGACCTTAAGATGGAGGGCTTTCTGTCTGGATGATCAACATCAGTGTCATGCACATCGCCTTTTATGCCTTCCATATAAGATC
Organism: Parhyale hawaiensis; assembly: GCA_001587735.2. NCBI lineage: Eukaryota > Metazoa > Arthropoda > Malacostraca > Amphipoda > Hyalidae > Parhyale > Parhyale hawaiensis. The sequence goes on along the minus strand of LQNS02278180.1, from coordinate 21,694,870 downwards.
TTCCAATTTCGAATGCTCCAATCTCTACTGGAACTTGGGGCAACCCTCCTCTGCTTGAATTCATTACTTTCAAGGCGCTATAATGAACAGCTTTTCGCCTCGACATTCTCACTTCAAATATCTCTTAAGTGAGAGGCGAACTGAAATAAAGACCCGTTTCGGGGCAGACACAAGTAACTCACACACGAGGCGGGTGTTGATAGAGCCTTTTAAATTCTTTAAACGCTCTTGAATGAAACTCTTCCAAAAGTGCGAGGAAACGCCGCCGACCTTAGGAGGATCTCAATGGAGGCTGTGGGTGTGTCAAGAAAAAAAAAAAATGAGAGAAAAAGCGGAACGAGTGCAGAAAAGAGAGAAAAAAAGAGCTTCGGCTCGACGAAATTTGTGCAAAAACTGAAGAAGCTCCGGGCAACTGGCAGATAGCAGCCTAGCTGTGAATGAACTTAGCCTACCTGCCCTACAGCCTGCTACACACACTGCCTGCCCTACAGCCTGCTACACTCACTGCCTGCCCTACAGCCTGCTACACACACTGCCTGCCCTACAGCCTGCTGAACTACCTGCTGCGGTCACTGCCTATTGTGCTGCGTGCCTCACAGCCTGTTACATTGCTTGCCTGTTTCAATGCCTGCCTCACAGCCTGCTGCACAGCCTGTTGCACTGCCTGCTGCACTGCCTGCTGCACTGCCTGCTGCACTGCTTTCTAACTGCACTGTCTGCTGAATGGCTTTCTACACTGCCTGCTGCATGGCTTACTGTATCGTCTGCTGCATGATTTATTGCACTGCCTGCTACATGGCTTATTGCACTGCCTGCTGCATTGCATCCTGCACTGCATTTTGCATGGCTTACTCTACTGCCTACTGCATGGCTTGCTACAATTTCTGCAGCAATGCCTGCTACATGGCTTACTGTACTTACTGTACTGTCTGCTGCATGGCTTGCTACAGTGTCCGCTGCACTGCCTGCTACATGGCTTACTGTACTGTCTGCTGCATGGCTTGCTACAGTGTCCGCTGCACTGCCTGCTACATGGCTTACTGTACTTACTGTACTGCCTGCTGATAGCTTACTGCACTGCCTGCTACATGGCTTACTGTACTTACTGTACTGCCTGCTACATGGCTTACTGTACTTACTGTACTGCCTGCTGATAGCTTACTGTACTGCCTGCTACATGGCTTACTGTTCTTACTGTACTGTCTGCTGCATGGCTTACTGTTCTTACTGTACTGTCTGCTGCATGGCTTGCTACAGTGTCCGCTGCACTGCCTGCTACATGGCTTACTGTACTTACTGTACTGCCTGCTACATGGCTTACTGTACTTACTGCACTGCCTGCTGATAGCTTACTGCACTGCCTGCTGATAGCTTACTGCACTGCCCGTTGCACTGCCTGCTGCATGGCTTACTGCACTGCCTGCTGCATGGCTTACTGCACTGCCTGCTGATAGCTTACTGCACTGCCCGCTACACTGCCTGCTAAATGGCTTACTGCACTGCCTGCTGCATGGCTTACTGCACTGCCTGCTGCATGGCTTACTGCACTGCCTGCTGATAGCTTACTGCACTGCCCGTTGCACTGCCTGCTGCATGGCTTACTGCACTGCCTGCTGCATGGCTTACTGCACTGCCTGCTGATAGCTTACTGCACTGCCTGCTGATAGCTTACTGCACTGCCCGCTACACTGCCTGCTAAATGGCTTACTGCACTGCCTGCTGCATGGCTTACTGCACTGCCTGCTGGATAACAGCCTGTTGCACTGCAGTTGCATTACATGCTGCACTGACGGCTACACCACCTCCCGCTCTGCCTTCTGCACTGCCTCCACAATGCCTCCTGCTCTGGTAGAGGTAAATTCATTACAGCATATTCATTGAATGGTAAACTCATCGAATGGCAAATTCATCGAGTTGTAAGTTCATCGAATGGTAAATTTAATGAATGGAAATTCAGCGAATGGTGTGTTTACTTACATTTACAATTCGGTCATATTCCTCTGATGAATTTACAATCTGATGAATTACGAGTTTGATGAATTTACCATTTGATGGATTTGCCACCTGATAAATTTACCATTCGATGAATTTACCATTTGATGGATTTGCCACCTGATGAATTTACCATTTGATGGATTTGCCACCTGATGAATTTACCATTCGATGAATTTACCATTTGATGGATTTGCCACCTGATGAATTTACCATTTGATGGATTTGCCACCTGATGAATTTACCATTTGATGGATTTGTCACCTGATGAATTTACCATTTGATGGATTTGCCACCTGATGAATTTACAATACGATGAATTTACCCACAACGAATTTACAGTGAACTCTGCTGCACTACCTGCTGCGCTGCATCCTCCAGACTGAAATATAAGTGATGTGTCTCAATTTTCTCATTTCAAGTCATATTTGATGGCCTGCTTACACAAGAGTTTTGACATTTTTCGCATCCAGGGCAACTCACTTGACTCTCTGTAAAAATTGATGAACATTGCTCAACACCTTCTCCCTCTTTTTGGGTGGACAAACAAATACACTTAAGTCCTAAGCGAAAATATTATCGTCCCTCTCACTCCGTTCGCGGGTGATGAAGTCGGAGTCTACGCTTGCCAGGACACAGCTTTCATTTAGTGCTTCTGAACCGTATTGATTTAACGACAGCGTATTTGCTGACTGTGTTTTAATTTTGGAATAGCCTACGGAATTTTAATTTTCAAATATGCTTACCTACTTTTATATATATACCTTCAACGTTACTGTAGAATATATACTTAATAATATTATGAATGGTTTAGTACCTATGTGTGTACATACAGTAGCTTACAGTTTGACCTGCAATTCGTACATAGAACTGCAACACCAGCGGTACATTCTATTCATATTTTGCTTTTTTATTGATGAAGCTAAAATCATGTACACTGAGAATGCAAAACAATTTATTCATACTTTGTGGCGTGTGAGCGTAAAATCATGACCGACATGGAGGTTACAGAGGCTGTTCCTATTTTGCTAGTGAATTGCCTTGAAGTCTACCGATTTTAGTCTCTTCTATTTAATGCTTCCGAACTAACTTCAGGTATTTTCGCAATATTAATTAACTTTCAACTCGTATTTCTTCTACTCATTACTTACCAATATTATTAAGTAATTGCACAGCATTACTTCAGTTTCAACTTGCACTTCGTTTACTTTTAACCTACCCTACCGTTGCTGTTCATCATTAATTCTCATTTAACTTCCATTTCGTTCATTTGTGACCCACCCCAGGTTACTACTCAGCATTGATTCACATTGAACTAGTAAATCTTATACTTTTTACTTACCCTTGCGCATCTGGCAGCATTATTCATTTTCGACTCCTATTTTGTATATTTTCGACTTACCAACACGGAGCTTCTCAACGTGAATTCGCATTTAACTTCAGTTTTCTACATTTATACCTAGCTTTCCCCCAGGCTGCTAGGGCAATTATTAATTTCCAACTCGCATTTTTAAAATTTCTGTCGTACCCTGGAGTAACTCGACAGCATTACTTCGCATTCGATTTCCATTACTTATATTCTAACCTTCGCTTAGGAAGCTCGCAGCCGTAATTAATTTTTACCCATACTTCTCATACTTATCAGTTGCCCTCACGTAGGGGCTCAACATAAATTGACATTGGATTTTGTTTTCTTACACTTCTGATCTTCCCTCAGGCAACTGCGCAGTGACGGAGTGTGGTGACGAGCGCAAATGCGTACTGAGGGGCGGTGTGCCCAAGTGCGTCTGCAGCCCCAAATGTTATCTGAAGAACAAGAGTCCCGTGTGCGGTAACGACGGACGTACCTATCGGTCTGAGTGTCATCTGCTCAAGAGGGCGTGTCGGAAGAAGAAGAGGCTGCTGGTCAAGCATTATGGATCGTGTCAAAGTATGTGAGATTTTTATGTAGCCTATGTACCGTGTTGTCTTGTATGTAATTACCCCCTTCGGTGTACAGCTTAAGCTGCCTGCGCTTTTGTTACGGCGTAAACGTCATCTCTAAGTGTCAGCATATATATATAATTATAATTAATTGATTGATTGATTGACAGGTGACATGTTTATCAATGCATAATTGATTGGTTAGTGTGTATATACATTAAATATGAAATGAACTGACATGATAGGTTATACATGACGCCATAATATTTTGGGAGGCGAGCCACCCCCCACAAGGTTATAAATGATAATCAAGGTCACGAAAACAATAAACAA
>LQNS02278180.1:21600593-21645593 GCA_001587735.2 Parhyale hawaiensis | reverse complement strand
TTTGCATAAACTCCAAAATCCAATCATTTGTGCCTTTTTATATTAGTAACAGCTTGTTCAATTTTTTTGAAGATCCGTTCATAACTTTTTGAGTTATACTGTTAACAAACGTTATGACAAATATGAGTCAAACATACAAACGAACAAACCGATCTGCACCAAAATTTGATCATTTATGTCTTTTAGCATTACTAAGAACTCCTATAAATTTAATAAAGATCCATTCATTATTTTTTGAGTTTTTAATTTTATGCTTGTTAGCACAATAACTCAAAAAATAATGAATGAATCTTTATGAAATTTATAGGAGTTGTTAGTAATGTTAAAAGACATAACTGATCAAATTTTTGTGTAGATCGATTTGTTCGTTTGTATGTTTGACTCATGTTTGTCATAACGTTTGTTAACAGTATAACTCAAAAAGTTATGAACGGATCTTCAAGAAAATTGGGCAAACTCTTAATAATATGAAAAGGCACAAATGATTAGATTTTGGAGTTTATTCAACGAAAATTATGGTTTCTGAGCCAATTTTAATTTTTGTTACCGTTGCTTCACTTGGCGGAGGTATGCGCTCTCAGAGTGCTCTAGTTTTATCTACGAACGTAAACACAACTGTGTCCACAAAACGGCGATAAAATGTTTACCGTCAACTCAGTATTCAAGTGTTACCACTGTAGTGAAGTTTCATATTTTTCATCAAATTTGCAATGAAATTGAAATCAGAGAGGCTTAAATCTTTTAAGATGTCATGTCTATAAAGAAACAAGAAAGCGTCATGAAACGTCTAAATTATTCGTTTTGCGGATGAACCTGCTTTGTTTGCAGCCTATATCGCTCGGAAATATCAAATGGACGCCCACGAAAACGCACAGAGCTGCAATTTGACGGCAGAAATTCGCAGCGATGAGCGAAAACGCCACAATGTGAACAGATTTTTTATATCAGCTCTGTTCGGAGGATAAGTAACTAAAAAACACTTTACGAATAACAAAAAAAGCGGTTTTAAAAAGCCCTCAGAATCACACTGTAAATACAAATTCGATTTCCCCGGCTGTACGACCAACTGGTTGCCCATAGAAAACCTGAAGCGACCTTTCGCCACGTACGCGCAACTTGTCTGCTGCTAGCAGCAATTTTGCTGCTCGAAGACGTACGAGCTGCGCGTCTTGACAGCAAGTTGCGAGGATGAATGCCTAGAGTGGCCCCTGCATTACGAGCACAGGAATTACAGCAGCAGCAACCTACACTTGGCACTGTTTCATGACAAATGACAATTTCTAAACTTTATTCTCGATTAATTTTACGAAAGCTAACAAGTGACAGTCTCGTAAATTTTAGGAAGATGGAGAGTGTTTTAAAACTAAATTTGCACTATTTGTGATTTGAAATTAACAGTTAGTTAACAAACTACTTGGACCAACTAGGTATACTTACTGTCAATGTTGGAGGGTAAAAGAATGACATTTGCAATATCTTCCATTACTTCCACGACTCAAGGACATATATTCTGAAGAAATATATATAATATTGTATAATTCACTAAGTGATTTTCCGGATCGGAGTCGGGTACTAAATTCCGATACTGACTCCGCAACCCTTGGCGGCACACGTACTTGTGCCTTTAACTTCCTTCTTCCTGTGAGAGGTAAATGAGCAGGCTGTCAACCATAGTCTCGAGATTTATTGCTTATTTTCAAATCGAAACGTATGCATAAACATCACAGTTTCGGGTGTTACATTTTTTTTCAAAAGAATGCAAGCAATTGGTCACGTGATTATTAACATCTTTCTTTTTGTTAGCAGAGAGGGAAATCTGCGTATCAACATGGGTGCCCACATAAAATCTCTACACTCGTACATGTAAAAAAAAAAAATCAATGCTGTTGTTTCACTTCCATAGAACTCTTTTGCACTTTCATTTTATCATCACTGAAGAACAGATTAGTGTTGCCCTCTAGTCATTCTTTATTAATTTCAGCGCATCCGCTTCCTTCTCCACTTAGTCTACCATTATTAAAGAACATCTTAAATTTGCTCTCCAGCCATCCCCTATTAAGAGCAGGACATCCGCGTCCCATAGGCCAGTTCAATGGCCACTAATGCTATCAAGCTAGGCCCTCATACATCAACTGGGGTGATGCCTATGATCCGGGTAGGCGACAAGTGTTGGCACAGCTCTACAATGCCAAGCCAATGGTGCTGCAGCATGTTTTTGTAAAGTACGGCCGGTGTGTCAGTTCCACGTCTCCGACACCTTGCTTCTATGTCGAGCGACTCGCAGGAACGGGGGGTTAGGTAGGTGATGTCATCGTATATTGAAAGTTGGTTCTTATATTTGAGTGTTTAGGAGCTCGGTGTCGAATCATTTATTAACGCTTATCTTACCTGCCCTGCACTGTAGACAAAGCTTTCTCGCTGCACAAGTATCGCAGGTATCCGACGATGTGTCCTCTGCAGTCGGAATACTCCTTCCCTTTCAGAGGATCTTGATCTTCACTTGTGGGCTTTTGATTCGCCATTTTAAAGCGATCGTGTTTCAGAAAATATTTGCAAACAAGTTACGTTTAGGACTACCGAATTTTCTATCACCTAAAGTAAAATTTAACGAAGGCTAAAAATTATTTGGATCGCTGTGTTTGAATCGAAGCGTCGAAGTATTCTGTCTGGAGGACTGAAACGAAGCTTGTACAGTAAGGTTGTCACTGTCCAGCCTACAGTGGTCACTTGGTAATGACCCATCATTCGAAAATTTCATCTCTAGAACCCAAACGCTTAGAAAATGTATGAAATGAGTGGCTCATTGCTTGAACATTTTTCCGTCACTCAAATGCCCGACTTGTTATGTGTATTTGATTTAGTGATTGCTCACGCATTCAGCTTCCAACTTTCATAGTTGTCACTCAGAGTGTCAAATAGTCTTGAGGAGAAAATAAAATTTGACCGACCAGGAAGAGCTTTATTTACTTGCTACAGGTACGTAAAGAACAGTGAGCGTATTTTTGGCAGAGTGCAAGTCGGATTAATTGAAAGTCAAGCTGACTTAAGCATTGTATTTCATTCTGAAACTGATGCAGTACACGTAGCCTGCAACACGTCCTGACTTGATTCCTGTTGAGAAATTTCTGTACGTAGGTCCGAACCAAGATGAGCTGTACCAATGTTAAGGCAAATTGAGATGACTGCAGGATGTGGCTCACAGGTATTTGGGATTGAATATCCAGCAAGAAAAAATCATGTACATAGACAATGCAGCCTCCATACTTATACAAAATAAATTTGTTTAAAACATACAAACTGGGGTGTGTAAAAATAGTTTAAATGGTTCCATCATTAGAGGGATTACTTTAAGCTTAGTGGTTGAGCAAGAATCTAATTTTACCTTTCTCACAACACACTTTTTACACCCACTTTGTAGGTAATTCTGTAAAATATCAGTGCCACGTTTAAGATAACACCACTTATAAAATATTATCATAATGTTGCTAGCTATGCATATCAAAACATAGAATTTAACTACAGATTGCTACTAGAGTATATATATATATAATTATATATTTTCGTGCCCAACCATCGCTGCTCACAAGTTGCAGTAGTACCTCACGATTAGCGAACCTGGCAGACTTTTTCCAAACGAAGTTCTCCGTATAATGTTCAGGAAATACCGCAATTCTGGCTCAAAGTAAATGGATTAGAGTGCAACTCATCACGTGACACAATAGCCTCAGGGGACGTCACTGACTGTCGTAGCCAATCAGAAGAGAAAACTCAATCGTGGTGGGCAGGTTTACTAAAATGTTAGCCGTCATATCAGTTGGCTTAGTAAGTGCCACTATAGTTTCTGGCGTCTAAAGTTTGCAGTGAAAAGCTGCACAAATTTCTTTTGTTTAAACGACTCACCAAAGAATAATTTCAATAGACTGGCAATTGAACCACAGATCTTTTTTAGTTAACTTCAAGGAAATAGCAACTGGTGAAGTAAATAAGAAGAAATATGGTGAACTTTTTAATGAGAACTGCTGGGTCGAGGAGCTGATATATATTATATGAACAGTTTTTGTCCCGTTAACACCTAACACTGTGCACACAAAGGGATCATCCGTTCTTGCTTTTGTTTCTATAAAATAACTACTAAGAGTCGAGTCAGGGACTCGAACTGGGGCCTACAGGTCACCACGCCGCCACTCCACCACTAGGCCACCACAGCATAAAAGTAACGCAAGCACACGAGGTGCTTGGGCTGCCCACTGCATCATGGGGAAGATATTAAGGCAGAGCTGTACCGGTAAAGAAGGGAGCTAAGCCGTCTACCTTGAATAGTCAATAACCTGAGGAATCATTAGTATTTTGTCCCGTCAACACGCGGTATTATATTTATATATCTATAATTCAGGCTTACAGTAGTTATATTATTTTTCTATGATATAGTGTGAATGAAATCCACTGTAATTATAATGAGTAGTATGATTTCAATAGAGAAAACTCTTGCTATACTTTACTTTTTCAATTGTTCCAAGTGAGATGAAAATGCTTACATGCTGTGAGCTTCTTTTCACTAGACGCACCTAACATATAAATATATATAAATATATATATTTACAGTGCATAAAGTAAATGAGAACTGGTACTGCTCTCATAATATCGACAACGCCAAAATCTAGCTGCTTAAGATCTGTAACAAAGAGAGGAGAAACGCATTGAACAATAACGACAAGATATTTTAATATTTGACTGGTATAAACACTTGCCTATCATTGCTTAAAGAACCAAACTGTACACTATGGCCCAATCTATGGCGGCAGACGCACACATTTTAATATATGACTCTACGTTGGATTTTAGCGCTAAATTAATTTCTTTGGCATTAATAACTTCTAAGAAATAAAACAGACCTTAAATATTTTAGCTATGACACTCGAGCATCCAGTGTTTTTACTTAGCCTGAGCTAAGTGCCACACAACAGTGTCTAGTCATTAAATAGATGCTGTTATTCGCGAGTCGTATTCCGCATACCGAGCAAAACTTGTGTGTCCGACTGTAACGTACACAAAGTTAGATATATTTCAAAGAGGATATCTCCAGAAGCGCAAAATGGTGTTTGTAAAGACTGGGTGCACACGCTAGTCAAATAAACGAACGTGCTCTCTCAGCACATAGTCGTAATGAGTTGCTGCATCCGCGTAAACAACAGAAAAGTGCGCGTCTTGCTGAAGTCCAAATATAAGTCATTCCAAATTGGAAGAGTTACTCGAATCTATACCATAATGACACTTGCTCAGCAATCCGACTTGACGGTTGACATTTTAGTTACTGCTTCGATAGCCTCACAGTTGTGTAAAAACGCATGAACGCAGCAGTGCCTGCAGTGAGAACCCACCTCAACACATCTTATAATAATTGGTATTAATGCGATTTTGTTATCGCTTATTTCCTATTACTGTTGGCTAATGCTTGCCTGTAGCAGCTGCAACGATTCCTGTAATTTTACATCAGGAACGTGGTAGCCTGGAGTGCGGGGCTAGGCCAGGTTGCAAAGTCTGCCCAAAAGTAGAGCAAGAACTGGAAGACCCTGCAGCCGCGTATCGCTGCCCGACGTGCGGGCAATGTTTTCACTTGATAATAACAGGAATTTTTGAAGCCCCGGCATCCCTATCACATAAGAAATTTTTGGAAGCTTTTGTAAACATGGGACTGGGTGAATGCGGAAAAAAATCCTGGTTGCCTAGAGCGGAGAAGTAATGCCCACTTATTCATGACTTTGATTGTACATTGCGTTGTGTAGAGACTCAAAGGCAAAGAAATGAACGCACGGGCGGTGCCGCTGACGCAGTTGCAAATGTGACAAGGATATTATCAAAGAACAAATTTAGTAAACTGAACTTAACTGCTCTACATTTAATGATCGCTTACTAAACTAAAGGAGCACTCTGAGAGCTCATACCTCTGACAAGCTGGCAATGTTAATGAAAAATCCTAATTGGTCCTGAAACCCGGATTTAATTTTTATCGTGACCAAAATTTGGTTATTTGTGCCTCTTAACATTAATAACAGTTCTTGTAGTTTTCTTGAAGATAGGTCTCTAACTTTTTGAGCTGTGTTCTGATAAACACTAAAACAAACATATTTCCAACCACACAAATGGACCAACAGATCATCACCAAAATTTCGTCAATTGCACTTTTCAACATTTCAAAAAATTCCTGCAAATTTCATAAAGATTTGTCAATAACGGTTTTTGTTATGTTACTGACAAACATAGAAACAAATGCAAATGCGCCGACAGATCAGCACAAAAATTTGGTCAGTTGCTCTTTATAAAATTCTCAACAGTTCCTGGAAATGTCATGACAATCGGACCATAACTGTCTGAGTTATAATACCAAGAAAAAGAAAAACAAGCAAACAAATAAATTGGTAGAACGGATTTTCACTTAAAGTTAATCATCTGCTCCTCCTAATATATTTTACATTCTCCGTGAATTTTCTAAAGATCCGTTCATAATATTTTGAATTATCTTGGTAACAGACAACCAAGCAGATAAACAGACAGATAAACATAACCTCCTTATCGGGGGCAACTAGAATGCCTCGTGGAGTAAGACCATCACCCGCAATTTGAGGTGGGGGAAGTGGGCATTTTTCATATCCAGGTCAACTCACCTGACTGCTTACAAGAAATTGTGATAATTATTCAATTCTTTCTCACAGTTTTTTTGGTGGGAACACATACATACAAATATATAAATATCTTCGTTAAATTGCATACATATATGCTATATACTGCATATGCATGTATATATTCACCTGATTCTCATGGAATTCTACAAACTATATATTCCGAGTGTTCCTAAGTTCTTTCCACAAAATGAAACTATAGATTCCTTACAATAAAAGAACCATATTTTACTCTATCGATGTATATCCGAAAATGTCTACTTTTAAAAGTACGTTGACTTAAAGTTCAGTAGTGCTATTCACTCAATCGGCGGAATACTGCACTTTACCTCAGCTCCTGTAACTCGGAATGCACCGGTTTCACGCAGTCTCCGATGTATGGCTGCGACCGTTTCAGGAGACGGCACATGTCTATTGGGAAACCTGGCTCTGTACAATCTGGCAGCTCTCCTAGAATTAAAGTTAGCCATGCCGTACAACAGGTGCATATCTGCTAATTCGCTATTTGATAGTTGGTTCATGGTCGTCTGAAATCAGGTACGGTGCAGATTAGAGTGATCAAAATGTCAACAAATGACCGGTGTGCATCTTTATCTTCGCTGTAAAGTGCAGTAGTCCGCCGATTAAGTGAATCTCACTACTGAACTTTGAGTCAACGTACCTTTAAAAGTAGACATTTTCGGATATGCATCGCTAGAGTAAAATATGGTTATTTTATTGTAAGGAACTTATAGTTTCATTTTGTGGAAAGAATTTGGGAACACCCGTTATATATACAAGCATATATACTAACCGTATTATCACCTCACTCACTTCGTTCGCTGGTGATAATCACTTAAACAGCTAATGTTGTAAGTGGGATCACTAAATAGTACATATTCAGGTAAACTACGTACAATTTTACAACATTCAGTTTGTGTGTCTTAACTAATCCAGCAGTTCTTGTACACAGAATGCATCCACTTTGTGAACTCAACATCCAAATGAATAGACCAATCAATTTTTTTGAGCGCACACAACTTACCATTACCTCTGTGCGTCATCATTAAATATGAAGTTTCAAACCAAATTTTTATCCAAGCATAACACGATTCACTTTGTGAATTAGTTCATCGTATGCTTTTTCTAACCAACTCTCTGAATGTATATAAACTGCCGTTCAATTTGTGTGTCTTCATCAGCTAGAGAATATCCCAACCAACCATATGGATACCCAGTACATGCCGTTCAGTACGTATATCTTGATCAATCAACTTACAAATTTTCCCATCAAAGTTGCAGGTGCACACTACGTAAGTTTTGCATTCAGTGTGAGTGTGCGTGTATCTTGTTCAATCAATGCATTTTCTAACGAACCTGTTGAGTGGTCACGACATCTCGTTGAATTCGTGTAGCCTGAACTACCACTGAATTTTCCAAACTGTTTTCTTTGTGCACACCAAGAAAGCAGTTGCTACCACCTCATCGGCTAGCGAATTCTTGTGCCTGTCTTCAGAGTGTTGACTACATAGATACCGTATCTCTCAAGCGGTGCATCTTAACGAAGTTTCGAACGTGAGTTCTAGGTGTTCACTACATACTACCTAATTGTTTAGTCCTGGTCTATACGAAAGAATCTTCGAACCTGCTTCTATGTGCCCAGGGCATACCAACCAATTGATTCTTCCTGATCAACTAACGAATATTTGAACCTGCCTTGTGGGTCTTACTACATATCGTCCAATTCGTTAGTCGCGATAGATTAACGGATCTTTGGACCTGCCTTCTGGGTTCTTACTATACATACCATCCAATGGCTATACCAGATCAACCACCATGTCGTAGTTCACCGCCAGACAGATCATATATACAAGCAAGGGCAGTTACCAGGAAATAGCTCAGTAGTGCTCCAGACATAGTCACAATGTATAGGGGTTGACCTTGGGATAGCAGACACTGTACGTAATGTTGTCGGTAGCAGAAGGTTTTGACCTTCATAATAATGGTTTCTTCTAAGAATCCATAAAAATAAAACTGTTTGCCTCATCGTGTTTTTGAAGTGGAATTCAATTGTGATCTGCAGCGTAACAGTCTTTGTTAGTTTCACTTCAATGATTATGGAAAATACGATTTGCTTTAGCAGTTTTGCTTATACTATAGATCAATTATGAATTTCTTAAGACAATTGGCTCGAGTAGGCTAAGATTTTGTTAATTAACCGTGATATTCATGTCCCAAACCTACGTATTTTTGATATGAAGCTCTTACTGACTCCAGCATAGCATTAGCTACATGCATCGATAATCTTTACATTAAAACAGTGCAGGACCTATAGCCTTAATATGCGAGTTTTACATTACTTAAACTCACTACTCTACAGTGTTTTGACAACAATACACAGCCAAGGACGTTTGATTTAAAGGGGACGCACCCTCATAAAAACAGATTCCAACTAATCACACTCCCATGGTTTCACCGAGGTCATGAAATCCATTGAAAAGAATACAGCTTCAGACACAGCTCACTAAAACGGGACGCACCGTCGTCGGTAATACAAACACCGGCATCTCCTAGAACTGTAGTCTCCTAGAGGTTATGAAATCCATTAAAAAGAATACAGCTCCAGACATAGCTTACTAAAACGGGACGTTGCGTCGGAATACGAGACGCCCAGTAATAGAATGCAGCTTTGTCCTCCAGACAGCTGGGCCAATGTATCGTCTGGACGGGGTGCACTAATATTAGAAGGTATAACGCTGGCGCACACGAAGTCATTTCCTGAGGCTCCTTACCTCCCGCACACTGATTGTTTTCTTTGAAATCCCTCGAGGTAATTTCTTAGAAAATACTTATGGTGCAGATTAACTGCCGCCGGTAGGCATAGGTGCGCAGCAGGCCAGGGACGGCCCAGCGTCTCGCAGGTCTTTCTTCCATTGTTGCAGAGGCGGGCCGGGGATAATGAATTGGAGTAACGGGCTGAGATGAGGAGAGTGAGTGGATAAACGTGTATAGAGGCCGGCATGGTGAAATGGCTGAATGAATAAAGGGAAGGATGATTTGCGTAGAGGGAAAATGAATGACAGGGACTGAATGAATGAATGAATGAATGAGACCGACTGAGGGAAATAATTGAGAACGACTGAATGAATGAGAAGGAAGATTCTGAATAAGGAAAATGAAAGAGAACTTTTGCGGTATGGGAAGGGTGATTTAAGTATCAAAAAAATGAATGAAAAAGACTGAATTAATGGGATTACAGATTTCTGCATCAGAGAAATGTGATAATGAATGAAACCTCGTGTTTGAAGCATGAATAAGAGTCTCAAATATTATTTGAATGATGAGAGCGGGCGAAACCGTGATTATAGGTAGGCTCTGTGAAGATAACGAATGACAATGACAGTTCCCATACTTGTCAACCCTATTCGTATCGGGCTGTTTTATTTTGCTGCAAAGGACTCTTTGTCATGCTGTATTCCTACGGGAAAATGTTTTTCAGCCTCGTACACATAAGGCTGAAAGATACCAGAGCCTGGTGCACATAGGGTTAAATATCTTGTTGACGTAGTCAGATGCGCAACAAGTTGGCAAAGCTTAACGAAACTGTTTACCGGCTGATGCTAAATTCTGGTCAAAATATTTTATTGGAAACTAGATGACAACTCCGTGTGCTATTATAACATCCATGGCTGAACTAACATAAGGTTATGCGACCGCGTAACATAAACAAGAAATGCGTGACGTCACAACGATTCGCTGCACATTTGTTTGGTACTATTACGTGATCGGATAACACTATATTAATTCATCCATAGCTAACATGAATATTGATTTGGTATTGCTACGCGGTCGGATAACCTTATATTAGTTCGGCCATGGCTATATATAATCAACACCGATATAATAAACACTGTCGTGTGTTTATTTGTTTATATATTTAAATGCAGGTATGTTTCGGGTCACGCTCTTAAAGAAATAGATAGGCGAAAAATAGGCCAGGTTGCAGATTTTCTTAATTAGGGCGCGTTTTCATAGAGATCGGTGACCAGGTTGCAGATGGAGAAAGTTGGCTCTTTTTACCTTTTCCTCAATGTTCTTCTTGCTTGAAACACTTCTTGGAATGGAAAGAATAGAGATATTACAGCTTCTCTTAGCGCGGCGATGCAGTCATATTTTATAACTTTCTCCATACATCGAACAATATATTTCTTCTCAGTTTACCACGTACAAATTCAGAAAATAATTAACGTAGGGCGGACGAGGCGATGATTTTTTCCGGTAGTAGATATTATTTTTTTCCCCTTGCCGTGTTCCTTTTGAAGGAGTTGATTCTTTTATCTTGACAGCCTCGGCTGATTTCACTTCAACACGAAATCTTCGATGTACTGAAGGTTGGTTGGGTATCATGGATACGTGTGGGGTAAATCATTAAAATTCACTGAGGCTTTCTACTTTCTAATGTAAGATTTTTTCCGCATGTAATCTATGGTGGAAGACGATTGTGCTTCTTACAAGAATTGAAAGAGAGAGCACTTATCTCTCATCAAAATTTGAGACGGCTGTTGTAGCGTATCCTTCAGAAGCATATTATAGTGACAAAGGTATACAGTAAATGAAGACGGGTCGTCTCCAATTCTTCGCTATCATTCTTGACCACAGTTCATTTACAAAGATGGTTGTGTCAAATTTGAGTGTATGCGCTGCGCCCCTAAATTTTCAGGTTTGTGACGTCAAAATTACGTTACGCCACCGTGGAAATATCAAAGATTCCTCGCTGCAACAGTGGCGTGACGCAATTGTGACGTCACAAACCTGAAAATTTTGGGGCGTAGCGCATACACTCAAATTTGACACAACTATATATCTTCTGTGAATGAACTGTGTTCTTGACAGCACGGACACTCTAGTAACAAACATTGTCCCACATATAACTCTGCTGGAAGCTACGGCTAGGAAAATATGGTACCGAGCTGATTGCAAGTCTGCTGGCAGACTTAGGGAAAAAAGGAAAAAAACTAATAACAATTCGGCTGGAAGTTACGCAAAGGAAAAAAGGTAACGAGCCAATAGTAACTCTCCTGGAAGTTATGCCTTGGAAGCAAAGTGACCTTGCTGTCACCGAGAAACCAGTCTGGCTTGCGTGATGTTGAATATCAAAAGTGCGAGTGTGACGTCATCTGGTCCATCTAACCACTCAATTCTGACATGAAGTTGCGTGTCTCCGTCCCAGGGGTCTATCGGTCACGGAAGTCCTGTTCCGAGTGGCACCGGCGAGCCGCCCTGCGTAGAAAGGCCAAGCTGGCTCTGCATGCTCTACGTCTACGCACAATCTACCCTCTGCAGCATACCGCCATGAGCAGATACGGACTTATCTAGTGAGTAGATCTATTTTGCATTCTAGTAGATTTGTACCTGCCAGCGCTCTACTCGTTCTTATTTAGAGCCATAGGTAATTAGGTACTGATGTCAGCATATCTAGTAATACTTCCTATTATGTATACCTACGCCTGTTTACCATGTCTCAATCGCACCAATCGCAACACTTGCCATTTGTAGGTCTATTTAAATCTAGCAGGCATATCTAGCACTACTTAGCATATCTGTTCGCCTATAACCTACCACTTACCCTTTGCAACACACCGTCATAAGTATGCGAGGTGCGATATAGTGAGCACATTCAGGGCTATATATGCTCTAACCCTTATGCCATATATAACCATCTTGTACACCACTGCAGCATATACAGTCATGACCACATACAAGAAGCCTTTGTTTTAGGTAATTGTCGCTTTATGAAACTTATGATTTAGGTTCAGAATTTTTACTTTCAGTTATCCGGTAGACTCGCCTCTTGAATCAAGATTACATATGTCGAATACCACGAAATAAAAATGATGAACAATGATAATAATAATAACTGGCTGAAACCTGTGGAAATTCTAGAGAACGAAAGCAACGTTCTTCAGTGATATCTCAGACACATATCATCCTAATTTTCCCCTATCTAATACTGAAGGATAATATGAAAATTCTACAGAACAAATGAATTATTCCTCAATGATGATGTCCTCGGACCCGCATCATGCATACAGAAGGTGAAAAATGCTCCAAGTCAGGCAGTGAATCTTCTACCTAAGACCTTCGAGCAGATTCGAGTTTTGACTCCATCTGTTATTGATCCCTTCCCAGGTCGTATCAAGGATACATCAAGGAAGCCCTAATTTTCCCTTAGTACTGATGAAAGCGTTACGGTCGTATTAACAGACTAACTACTAACTAAACTATCTTACTTACCAACTAACGAAGGGACAAGTAAAATTATTTTATAGATTATAATACATATTTATTTTTCTCAATTAGATGTAATGCCCGACATGTGTATTAGGGGCCCAGCACCCGTGAGCTGCACCCACACCAGACATGGTAAAATGTTGTCAAGTACAGAAAGTGTGAGCAATGACTGTAACTGTGGTTTCTCTCGCGTACAGAATACAACTCATGCTTATATTTGTTGGTGGGGATTAAGAACACAACATACTTAGATATGAGGTCTCACACTCAAATACTTGGACTCGTCGATGTGACGCCATTTGGTTACGTGCGGTCACGGCTAAGTCTTATTCTAGTCCTATTGAGTCCTCCCGTTACACTCTTTGCTTTCTGCAAATGGCAGTTGGCTTGCGTTGTCCGGCCCTTTTTTTCAGTTGTGGGGTTGGGTCGCAAGTGGCAGCAGGTGGCCGCAAGCGCCCGCTTTCAATGCTATACATATAGTTCCTGTAGCGAACATTGTATCCCCAGGAATTAGTTTATTATGTCGGTATGACCAGTTTCCTGTGTTTGGTATGTACGGGTTCTTAAGTTTCCACTTATTCAAGGGACTGCTTCGACATCACTGGTCTATAAAAAAGATTTTTACCTGCTTCTTTGAACTCAAAAACTGCTACTCATTCATTATTGGGTGCCGTTGCTTGGATAGGTTCTGCCAATACTCAGTTAATTTTTCGTAAGGTCAGCGTTACATTAAAATGTTACTAAATAAATGCTCCCAATGTGCCTTCTGCAGGATTATCAGAGATGCAATGCAAGAAACATGCACGTGTTTACTTGAAAACGGGACGTGATAGACAGAAAGACGGTCTTCAGATTTGAAATCATAAGGCGGAATTGATGAAAGTACAGTTGAGAGAACCTCCTAAGCATATAGCTTGCTGAACGGTGTAACCCTGCCCTTGAATACAGCAAGCATGATACTAAAATGGCAGCACTAACAGAATTTTCTGACGCCACGGAAACTGATACGTGACTTTAGTTTCTAGAGCGGCCCAGATTATGTTATGGCATGTTTACAATATTTTTCTGTATTAGGTAATACACAGTATCATAATAAGTGTAAATATTAAGGCGAGTGGTAAAATTTTAAAAGCCTTTACTTAAAAACTGAACGTTTCGGCTCTTCGGCCATCATCAGCAGCTGAAATATTCAACTAAGAGACTGTTAAAATATACATCTGAGGGCTGTACACCAATGACATAAAGATTGGACAGTAACAGAACGTAACTAAAAGACGAAAATAACTATTTACAATTGGGAGAGGATGCGACGACTGCAGGTCATTGAGGCTAGGCTTGAGCTTTGCTATGTATATATGCATTCTAAAATGCGGAGGTCTAAAGGAGAGTTACTAAAACCTAAAATGCTAAAATTATTGTTCTGAAATTAAACAACTGCATGCTTCTGTATGGTTCGGTATGGAGGAATTTGGAGGATGGGCTAAAATTGAACCGGTTCTAGAACTTCTGCCAGCATGCTCTAAAGTCCTCGTTCGTACAGTACGGGTAGTATTTCCCACGTACTCCGATCCACACCGTGGACAACAGTATTTGTACACAATGGACGAGAGCATGCCGGATGGAAGAGTTTCTTTATACCTAAAAAACGAACCTAGTTTGAAATTGTTCACTAAAATAACATCCAAGTCAACGCAACTAAAATATCTGCCTACTAAGGGAACAAGCTCGCGTCCAAGGGTCTCTGATTGTTGGCCGTAAGATGGAATAGTGACATGAAGTTTCTTCTTCTTAACAGTCGGCACAGCAGCGGGTACGTATTTTTTATTCAGGAAATTTTTAATTTGTTTCCGAATTAACTGCACAGTAAAACCGTTTTGTATGAAAAAGTTCTTTAAGAATTCAAACTCTGAATGTAAGATAGTAAAATTGGAACTAATTGCATATGCTCGTGATAAAAGAGTTGTAATGCTATTGATTTTAAACTTGAAACAACAAAAACTAAAAATACTCAGTCCCATGCCAGTTAAGGTTGGTTTACGGTAAACAGAGCTGACAAAATGGTTGTTTGCTCTACAAATGCGGCAGTCTAAAAACGATAATTCATTATTTTGTTCCTGTTCTATAGTGAAATGTGTATTTCGATGCTATTCGTTCAGATAATTAAGAAACTTGACAGCATGAGATCTCTGTCACATATCTACGATAAAAGACAGGTTTAAAATCGGATGGACATTCATCTAACCAATTTCTTTCACAGTAGGACAAACAGATATTTCCAATTGTTGGGGCCAGCGGTAGACCCATGCCTAGGCCTTCTAACTGCTTGTAGTATTTGCCTTTAAAAAGAAAAAAGAATTGAGGACTGCTAGCTCGAGTAGTGATTTAAAATACACGCGGGAAAGTCATAGCACGTGTGAAGTATTATGGTACAATTGATTAAGACAGATATTAATGGCTTTAGTAAGCGGTATGTTAGTAAACAAGTATTCTATGTCAAAAAATGCCATAACATGCGAATCAGCATTTGTAAACTGTGAAATTTCTCTGGAGAACATATTGGAATTTAACACACTGTATTCATTACACGTATATGGGTCGAAAATGGGAACTAAAGAAACAGTATCATTATTATTACAGTGAGTGTATGTAGATGACTTTTCTTAGCCACAACTAGAAATTGTGAGCAATATACCTAGTGTTGCCTCGACATAGGGCAAATTGGAGAAAACTTAGTATATTTTTCAAGATTTAACCGAAGGCTGCTGATCAGTAGGTAATGGCGATCGGCAGTGAGTTAGGTGAGAAGTTTTACTTACCCCGAGAAGCGCTCTACTGTATTTATCGACAATATCTAGGAAGCTACGGGCTAGATGCGGGGAATCATACTCTATGTACAGTGTATAACGCTAGAAATGGTTCTGTTTGACTATTGTGACAAAGTATATACATACAGTATCATACATACTGAAAACGAACAGTTGCATTGGACTCGCTGGGCAGTTTCTTCTGATAATAAACCAACACTACGTATATACTGTCCTTATCGTTAGTGCATGCACTATTTCAGTCAACTTAAAACACCACGACCGCACTGTGTTTTAGTTACTTTTCCCACGCTTACTCAGATGTTTCAAAATAAATGTGCTGCTTCACTTTGCATTTTTGTTGCCAGTAAATATTTTACTATGTCGAAAAAAGTGCTTTGATCCCTAATTTCTCTAAGCCTATCAGTGCAAACATTGGACAATGTAAGAAAGTTGGCGGCCCCATTGACAAGTTATCAACTGTCCACAGTTTTCTTTGCGATAGGCTACAGTAGTGTATAAAGCTGCGAAATGCGTGTTTTTGAGGGTAGGCTCCCCTCGCGCCGCCGGGTCATCGCGCCGCCCCTTCCGGTTTCCCAGGCCCCGCCCACTTCCAGTTTGCGCCTCCAGACCCCCGCTAAACCGGTAGTGCATTGGCCGTTATAAACCAGAAGCTCACTCGCGAGGGGAGCCACGAGGGTAGGTTACCCTCAAAAACACGCATTTTGCAGCTTTATACACTACTGGCTACTTTCTTTGTTGTTCGCACTGACAAACATTATAAATTTTTTTGTTCATATCTATTTTTCAGATCGTCACTATCTCAGCTAAAGGTTTTGGGTTGGCCTCAAAATTCAATCTGGTTTACTATTGAAAACGAATTAGGTACTTAAAAAATTATATAAATCAATTGACCGGTAATATCTAATTGTTCTTGTGCGGACGCGTCATGTGTTTGATGATGCGCATAAGCAAATGAATAGATCGAAGCTTTAACATTTTTACTGCATTAGCAGCTTATTGTCGAACGAAAAAAAAAAGAAAACAATTTTTGGCGAACTCGAGATTTTGGTATATTTTTATTGTTTGAACCATGCCTCGGGTAACTTTACGTGTTTCGTTGAAGAGTTTCGCCATCGGCCGAAATATTACTTGCTAATTTCTGTTCTATCCATCTTTTGTTTCTCTTACTTTCTCTGTTTCAGGGTCTATAGCCCACAATTGAAAGGCAATATCTTCCGATAACAGTTTCATATTTTTCACTTCTTCATTTAAAAATTATTAACACTTTTATTTTGGTTCATTTCAGCGCACAAAACGAGGTTGAGCCTACCGAGACCACACCACGACCGACCTTAGAGAATATCACAACTGATCCCCTCTCTGCGTCTCTTCCTAATGCACAATTCACGGATTCCCATGCAACTCAATTTAGACCCGAAACAAAAACTGGAATATCAGGCCGAAGTTTGACAAACTTACAGAGAAAACTCCATTCCGAAGTCACTCGAAATCGAGAAATGCGCAGAAGTAAGTCGCTCGACACAGACATTTTCTCTGTGATTCTGTCAGATGAGCTGTCGCTCCTTCCTGCGACAAGGACACTAGCTTAATTGCACCGTCGGATGGAGTCATGCATCACTGGGATACTTATGAGCCATGTAGTAGTCTTTATGTAGTGCGGGATAGTCTGCACTGTGTTCTCATTGGTACTTTAATAATCAGAGCTTCACGCTGTAGTCGTTATATGGAGCGTTATAGTGAGCTGTGCATCAAGGGATGGTAAGCTGCAGTAGGTGTTATGTAATGAGTCATGCATCACAGGGATACTCTTAGAAGCTGCAGTAGATATGTAACGAGTCATGCATCACAAGGATATTCTTAGAAGCTGCAGTAGTCGTTATGTAATGAGTCATGCATCAGAGGAATGCTGAGTTGAATGACTCAGTAAACTTCCGCAATAGCTACGTGAAGCCAAAAACCCGGTCGAGGCTCAATGTTGATCGGAAGGCGTAATTTTTTTCTTGGCACATTCTGGCACTTGCGCCGGTCCCATACGAGGCCCAGCTTGATGACCGCCAGTCTGCTCTCACCATTTCGAGTAATATGCTGATTAGGTCGGCCATTGATGAAAGCCCATTTTCTAAGCAGCATCTTCTAAAGCTAAGCTTGTTTAAAAAATTAAAATTGTGTCAGTACTCGTGTTTCATGGTCAAAGAATTAGATGAAACTCTATTTGAAGAGCTGTAGTGATTGCATAAAGTGAATTCAATATGAACGCCTGGCGAACTGTACAGATTACTTATATTAGGTTTCCGCAACATCAGTCTTGATATGACTAACTCAGTGTAAACAATATGATCTATCTGGTAATTACCTTAGAATACTTATGTGCCATATATTACAAGTTGTAGTAGCAGTTATAGTGGAATACACATTGTGAGTCGTGCACTATAGGGAACTCCTCTGAGCTACAATAGGTTTCATGGTGCGATATAATGAGCTGTAGTTCATTGTAGTGCTATCATATACTAGCTGAAGTACTTGTGAAGTAGATAGGCCATAGCCTAACAGAATTTTTGGCCGTCCAAGAAGTTGATTTACGGTTTTAGCTTCTGTGACGGCCAAAAATTTTGTTAGGGTAGTGACGCATGCAGCGCAGGATTTCTTAGAAAGGTAAAGCCACGGAAGCAACATGCATATATATTGGAGCGCTCGCCTCCCCTAATTCCTATTATAGCCCGGAAATGTAATTTCTGTGCTTTCTGGCTGGTGACGTCTGCGGGTGGAGGGATGGAGGGGGTATCATACTTATGCTGTGTTTTTTAATTATCTTTACTGCACATATTGTTCACGCGTACTTAACTTTAGATTTTTAATTCTTTTGTGGACTAGGCGAATATAGCACTCAGTACTCAATTTACCAATGCTTTAAGTTTCTGTCCCGTCTTGAACATCAATTTTTTGTAAGTAAATTCCGCAGGCCTGTTTAATTGTGTGATTGATGTGGTGCAAACCAAGGAGGCTTAAGAGAAGGAGGGAACACAAACAGATTCGGCCGTACTGGCCAGGGAAGTTTTTTTCCTTTTGATGGCTGCTCTCTTCCCACCAATCACAGGCTTTTAAAAATACCTTCCTACCAATCACAGACTGCCAGCCATACGCACAGCCAATCAGGGAATCAACCCGGCTTCAGCCTAGGGAAGAATTTGAGCTTCCAAGCACCGTAGCTGTTACTACCTTCTATTAAAACTCCTTGGTGCAGGCCATTTAATTCTCCGGAGAACTGGCCTTCAGCAAGTCACTTAGCCAGGTTGGCCGCAGAATTTGGGGTTTTGGAGTTGGACGCTACAGCCATTTTTAAGGCAGCAGCCTATACCAGAGGAGGCTGCGATTCGTTCCAGTTATATTTATTTCCTCCGAGGCTAAAACTTTCTTTTCTAACTTTTAGCGCGAATTCAGAACTAACGTATGATTTATCTCTTTCTTTTATCGCTTGCGAGGATAGCTTGGACTATGTGAGTATCTTACAACCACTCTGGACTTCATGAATAGCCTCATTTATCTTGAATTTCATTGAATACATTTAGACGTTTCATCGTTCAAAATTTCTTGGTAGACCTTCAACATCATCATCATTCCTGAATGTTTAGGTTGACTTTCAACCTCCTTCCCCTCATCCCTTTCTACAGCTCTTGGATAACCTTCAACCTATTCTTTAGCAACGTATTTTCGCTGTCAGTTCACCAGATTAAGTTTCTCCGACTTCAATATACTTTTTTATAATGGAGTTGGGCATCGTTTTGTCACAAAATAGTGTAAATTTTTTCTACCATAAATAATTCACCAAAGTTGGTTCCTTGAACTTCCTTCATCCTCACTTCCCTTAGCTGCAGAGCTATAGACAACGCTTCGAATTCTATTCTTCTCTGTAGCGTTCAATACAAGTGTGGCTTCTTCGTTGAACGTTATCCATTCCGTTGAGCTGCATTCCCAGTCCTTCAGCATAAATGTTATTCATTTCACAAAATAGGCCACATTGAAGATTTTGACGATTCTGTCGTATTCTGATGTGTACCGATACGCGAAAAGTAGACCAAGTTACGAAAGATAGCCAAAGTAAAGCATTCTTATCCTTAAAATTGGACGCACTACTTGCTCTGCTACAGTTGAAATCCAGACAAGTGTCTCATGTATTTTACTTTATAGTTTCTTCCTCTACCAAAACTTTATTCCTTGTAATTCACTATACAAGGGCTGAGCAGATGATCTACGAAGCAAAGGGGAAGAGTGTATAATTTACTATGCAGTAGATGCATATACCTACCAGGTAGCAATTATTTTTGCAAACTTGCTTTTTCTTTCGACGAAACAGTTTTTGCTTCAGCGTAAATATTGATATCGACTGAAGCTGTTTATTGTGTATACGTGATACACGGTTAAATTTACATTCACTGACGCTGGAGCACTTGCTTATAGAACTTTTTTTTTCTGCACTGTTCAGCCGAATTGGTATAGAGCCCTCATCCCGTCCGATAATTTGAGTTGACGTTATAGCGAATCCTCCGGAGCTTGGTAGTAGGTGACGAAAGTATGATCTGTGAAAAAGAAGTATCATCACAAATTCATTGCCGTCCTACTTGACAGCACGGGTACTATTGTAATGAGAATAGAATTTCTGTTTATTATTTTATTATTATGCAGTCACTTAAATGGCAATAGGTTTACATTTATGCCTTTGACTTAGTTTCTACATAATGATGCTGGATTTTGAGCTTAGAAAGTAATATTATACTATTAAAATACAGTGAAGAATGATATTAACGCAATTAGTGTTACTGTTGTATCAACTTACTGGCGGTGCCTCAGAGGGAACTGCAATCTTGGCTCCGACTCATCTCCGGGCATGGGCCTCTTGGTCAGCCTATTGCCCAATTTCTAATGTAATTTATATGTTACAACACAAAATCGTGTAGAAAACTTTCAATAATCTATGCAACGCTAACGTTCCGTTTGGGTTTACCTTCCAGACTAAATAGGCGCATTGCTCAATTTCTAATCTGCTCAATATGCTGCAGCACAAAATCGAGCGGAAAACTTTCAATAATCTATGCAGCGCTAACGTTTGTGTTTCCCTTCCCTTGACAGAGCGTATGCGCATTGCCCAATTTATAATCTAATTTATATTTCACAGCTCATAATCGAGCAGAAAACTTTCAATTATCTATGCAACGCTAACGTTTCTGTTTCCCTTCCCTAAGCAGACCTTAGGCGCATTGCCCAATTTCTAATCTATAAGTTACATCACAAAATCGAACAGAGACCTTTCAATAATCTATGCAACGCTAACACTTCTGTTTTCCTCCTCCCAACAGACTGTAGGCGCCGACGCCGCCGCCGCCAGAAGAATTTGAGGAGGTCCAGGACGGAGGACCCTCCGCTCTCAGTAAACTCGACCCTCTAAGTAGTATATTTCTTATTTCTTTGTATGTACTCGTATTATTTCGTATATCGTGGTTATATGTAACTGTACAGCTGTGCGGTAGATAGAAAAACAGGTTGTCTTGTAGTATCTTGTGTGATGAATACATCATGTGGATGCTGTTTTAATGTGACACGATAAGCCAGTTTTTTTCCCGCGAATACTAATGGGTGAAACGTTAACAAACAAAAGGACATTTACTGCTAGCTGAGTTATATTGTTAATACTAAGGTATCTTTCATTATACGTAGGGAAGCAATGCTTTGGCACATTGGTTATAAAGACCCAATGCATAGCCTGAGGGCAACATTTTACGGGAGCTAGAAGTGTGCAATAAACTCTGAAGCCACCATAGTGCATAAACTGCTTTCAATTCACTTTGACAACTAGAACCGATGCACGCGAAGAATTTAAGGACATTTTGATAAAATCAATTTCATGTTGTTTAAGTATCTTTGAAATGTTGATGGTATCTACAGATACATGAATAAATCTTTCCTGGTAAAACGAATTAGAGTCCAGTGTTGCGTACGTTTGAAATATCTTCGTGTGCTTGCTTTGTGTATGAACACATAAGAATTTATTGGGCTGATAGATTCTCCATAACCAGTGAATTACCAATGCTTTACTAGTGCACTACCAGTATGACCACTGAAGTAACTAGTGTACTACCGGTGTAATGCCAGTATTGCCACTGCAGTAACTCTTGCATTACCGGTGTAATGCCAGTATTGCGACCGTAGCAACTAGTGTATTACCAGTGTAATACCAGTATTACCACTGCTGTAACTGGTGCATTACTTGAGTGATGCCAGTATAACTCCTCTCTTACAAGTGTATTGCAAGGTCATACGTGCTAAATCTCTGATAATTGGTTTTATCGGGTTCACCTTATCTCACTGAGACTCCGCTACCTATCAGCTGGACCTCTTTTCCCCGTAGCAATAGTATTCGAGAAAGAATCCTTCTAGCGAGACAGCACAGCATGAGTAACATAAGGTCATACTGCCCTCACTGTAGTTGCAGAACTTGCGCTATTGCTTCTGTCGATCACTCATTATATGCGTGATCTTTGAGCTGTTACATGCTATCAGTACCGTTGTGCAAACCCCTGCACTGTGCAAGCGTGTCTTCAGTTCTTTCTTGATTTTGTTTTTTCTTTTTTTCTCGTTTTCTTACTTCTTACTGCATTTTTCTTTCGTGCTGCTCTTCTATCTCACCATTCATTTTCTTTATTTACTCCCATTCGTACTGTGTATTTATATCTGTTTTGCTTAATTATATACCATTGCGAATCTTCTTGTTTCTTCCTTTCTTACAATCTTTCTTTAAACTTCTTTCTTCATTTATTACTTTTTCTTTCTTGTCTTTTCCTTTGTCACTGTTTTTCTTTATTACCTCCTCTTTCTTACTTTCTTACCGTCTTTTTTCTAACCTTGATGTTTCTTCTATTCTTACTGTCTTTCTTTACATGTGGTTTTCTTCCTTAGTCTCCTTTTCCTTTCTATCTTTCTTTCTTTCATCAATACAGTGCAGAGCGAGGATATCGACGAATTTCAATAATAAATAACTACCTACTGCCGAGCAACAACAGTGCGTAAACCTCCAAGGATCTAAGTACCTACTGTATCTCTTCCTTTGGCCTCTTAGACGCGAGTTTCAGTCCGTGAGATTACCGTGACTGTTTTTTCTGAACATGAGTTATTCCGTGTCATAAGTTTATAATTTAAGGTTCCGTGTTTTATTGAAGTAGCTAGCCTACGTACATACATACGTATGTAGTATATAGCGGTGGAGTGAACGGCGATCAAGTTTCTATATTATTTATACATCTACGGTGATCACATAAGAATGTAAGCAAGGCATACTTACTCAACAATAGCAACTGGTTCTGGTCTCACAAGGAGAGTTCAAAAGCTGTGTTGAACCTCGGGTGCCAGACTTGAGAATACTGTTGACTTGTACAAGCTTTAGGTCATACAGAAATTACTCGTTATAAGTCATTTCGTTTAATGCAGTTTTTTTAAGTTCGAAAATTTTAATACTAGGTGTTCGATATATGTATGCGCTCGGGAACAAAGAGTACATGTATCGGATAGCTAGAACTAAAAAATGGAGTCTAAATAAAAAAGAGCGCCACAAAACGAGATAACGGGTAACGGGCACATGTATTCTCGTTGTTGTCGCCCAGCGTATCTCACAGGCTAAAGGTGTCACGAAAGTAGTGTGTAAGGCGGCCAGATTCTACGTTTTCTACTTCCGGTTTCCCAGGCTCCGCCCCCCCCCCTGGCCCCCGCTACACCGGAAGTGCATTGGCCGTCCTGAACCTGAAGGTCCCGCGCGAGGGTAAGTTACCCTCAAAAAGTAGTACCTATCTGGCGGCCCTACACACTACTCACGAATGCTATCGATTGAGCTATATAGGTTTCTCCTCAGTGCCCTACGGAAATGAATTTATTTAGAGCCCGGCTACAAAAGCATTTATGGGAAAACTGTTTAAATTAAGAACAAGCGACGGCAAATATTCACGTACAAAGTTACGTTATAACATATTGCACGCACTGAAACGCAATGTGTCACGAAATATATAGTCTGCATAGTTTGGGCGTCAGCAAAGAAAAGTTGAGACCTTAATAGTGATTTTTTAGCAGTCTGCATTGAAGACTTTTGTTGCTACCGAAAGATAGCATAAATTTATATATTATAATTTAGTCTTTTGTATTATCAACAGGTAACCTGTATCGAATGCGTTTGGTACTGGCAACAAGCGGTCTGTATAAAATACATTTTGTAATATCAACAGCCAGTCTGTAATACATACTACTGACATGTTCAATAGACAGTACCTACCTGGCAAAAAAAAACTACACTTGTGTATTTTACTTATGATATCCACAAGGATAAGTAAAGCTGTGTATTCTCAGCACATAAGAAATAAAATTTAGAATCTGCCTGAACACGCAAAGAGCGATAGGGCATGCACCATAACCCCTGGCAGAACATCGATGCTCGCTCGCAGGTGACTAATCAACACGAGAGGCAGATGCGGACGCACAGACTCGCGCAAGAAATACCACACTGTTCCCAATACTGCCGGGTTCCGCTCACACTTCAACGGACTGTTAATAATTTTTGGCGTGAAGGATGAAATAAAAATACCGAGATTTCAATTTTATACATATTTTCAAGAAGAAGTGAAAGTTTATTTACGAACGTAAAACCTTCTTAGCTGGAACTGTGATTAATTTCTCTCTTATTTGTGTAAGCAAGGTCTATTATTTAAATTATATTGATTGTAGTGTAATTCTTAGGTAATTTTAAGGCACTGGAAGGCGGGTTTATTCTGTTGTAAGAGATCAGAAATAAGGTTTACAGTATAAGATTTGAACAAATTTAAGATTAAATTTAATATGCTGAAGCATTGCTGTTGGACCCTTTCTCCACTGGCAGGGGGAGCATTTCGAATGATGCATGTATGTTACAATTACAGAGCATGAAGGAAGTACCGCAAAATTTAATACAAATACATCAATAAACTAGAGGATAGTAACTGTCTTACGTTCGAAACAAGGAGCACTAGATTAGACGGACTAGACCCCATCCAAAAGCACGCACCCGATAGCGCATGCACCATCACCTAGACAGATAAATGCCGAAACTCAGACTATCAAAAAGACAGACAGATATTGGTCTCAAGCCCATCCAACTTGAGGTTATATGTAATATATGGCTTAAGAAAGTGCCTCCGAAAACACATCAGCGAGGGCATACACCATCACGCGAAAAAAAACAAATGCAGATACGCAAACGGACACATAACAGACCCACATGTTATGCGCAATACTGCTACGCTTCCGTTTTCTCTACGGCAAGCTGTAATTGAAGAAAAAAGCTTCATTACAATACTGCCACTGTACGGCACTGGAGTCCGTAGGACAAACACAGCCCACTGGTAGGGCTCGTACATCCGGCAGAGTACAACCTTCTATGACAACGGTCAAATACGCACTGAGCTTGGCCGTAATGGCTCAAAGCAGCGGACACACACGGTAGAGACCAGCACCGTTCCCGATACACCCCAGCTTCCACAGCGCCATATACAATGGAGAGGCTGTGTACTATATAGAGTACATGTTGATTAGCAGTAGGAAGAGGTGGGGGGAGGTTGTAGCTCTGTAGTCCCTCTACACTAGCGGTCACGGAGTATTTGTATGAAGAATGCATCAGTTTATTACTGCGACTATTAAACAATAGTTGCTGCCACTTCCATTATTTTTGTATACCGAAAACGAGTTTTGCTTCCACAATAGCTAATGCGTTTTGCTTTCTGAAACTTCTTTATGTTATTATTATTAAAATATCATGCTCGGGCCGCCACGGACATGTAGTACGACCCAAATGAAGCACTTTGCAACACTGGGAAGCCCGACACGATGCTAAATAAAATCCAACACAAAGCCTTTAACAGCTGACTTAAACGCCTGCAGGCCAACACGACCGAAAGCCGATGCCGGCAATAAATTCTAAACCTTTACAGACCAGGGCAAGTAGCACCGACTGAACTGACTAGTTGGGCATCTATAACATTCTTCAACGTGAAAGAGTGCGCGTCAACCGCAGCATGTGTAATCCTATAAAGAACTTGAGGGCAGGGACAGAAGAATACAACCAATGTCTCTCATTGTTCTACACGTTATAAAGCATACAGAGTTCGGCTACCCCTCTCCTATGGGGCAGATTCACCATATCATTTTCAGCACATAGCCCGCTGCCCGAACTAACAAGTCGGTCCAACAGACGCAAGTGACTGTCAGCAGCTGAAGTCCAAACCGGTGAGCAATACTCCAACACAGGCAGTAAAAAAGCATAAAAGTATCTGCGGACAACCCCACCGTCACCAAACAGAACTCACCTTACGCAGGAGCCCAATCTTACTGGAAGCACGTGACACCAGTCGCCTAATATGCCTCTCAAAAGTAAGTTTCTCATCAAAGACAACACCGAAAATCTCCAAGGAGCTAGACTCCTGAAGCAAAGTGTCATCTATCTTCAAATGTGGATGCTGCGGAACTTGGTGCGAGTGATCGGAGTTATTTTGCGCTAGTTTTTTACTATTTTTAAATTACATCTAAAGTTTGATACAGATAAAAATATGTATGTCATGATGAAAAATACTTATGGTCTTAAAAGTAAAATTTATCAGCGTCTTTTAAACAAACATTTGATTCCATAATCTTGTGGCAAATTGCTACACACGGAATTGCAATTGGGTGATAGCTGATGACGTCATGTAGCCAAAACGACCCAGAACACAGCCGTATTAAATTAAAGTCAAGTTCATATGACAGTCAAATAATTGCGTTCTCTAAATCCAGCCTCTGAAAGTTTTACTGTGTTCCTGTAAACACAACTGTGTGTCTTACGGAAAGATTTTCCAAAATGTTAGCGGTAAGTCAGTGAGCTTGGCCTGTGTTACTTAGGGCATGTTTATATAGGATATTCCTTCAAATTTGATGTGGAGGAGAACTCAGAGAGCTGCAGAGTTTTCTGCTGTTGAAACGGACATAATATTCGTATCGGACGCTGAATTGAGGGCTGTCTTGTGGAGCTGCCTTAACCCTTTACCGGCCAAGTGGGTCCCGGGAAACGTTAACCCTTTACCGGCCAAGTGGGTCTCGGGGCACCTTAACATTTATCGGTTAAGTGGGCTGCATGGCACCTTAATTCTTTACCGGCTAAAAAAAAGTCTGCCCCATAGCGTCTTAACCCTTTACCGGTCAAGTAGGCCCCAAGGCGCCTACCCCTACGAAAAATTGCCGCTGACGGTAGCCGGTGAAGATCAAGCAAATCTCATACTCTATGTATAGCTCTCTTGCTATCTTGTGAAAAATGTCTACTATTTTCGTAATTTCTTTCATTATCGGGTAACCTCTTACAGCACTAACTCAAGATACCTTGCAGTTTGTTTCCGATTTCATCCATGATTTCTCGTTGAGAGATGAGCAGCTTTTTGAATGACTCTAGGTAGTGAAGTGCAAATAAATGAAAATTAGCATCACGCAAAAGATTTTTTTTTTAATTTCGACTTGGTAACATGGATACGCCTAGATATTACATATCGTACATCACTTTTTTCTCTCAGAGAAAAGCTGTTTCGTCGACCAATGAAATCAAGTTGGATGAAAAAAGCTGTAAGAAAATTATCTCTCGGAAAAAAACTAAGGATCAGGATGCATGAGAGGGCGAAGGAATGCTTCAGATATCTTAGTGCTTCGATTTCAACGTTGGCAATGCAAGAAGTGCATATTGAAATATAGGGAGATATACTTTGTCGCTTCCAAAAAAATTTAAGGTCACCGTGGCGCCGCATAGAAGCTGAATTAGAGTTCTAGCTTCTGCGACGGCTCTAATTTTTGCTAGGGATTGTCTGCAACCTGACCTAATTTACACCTATCTTTAAGCGTGACAGAAAATGGACCGACAAACAAACAATAATGAACAGATAAATATACATCAGTGTCATTTTTATCACCCGCGAACAAAGTGAGAGAGGTGATAATGTTTTCGTTGAAAATTGAAGCATATAATGCATTTGTTTATAAATATATTTGTAAATATATACATTTGTCTGTCCACCCAAAAAGTAGTCAAAGGAGTTGAGGTATGTTCTTAATTTTTTATTGGGAGTTTGGTGGGTTGACCTAGATATGACCCATGCCAAAAAACTAGACCAAAAAAATGACAGCATTGAATTTTCCTCCACCGGGGCGAATTTGCCTCCACCGGGGCAGATCGTCACACGCCATGAGGCATCCCATTTTTCCTATGTTATTATTATGAGATCTGAACGGGGCGGTCAGCACAGGCCTTCTTGGGCACAGCATCCTTATGAGAAACTAGGATTAGGTGGCCATCAAAAATGACTTCGTTAAATTTGCCTCCACTGCGGGTGATAGTCTTACGCCACGAGGCGTTCTAGTTGTAACTCAAAATGGGTGAGGGAAGTGAGTTCCTCGTCGCCACTCCGGCACTGTCGACTGGAAAACGAGTCTGACATTCCTTATGTGTTTGAAACAATACGGCAAAACATTAAAGGTCTAGACGTGGTAGAAATCTTCTTGTTGCTGTATCAGAGATCCAGATTTGCATGTACAATACAGTAAGTCCAGAGGAGCAGTGAAAACCAGTTCCATTCCCTGAGGTTTTGTCTTCTTGGACGGCACCATCTCCAGTTAACACATTTTTATCGAAAAGAGACGATTAAGGAGAATAGATAAATAACAAAGAAAAGGGAAGGTGAATAAAGTGTCATATTGGCTAAAAAAAAAGAAAAACACACTTGGGCAGCAACAAAAACTGAGAAGAGAAGAAGTCAAGGACTTAGAGAGCAAGGAATTAGAAAGGATAGATAATCATAAAAATGACAGAAATCACCATCGACCATGAGATGTGACTTCAACCGTAGTCAAGAAACTCCGTTAAATCATACGTAAGATTTCGAATTCCCTCCTACCTTAGCGAGAATTCTGGCATACAAATTCACAAGTACATAACACACACAACGGTAATGACTAAAAGAGTATGACTGTCCAGTCTATTCGTATCTTGGATACGGTTTGGGCTATCTTGACAAAGGAAGGAGAGAAGGAGGTTCGTGTCGGCATATGAGTCATGCTGTGCATCGACCTAATGCATAAGCATCGAGTGGTAGGTATCTAAGTCCACTGTATAATAAAATGCAATTTGTTTGTCGATTTGTTGGTCGGAAGAAATAAAGTTCATCCACTGAACTGCAAGGAGATCGTTTCCCTGCCAGATTTTTGAAATTTTAGTTGTGAAAACGTGTGAAGAATCCATAACTTGTAACACACACGCTAGACTGTGCATGTTTCTCACTGCCACCTATATAATGCTCATTGGTCTACCTTATAGCGTTTCGATTATATTTTACAGTCATTTTAGGACGGTGCGGCTCACTAGTACACCGGTGCCACTTGCAGTTTTGTAAGCGAGCAGGCAGAAGGACTCATTTACCTCCGTGCATAGAGAATTTGTGGCCCTTTTCCTCTGACACTGCGAACCGAAAATCAAGTACTCCGGAAATACCCGCTGTTCAGTGACAGAACGTTCGAGTGTCAGACTCAAGGACACCAGTACCTCTTTGCCAGACAGGTGGATTCTTGCTATGCCTGGTTTGCCGTTGGGACGCTACTTCGAGGGTGCTAACTCTAACCCGAAACGAACATAGTCGGGGGTCACGGTAGTCGTATCAGCCTTCCGTCTCTGAGGTCACATCTTTGACATCTGTGGTTTAATAAATGCAGTGGTGTGCTCCTCTTTCACCAGTTGGCATCTATCTGCAGCACGAATCAGTGCGCAGGGATTTTCCACTTCGGGTGGGTTGTCAGGTTGATTTTACCTTTACCGTACCAGTGCCCTGTGTAGTCCATAATCCTCCAAGAAGAATCGCCACCATGAGTAGGCACGATGAGGCGGTGCCAATATAAAACATGTGCCGTCATTTTTAACTGCCAAGTACTCTAGCAGATACGTAAAAATATCTAAATAAATGCTGCTTCCCGAGCCAGTCACGCCATCCTAGCTTTGGTGTTTCATAACTAGCTGAATAAGAGCAGAAACACTTAGTGGAGCATTTGCTACTTTCAGCTGTTACCATGCATAGCAGTCTAAATTTTCCCTACGGCAACTTCGTCTTACTAATGACCCACAAACTCCGGTGAGAAAGTCAAAGTATGTAGTTTACTCGTGCAAAGAAAGAAAATTTTTATTTTTTATCTGAGTGGATGCTGCCTGTGCCTAACATATTAAAGGCACAACACCCTCAGAAACTAGGTTATGGTAGTTAACTTTGGCTGGAATCGTGATTCCCACAGCCTTCACCTAAAGAGCGACGGCTTATGCCTATATTTTATATTGTGCGACAGACACTGATGCCCGTGCTTGCGACACGTCTCTTCCCTAGACACTATCCATTTTCGCTTAGGCGGCCGCTTTATAGCACTTGTCTTTTGCATCACAATAAACTCCGCTTCCGCCGATGCCAATGACAATTGCTATAGGGCGGCCGCCAACGCGAAAGTGTCGCAAGCACGGGCATCAGCAGCAGTCGCACTATGTAATATGGGCATAAGCAAACGGTCGGTGTGACGCGGTGCGGGTAACATTGTAGCTGTCCAATCACGGCCATCAATAGAACTCATCAGACTGTGGCTGCATGGAGCCGGGTACAAATTTAGGGTTATGTTCAGTAGTTCATGAATGCTTTCAGCTCATCAGTTAGTTTTACTTTCGATGGGTGCATGTGGTGAGCAAACCATGGAGGAAGGGTCCTATTCTTCATTAATTATAGTTAACAAAATAAACTAAGATTGTATTGTGCGTGTGTAGGAATATGACGCAGGCGAACATTGCTCGGCCTGCACGGAAATTTTGTTGGGCAAGAAAATAAATCTAATTGCTACTCGGTAAACATTAATATTTTGATGCTTTCTCTTGTTTGTTTACTGCGCAAACATGGTTCTCCAAACGGTAATTAATATCAGATCTGCTCTTTGCTGAGTGGTCTTCACGCTTTTCCAATTCTGAAAGAGAAGTTACAGTAACAATAGTATTTACAATTGCCCAAATTTTTTTTTCTTACTGTAGTTATTACAGTATTCTCAAGTACATTAACCCCAGCTATAGAAAGCTCCGCTTGGTGGATATTCCTTCAAATGCTGTTCAATTGCACAATAGCTTCTTGTTAGGCCAATGACCTCAAAATTTTGTTCACTCTTTGGCGAGCAATATTCACCTATGTGATATAGTGCCCTAGAACTGTATGATCTGCCGTCTGTAAGATACATAGGTCTAGGTACACTATAAGTCATTGTAGGTATATATACTTTACTGTGCAGCATTTCATGAGTGCTTCTACTATCCTGGCAATGATGCATAGTTGGTAAATATATATGTTTGGAATTACAATGTCGTTTTACCTTCCTGTACTCAGCCATACTGCTGCATCACCGATGCTGTACGTATTCCGCAAGCGGAAGTTTCCGTGTTGTAGAAATGGTCCAATTTCAAGGCAAGGTATCTCTATTTTTTGCCGGAAGAAGCCATTAACACCTCGTCAATACACTCTGTCACAAACAGAAAAGCCTTGATGTTTTCAAAGTAATAGCATACTTGTTTTCCTTTTAACGAAGCAAACTTTTCAACTCGTCCGTTTTATCGGCCACAAGAAAGACCCCGGAAGAGCAATACGTTTGCCACGCTGCTTTGTCTTCCACGTGTATCACACCTCATTTTTGAAAATCTGACAGCGTTTACACCCGAACTTTTCGAATAATTAGCCTTGTTATGACACACAGAAGCCTTTCTTCTGAGGGATCAACTGCTCTCGAGAATCTTCTTCCCTCCTCCGCCCTGGCCATCCTACGCTCTCCTCCCAGCCAGTCCTTATCGAATGATGTCGCAGCGAACCCGGAAGTGAGTTTTTGCTTCCATTATTGTCCGTTGCCAGACAAGTTAGGAGGTGGATGGAGTCCACGGTTACGTCCATGGACTGTCAGCATAGCCATGCAGAGAAGTTAGGAAGTGTCGTAGAGTCCACGGTTACGTCCATGGACTGTCAGCATATCCAGACAACTTAGGAGATGGATGAGATCTTGTGTCCTGGCACATTGCCTTTGTCACACATGATATAGGAAGTGGACGTGGTTCCATGTATAGTCTGTCTTCCGTAGTCATGCAAGTTAGGAAGTGGATGGAAGTAGCGTACAATATCTGGATCCAGACAAGATGACATGTTTGGTATAAATAAATGAATATTTTGGAGCGAAACACTTCTATTCATCTTAGTATACCAAAATAAATCAATAATCAGACACTTATAAAGTAAAGAAAAAAGAACTAGTGCAGAGTAACGACAAACCATTAGGGTCGCCGCAGAAGCTACAACCCCAATTTAGGTTCTGGGCGGAGCCGCGGCGGCCCCAAATGTTGCTAGGAGTACGTTTTACTCATTTATTCGGCATATTGAACGTCGAAATTAGTTGCATTGATCAACAGGGCTAGCCTGAAAAATTTAGGTTCATATTAAATTTATTGTTCCAAAACTCTTGTCCCATCGCTGCCGCTTCTCAATCGCACAGCGATTCATATTGTGATAGAAATAGAACGTACGAATTTCATAAATGACTAAGTTGAGGAAATGAGGTCGCGTTGATTTGAAGCTTGACCGAAGTCGGAGGCTCCCTTCCATTAGAATAATTTTCTGTGGCTGTAGATGTAATCGGAAACTTCTTTGGACCCGGAGACCTTTGGCCAGAATAATTTTCTCAGAACGTGGTCACGCGGCCGAGTTCCGTAGCACAAAGTACCGAAAAAGCTGAGTCAGCTCACAAAAAGGCGGACCAAAAAATTCGGTCGCTCTCGAGCAGTTCTTCTCTTCCGCCGGAGTTGGGGCCGCACAATCTTAAGACTACATGGGTAAAAGTTGCAAAATTGTTAAGTCTTCTACGACACAATTCTAAGGCGTTGAAATGAGCTTTGATGTTGCTATTGAATCAGGTGCCTCGGAGGTTCATAACTTTGGACAAAGTTACAAACAAACTATGGCGCAACTCTTTTTGAGTGCATTCTGTGGACGAATTGAAAGTTTGCAATCTAGTTCTGTTGAGCACTATTTTATTCAGTTCGTATTGTATTACAAAACATAGAAACTTTAACGGAAATATACGATGACTATGATAATCTTTTACATCTTCCCGGGATGATGATCCCTTACGAGAGGCACGATATACAGATTTTAAAATGCATCAGCCTGTAATATTTGCAAATACCGCGTCACACGGTAGTCTATTGCGCTACGTTCGAGCATCACAGCGTCTGCATACGTGGCCGCGACAGCATAAACAGCACAAAAGTGTACAGCCGGCCTAGTAGTATTTCGCTCACAATTTAAAAGAGAAATCCGTAGCTTTACGGGGTACAATTGATGAGTCAGCTGATCTGAAGGGTACCGTGCCAGTTTAAAATAGTCTTTCTACAAACACACAGTTGTGTTGGCAAAGACACAGAGGAGAAGGATTTAGATGTTTTAAAGTATTAACATCGAGCAGAAAGCTATGGTATATATACATAGCTGGCCTAAACGTGTATAATAGTGATGGAGCGAATATCCGCATCTGCGGAACATCCGCACCTTTTTTGACATCCGCATCTGCATCCGCGGATGCTAAGATGGTAACATCCGCAGTCGCATCCGCGGATGTCAGAACTGTAAAATCCTCTAAAGAACCGTAGCAAAGGAGGCGCGGATGTACAGATTCATCACTCCACACTAAATTCATCCATTGTCCTGAAAATTGCAAATTCTTATTTGGATTGAACTGTGTGCAAGCGCTGTCCCTGTCAACAAAGCACCATCTAAGTTTTCTTCCTCAGTGTTGTACAAACTGCCGTCGTGAGAGAGGGGGTGTTTGTGGTGGGGTAAATATCCGTATCCGCGGAACATCCGCACCTCTTTCGAACATCTGTAGATGTCGAGATGGTAGCATCCACAATTGCATCCTCACCCGTGGATGCCAGAACGCTCAATGATTGGCATAGCGGATCTCCAAAAAATGACATCTGACCCATCATTATTGCATAATATTACATGATCATACATTTATGATATAACTAGGGCACTCTGATATCGCATACTTTTGCCAAGCTCGACGATTGTGACGAAAAATTCAAATTGGTTCTGAAACTATGATTTTTTTTATCAACACCAAAATCTAATCATCTGTGCCTATATTGACAGTGATAACAGTTTTGTGTAATTTTCTTGAAGATCAGTTCATAACTTTTCGAGTTATGCTGCAAACAAACGTTCTGAGAAACATTAGTCAAACATGCAAACAAACCAACAGATCATCGCCAATATTTGAACCTAATTGTGTCTTTCAACATTGCTAACAATTCCTGTAAATCTCATAAAGATCCTTTCATACCTTTTTGAGTTATTTTCTTATCAAGCATAAAACCAGACACAGCGATAAACGACCGAACAAGTAGATTAGCACAAACATTTGGTCGACTTGATGTACCTAACAACTCAGGTAAATTTCAGAAATATCCGCCCATAACGTTTTGAGTCATGGCACTAAGAAAAATAGGCAACAAAGATACAAATGGTAGAACGGATGTTAATCGTCTCTCACTGCTAGCATGCCTAACAATCCTTTTAAATATAGTGAGGATCAGTCTATAACTTTTTGCTTTATCTTGGTGACAGACAAACAGATAAAGAGACAGACAAACACAACAAAAACATAACTTCCTTGGCGGAAGAAATAAACTGTATAAATTTTTTATCCATGCGCTTACGATTATCGATTCTTATTGAACAGTTATATCGATACGAATTGTGGCTTCTAGACATTATAGCCAATCAATATATTTCGTACAAATTCGGATTGGTGATAACTTGCGGCGTGTACAATTTTGCAATGTTACTAGCAAGTAAAACACAAAATATACAAGAGCATACAGCTTGTAGTGAGCACAAAGTGTGAAAAAATGTAGCATTTAAACCTGTTTTAGACTAGTAGTTTATAGTGTACTACACTTTCAAAGAACAAGCGTCTTGTTTCCAAACGTGCAGACTCTCATGAACGCGTATCATAATATAAAAAAAAATAAATAACCAATGAAAACCATCAATTCAATATTTGGCAGAAAAATTTCACTATCTAAGAAAGATATTAAAATTTGCTTAAAATGTTTTCACATAAATAATCACAGATTCCGAGTTTACCGAAAATTTTCAAAAATTCCATTGCGAATTTACCGAAACTTTCAGGTAACCCACCAGACCATCAAAATGATAACAAATAAAAAACATTCCCTCCAAACCTCTTCAAATTCAAAATTCTCCTGAAACGTTTCCAGCAAAATGACAACAGTGTCGAGGATCATACAACTTTTCGAGGTAGAACGTCAAGCGGTTGCAATGCTCACCTCTTCTCTAAGTACACTAAAATGAAAATAGAGGCGTCGTGGACATCCACAGCCTACAGCACAGTACAACCTCATGCGCCAACAGTCTGTCTGGCACTGTGCCTCCGAACTCAAACTGCACGCAAGACGCGGACACACAAACAAAGCCTTATACTGTCACATCTACAGCATCGCTTCTCTACAGATGGATGTAAAGATTTCATTAAGAGAGTTAGTCGCAGCAAGGGAATCGATTTATTTATTTTGGACACAAAGTTAACATTTCTAATGACAAGGCAATGACTGCCAAGCTAGAACACAGAATTCGATCCTATATCAACTGGTTAAAGGTGAAGTCCGCTTGACTCTTCTAGCTGGGAAATCCTCGCACATCTGAAAATAATTTTCCGATCTATATTTTACCTGAAAACTTCCCTGAAAAGTGCGGAAACCACTTACTTCCAGCCGATGCAATATGATACGAAAATTGCAGAAACTACGTAGTTTTGACCGAACCAATATGATACAAAAAGTGCGTTGACGACGTCATTAAAAAAGAAAATCCGAAGCAATAAAATCACTACTTGCAAAGGTTATGGCACATCTGGTATGAGCTCCCAGTAATGAAGAGTTGCGTGAGTCACTGGCCCACACATACATATATATATATCACAATTTTTCGTCCCGTCAACCCCTGGTATTATCCAGATGGGGGCTCTCCGTCCGCCCTTATGTTTAAATAGAATAAATACAAGGAATAGAGTCAGGATTCGATCCAGGGACCTAGAGATTACCACGCCGCCATTGTAACCACTAAGCCACAAACAGCTAAAAGCAACGCAAGCACGCAAGGTACTTGTGTTGCCCGCTGCACCAGGGCAAAGATATTAAGGCAGAGCCGTACGTGTATGAGGGAGCTCATCCGTCTACCCTGAACAATTAATAACCCGAAAGATCTCACGTTAATACAAAGAATCGAGTCAGGATTCGATCCTGACTCGATGGATACATATCTATATATAAGACCAGTTTCAATATATAGTCTGCCGTGATACTTGAACAAGTATACTGTAGAGAGGACGCACCATACTCGACTAATAGCGCCATATTTAGCGTTGAAGGTCCAGATGTGGTCAAAATCAAAAGAATGACTATTTTAGCAGCAATGTTCATAAATTATTGATAACTCTCTCTTCCTCCGCTCATGGCTTGCGTGTTCTTCGACGCGTGTTTTTAGATTTCTCCCGGTTTCACCGATATAGCAGGCATCGCAGTTTGAGCATTCCAGTTTGAAGACCAGATCCGTCGATTATTCATGTGTTATTGTCTTTGAGTTTATAAAGTTGTTTTTCATGGTAGTATTTGATTTATTTGCCAAAAGAGATGTTATAAGGGTTTAGTGCACGTTGCACCCTCTCTGAACAGCCTCTGATCTACGGTACACCTCATGCACAGGTTCCTTCAGTACTATTAGATAGGGAATGAATTTCTTCTTAGCAGTTCGAGAGACTCAGTTTTGGTTGGAGTCATTCCTTTCGAGAGTAATCCTTTTTAGCTATGCTTTCTTTACCTAAATCTCTCAGAAGCAGATGAAATTTCACGCTGAGCTGACGCTTTTTTATATTGAATTTACACTGCAGTCAAATTTTCTACGCTTGAGGTTCAACTATCGGTTGGTATCCAATTTACGGTAAGACCTGAGAATTTCCGGTGAATTCTTTTAACTGAACTGTATATCTCAACGTTTGCCCAATTCCAAGCTGATATTCGTGCCTTATCTTGCAGGGGGAATATTTACCTCCGCCAAGGAGGTTATGTTTTCGTCGGGTTTATCTCTTTGTCTGTCTGTCCGTCACCAAGATAACTCAAAAAGTTATGGACGGATTTTGATGAAATTTACAGGGATTGCTATGTATGTTAGGAAAAACATATAATTAACTTTTGGTGAAGATCCATCCATCCGTTTGTTTGTTTTTTTGTTTGTCTGCCTAATTTTTCTCAATGCAATAACTCAAAAAGTTATGAACTGATTTTTTAACTCAAAAAGTTACGAACGGATTTTTATGAAATTCACTTGAGTTGTTGGTATATAAGGAAGAGTAAATGACCAAATTTTGGTAATGATCCGTTTGTTTGTTCGTTTGTTTGTCACTGTTTTTAATTTTATGCTTGTTAGCACAATGACTAAAAGAAATGAATGGATCTTTATGAAATTTATATGGGTTGTTAGTAAAGTTAAAAGACATAAATGATTAAATTTTGGTGCAGATCGGTTCGTTCGTTTGTATGTGTGACTCATGTTTATTATAACATTTGTCAGCAGCATAACTCATAAAGTTATGAACGGATTTTCAACAAAATTGCACAAGCTGTTATTACTATCAAAAGGCACAAATGATCAGGTTTTGGAGTTGGTACAAAGAAAATCATGGTTTTAGAGCCAATTTGAATTTTTGCTACCGTTGCCTAGCTTGGCGGAGGTATGCGCTCTCAGAGTGTGCTAGTTTGCTCATGCAAAGCTCATGGTTGTACAACTTGCGTTTCATTAATAGAAGATCAGGCCTGCAGGGATGAGACCCATTTTACAGCAAAACCTATACTAAGAACCGGAATAAAATTACTGCCGTCATTTCTGACGGCGGGGTCCTCTGACTGGCGTTAGTTATGGGTTAGGTTAGGTTAGGTTAGGTTAGAAGAGCTGCGTTATGTCAAGCTAAATGAGTTATAATAGCGTAGCTGAGGATTGCTACATTTTACGAAGTGAGAACGTTAACTAATCGTGAAAATTTCACGGGTCACCCACGGGGTACGTTAGCGTAGACAATATAATTATTATGTTAGGGTAGACAGACATTATTGAGTTAGAAGAATCTCGTCAGGCTTAAGTGACCGGCATTAACTCAGACGGGGTGCGGTTACATTAGAAGAACTTCATTAGGTTAAACTCGGGTAAATAGCAATAGCGTAACGTGGTCTTGTTCATTTTGGTAGGTATAACTTTATTCTTACGTGGAAAATCCACGAGTCCCTCTAGTTGATCAGAATTTACCAATTAATGCTATGGCTGAGCAGCGCCAAGCTTTCCTTCGGTAATACGCTTCTTCTTTTGCCCACAGCCGCTATTGTCTCTCAATAAATCTGAACTCTGTATCCTGGGTACTGACGCTGTCATAAAGCTCGGAAGTTTTTCCTCAAGTGAATTGTTGTTCTGTGGAAGGAAGAACCCAAATTGGAGAAATTTATTTGGTGAGAAAAAATCCTCATTTTCTTTTCCCGCTTTCTGACCGCTAAAGAATATCATACTACTTCCTTCAATGATTATCCAGCCAATAAGAGCATCAGCGTAAACTGAGGGTAGCTGAAGTTTGTGAAGTTTGGATGAAGGAAACCTAAAAAGAGAATACGAATCACGATGCAACAGAGTGCTTAGAGAAGCTGTACATGTATGTATCTGCATTGAGTGAACTTCAATGTTGGAAAAGAAAGAACTGCAGTGAGATACACGTTTGCCATCATGCGCAACCTGGCCTATTTTCTACCTATCAGTTTTCAGGGACGCGAAAAAAATATGTTTCCATGTATGGAAAAAGTGATAAAAATTAGGTTCCAAAATTGCGCTAAGAGAAGCTCAAAATAGCTTCATTATTTCGATGCCAAGAACTGTTTCAAGTAAGAAGTGCATTGAGATAAGCAAAGGAATATGGATCCCACTTTCGCCTCCTACAAACTGTTCATCGATCTCCAAGAAAACGCAACCTAATTACAAAATCTGCAACCTGGCCTATTTTTTGCCGATTTCTTTCAGGGTGCAGCTATGTGCTGTAGTTGGAGTCGACGCAGCGGGCAGTGTTTCAAAACTAAAGAATCATTTGCATGATTGAAAATGGTATTTAAATCTTTGGAACCCTT
Source organism: Parhyale hawaiensis (assembly GCA_001587735.2). Classification (NCBI taxonomy): domain Eukaryota; kingdom Metazoa; phylum Arthropoda; class Malacostraca; order Amphipoda; family Hyalidae; genus Parhyale; species Parhyale hawaiensis. Next base: position 21,606,456 of record LQNS02278180.1, on the reverse strand, counting down.
GGTATTATAGCTACATCTTACTGTTATATCCTGCCAAAATTTTAATGTCTTAAAATTCGACCATCTTCGCCCTCCCCCTACGGCGAAACGCGCGACCTGGGTAAATTTCTACTGTGCTTCTCATACTATTCTTCAGAAATACATATAATGTATAAACAAACTAGAGCACTCTGAGAGCGCATACCTCCGCCAAGCGAGGCAACGGTTGCAAATAATTCAAATTGGCTTTGAAACCATAATTTTCTTTGTATAAACACCAAAATCTAATCATTTGTGCCTTTTGATAGTGATAACAGCTTGTGTAATTTTCTTGGAGATCCGTTTATAACTTTTTGAGTTATACTGCTAACAAACATTAAGACAAACATGAGTTAAGCTTACAAACGAACAAACCGATCTGCAACAAAATTTAATCATTTCTGTTATTTAACATTAAAAAGAACCCCTATAAATTTCATAAAGATCCATTTATTATTTTTTGAGTTATTGTGCTAAAACGCATAAAATTAAAAACAGTGACAAACGAACGAACAAGCGGATCATTACCAAAATTTGGTCATTTACTCTTTGTTTATATACCTAACAACTCCTGTTAATTTCATAAAAATCCCTCCATAAGTTTTTGCGTTATGACATTGAGGAATATGAGGCAGACAAACAAACAAACAAACAATCAAACGGATGGACATATCTTCACCAATAGTTAATCATCTGTTTCTCCTAACATACCTAACAATCCCTGCAAATTTCGTTCAAATCGGTTCGGAACTTTTTGAGTTATCTTGGTGACAGACAAACACGACGAAAACATAACCTCCTTGGCGGAGGTAATAAACGCATGACGATGTTTATTATATTGTGTTGATTATGAAGATTGAATGACCAAATTTTTCTGATGATTTGTTTGTTCGTTCGTTTGTTTGTGACTGTGTTTAATTTTGTGCTTGTTAGCACAATAACTCAAAAAATTTTATGCACGAATCTTTATGAAATTTCCAGGAGTGTTTAGTAATGTTGAAAGACATAAATGGTTAAATTTCTTGATGATCGGCTTGTCTGTTTGTGTGTTTTACAAATGTTTGTCAGAATATTTGTTAGCAACATAACTCACAAATTTATGAGCAGATCTTCAAGAAAATTACCGCAAATATTAATTCTGTCAAAAGGCGCAAATGATAAGGTTTTTAGTGCTGATACAAAAAAAAATCACGTTTTCAGAACCAGTTTGAATTTTTCGTTACCGTTGGCGTGCTTGGCGGGGGTATGCGCTTTCGGAGTGCTCTAGTTATAAGTTGTTAATGCACTCCGTTATTTTGACAAAGCTTAGCTATCCTCAACGACTTTAATATCTGTTGCAGCGCATTCCCCTGCTCCCTTGCCACACCCACAGAAGATCAGCGTTATCTTGTCCTCTGTATACACGAGGCGCTATTTTTACGCGGGCGCTCATTCCTTTTATTTTCGGCGGTCTTTTAGCGAAAAGATAGTTTGTGTTTTGGTTAGGGAGTTATCGGAGCGGTTTATATAAAGGAGACGAGCTGGCCGGATATTGGTAGACTAGAGCTGTTGCTTCTGTAAACACCTCGAGGCTCGGGCAAACTCAACCCAAGCCGCGCATGCTGGGGAACAACAACGGCATATTGGACACGTGGCGAGCTCACCTAGCAACAGCACTGCTGCTGGCGGACCCTGTGTTGCACTCAAGGGTGGGAAATAATACAAAAATACCCGAGGGAAAATAAAATCAGGGTGCACTTCTGTGGAGCACACAGTGGGGCACTGAAACATTGGAAATACGTAAATAAATACAGTGGGGCCTCATAAATGAACTCAAGTATTGGAAATACTGTAGTAATAAAAAATACCAGGGGGAAAATAAAATCAGCGCATACTTTTGTGGAAGACCCAGTAATGCACTGAAATTTGAAAATACGTAAATAAATACAATGGTGAGCCAATGTTGCACTCAAGAATGGGGAAATATGTAATAGCAAAATACCCGAGGGAAAATAAAATCGGTGCCGCCTTTTGTAGAGCGCACAGTGGGGCACTGAATTATCGCAAATACGTAAATAAATAAATTGGGGACCCAAAGTTGCACTCAAGTATGGGAAATTATAAAGAATATTACCTTGGGGAAAATGAAATCAGTGAGCATTTGAGTAGAAGACCCAATGATGCACTAAAATATTGGAAATGCCTGAAGAAATTACAGCTGGGAGGGTGAGTGTAAAAAAGGTTTGCACCTCCTGCATGGGATACAATGTTATTTTAAAACATAATTTAAAATAATTTTCAAAATAATATTTCCACAGGGGACTCAATGGTGCACTAGTATTTTGGATGCAACAAGAATATCTTTGGAAAAATAAAATAAGTATACTCTGCTCGCCAAGCAGCAGCAGCAACAGCAAATCTACAAGGGATTTATAGTTGTACAGACAGAGGTATTGAAAAAAAGGGTAATAATAATAATAATAATAATAATAAAAACTCCCTTAGCAACAAACAGAACTTTTGAAATGAACCAAATGATATACATGGGCATGCAATTTTTTAAAAGATATGAAGATTGCGTTTCACATTAGGTTGGGCTTTAGTTTGTCTTTATGTGGTAATGCTAGGATACTAAGCACACTATGCGGATTGTTGGAACCTATGATTTAATGCTTTTGCTATAGGACAAGGGGGTTACACTGTCGTGCGTACAGGTGAGTGTATGGGTTAGTTAACCCTTTGTCATTTAGACTGTGTTATTATGTCACAAAGGGTCGTTCTCCCGAAGGAAAACAAAAGGAAAAACAACCATTATAGGGAAACAGCGCAGCCTGAGGAAATCAAGGCTGTGGGGTTATCGGGATCGGGTATAATGCTCTTACCTAGAGCATGTGCTCAAAAAACTATAAGCTGGAGAGCACACTGGGATGATGTAACATAGAAAGACCCACACGGTGGAAAACAATACGTATAAACAAGCGAGGTGAGCATGTGTGTAGGCAGCTTATATTAAATTGAAAATAGGGTGCCACCCTTACGTCGTGCGTTGAAAGTATGTGAAGGTCAGTGCCCGTATAATATTTGTTATGCAAAGGCGTGCTCACACGTCATTCGTATCAATGCCTTCGCCCATCCACTCGTCCGAATGTGCTACTGTGCCTTAGAAATAGCAGAAAAGTGCGCTATTTTCTCAGCTTCATTAATCACTTCAGATTTAAAGAGTTACCCGTAACCGGCCCAGCAGCAGCACTTGCAGAGGAGACCGATGTGAAGGTTAACATTCTAATAACTTTTTGTGGCGTACACAACAAAGCTGCGCTGACAACGTCGCAACTAAGCTTTCAGACGAATGGATGAGTGTACGCGTTGAAATGAATGAGGTGTGAGCTCGGCATATGGTTACTGAATTGTTTGTCAATGGTTCTGATTTTTGGCTGAAGAGAAACAGAGAGAGATGGGGGGGAGGAGAGGGGGGGGGGGAGGGCGGCGGCCAAGCAAATAAATTCTTTTTCTTTATTCAGTATTCAGCAGTACACTGTCAGTAGAAAACTTACCATAAAAATATTTCTTTACATTTCTGTTCTTCTGTTCTTCGCCTGAGTGAAAAATTACTGGAAAAAAGTACCATCGCAGCATGTATTTTTTTTAATAATGGAGCTGAACTCTACAATTGTTCTTTTGTCGGCAAAATCAAGATGCTTCGTGCATTATGCATTTAAATGCAAGCGAAAGTTACGCTCACTGCTGAGATAATTTGCTGCTGTTGCTTGCTAGACGTCGGTTACGTGCACCTTGGACGGCGGGTACCGTACATAACATACACCACCTGGACCTCATCCAAAGATGTGAATACATATATAGTTGGTGCTTGAATAGAGCATTATTTATTGTTGGGCAGATGCATTAAATCTAACGACTGAAATCCTGAGTGAACAACAAAGCCAATGCCCAAATATTGGCATATTTATAGAGGTAAGGCGAGCTGGGAATCCAACGAGTCAAAGGAATTGTCTGGACCGACGTACTTGATGCAACTACAGCATACTTCTGTAATTTACTTGTCCATGTACAGTGCCAAAGCTCCAGATGTGAAGCAAATAGCCCACAAAGCACGTTAGAGCTACCGAAAATTAAGAGCAGTCTATCAAGAGTTCCCGGCCTGCACTTGCGCCATAAATAGAACCAATTTCCGTTCCATTGTGACTCTAGGACAAAGAAGAGTTTACGATGCCAAAACTGCCAGTTATTGACAGTCATTTAATTTACCATGATGACATTTGAAGTAATGGACGGACTTGTGATGTACAGTCCTAATAAGGCATAAGAACTTAGATTTACCTTAATACAGACACTAATAATAGAAGTACAGTTTTTGCCACTCTATCGATGTCTGTACTTGCAGTGATGGGATGCTAGAGTGTTGAGTTTGTATGCTGGTCTTCGCACGTACGCCTCCTCGCCCGGAGGTTTGTGAATCCTTGTGATAGCTGAATTGCAGCGTCAGCTTTTCTAGCATTTACACTTAGTTGCTGGAACATTAACCAAAGCAAAATGGGGACTATCGAGAAGTCGTAGTTGTCACATGAGAGCCTTGTGTAGCTGACGCCATAGCTCTGATAGTCTGTGCTATCAGTGCATTTCTCTAGGGTCCAGCGGGCATCTGTCTACACTACGAACCAGTGCGCGTGGCTTCCCCATGCGCCCTATGCGGTCAAGTTGACTTTACATTATCTATTATTTACTGCATTGCATACCGATAAGCGCGGTTGCAGTCTGGGCACTATCCATGGTTGCAAGATTTGATCTAAAATGGATACAATAAACATCGCCCACAGTAAGCTAAGAGAACGTGCTTGGCGTGGGATTCAAAGTAGAGTTCAGGGTCACCAAGTTTCTGAGAGATTGCAACAAAGATTTTTAGTTTTGTAAATTATTCGAACATGGATTCCCTAAGCTATTTATAACTTGAGGAATCCATGATTCGAAGTAATTTAACGTCACTGTCCCAAAGGTCCATGCTCTGACTCAAGGCACATCCCTTAGGGCACAGCGCGTAGATAATCTATCATTAGATTTAGATTGGATAATCGGCAACTTAAGCAATTCCCACCTGCAAACACTTTGGCGCAAAACGATCATGTGGGCTTGTGATTTTTTTTTTTTAATACAACTACTTCGATTAACAGACTACGCTGCAGTCTGCATCTGAGACGGACTGCAATTTCTCTCCAGCACCTCAAAGAGGAAGTACAAACCCTTGTCCTGCTTTTGGGGCCTAGTCTACATTTTATTCACCTTCGCTCAGTGACAACTGCGCTAAACGTATGAAATAAACATCATTTTCATGACACAGTGGCTATATTCGTTTAGAGTGATATTCAAAACTTCAATCTCCTTACAAAGGCGTTATTAAACTCAACCTAGAGTCTTAAAAGGCCGAATTTTAAGTCATTTTTTCCTAATCTTAATTAATTTAGCTTTCATTTACTAACTACGGAATTCAGATGCAACGATCGTTCTTTAAGGCACTTAAATTAAATGTAGTTTAAGATTATTGTCTCTGTGTGATCGAGGGACTAGGAATAACATAATATGTTACGCATAACATGTTAAATTAACTCCAGCAAGTGTGCTAAACTTGAAATTTTGCATGAGTGGTGAAGTCTAAACGTGAATGTAAGAACGAGCGCAAACTGTACTTGGTTAGTAGCTGTATTGTTCTTCATTATGAGTGAACGTATGGTCGGATGTCTCCAGCATACAAAACCGACGAGCGAATACTGCATCAAATCATCAAGAACAACACAACGTGCATCAACAGAGAAGACAAACTTCGGTTACTAATATACTACAAGAATCCGACCAT
>LQNS02278180.1:21588196-21600249 GCA_001587735.2 Parhyale hawaiensis | reverse complement strand
GACCTGACAAGATCTATGCTTGTAACTGGCACGAAAATACTTCATCGGAACTCTGATTATCAAAGACTGCAACTAATGGAAGCCCTAGCAATCAGATCACTGAAACCCGCCATCAACGCGCAAATGACTGGATCATGCCGAACGCTAAGACTACACGGAGAACCAGAAACTTAGCTCCTGGATTGGTTGAACAGAAACCCAAATGACCAACCAGCTTTCAAATCCAACGACAAGGTACGCCGGAACATCTATATCTAGGGGTCGCCAAACCGCTTCTAATTAACCTACACGCCCAGAACACCGATTTTCTTCTTCTGCACCTCTCAGCTGGCCTGCCTTCTCCTCACACCATACCGTCAATGCCTGAAGATGACCGTAGGAAGTGGTCGAAAAGCGTTGCAAGAGCAAGATCTGGAATCCCTTAACTTTGGACAGCTAATACACCGCACAGAACCGTCAACCACTGGCAAGATTCGCCTTTTAGAGAAATGTAATAAAGATATTTTAACTAAGAAATACGGCGTGTTTTTTAACCAAGCATGTATATATATATATATATTTCTTGGTGACATGAATCTAACACAGCATGAACAAATCTTCATGAAATTTGCAAGATTTGTTGGGAATGTTAGGAAGAGCAACTGTTTGAATTTTTTTGTGATGATCTACACGTCAGCAGAAACATCTATGTATCATACTTGTTTATGTCTATCAGAACATAAGTTGGAAAGTTATGGACGGATATTCATTTACAGGATTTGTTAGAAATGTTAGACGGCACAAATGACAAAATCTTGGTGATGATCAGTTCGTTCGTATTTGCATTTGATTATGTGTTTGCTTTGGCATTTGTTGGCACTTAACTCAAAAAAGTACTGACGGAACTCCAAGAAATTTACCGGAACTATCATTAAAGTTAAAATACACAAATGACCGGATTTTACTGTTGATCAAGAGGAAAATCCTGTTTCGGGGTAAATTTGAATTCATCATTAACGTTGCATAGCTTGACGGAGGTATTCGCTCGCAGAGTGCTCTGATGTTTTTTTTTTTACGTACGGGTTAAACAGGCAGTAAACACTAACGCACACATCTGATCAATTTATCAGTAAACGGCTTTTGTTTAACTTTGCGGGTTTTCTTTTACGTAGTATTTTACTTTTATTTGATATATAGCTGTCTCATTTCCCAATTTCTTTCTAAGTGGGAAGCTAATAACTAACAATTGAACATAGCCTTGTGTTCCGCCAGTATATTATCGTAGGAGAATGATTTACCGTAAAAAAGTATTTTTATAACAACTAAATAGCTAGATTATCATCGTGGGTCCCACAGCATATAGCATATAACAAAAAGGTGAAAGTTATTGGTTCAAGAAACAAATACTGCACATGCAGGGGCCACCCCAGCCTTTGTGTGTCTGTACAAACACAGTGTTGGAGACGCGCCTCCCCCCAAGTTATTGACCTTGGAAGTGCTGCAAAAATTCCCATAATTTAGAGCCAACTAAAACTGAGTCGATCAAGCGGAGCACGCGTGGGTGGCAGAATTCTCTCGGTCTTTCTTAAAGCCCCCTCATTGTGGTGTCGAGGGCGACATGCCCCCTATCTCTATCTTCCTTTGCTTCCTTTCTATTTAGGGTCTCGCTAACGTGCTAAAAAGAAGTGGTGTCTCGGAGCCAGAGAAAACATTATTAAAGGTCTTAGCTCTGTTGCATCAACAGGTTTAGGAGGGCGAGGGCGTATGATGAGCAAACAGCTGTCCTCCCAGAACTGTACCCAATTCCCACTCGATCTTAGAAGTAAGCTTAATATATGTACGTGTAAGTCGAGTTTTTGATGTTTAAAGTTACGTTTCTAAGCCTTGTAGCATTTTAAGTTAACATTAGTTAAGTTAACTATTTAAAACTACAACGAGAAAGCTGATCATCTCTTTTATTAAAAAGTATCATTTTGTTCACAATATCAACTGAACAATTTTCGACCATCATACCTGAAACGCTCATTCGTATATTGCATACGAGATAACAAAATAATAATGAGAAAGCTGATCAATTTTCATGTTTTATTTCTGGTTTCAATAAATACTTGCTCTGAAAACTCGAAACCCAGATTTGTTAATTAATTCTTCTCTAGTGCTATACATGCACTAATAGTGTCATTAATGCAGGGATCATTGCAACGCTGGGGAAAATTTGTTGTTTTTTTTTTCATTCCAGCTTGCTTTCTCTTTACTTAAATAGCTCAGTAAAGAAGTAATAAGTATGCTTGGGCCAGAAAAAAAAACATTATCGAAGGTCCATGCTTGGTTGCAACAACTGGTTTGGGCTTGTGCGGGTGTCTGATGAGAAGGCAGCCGTCTTCTGATAAATTGCAGTCCATATACCACGGGACCCACTGAGTCAGGGTACGTACCCTCTTTCTGGCCACACCAGTGGTAAATTTTGTTCTCCTTATTAAGATAAAACGCGAGATATTAAATGGAATAATTTGAAATGATTGAAGCAGTTTACGCTCTTTCTGTATTTACAATTCTGCCTACACATAATAAATAGTATTCTTTTAAAAACGTATTTCAGTATGACTAGAAGCCACATTATCAGGGGTTACAAGCCTTCAATGTGGTCCCATCCATCTTCTCTTAACTCATTAACATTCATAACTCAAAAGGCTACAATATATGTGTTTCATAAATGCCAAATATGTTAAATTTATATATTTATTATTATAATTAAACTACACCCAAATAAAGTATTGAGCAACGCCAGGCCGCCTGAAGCTCTGTAAAGAAACACCGACTGAACTGAGTAGCGTCCCACCTACCACTTTACTGAGTAGCGTCCCACCTACCACTTTACTGAGTAGCGTCCCACCTACCACTTTACTGAGTAGCGTCCCACTTACCACTTTACTGAGTAGCGTCCCACCTACCACTTTACTGAGTAGCGTCCCACCTACCACTTTACTGAGAAGCGTCCCACCTACCACTTTACTGAGTAGCGTCCCACCTACCACTTTACTGAGTAGCGTCCCACCTACCACTTTACTGAGTAGCGTCCCACCTACCACTTTACTGAGTAGCGTCCCACCTACCACTTTACTGAGTAGCGCCCCACCTACCACTTTACTGAGTAGCGTCCCACCTACCACTTTACTGAGTAGCGTCCCACCTGCCACTTTACTGAGTAGCGTCCCACCTACCACTTTAAGAGGAAAAATTCTGTGCACAAACCATACCTCGTGTGTTTCTTCGAAAGACATTGGGGCAGGGACACAAGGTGTAACCAATGACCCTTGTTGTAATAGTTCTTGTAAAACAGATGGTTTGCTACTCTCCGCCTATGGGACAAGTTCATTAGATTTATCTAGACACAGACGACTAGCTGACTTGACAATACGGTCCAGTAAGTAAAGGTGACTTGTAACAGCCCAGGCCGAAGATAGAAGCACGTACAGTACTCCAACAGAATCAACAAGAAAGCAGAGAAACATCTACGGGCTATATTCTTGTCATCAACCGCAGAACTGACTTTGCGAAGAAGCTCAGCCCTACTCGAAACACGTACGATCAGGCGTCTAATAAGCGCTTAATGAAAATGTAAGCTTCTCATCAGAGAGGACACCAAGTATCTACAAAGAGTCAGACCCTTGCAGCACCGGGTCACCAAGTTTCAGAGGTGGATGCTACGTAAAGCGTCCGAGATAATTTATTCTGACAAGTCTCGATTTTTTTATGCCTACACTCAATTTCATACTCCAATCACAGCACCATGCACTGATCCAGGACAAATCTCGTCTCCCCTCAAGAACTGCGTGACTCCATCAGGCATATTAGGGGTACAAATTACCGTCAATCAAAAAGGAATCGTCGGCAAAGTTAACCATCGTGTTCTCCAGTGAAGAAAGTGTATTACTTGCGTATAACGAACAACAAGGAGCCCAGCACGTCGCTCTAACGAACACCCGATATGTACAATCATTATGGACGAATTCAAACAAACTTCCACAGGGATACGTGTGTGCGCTGTGACATAAAATTGCGTATGATAGACAAATGCTAAGTATATCAAGTTCATATATGAGGGCCCTAGAACAAAAGGGACGTAAGCGACAGGTTTTTTCAAAAGTAGTTTTTTTATTTGCACCATCGAATAGTACAGATTGAGACCTGTCGTTCTGTGAAGTCAGCTAGAAAGGCGTAAATCTGAGTGGAGGTGGTTCATTACCGAAGGGCAGAAAAGTAATATAAATTCATTCCCACTCCTAAAATGATGCAGAGTCACCCATGCTGCAGAATTTACAGCCTCATTTGTTCCGCAGAAAAGTAAAACAGTCTCAACTATATCGCATATAAGTTATACAGTTTCACCTGTGTCGCATAAAAGTAATACAGTGGCAACGGTGTCGCATATAAGTAATACAGTGGCAACGGTGTCACAGAAAAGTAATACAGTGTTAATGGTGCGAAAGAAATATAATACAGTTTTAACTATGCCCTAAATATGTTATTCATCGTCACCTGTGCCGCAGAGAAAAATTCAACTGCGGTGGAAGAAAATTGAAGAAAATCCACCTTGGCAATGTCGAAACAGAGCGCAAGTTCGCCCGGCCGTAGTAAGAAACTAGAGAGCACTCTGAGAGCGCATACCTTCGCCAAGCAGGGCAACGGTAACGAAAAATTCAAATTGGTTCTGAAACCATGATTTACTTTGTATCAACCACATAATCTAATTATTTGTGCCTTTCTATAGTATTAACAGCTTCTGTAATTTTCTTGAAAATCCGTTCATAGCTTTTAAGGTTATGCTGCTAAGAAACATTATGACAAACATAAGTCAAACACACAAAAGGACCAACCGATCATCACCAAAATTTAATAATTCATGTCTTTTAACATTACTAATATTTCCTGTAAATTTCATGAAGATCCATCCATAACTTTTTGAGTTATCGCGCTAACAAGCATAAAATAAAACACAGCGACAAACGAATAGATCACCACAAAAATTTGGTCATTCACTTTTCGTAATATACCTAACAATTCACGCAAATTTCATGAAAATCCGTCCATAACTTTTTGGGTTATAGTACGAAGAAAATATTGGCAGACAAACAAACAGATGAACAGATTTTCACCAAAAGTTAATCATCTGTTACTGTTACCATGCCTAACAATTCCTGTATATTTCGTAAAGATCCGTTCATAACTTTATAAGTAATCAACAGACAAACAAACACGACAAAAACATAACCTCCTTAGCGGAGGAAATTAATGCAAATTCACGTGCCATAGGAAATTAAGGAGAATTTACCTTGCCATCAGAAATTATTGCAGGTTTACCGTTGCACTAAGAATTAATACCAACATATTAATAGCGCACGTTATACAAAGTTCGGTTTTGCCGCAGAACTTCGGAAATTTTAAATCAGCACTAACTCTAACAAAACATTTCGACACTTTTCCCGAGATCCAAAAACACATTTTCTTCATCTCTTTTTTAGAAGTCGTAATAAGTAAAATAAGTGATGAACAAAAACGTGTTTTAGGTCTTTAGAAAAAGTGTCGAAATGTTTTGTTAAGTCACGGAGTATTGACATCGTTTCACGTGCGACGCTGAATACTGATATACAAACTTCCCCATGATGCAGAAAACTAATACAAATTACTTATGCCGTAAGAAAAAGCTAATGCAAATCCACCCGTGGCATTAGAAACTGCTACAAATTTACACCTCACGCAAGAAATTTGCCCTCATTCCCCTGCGGGGCAGAAAATTGTTACAAATGCACTTGTGGCTCAAAAATTGTTACGAACACACCTGTGGTGCAGAAAAGAATCTGCTGAACAAAAGCAAACAATCGCTTAAGGAACTGGACAAGGGAAGCAGATACAACTGCATCACCGCCCTCGCCTGCCCACTAGCTTTTGCCACTCCAGTACGAAAACCAGTTATGGAGATGTGCTTCCCAAGCTCCGATGTAATAGGTAATTTTCCAGAATTCCCCGGCAATTTCGGACTGTATCTTTGGCGGTCACTGGGGTGATTAGAATCAGTCAGTTCCGTGTGCGAGTCAAATCTAGTTTTAGGTGCAGTATTTGGAAATGAAAACATTGCCTTTTCTGTCGAACATCTCCAGGTTGAGAATGAGACCAACGAATATTAAAAAATTACAGTATTGGGTGCCTTACAGGGTTCCCGGCAGTGTCTGCAGCCGGGAGAAAAAAAGAAAGGCTGCAGCAATGGGTTGTGGGTAGTGGTTTCGGGTAGTGTCTTCAGGTGAAAGATGGGGCCGACCAAAACTGAAAAATATATGTATACCTAACATTGGTATCCGGACAGTGTCTCCAGCTAGAAGATGGGAACCACAAAAAAGTACAGTAATGGCTTCGGGCAGTGTCTCCTGCTTGTTGATGGGCAAAAAAAAAAACTTTACCTGTGGGTTACGAGCAGTGTTTCCAAAACGGGTGGCTCCGCTCCCTAGGGTTGCGGAATGATTTGGCAAAGAGGTAGGGGTGGTGAAGCGAAACACGGTGGATTGAAGACGGGAGAGGGATGGCGGAAACAGGCAGTAAGATGGCTTGGTGGCGCTAGGAACAACAATGAATACATACCAAATTTATCGTTGACTCATGAAAATGTATTCATTCGTACTTGGATAGGGGATGATCGGTCACGAGGAATAGGCCTATAAGCCACTGTGATACAAGAATGAAAAATATTTGAAGTAGGTAATGCTTGAGGCTTTACCTACACCAGGTACAGTGCTCTACATATTTATGCCGGCTTTACATATACTGTTGATTATATTACGATACATATTCAGCACTCTTTGTTAAAGAGTAGATATGACTATTCATTACCTCCACCAAAGAGGTTATAATTTTGCCGGCGTTTGTTTGCCGATTAGGAACATTACTCAAAAAGTTGTAGGCGGATCTTTTTGAAAATTGCAAGAACTGTTAGGAATTTTCAAGGAACATATGATTATATTTTGGTGCTGATAAGTCTGTCCGTCTGTCTGTTATCTACCTACAGTACCTCGTGAAACTTTGGACGAATCTTTATGGAGGAACTGAGAGAAACGTCACGAGAAATAGTTGATTAAATTTTGATGATGATCCGTCAGTCTGTGTGTTCGTCTATCTGTCAGTCTCCCTTTCTGATCTCATTGCATTTTTTTTTTAGAAGTTTACGTTCGTTCAGTGCAGCTCTAGTTACCTCCGACAAGGAGGTTATGTTTTTGCCGGATTTGTTTGAATGGCTGTGAATCTGTTTGTCTGTCTGTCATCAAGATAACTAAAAAAGTTATGAATAAATTTGGATGAAATTTACAGGGATTGTTATGTATGTTAGGAGGAACAGATGATTACCTTTTGGTGAAGATCCGATCATCCTTTTGTTTGCTTGCCTTATTTTTTTGTCAATGCCATCATTTAAAAAGGTATAGATGGATTTTAATGAAATTTACATGAGTTTTTACGTTTATTACGAAGAGTAAATGATCAGATATTTGTAATGTTCTGTTTGTTCGTTTGTGTGTTTGTTGCTGTGCTTGATTTTGTGCTTGTTAGCGCAATAATTAAAAAAGTTCTAAACGGATCTTTATGAAATTTACAGGAGTTATTAGTAATTTTGAACGACTTAAATGATTAAATTTTGGTGCAGATAGGTTGGTTCGCTTGTATGTTAGACTTATGTTTGTCATAATGTTTGAAGCAGCATAACTTAATAAGTTATGAACGGATCATCAACAAAATTACAGAAGATGTTAATACTATCAAAAGGCACAAATGATTAGATTGTGGACTCGACACAAAGAAAATCAAGGTTTCAGCGCCAATTTAAATTTTTCGTTACCTTTGCCTTGCTTGGCGGAGGTATGCGCTCTCAGAGTGCTCTAGCTTTTATTGTGCAGGGCTATAGAGGGTACCTGACAGTCACTGTTTGTTAGACATGTTCTTGAGTTTCATGAATGATAGTCTTTTTGATGCATTAGAGTTATTATTAATGATTAGCTATGTAAATCAAAGAATAAAACATAGGCAAATAGATAGATCATTCTGAGAGCCCATACTTCCGCCACGCAAGGCAATGTTAACAAAAAATTCAATTGGTCATGAAACCAGGAATTCCTTTTAATCATTATCAAAATTCTGTCATATGTGCCTCATGATATAAACAACAGCTCCAGTAATTTTCTTGACGATCCTAACTTTTTCAGTAATGTTCTTAAAATACTACCATAAATATATAGTCAAAATTCGAACGGACTAACCGATCATCAACAAAATTTTGTCAATTGTAGCTTTTAAAATCTCATACAATTCCTGAAATTTGGTGAGGATACGTCCATAAGTTTTTGAATTATGTAGTGACGTTCTGAGAGACATAAAAACAAACATAGAGACAATCAGAGAATAAAATTTGGTCAGTAACTCTTCTTAATATTCTCAAAAATTCCTGAAAATTTCTTGAAGATCCGTTCATAACTGCTTGTGTTATGTTACCAAGAAGTATCAGGCAAACAAACAAAGAAAAAAAGAAAAAACAAATAGACAAACAGTTTAATGGATCTTCACCAAAAGTTAATCATCTGTCCCTCCTAACACACATACTTAGCACGCGTTGCAAATTTCACAAAGATCAGTCCATAACTAAGCCCGACAAGACTACTGGACCCGGAGCCTGTGGTACCTCAGATGGTATTGACATTTTCAGTAAAGTGAGGCTGAATATTTTTGTACTGCGATCCTGAAGTATTTTGTGCCCTTAAGGTGCATTCAAGTAATACTCTTTTATTGTTGTTCTCTGAGTACAATCATCGTTAAAATTTATGTTAAAGAGTACAATGAAATATTAAAAAATACGAAACTGAAATAGCACGAGAAACAAGCTCAATTTACCTACGAATAGAGAACGTGCCTACTAAAAGTCAAAGGAACGAGTTTCCCTATAGCTAATCGCCCAAATGTTTTGTTGACGTCTCGTAAACACCACTGTGTTCCTATCAAAAAATTTGTTGACATGCTCGCCGTCTCGTTACTTTGCTTAGTGAGTGCCGACAGTGATACTTGAAATTTCTCATAGCTCCTCTGATTTGAAGTGAATTAGAACTTTATGAAGCTTAGCTCATCTTTATCATTTTAACGAACATAGCAACGTATTCAGACACAGTACTGTGGAAAGCCGTTCATTTGACTATCGTGTGAGCCCGCCTTCAAGTCTTCATTGCAAACGAAGAGCTTTCTTTCCACAACAGAAATTTTAAGCGTCAGCCTGAAAAGAAAGCAAAACTGTAGAAAATAAAAATAGTAGGCTGCCTCCTGCTCCATCTGCATTTTGGGAAAGTCAACAAGAGTCTTTCTTCTTCAGGGCCACTGGTTCTCAATCAGCGGCGCGATCGATGAGCTTTGGCGCTTGATCTTTGGCAGGTTTCGCAAGTTATGGCAGCCGTTCCTTGCAGCGTAAGAAGCAGAGTGAGCAAGCAATCGAGCCGAGTTCGCTCATTAAGACACGGAATATCGCAAAAAAAAAAAAATGGTCCAAGCCATCAGAGCTAAAGCCGAAAAGTCTCAAAAATTGGCCATGTCATCTTCGCCGATGACATTTCTTAAAAAAAGCGCAGCTTTGAAGGTGAATATTGAAAGCAAAGGCAGAAAAAAAAATCCCATAAGTAAGTGAGAGAAATGGACCCAAGAAACATAACAGAGAAAAGTGGGGCTAAATTAGGATAGAGGAAGACGATGTTAAGATAAATTGCACTGCACTTGATATTGGAATTACTGATCTTTAGACTTCCTTACAGGGATTTTAACGATCTTCTCAACGTGGCATGCGAAAAGTAAATACACGGGATTAGGTTATCGCATTCAGTTTACTCTTAACAATGTGAGTGAAGATAATTATGATGTCTGCATACCCCTCGGCTATTATTTATATAGATATGGGTATTTAATTTGCAGTAAGTTTCTTTATATATGTTGCGTGCGTTTGGTGGATTTGCGCAATCGATCGCGCAAATCCACCAAACGCGCACAACATATACTTTACCTCATGTATTATTCATTAACTAGGTAGCCATCATCTTTCCAGCCACGTCCATGAAAGTGTTGGCTACTATAAAATGATGGAAATAAGTATAAGACCACCCGAAAACTTGTCATAACTTTTTGTTCCTACGATTACTATCATCATTATTATTAAACTTTCACCCTCGGGCCACGAAATGAAGCTATTATGCAACACCGGGAATTCCTAAAGGCTGCCAAAGAAAATCCAACAGAATGCCAATAACTGCTGTCTTAATCACCTGCAGGCCGACACGACCGGAAGCTAATGCCAGCAATGAATTCGATAGGGGCATGAAACACCGACTGTACTGATGAGTTTGGCACCTAACAGTCTCCAGAGTGAAGGAGTGCACATCAACCGCACCACGTGCTTTTCTCCCAGTGACCTTGAAGGCAGGGACAGAGGAATACAACTAATGTCTTTCATTCATGTACACCATATAAAACATACAGAGTCCACCTACCACACTCTCATGGGGCAGATTCACCAGATCACTTTCAGAGCACAGCCTGCTGGCTGAGCTAACAAGCCGGTCCAGCAGACGCAAGTAACTGCCAGCAGCCAAAGCTTAGGCCGGTGAGAAATGTTTCAACACATACAGAAAAAAATAGAATCACGTGACACAAGTCGCTTAATATGCCACACAAGCGCAAGCTTTTCACAAAATACGACACCGGGAATAGAAAAAAGTTAGACCCATGGAGTAAGGTGTCATCTACCTTCAGTGGTGGATGCTGATGTGATAGTATCCGAGACCGACTGACAATCATAGATTTAGTTTTGTTGCATTTAGTTTCACTAGCTGGAACCTGTGAAAATTCCACAGAAGAAAAAACACAGTTCTTTAGTGATACCTTAGACCTATATCATCGTAATTTTTCCTCATCTAATACATGAAGGCACCTGTGGAAATCCTGCAGAAAAGAGTTGTTGCTCAATTATGATACCCTGGGATCCGTATCACGTATTCGAAAGTTGAAAAATATTCCAAGTCAGGCAGTGAATCTTAGCAGCTGTATAGCAGCTTAGATTTAAACTTGACTCCTTCTGTTATTGATCCCTTTCCAGGTTGTATCAAGAATACTTCAAGGAGACCTTAATTTTCTTTTGTACGAAAATCCTCGTCAGATGACAAGGAAATTGGTAGAGAAAATGGAACACTTCCGCGCATAGCTGTAATGAAGCATTTTCACTCGGAGGGAAAAATTCAGAGGTATGGCCCCTGGGTTCTGCTTGCTTTCAGTGACAGCAACAAAATGCATCGAGCCACAATCTTCTCGAGTTTGCTTGTTCGTTACAGCTCTACTCATAGACACATGCAGAGATTTCTTTATAGAATCCTTACTGAAAACGAAAAATGGTGCCTGTACATCGATAAACGCATGCGCAGAGTTATGTTTAATATTTTTGCATAATTGTAGGCCTAGTATTTTGAGTTAAAAGTTGGTAGTTTTTACCAACGAGGGATGGAAATGCTTGTTGAACTTTGGGAAGGCATATTATTGATTAGTTAGTTGGTATTTTTATTGAACCTTTCAAAAATTCAAAAATATTTAATAAAAAAAGGCATGGACTAAGTTTCCATCCCAATATAAATATATAACTATATATATATATATATATGCAGGTTTTATTGAAGGCGACAGAAAGCTCGTTATCTATAATGCTTTTATTAACTCTCTCAAACTGCCTGAAACATTTGATACAGCTGTCATTGTTGGTTCTGTGGAGCAATTGGCCAAGGTTTTCATCGACGTTTCGACTGCTCTCGCTGTCATCATCAGGAGGTGGTGGCGGTGGTAGTGGCGGTTCTGGCGGCAATGGTGGCGGCGGCGAAGTGGCAGCTCCTTCCATGTTGTATTGTTCCCTACTTCGACTCCAAGATCAAGGAAGCATCACCATCGATCCAAACCTGCGAGACCAACTCCGTGCTGAATCCACAAAGCAACGAGGACCACATCGGTACAAAAGTATCATCACA
>LQNS02278180.1:21529473-21546236 GCA_001587735.2 Parhyale hawaiensis | reverse complement strand
GATGGCTCTGTCTTTGCTGGTGCTGGTATTGGCGGCTTTATACGATCTGTACACAGAGCTATTCTGTGATTTCGGATCTTCTTTTTTTCATTCTTTCGTTTTCTCCACCCGCTGGGCTGGTTGCGTGGGGGTTTGTTAACCTCATGATGTTTCTCCGTTCCTGCGTCGCCAGTCTGGTGTGATTTAATAATAATAATAAGGTTGCCTTGGAGCTTTGGCCATTAAGAGGTAGTGACTCGTGGAGGAGGTGTTTGTGGCTGTGGACGGCGTCGCTCCCAATGATTGTCAAGACGAATTTTAAACGTGTTGACTGTCTCTGCTCCGAAAACTTCGAAAAGGACTCTATTCTAGATATTCACTATGACCTAGGGAAGAATTGCTGTCTTGGAGTAATTCTTCAAGCTTTATGTTTGAGTTTCAGACCGTTGTTTCGCGGGCAATAATTAACGTCTTCCTCAGAAAGTCCCATTATAGGCACGTCGTTGAAGCCATTCAAGTACTTGTATGTTTCTATTAGTTACCCTTGAGTCGTCTTGCTCGAGAGAGATGTGTCCCAATTCCTGTGGGCGACACTCGTATAGCTTGTTTCACAGATCAGGTATTAGTTTTGTTGCTCTGCATTGGATAAACTTTCTATTTAGTCGATATCTTTGCCCTGATGAAGCGACCAGAATTGAACGCAAATTTTAAATACGGGCGCCCTAGTGCTTTGTACAAGGTACTGATTATGTCCTTGGATTTGCACTCGAAATTCCTCGTAATGAATCCCAACAAAGACTCACTTTGCCATTTTGACACATTTGCCAACTTGCTGGCTGTGTTGTAGTTTGTAAGTAATAGTATTTTTTTTTTTAAATTAGATAGGCGGCAGTAGACGAACCAATAGGCCCATTCGCAAAGAGACACCGGTGCGTACTCCCTGGCCCTCTATGAGCTATTGCCATTATGTTAGTAGGATATAGAGGACTTGGGAAAAGAGAAGAAAAAAAGTGGAAGGGGGAAGAATCTCAGCCAAAGAGACGATCATGAATACACGCAAGCACGATGAATAGCCTCTGATATGCGGGGCTTAGAGATGTCAAACTGTGTAGTTGGAGCGGGAGAGAGAAGGGGACGGATTAAGGTGGCCTCGAAAGCTTTGGCCGTTAAGAGTTTGCGACTCCTGGAGGAGGAGTTCTTAGTTGCAGAGGATGTCTGTCCCAATATATGTCAAGACGATTTTTAAACGCGTTTACTGACTCCGCACGAACAACATCGGAAGGGAGTCTATTCTAAATGCTGACTATAAAATACGGAAAGATCTGCTGACTTAAGATCGTTCTTCGAGCTTATTTATGCTTGAGTTTTTGACCGTTGTTTCGCAAGTGATCATTGAGGTCTCTTTCAAAGAGCCCCGTTGTAGGTACGTCGTGAAAGTCATTTAAATACTTGAATGTTTCTATTAGTTGCCCACTAAGTCGTCTATGTTCGAGACAGATCATACCCAGTTCTTTTAGGCGATATTCATACGGCTTGTTTTGCAGATGAGGTATCAATTTCGTTGCTCTGTGTTGGACTCTTTCTATGTTATCGATATCTTTACGCAATGTGGCGACCAGAGCTGAACAGCAAATTCTAAGTGTAGCCGCATGAACGCCTTGTACAAGGGAAGGGTGATGTCCTTGGACTTGTATTCAAAATTTTAGTGATGAATCCCAGTGAGGTCCGCTTGCCATTTTCACACTCTTGTCAATTTGCTGACTGTGTTGTAGTTTGTTTGTAATAGTGATTGGGTGACAGCAGCCAATTCCGTCCCGCTCATTTTCAATGGGGTTAAAGGGTTCACCAGTCCTATGTGCATTACTGCGCATTTGTCGACATTAAAGCTCATCTGCCACGTTGTGGTCCTTTCCATGAGGGGGTCAAGGTCTTGCTGGAGTTTGGTGCTTTTCGTGGCAGGATGACATGGTTTAGTCTCATAAGCAAATTTACTGATCTTGCTACTTATGTTAAGATCGAGATCATTGATGTAAATTGAGAACAGAAGTGGGTCAAGCACGCTACCTTGTGGAACCCCAGACGATACCTGCATCCAGTTGCTCGTGTCTCTTTCAAGCTTCACTCGCTGCTGCCGACCCGTAAGCCAGTTATTCGCAGGTCACGTTGTTGGAAATATTGTAACTAACAGACTATTAGACAAGTTCCAGAAGTAAAATATCGGTACTCACTGAGTAACTGCGTCATCGACCTTAGCAAACTTCCTGTATTTGGGGAACATTTCAGGCCAGAGCCTCCAGGAGGTGGAACCCAGTCGGATGTTCGCCATAAGCTGGAACTGGCGGAGGCTGAGGCGGGACAGCGTCGCGGCGTCGGCGGGAGGGTCGCTTCTCAGGGCCCCCAGCTCGCGTCCCAGCGCTGTCTTCCATATCACTACGTCACGAATTATTCCTTGTTATACTTATTGGTAACTTTGATGGATTCCCAAACAATAACACAGACCATTGACAGGGCACACGTCTTCGATAATATTATACGTACACTTAGGTACCCCATTATGTCAAAAATTTTCATTTCTAGCTAGCTTGTACTGTATATTGCTAAACAATAATGTAGACAGCATACCTTGGAAAATTTATACCTATAGAAATACTCCATAACTACAATATTTTTCAACTACATCTAACATATATTATATTGTAACAATAATATAGACAATGCTAGCCAACACATACAGTACATGCAACTCGATAATGCATGATGAATTTACAGAGATTTTCTTAAGTAACGTCATAGGCAATGACTGACATGCTATGAGAAATAAGTGACTCATTCCAAGAACGATAATGTCTTTTTCCCACTTGAATGATGATTAATTGCACAAGTGCGGTGATCGTGTAAGTCTTGCAGAAGAAGTACTGCAATTCTATGACAGGTACAGAGGATTTTCCTAAAAGCCATCCTGTCATAAAACCTCGTAAAAGAAAGTAGAATAAAATTCACTGGTAGTGGCTGTGAGTAGTTTTTGAAAATGCACGTGCATAAAATCGCTGCATTGCTATAGATATACCAATGTCGGATTAGAAACATTTCAATCAGTATTTGCTTATTCATAACGTTAAATATTAAAGAAAAATCTACGTTCTAGTCGAACGTCGCATTCGCTTTTCCCTGAAGAAAAATATCGAGAGAATTTTTACTATCTCTTTCAATTTGCTATTTGTAAATTCATGTTAAAAAACGTGGCAAATTTTCCTTTCGGCTCCAATGCAGCATTTATTTTTCCCGTGTTGAATACCGAGTGAAAATTTACCTTCCGCTCCAAATCGGACCATCCAATCATTGAGGTCTTTAAGCACTGCTGGTGACCCTTGAGAGTGCAGCAAAAGCGCTTTCAGGAGTTCGTCCGCTGCATCGTTGACAGGAGCCATGAGATATTGCGACTCCTTAGGTCGTAGCATCGCAGGGCCAACCTTCTGCCGCAAGTTGTACCATTCGTCGTCATGGCTGTCATAAAAAATGAGTTTCATCAGCAAATATGGAGTGAATTGGCCCTGACTACTTTCTGCCCCAGATTGTGCCACTCGTTACCGAGTACTGCATGTACAGTATATAAGTCTGAGACTTGAAAGGAGTCTATTTTTGGGCCGAAGTTGTACCATTTCCGCCCCCCGCCTCGGGAGTGTTTCGAAGAAAGGCAATGTCTTTGGCAACAGATTTAAATAGGCTTGACCCTTTATCAGAAGCAGCAGCCACCGCTCATCGTCAGGACACGTGGAAGTATACGATGGAAAAGTTTCATATTTCCGAAGCGTCGTATAGTTTACTTCCCGTGTCCATAGAGAGCACTGCTATAAGATTCACACTATGTAATGTATTATAGCATCTCTCAACAATACGTTAATTAGTACTTTTAGTTTACCAGTGGATGACGTAAGCTCTATGCGTAATGGTTATTTGGGAAGTCACATTTGTTTAAAATAAAAAAAAAGACGATTCACTCACCACAAACTTCATACCAGCCGACTAGAATTCGGTTGCCGTGATAGTTAGAGAATGAACATTTTATGAAAAAAATAAAGAACTCAAAGAACTCACGATTCAGCAAGTCCAACAGTCGGGTACTGGAGAGGGTGTTTCTTCCTTTTGTGAACGAGGGCCTCATTGACTATCCTATACGGCCGAGGGCCTTCATGTTTGAAGACCTTTTCGATATCTTTGGCATCGTGTACACTGACGAGGGTAGTCTTTCCTCTCCGTTCTTTGTAGATAGGACCGTATTTTCGGTACAAATCTGGAAGTTTTTGACAAGGTGTAATTGCTGTAATCCCAGGCCATGTAAGACAATAATGGTGAGTAATATATATCTATGGTATTTGTGGTTCTGAAAAATGTTATTCTTTACTAATGGGGCAAAGTAAAAGCAGGACTTCCATGAATATTGCACTTTCCCGTTAATACGTAGGACGTTCAGTAAGTTCTGGCAAAAGTGTAACCAAAAAAATTGATAGAGTGACTCATTCATTAAGCCTGAAACTCCTCCATCACACTATCCTCCAATGTATAATCACATCTGGAGCCGTGTCTTCCTCATTGCAAAACACTAGGAGTACTCACAAGCAGGTATGCGTCTCAACTCTGAATTTATTTTCACAGATCCCAAGTTTTTCTGTCAACTTAAGGAATACCCAAAAGTTATACGGTGCGAAGTCGAGACTATAAGGTGGATGGTCAATGAGTTGAAGCTTGCTTTCAGCCACAAATTGGTGAGTATTGTCCGAGAAACTTACTAGGATCAATTATCAAATGGAGCATGAACTTGCCAGAAGGATAAATGCAGAGCTTAAAAGTATGTTTGCTTGTGAGTAGTCTGAGCGCTTCGTGAAGAAAATGTCACGCGTCTAGAAATGCAGAAATTTTTGGGACAGTGTGCTGAACGAGTGTGAGGTTCAATAAATCTGTATCTCTATTATATTTTTGCTGTCCTGTTGCCAAAACTCTTTGAACGTCATACGTAGTAGCTACATGATTTACATTAGGACCTTTTACCTAAGACTTTGGTATTTATAAATATAACAAAATGCCATTTTGATACTATTTATACGCGTAAGAGATTTAGTATCTTACCCATGACAGTAACATGTTTCTGCCGATAGCAACGGAATGACATTAGGACTGTGTGTAAGAAAAGATAAGATTTATATTATCTGGAACAAGTAGCTTATAGTTTTCTACATATGCATCGAGAGAGAGAGAGAGAGCCGCATCAACTACTACAGCAGCACAGTTCCAACATAGCTAATATTAGCAAAAGGTCAGCACGGTAAAATCTAAGTTGAATGAAACAGCGAAAAATGTTACCTTCATCAGCGATGTGGAAAGTATGGCGGTTATAGGGTCCGAACACCGAATACATCCAAGATGTGCCAATCCAAGGAAGGATCTTGGGACCTGGAATTTCTTGGATGGACTTGACTGGATCGCCATGGGTACTTTGAGGAGAGACTCGAGATGATTTTGGTGCTTTAGGTGCACCTCCAGGGTAAAATCCAGACAGGAATACACGTCGATTATTTATCGTACGTATTTTCGACGCAACGGACGAGTGGAAGTTGCTCTTACATGCATGGCAATGGCTTCTAATGTGCTCCAGGCAACCGGTGAACGGTACAGACATGCGTAAAAATTTCATTATATATACAGTGACGACCCAGGACACTTTTTTCTTCGTTAGTGGAACAGAAATATTTGCCCTGTAGGAAACTTTTCTTGAGAGAAAAATAGATTAAACGCACATCGATTGGCACGGCGGAGCTGAGTTAAGATAAGCTAACTAGGATTGACTGATCTGGAACTTTAGACAGCAACGTTGGTGTCGTTTGGCACTTTGAAGCGTACGTGTTGCAAGTATTTGCAGCAGCTCAATCAAATTTGACCCGATCGAAAAATTCCTTACTGTAGCAGAATTGAGTTTTCGGCAGTTTTGCTAGTAGTCGGCTGGAAGAAAACCCCTGCAGCTCGACTGGAGGGATGAAACCAACACATCGGTCCAAAGTTACGCATAAGTCAGGCCTAGTGGGCTTTGCTTAGCTGGACTTTGCCATGCCAAAGCGATGACACCTTAATATGCACTGAATATGTCATACATTCTCGTAACAAGTTCACCATACTGAATTTTTCCTGTGAACAACCGGGCAGCAAGAGATGTTTAATTAAGCCTTAGAAAATATTCCTCATTATAAAATACGAAACTTGCGCGCAGTTAACAGGAACAACGTTTGATATGCTGTCTTTTCTATAGTAATATAATTAGTCTCTGACTCGGGCTTCAATCCATTATTCTTCCCCTAAAATATCCATACTATCCTTCTTGGCCTCTCGAAAAGCTGTTTCAAGAATATTGCTAGGGCTTGAGACACAGTCACATACACACACTTTTTGAGACTGAGGCTTATCCAATAACTCAAGCTGTATTGCTTTCCTAGGAGGTTCTCTGCATGTACTACAATATCCCTACAGGAAAAAAAATCCTTGTACAGAAGGTAGGTACATTGTTTGGTATTATTATTGTGTTAATGCTGGTGGCTGTTCTGTCCAAAACGTTTCAGTTTAGGTGCTGTTTTGCTCTCTCAAGTGTGAAGGCATGGATTGTACTGCTGGGAGCTGTGTGTGGCTATGTGGAGCTGCTGGCGTTCAAGTCAATAAGTCAATCGTGAATATTTTTACTTCGTGTCCCTGTCCATTGATATCAAAGCCTTAGCTTTTTATATGAGGTATTAGAGCCAATGGCGGCGAGTTCTGTCATTTTAGAGGTGGGCCGAATATCTGTTTTTTTAACCTTCGCGAAGGCGAATATTTTGTTTTGATATCCGCAAATGCGAATGTTTACTCGAAGTTTCATTTCTCAAGTAATATGGCATTTTATTTGGATTCTAGAGTCTGGAGTCTGAACTCTGCAGTGGGCTATTCAAAATTCGAATCCATTGTAAGACTTTAGCCATAGAAAATTGAATAGCTAATTAATATCCAGAGGGACAGGGACCCACTTTGAAATGTATCCCACCAACCTCTTTCCCCAACCACCGCCCTTTGAAAGAGAATCATTTACTAGTATATTGACTAGATTCACTAGATTACATGCAAGCCATTATTACTGTTGCTAGTAAAAGTATAAACTCCAAGTATCTAAAAGTTAAATTCTATTATTGGCAGGTTGAACTTCAAAAATAATAATTATTCTGCCCCTTCACCAGTCAGGTTACTTCGTTTTTCATCGTATACTAGGCCGGTACCACTAAAAAGACGCTCACTCGCAACACTAGTTGGCGGACAAGCAAGATAAGACTACGCTAACTGAGAAAGATTAGGATGAATATTCGCATGCATCTTCCACCATTTCAGAGGATCTTCATCGGTGGATTATTCGCCTGTCTATATGCGAATATTGGAATGCGAATATTCGGTCCACCTCTAGTGCATATGGTGGGCCCCTTGGCATTAGTTTGGAAGCCCTTAGGTGGGAAAGCTTTTTTCTATGCTGAATTCAGGTCTTGTAGGCGAGATCATTAGTTTGAATTTGTTTCTATATTTGTGATCTTCTATTCCAAATGGTGCTGGGGCTGGCTCCACTGACCCCAATGCATGTTTTTCAAAATTATTATGAAAGCAGCAGCATCTGAACAGTAAAACAATTTTATAATATATACCTTAAAATTAAAAGTTCGTTCTAATATACATACGTCATTGAAGCCATTCAAATACATGAATGTTTCTATTAGTTGCACCCTGAGTTGCCTTTGCTCGGCAGAGATCAGACCCACTTCTTTTAGGCGACATTCATACGACTTGTTTCGCAGGTATCAATTTCATTGCTCTGCATTGGACTCCTTGCATGTGATCGACAGATGTGGCAACCAGAATTGAACAGCAAATTCTAAGTGTGGTCGCACTAATGCCTTGAACAAGGGAATGATGATGTCCTTGAACTTGTATTCAAAGTCTCTGGTGATGAGTCCCAGTACTCTGCTTGCCATTTTCACACTCTTGTCAACTTGCTGACTGTGTTGTAGTTTGTAAAAGTGATTCTCAAGTCACGTTGTTGGGTGACAGCAGCTAATATCGTCCCGTTCATTTTCAGTGGGGTTGAAGGGTTCACCAGCCCTATACGCGCTTTACTGAGTATTTGTCGACATTAAAGTTCATGTGCCACGTAGTAGTCCATTCCATGAGGTGATCAAGGTCTTGTAGGAGCTCGGCTCTTTTCGTGGCATGATGACATAGTTTTGTATCATCCGCAAATTTACTGATTTTACTACGGATGTTAAGATCGAGATCATTAATTGATGTAAACCGAGAACAGAAGTGGGCCAAGCACGCTACCTTGTGGAACCCCTGATGATGTCCAGGCGCTCGTCTCTCCTTCAAGCTTCACTCGCTGCTGCCGATCCGTTAGCCATGGCCTGATGCATCGTAAATAGTCTCCCTGGATGCTATGGGCTTCCAGTTTTTTTTCATTAGCCGTTGACGGAGACTTTCGCAAGAGCCTTCTGGAAGTCTAGATACACAAGGTCTACACCCTTTTCTTCATCTTTAATATCCGTAACATAGACCGCAACAGTACTTGACTCTTAGGTCTGACGCTGGCAGCCAAAAGTCGGCAACGGAAAAATGGGATTTTCTCAAGAGCTATTCTTTTCCCCCTATCTAATACTGAAGAAAAAAATTCCAAGGTACCCAACATTTTTCTTGCGGAGAAGGTATCTTGGATACGCCGGGGATGCTCTTGGGCGCTTGCTTGCATGACCGTGTCTGGACATGTTTATAATAGCTCCTGAAAAAATCCCATTTTTCCCATTTTGGCCGCCAGCGTCAGAGGCCACTTGGAGCTAAGAGTCAAGTACTGTTGCGGTCTATTTCCTTAACTTAAGCAGCTTCTTCCATTTCGAAAACCTTGCTGAGAGTCGAATTTGAGCTGATGCATCCTCAGGTGATCAGTGATGCGCTGTTTCAAGAGGCGTTTGATGACTTTGCTGACGACCGATGTAAGACTGATTGGTTGATAGTTGTTATGGCTTTCCTTATTCCCCTTTTTATGTAACTATCGGGATCACATTAGCTAGTTTCCAATCCTGCTGAACTTCTCCAGTTTTTAAAGACCGATTGCAGATATCGGGCAGTGGCTTGAGGATGACTGGAGCCATTTCCCGTAGTGCACGAAGAGGAAGATTATCCGGGCCAGTGGATTTGTACACATTTAGGTGGGTCAATTCTTGAAGGATCTCGATCTCCGTTAAAACACATGAGCTCATGGAAGCAACTTGCATCGGTGCTGGTTCAGGAATATTCGTAACATTTTCAATAGTAAATAAAGAAGTGAAATAGTCGTTCAGGATTGTGGCTTTGTCTCTTAGGCTATTGGTGATATCACCGTCAGGTCTTTTGAGCGGACCTATTGTTTCTTTTTTGGGTCGTCTTTCATTTATATATTATTAGAACGCCTTTGGGATGCATTTTGCCATAGCGGCTACGGATACTTCTTTTTCCCTTTTTGTGTTCCTGACTATTTTCTTTACATCCCGACATGCCCTTTTGTGACAGGACCTGTTCTCCTCTGTTAGATTAAGCTTCCAGGCTTTGTAACGCACTTGTCGCCTGGCAATGCAGCGTTTGACTGTCCGATTCATCCAGAGGGGATCATTGTTGATACGAACTCGTTCATTTGGGATGTATCGTTCAGCTGCTCTCAGGAAGCTCATGTTCAAAATATGTGAGCATTGTTCAACACTGGCGTCTCTCATAGGGGCTTCGAAGTCAGTTGCTCCTATTTCAGTTGCTACTCCCTGAAAATTTGCTCGTCGATAGTCTGGCAGCTTGAGACGACTCGCATTAGTGGTGAATTCATTGCCAGTTTTGAGCGTAAATTCAATCATGTTGCGGTCTACAAGCCGGTCTAGGATGGCTAGGTCAACAATTTCACCATCAGGAGTGGAGAATACCAGATCTAGAGCATTACCGTATCTCGTGGGTTCATTTACGTGCCGGGTCAGGTGGTGGTGGCTGAGGAATTCGAGAAGGCAGACTTCTGAGGAGGCAAACTTCTGTGAAGAAGAAATTCAGAAACTGGTTGTACGATGCGATAAGTTCCCTAATATTGGTAGAAATTGAGTATAAAAATAGATTAGGGCACAAGCTTTAACAGAAAAATACAATTAAAAAGAATATTATATATATTTCTTCTAATTTCAAAAAGGTATTTTCTTGAAAAACAAGTCCCGTATACTACCGACTGTATTTAAACCCAAATTTATGAGAGCTACGGAATAGTTGACTCGCTCCAGAGTCAGATCAACGTACGTACAGACTGTGCTGTAGCTGCCAAACGCGACCCGTTCACAACGACCAAGGTATTTCAAGAACAAACGGCCTTTAACCCTTTTTCTACGAAAACTCCGCTCCTGTAATGAGATTCTAAAAGAAATACATAGAAGACACTATCATTGTAGTCACTAGAGCTCACCTACAGTTTAGTTCAGTCGTCGATAAAATACTATCACTGACTTCCGACGGGTTATTAAATGAGTTGTCCAACTTTCCACAGAAAGAAACCGCGCACTGGTTTTAATAGTTAAAATTTGATGCAGCATCCGAAGATGCCGTCAGCACCGAAAGGGTTAATCACTTTTCAGTGTGAGATTATACCTCATATTATCACTTTAATGTAATAGTTAGGACTGAGGTTTCCTTGATAAACACAGGCATAAAGCACCGCTGCGCCTTACCGTGCATTGTGCAAACCGAGGCAAGTATAATTATCGTTGATGCCCGCATATTAGGGCGTGCTGGTTTTGATGCAATAAGCACGCCTTTATTTCTTCAGTGTAATATATAGTTTTCTATCTACTGTATTTAGTTTCCAGAAAAAGGGCTCACTTGTAATTTGATGTGTAGGAAGGCAGAGCTTTTCCCTATTGGAAAAATGGAATCATTGTGCCCACTGGAAGCTGCTAGGCGAGAGCTCACGTCTGATGTCTATTGGAGACAACGGCTCATCTGCATACAATAATCTGACGACGGAGGTAAGGGGAATCAAGATGGCGTCTTCGACGGCAGGAAGCCGGGTAAAGTTATCATAGTACGGGAGCCAGGCAGTTTTATTAAAGAAAGGCAGCCAGGCAAGTTTTACCTGGAGGAAGGAAGCCAAGCAAGCTTTGCCTGGAAGGAAGGAAGACAGACAAACAAGCTTATCCAGAAAGGCAGGAAGCCAGACAAGCCTATTTTTGATGGCAGGAAGCCAGGCAAGCATATATTTGAATGCAGGAAGCCAGACAAGCTTATATTTGAAGGCAGAAAGCTAGGCAAACCTATCTTTGAAGTTAGGAAGCCTGACGAGCTTATCTTTAAAGGCAGGAAGCCAGGCAAGCCTATCTTTGAAGTTAGGAAGCCAGACAAGCTTATCTTTAAAGGCAGGAAACCAGGCAAGCTTATATTTGAATCCAGGAAGCCAGACAAGCTTATATTTAAAGGCAGAAAGCCAGGCAAGCCTATACTTTTGGGGGCAGGAAGCCAGGCAAGCATATCTTTAAAGACGCGATGTAATCATGCAAGGCAAAGTTACTCGATAGAACACGAAGACGAGCACAAAAAGCCCTTCATTTAGAATTGTAGATGTCGGCTCATTTCACATCTTAGTTCATTTTATCCTACACAGGCAGAAGTTATAGTTACAAGAAACGATTTTAAAGACAGGAGAAACGTTTAGTTAATGCAACGAAATACTTCAGCTCATCGCATTTGGATGCAAGGACCAAAAAAATACTGTAAAGTTCTTCACAATAAATATTCTACAGTACACGTTACCAGAGCTCGTAGCTAGTGCAAGTAATCAAATATAATTACCTCCGCCAAGGAGGTTATGTTTTCGTCGTGTTTGTCTGTCTGTCTCTTTGTCTGTCTCTGTCACCAAGATAACTCAAAAAGTTCTGAACAGACGAAATTTAGAAGGATTGCGAGGTATGATATGAGGAACAGTTGATGAACTTTTGGTGAAGATATGTCCATCCGTTTGTTTGTTTGTTTGTTCTGCCTCATTTTTCTCAATACCATAACTCAAAAAGTTATGGATGGATTTCTATGAAAATAACATGAGTTGTTAGATATATAAAAGGGTAAATGACCTAATTTTGGTATTGATCCGTTTGTTCGTTCGTCACTGTTTTTAATTTTATGCTTGTTGCACAATAACTCAAAAAATAATGAATGGATCTTTATGAAATTTACATGGGTTGTTAGTAATGTTGAAACACACAAATGATTAAATCTTGGTGCAAATCGGTTTGTTCGTTTGTATGTTTGACTCATGTTTGTCATACCGTTTGTTAGCAGTATAACTCAAAAAGTTATGAACGGATCTTCAAGAAAATTGCACAAACTGTTATTGCTATCAAACGACACAAATGATTAGATTTTGGATCGTATACAAAGAAAATGATAGTTTCAGAGCCAATTTAAATTTTTTGCTACCACTGCCTCGCTTGGCGGAGGTATGCGCTCTCAGAGTGCTCTAATTTATTATTTGATTGACCTACTTGGTATAGTAACTAAAAATAGTTTTCAGTATATTACACACGCATATTTGGTGCAAAGAACTATCTTCTTTGGGCCTTACAACCACGTGAGTTTGGCTGAGGCATCTAATTCCATTACCCAGCTGTTTCTCTCTGCATACTTACACGGTGATAAATATCCTTTGTCTGTACGAAAAAGTACCGTACAACCACCAAGATCTACGTAACATATTTAGGAAATAGAAAAGCATTAAAATACTAAAAAAACGAGTTCGAGATATTACTGAGCAGGCACCGTGTAAAAAATGGTTTTCACGCTAATGTTAACCTTGTGAAATGATGCTGTTAAAAACGATACTTAGAAATACAGGGCTTTCTGTCCGTTGAATCATTTTATACTGAAAATTTTTTTGGAGAGAGCCTGGCCATATTGACACGATGCTAAGCGTCCTTTTCCAGTAGAAGATTACCAAATTTCAAGAAAGGCATGCAATTTCATGGGAAAATATCTAGGAATATATAGTAAAGTACTGCAAAATAATAAAATGGGATATATAGTAGCAGAAAACCGCATTGAACATAACACGAATGACATGGCACATGCAGAAGATGGTTAATTAAGGGGAATTTGCTAGCAGCCAACCCAAGCGGTAGCTTTTTGCACTGCGTGTGTTTTTACGCGAACAAGTCCGGTGCCGCACATCCGTGATCATTGAGGGCTTGGTGTCTCCGGGTAGCTAAATAAACAAGTGATAAAAATATTCGCCCTACAAGGACCAAACAAAACTTACATTTTCCATACGAATAGTATTGTTTAAAATTTCTGTATAAGAGTACAGTGGTCATTTTAGGGAAAGTTTGATAATTTTACTCTTAATTCCTCAGTTCACAAGCTTTATTGCTTGTTACGTTTAAGTGGTGATCGCACTAAGGGTATTTGCTGCCCGTACGCAGTGCCTTGCCAATCAGAGAATTCATCGAATATTTCACACTTGCAACATGGTCATTACAGGAAGAAAACATATGTTTTCACTTTACTTCTATTTCTATAACACACATAGGCTTCAACAAACTGCGAAATGGAGTTAGTAAAAATTTGTATGGATGGAAGGATTTTGCGTACACTGACCAACCATGAATGAACTTGAAAATGTCTCTTTTTACTAGCAAGGGCATCACCATTTTTCAAACCGTATATACACTACTGAAACTGGGAACGTTAGAAAATACAGATACTGGATCACACCTTGTCCAGGCACAGTCTACCCTGCGACTAAGCGCAGAGATGATGGACAGCATAATAGAATCTCATCAACTTTGTCTGGACGGTTGCAGGGTTTGAGACAAGGGAATAGTCTTGAATTTCCACGAACTTATAGACAGTAATCTCTGAGGAGCGTTAGTCCCCGCATTCATAAGAACACGTCTACATAGACGAGGGGCTGTCATAAAAGTCCTCAGACAAATGCTCTAAAAAGTTTCTTTTTTTTAAATAGTGTGACTGAATTTTGATTTCTTACATAAAATATGATGCCTATGCACACATATGCACACACTTCACTAGTATAAACTATGAACGTCGAAATTCAGTCGTACAATTGGACAGAATATACGTGCGTGATAATTATTGGAAGAGCAACAAGAGGTACAATATCACCAAAATTCCTAATCTGCAAACATAAAATAATGGAACTGAACAGTGGATATTGCACATAGAAGTGCTAGAGAAGTGTTAGTAGAAGTGGAATCCACAGTTCAATTTCACTTGACACATGCAGCACATCTGCCGCTCGGGGGCGGTGCGCCCCATCTCATGTAGGAGAAAGTGGCAACTATCGCCAGCGACGACACCGGCGTACCGTCTCGTCGTAATGATAAACTATTTCCCTTCTCGTTTTGCTTTGATTTGAACTTATGAAGAGGCAAATTTAATTTTATTGTCTAAGCACGAATAACTTTTAGCTACACATACGCCATGAAATGTGTTCTGCTGCTTTCAGTCAACTTTTATGATATTGTGCCAATGATATTTTGAAATGCGATAGCATTTCGTATGGTCTCGCCCAAAGCAAGATATTTACGTTTACGCACTGCTAAATAAACTATCAGGGTTATGGTCACCTGCATGAGTGGATTCATTTCATGGGTTGGTTTATACTGTATCAATGGAAAATAACAGCTATAGACGAATAGACAAATAAATGCATACTTAGGTATACATAGGTATATATTACCATCGTATGTACATATATTATATATTGTCATGTGTATCTGTATCAGCAAATACAAAGTCGCCCTGGGAGTCGAACTGTCGACCTGGGGGCAAAGGTCAATTCCTATGCAATTACAAGATAGTTGCACACGTGCAGCTACACTCCTAAGGATCACCATTAATTTTCAATGGCGAAATCAAAGTGTTTGGATAGTTGTCTATTCCTACAATTCCATGCATTGACCGGTCAAACAACAGTTCAATCAACAGTAACTACTTACAGTATGTACGCTGTTTTACCGTTATTTACATGCTTTAGCTGCGGCAGAGAATTTCCATCCTTACTGTTCCATCGTGCGCGTAGTTGGGGCTTTACGGGGTGGAGGGATTATATATGGTACGAACTTCGGGTTCGAAAGATCAGTCAGCGTGAAAAATTCCATTTCAATCAAAATTTCATAATTATCTTTCGTGAGCTGTCGGACATTGCCGCTGCAACCTAATTTAGTCTAGCAGCCCTTTACATTAGCATTACCATAAAAATAAATCTCAATCTTCATAATTCGCAGGTAACGTTAAGCAATATACACACACCACTCACTTCAGATGGTTCCAAGTTGTAGGAAAATATTTGTAGCCGGAAAAAATTGTGCACCCCAGTAAATGGTAGGGGAAACAACACGGAAAACGACTATTGCACCATAGATGTAAATATATAGACATTTATATATACAAACAAATAATAAATAAATGAATAAGTATATAGAGCATATAAATAAATGCATAATATTTACAGGTATGCTATGCGTGTTATAGCTCAAAACTGATTCTCAGTTCGTAGGGTTTTATTAAAGGCATATTTCTTAACCAGTTTTTAGCTCACACGTCTTTCGAGTACTGACTGTAAAATTACTAGCCGTTATGTATTTGTACCGTCAAAGATAACTTACGGTGCTTACTTAAGAATTTGCGTGCCTCAGTTTCCCAACAGCGTTGTTAATGAATTATTGCTGTTCAACTTCCGCAACAGTGTTCGTGGTCACATCGACTGTATATTCGTTTGTTACTCATTTTCGTTTTCATTTGAAGAGTTTACCTCATCAAAAATCCCTTGCTAGCAGCGTGTTGGCATAAAAAATCCTGGCAATAAACAACAACATCGATTTCATGATAGTCTGTTCCAGTGTCTTCCTCTACACATTTATACAGTCTTCAAACATTGACCAAGTCTTGCTCTTGATACACCATACGGTTCTGATACAGCATGTAGCCTACCTCAGAGTATATAATATTGTGAGGTTATAATAGGTTCTGTCGCGCTAGACTAGGTGCCTAATCTATCTTCTAGCTATAATAATAATGAGCTTGTTCCTTCCTACGTACCTAGTACGATCGTTAAGCTTTCACAATTAGATAGGAGACAATTACGGTATTTTAGATACCATCTCAATAGGGAAGAACCTTAGCCAAGCTTTCATTTATTAAGCTGCTGTTGCTCACGGGTCATAGTTAGATCTGCTGTCAGACGTTGATCTTGTTTCACACTTAGTATCACCGTGCTTGGTATGCATGCTAAGGTCTAGGGTGTCAATGAGGAACAGTGTTTTCATTCTGTTGAATTTCCGCACACTCCAGCTCCTTGTAGCTTTCTTCCAGGTTTTCAAACTTCGCCGTACAAAATCCTCGATGTTTTAAACGGCCCGAGCTGTACTTACAGTAGCTGCCTGTATCCTGTCTACGAACGTATATTAAAATGAAACCGTGCCAACTAACTTGCAAATTTTCTTGTGAAAATACTAAGGGAATGCCTGGCTATGTCTGTAGTTAGTTATTAGCCAAGGAGCTTCAATGGGAGGAGTACGCGCAAGCCTTCCCTGGGCGAGTAAACACATGGCTTTGTCACGTGACTCAAGCTGGCGTTTGGAGATCTTAAACTGGCTGAAGAGGCAGTGGTCAGCGCATATAGTTCAGGAAGATACAGACAGGCAGTTCTTCTATATTTTTGCAAAGAC
>LQNS02278180.1:21497539-21529329 GCA_001587735.2 Parhyale hawaiensis | reverse complement strand
GCAATGCCTCACGAAGGCAATGCCGCTCTCCGATTGGATAAGCCACTCAGCCAGTTTAAGGGAAAAGTTTACTCGCAACGCTCCCGTAGGATAAATAGATAGGGTGCACTCCTCTCTATTAGAACCTCCTTGTTATTAGCTGCCCACTTACAAAGAAATTGGGAGATGAGACAGCTATATCAAAGGAAAGTAGCGGGAAAATATCGAGTAAGAGAGAACCTGCAAAGCTTAACAGAAGCCAGCTACTGATCAATTGGTCAGGTGTGTGTACTTTAGTGTTTACAGCCTATTTAACGCATACATAAACAATGAAAGAAAAAAATAGCAGATTCTGAGCTCTAATACCTCCGTCAAGCATTGTAATGATAATGGAAAACTTACGTTGGTCATGAAACAATATTTCTTATTGATCATTACCAAAATCTGGTCATTTGTACCTCTTGACGTTAATAACAGTTTATGTAATTTTATTGAAGAACCGTTGGTACTTTTTAAGCTGAGTTCTAGCAAATACTAAAACATAAAATCAAGCACAGATACCAACAAACTGATCGTCACCAAAATTTAGTCATTTGTACCCTCTGACATTTTAAACAAATCCTTTGAATTTCATAAAGATCCGTGTATAACTTTTAAAGTTATTTTCTGGTAGACATAAGAACAAACATCGACTAACGGACTGACTGATCACATTTCGGCCAGCCGCTCTCCGTAATATTCCCAAAAATTACTACAAGTTTCATGAAGATTTGTCCGTAATGTTGGAGTCATGTTACCAAGAAAAAAAAATGCAGACGGGCGGATCGTCACCAGAAGTTAATCATACATATTTACTGGCGTGCCAAACATGTCCTGTAAATTTCATAAGAATTATCCACATCTGTTTTAGCTATGTTGAGGACAGATATTAAAACTTCGAAAAAAAAACACAACCTCCTTGGCGAAATTAACAAAGGACTACCGAAGAATTTAAAGGGCTTTCGCTAATTGAATGAATGAAATAAGTTATGTAGAGAGAAGAAAAAATGTATAAGACATTGAAAGGAAGCGAAGATTTGAGAAACGCAGTCATGAAAGGTGAGCTACTGCGATTGAAAGAAATGTGAATAGAGAGTACGTACGTTGTTTCGGTTAGTTGACAAGCGTTGGGTTAAATGAAGAACATGGGTAGATGAAGAACGTAATGTTAGTTGAGAAGCTTTGAAATAGACCGAGTTGTGTTAGACCGGAGTGTGAGCTGTGAATGTTAGAGTAGACGAGGAGCGTTAGTTCGACGGGAAGCGTGAGGTTGGAGGAGGAATGTTAGGTTACGTGACGAGCGTTAGGCCAGAAGAGAAGCGTTCTGATGGATGATTAGCGTTAGATTAGATGATTAGATGACGTGCATCAGGTTACATGAGGAGCATAATGTTAGAGGAGACGCGTTAGGCTGGGTGAGGAGTGCTTGTTCCGATGAGGGGAGTGAAGTTAAATAGAGCAGCGTAAGATGACGAGTGATATGTAAGGCTGGCTGCACACTAACAACCTTCGTTGCCGCTAGAAGCTTAGAGGCAACTCAACTAATCCCGGTACGTAGCTCCGGCACGGCTTCAGCTTGCACAAAATTTAACTGCTTCAAAAATTTTCATCAAATATCGCAGTCGCTACTGGAATTTCTACACCCTAGCGAGTGGCAATTGTGAACATTCAACGATCGCTCTTAAATATAAGCGGTTTGGTTTCACAACGATTGATATTTTAAGAATTACAGCACGATGTTAATAGACTTCATGCTGAAGTCATGGCCACGACTGCGCAGTCGGATAAGCTAAGTTGCATCTAGACTGCTAGCGGCAACGAAAGTTGTTAGTAGGCAACCGGCCTAAGCTTTAAGTCGGATGAAGAGTGTCAGATTGTTATTCTTATATTAGTTGTTTAAGCTTCCCTAGATACAACCATGGTGATTCAAGAGAGGAAAAGAAAGGGACATGTAGTAGTATGTCGACAGAAATGGGGCACCGATGCACGAAGGTGGACTAGCTCGCATAGGAACAGTAAGTCGGGAAAGAAGAGGAAGAACAGATGAAAGTAAGATCAGTAGAAGTACGAACTCAGGAAGGACGCAGAGTGGGTACGAAAGACAGTTGTTATAAAGGTCAGCTAATGGCTAAGGTAACCTACACAAACTCCCGGGGGCGCTACTTCCCATAACATAGGATAGGCGAGCCTAACTAACCTAACCCTATAGCCTATGGCCCATCCTATGCCCCCTGAGAGGAGTTAGATTAATTGAGAAGCGTTAGAATGAATGAAAAGCGCCATGTTCAATGATTAGTGTTAGTCTGGATAAGAAACGTTTGGTCGGCTGAGAGGCCTTTGGTTGGATGAGGAGCGTTAACTTTAAAAGCTTAAAGGGGCAGTGTTACAATGGACGACGAGCGTTAGGCTGGCTAAGAAGCCATAGGTTAAATGAGGAGTGTTATTTTTGATGAGGAACGTTAGGTTAAATCAGAAGCGTTAAGTTGGACGAGGTACGTTAAGTTAGATTGAGCAGTGGTAAATGGTGAGTGCTGCTCGAGATAGATAAGGTGTGTTGGGTTAGGTAAGGTGCACCGTTAGCTTAGACGATATATCTTAAGGTAAACGGACGTTGTTGAGTTAGACAGAGTTCGCCAGGCTTAAGTGACTGGCATTAGCTTAGACGGTGTGGGTTCCGTTCGAAGAGCTGCAATAAATCAAAACTAAAACTAACTTGTATTATCATAGAGTAACGGGGGTCTGGGACATTTTAAAAAGTAAAGACATTTATCAACCGTGGAATTTCCACTGGTCCCGCTAGTTAACTTAACTTGTTTAGGCACCCTATTTTACTTGAATCTCATTTAGGCCATATACTATGCCGGCATACACCCTAGTTCTGCAGTGGTTATTCCGAGAACAGAAGAATTAGGTCAATCTCAGTTTATGAACCCAGTTATCCCCGTCTTTAGGTAAGCCCTTGGTCTATGGCACGTCGACTGCCATTAGACCAAGGAACCACCGTCACTGTAACCTTGAAATGCGTGGCATTCTCAGGCGCGGGTGAGGCGAGCACCAGGACAGCGCGCGCAACACAGCGCTCCCATGGAACAGTGACGTCACTGGTCTGGCAGAGTGGCAGTCAGGCCAATGGAATTCACGATAGCAGGAGGTCGCAGTACACGTACAATCGGTCGTGGTATTGTGTGTGTACTACCTCAGAGTATGCGCTACGTTTGGTTAGGTTACCTAAGAATAAGTATATACTAAGTTTACTTCTGCCTAGCTGAACTCATAGGAAGATTATAATACCTAAATATTAGGTAAGTATCTTTCACACACAACCGACACTAGGAAATGCTTGCGCGTTAGCCAAACGTTACCTTCAGTATTACCGAGAGGCAAATAATCGTCAGTAAAAAGAAAGAAAGAAAGATATATGTCAGTGCTTTAAATCAGTGGATAAATATAGATTTAACCCGTTAACATGTACTGGACACATTTGTGGAGGTAATAAACAGCGTCATTCCGACAAAGAGGGATACTTAATTCAGCTGTGAAAGGATTAGAGATATATGTTTGTACGTAAGCTAATCATTTATCGTACAGAAAAAAACAGCAGGTTCCAGTTGGGGATCTGGAATATTAAGAATATAAACAACTAATTTTTGAGAACTTTCTGAACCATGACAATTCCGCTCTAAAAGAGTTGCACAAGGTGATATTATACCTCATATATAGGACATTCAAAGTCAGATATCTACGGACGCTGAATAGCAGTTAATAATATTGCAAATAATGCCAAACAATAAAAAAAAATGGAAAATTATTATCATTCAAAGCGAGAGAGAAACCGCGTGGAAAAAGCAACATTGGTCTTGCAGTGGAGGCTCATCGACCCTAGCAACCAGGATTAATCTAATAAACTTTGGAAATTCCGCGCTACTCAATGAAGTACTGGAAAAGGCCAACTGACTGGCCTCGAGCTCTCAGTGGCGAGTGAAGGTAAATTTTCCAGGTGTAGTGGCTCCTTGCGGGCGCCTAGAGTTGCCAGCTACCATTTATTTTATTATCTTTGTCCCTTCTAAGCCACTCTGAGTGTCGTGCCACCCGCCACGAAAGGGAGTAACCTGCCTTAGTTGTTCTCACTGAACATCATCACGTTTGTTGCAAAAAGACGAGTTGTTCGGATACAACGTTAACGCAAAGAGTTCTTCACTTTTATTCGCATCAGCGTCTTGCTTTCTTGAACTGCACCGTTACGAATACACACGATTGCTGTTGCTAGATAAAATGTATATAGGTTGACGAGCACGAATTCCCACAGTCCCCAACGTTAGGCTTACTGGAACAGCAGACCAAGACTGCCTCGGTATCTATCACAGTACGCGGTTGACTGCTTGTGAGCAGGGAACGCACGTCGGCAACACCGTTAACTTGCTCGTTCACTCAGAGCTGGATATGCTAAAGGCGGATGCGCAGTGCCTTGGCGGCCTTCGCTTGCGGAGTTGAACAACGAAGTTGCTCGCAGAAACTCCTCACTAGCCTTCCACGTTTCCCTAACCTACTAGCAAACACTAGCTAGTTTGTTAAGTAACTCCGAAAATGATGTTTGCAAAGTGCACGTGGCGGTGAAATGAAAGTTGAGAAAGTGAGACGGTGAGGCAATCGACGATGTAAGTAGGAAAGTAGGTTGTGTGGAGAAACTCCTTACTTACCTGTGGGTAGTGGACGCGTTGATACAAGTGAGACGTTGAATACGTGGGTTTATTTATGAAATTTGTAGCGAATTTGCCTTCGATAAATTAATTTTACATATATTTGAGCACAAATACGATGTTATGCGAGGTAATAATGGTTTCAACTGTGCTAATTATAGAAATGATGCATTTATATGGTGATTTAGTGCTGCATTGGACCTAACGCGGAAGACATCGAATTTCATGGATAATAAATTGTGTATGATGCTAGAATGTCTGTTAAAATTGTTACAATTCCAATGAACAATGTATGAACCAAGTACATCGAAAAGCATTGAATATTTTCTCTATATTAAGAGCGCACGTATCATTGGGAAAAGATAAATGATACGAAAAAAGTTAGTGGAATAATTACAGTTCATATGAACAACACGTGATATAAATATATTCGGAAGAAGTGAAAAACATTCTATTTATGAAATACCGTACACTATACTGTTATTTTACAAAAAAATGTTCAACTTTCATTAGTGAAGGTAAATGTTCTGCACCTAATATAATTACCAACGAGTTGAAAGTTCGGTGAACGTGAATTCATTTTACTGCTTGAATTAAAGAACATTGCAAATTCATAAAGTAATAATTATTTAATATGATGAAGTTTATATTAATAAATGTCAGTGTATTACAAAATTTTTGTATGTATTTCGGAGGTTCAAGTGTATTGAGGATTCACTAGTGTTTGTGAAGAAGTACTAGTGCATAATACGTAATCGCGTTGTGGTGATATCCTGTACCTGGATGTATTATGTAGGTATAAAAAGTCATTATTATAAGTTAACGCTAGCCTCAAAATGTGTTTATTTCCTATAAAAAAAGGTAATTTTTGCTCACACCGGGAATTATTTTACGCTATTCATTTTCTGCCTATACGCAAACGAAAAAATGGCCTGCAATTCAAATGCTTCACCTACTTAAATTCTTTACAAGTGTACGACCAGAAGACACTTATAATTTACATTACATAATCAGTGACAGAACAGAATATTGGTACACGCAATGTAATTACTGACAGAACAATATATGACGATATATACAAAGCGTAGTAATGCAGACATTTTCTGATATTATAGAAAATAGTGATACCACTGGAAGCCTTAATATTACACTGTTAGCAGCAATGTTATTAATCTGAATATTATAGGAATAAAGAGGAAATAAGATTCAGCTTCAGTTTAAATTGCAATGTTTGATGCGTTCTTTACACAGAGGATGCAGGGCTTTATAGGGTGTAATTATAATGATAATAGTAACTTTATTAAGCACACAATAGGTTCTTAACTCAATAAACAGCTCTATGTTACATTATAAGACCCAGACACATAGATGTACAGGCCCCGCACGATTAAGGAAAATACATGAAGTACAATTAAACTATTGACTACATCATTCAGATTCTGTAGAGATAAGATAAACGCTGGTTATTTTTGCAGCATCGCAATCACGTCTGCTTTCTTTGCAAGGTTTTATTGTTGATTCCGCCAGCCTTGGCGTTTGTGTTATTAACTATTTACATCTTCCATTACTATACGCACAGAAAAATTTCACATACGGCATATATATTTACCTTTGAAGAGTCATCTAAATAGGACTACAGGAATATAATTAGATTAGCACTTTAAAAGGGATATATAAGCTTAATTAGTGTTACAAAGATTTCTCTATGTGTAGCATCACATGTGCACTCCATTTTTCAAAAACAGATCGAGCGTTTGTTGCTGTCACCAAAGCAGATTTCAGCCTCTCCTCCAGTAAAAAGTTGAAAATTATTCTGCAAGTTTTGTACTGTCTTTGAAATCAGCACGTGCAGGAGGCATAATGAGAATAAAGACTGAAATTCAATTCATCTTCTTACAACTGTGGAACTGCTAAGATCTTTAATATGACTTGACTACAAGCTGTATGTTATACTCGAGATGTCAGTGGTAATATAAAAATTTGAACACTCGCCTGATCTTGTGAACTGAGTTGCGATCAGTAATTTGTGAGATCAAGTGATTCTAAGACCTATAGGAATTTGTCGGTATTGCAGATGGACGTAGTGATTAAAGACGAATAGAAAGAGGGTTTCTTTGAGACGATGGAAAAGACGCTCTGGACGGACTGAGTTTTTGTCGTGAAAAGGTTTCTTTTTCACTCGCTGACAGTCGCGCAGAGGAAGAACTACACATGATCTAGTCAAGCCAAATACCCCAACAAGGGTTTATAAGGGAGGTTACAGGATTAGCCTGTGTAGACATCCTCACAAAAAGAAATTTCCGGTTACTGAATGCAGTTAACTGCCTCTGACGTATACATTTGGTTTGTGAGGACAAAAATGATAATTCGTCCTACCAAATAAAATGCACTTTGCTTAATATTCAAGCACGAGTTGTTGTTCTTTCTGTTTCAACTATTTACTTGTTCCATTACCAAGGGAGAGTTTTTTATGTGTATTATCTAATCTAATACTAATAATGACCGTCGTGTGTTTATAAATATATTTATATGTTCGGTGTCACGCTCTTAACGAAATAGATCGATAGGCGGAATGTAGCCCAGGTTGGAGGCTCTGGTAGTCCTCTCAAGCTCCATTAAATGTGATAGGCAGAAAATAGGCCGGGTTGCAGAAGATGGCAAACGTATTTTAAACAGGGACTGTTGAAATTCCAACAATGAAGACATCGCAGGTTTAGTTTGATTTGTACGAGTATTTGCTTCTCCATACATTGAATCTACGGCAAAGTATAGAGCGACCTTATGTCTGAATGCACTTCTTGCATTGCCGAAGTTGAAATCGTAGCACTGAAGATATCTGAAGCTTCCGTTGGCACTCTCATGATTGTTGTTTCTTAGTTTCTTCCCACAGATGATTTCGTTGCATGAGCTATTCTTACCACTTTGATGCAATTGTCAACGAAACCGACGAAATATAAGTTTTCACGGGCAGTAGACAATTATTTCTTCTAGCTTACTGTTTTTCTCTGACGAAGCAGTTTTCTCTTCATAGGTCAAAATTTGAGCACCTCAAATGAAACAGATATTTGAGGTGGAAAGACGGTATCAACGGTATCTTTGCTACGGAGCGAACACATTGTATATAAGCTGCCATTTTGTTTAAGTTTGTTAAAAGTATTTTACTCAAGCTGTTACTTCTGCCTGTCTATATAGAAGACCTAAGGATGACAGGACGACAAAGGATCAATGAAGAAAAGAAGAAAATCAAAAAGCAAATAAGAGAAGAGGAGATTCCGCACCGGCCTAGAAGCATTAGGCAAACGTATAAGTTATTGCGTGAATTTTTCACGCACGGGCCACTAGTATTATATATTTATATACAAAATATCATCTCCGGTCTCCACAAACAGATGTGTCTGGTTGAACCCTTTGGTTGTTTATTAACTACAAATTTCTGTGTGTGATACATATACGTATCATATATACACTAGGAAAAACAAAATTTGTTGATCATCAAACCAAGATACTTTCCGCCTTGATAATTCAGTTGGTCGCATTCACCAGAGAGACAGCTGTATGTACAAATTAATTCACGAGAGAAAGAGAGAGCGTCGATATACTGCATGCAGACAGGAAATTTCACCGATGACGGCGTCGTCTCTGACACGTTCGCTTCGCGTACGCAGGTTGGCGCACATTTCCGTTACACTGCGCCATGTGCGTCAGAAGTAGAGCTGGGACCGTGTGTCTGTTCCATATGGTGAAACTCATCGCCCCACCGTCATTAAATGAAGGTAGAATATTATTACTTTGTTATGAATCCCCGTTTCCTTTTTCGCACTTCTTTTTCATGGTTCTGTTCTAGGGACATGCACTGTTCGTTGACACTGTAGCTACATAATTTAAATATTACGAACTCAGAGAAAGCAAGTGAATATATTTACGGTAAGAAGAAATAATAATACATACTGGATAAATTTGGCCAGAGACGGCCCCATGCTGATCAGCTGCTGAAATATTTCTTTTAGCTAATGCTTTAATTAATAAGGACGGCAATGGCATACTAACAAACTGTGTGTTATTGTTATGGAGGCAGTTGAAACTCCAGTGTAAAATCCCAGAGCGGAGGTTTGGTTGAAAGTCTCGCAATAAAGGGATCATATGTATTGGGCTTTAA
Organism: Parhyale hawaiensis; assembly: GCA_001587735.2. Taxonomy (NCBI): domain Eukaryota; kingdom Metazoa; phylum Arthropoda; class Malacostraca; order Amphipoda; family Hyalidae; genus Parhyale; species Parhyale hawaiensis. The sequence goes on along the minus strand of LQNS02278180.1, from coordinate 21,520,458 downwards.
ACCCAGCTAGGATCAAGCATGAAAAAATGCATTATCGATGTAGGCTACGCCTATGCGCGTTAGTAAAACTTGGTAAAAGAAACAGTGAGAATTTGCAGTGCAAGGGGGGGGGGGTATAAAAGGAATAGTGACAGTCTTTTTTTTACATCTTTTGTCATGCATTTTGTAGATGCAAAACTTTCCCTTTCAAATTACCCGGACGAAGCTCCAAAATAGACAAATTGTATTACTTATCGTATTTTTCGTTTTATATTTAGAACTCGTAGAACCACCAGAAGTTCTATACAGCCTGAGCTGTGCTTTATAAGAAGAGATCCTGCGGATGCTAATCGCTGTGCTGCAATCCAGCCGCTCTGAAATAGAATTGCATTGAATTGCTGCCAAATGAGGCATAGCAGTGTGTAAATCTAGAGAGTTAACAGCGTAGAGCTCGCACGCCTTCTATAGAGGTTACTGTACACTTATGGCGGGACTAAAAGTTATTTTATCAAGTGACAATAACAAACAAATTGGTGCTTTACAACCAATGAGCGATAATATTACCTCCGCCAAGGAGGTTACGTTTTCGTCGGGTTTGTCTGTCTATTCTTCTCTCTCTCTGTCTATCTGTCATGAAGATAACTCAAAAAGTTAAGGACGGATTTTAGCGAAACTTTCAGGGTTAGTTAGGTATGTTAGGAGAAACAGATGATTAACTTTTGGTGAAGATCCGTCCATCCGTTTATTTGCTTGTCAGCCTCATTGTTCTCAATGCCATAACTCAAAAAGTTATTTACGGATTTTTATGAAATTTACATGAGTTGTTTGGTATATCACGAAAAGTAAATGACCAAATTTTTGTGATGACATGTTTGTTTGTTTGTCTGTTGTAGTTGTGTTTGATTTTTTGTTTGTTAGTGCAATAACTCAGAAAGTTTTTAATGGATCTTTATGAAATTCACGGGAGTTGTTATTAATGTTAGAAGACATAAATGATTAAATTTTGGTGCAGATCGGTTGGTTCGTTTGTATGTTTGACTTATGTTTGTCATAATGTTTGTTAGCAGCATAGCTCAAAAGTTTTTCAATGAATCTTTATGAAATTCGCAGGAGTTGCTAGTAATGTTAAAAGACATAAATGATTAAATTTTGGAGCAGATCGGTTGTTTCGTTTGTATGTTTGACCCATGTTTTCCATACTGTTTGTTAGCTGTATAACTCAAAAATTTATGAACGGATCTTTAAAAAATTACTGAAGTTGTTAACCCTGTTAAAGGGCACAAATGATTAAATTTTGGTGTTGATACAAAGAAAATGATGGTCTCAGTACGAATTTTAATTTTCCGTAACCGTTGCCTTGCTTGGCGGAGGTATGCGCTCTCAGAGTGCTCTAGTTCTGTTAGCGATCGCATCGAAATAGAAAATGGAGAATCCAACTCAATACTTTTGTTAAGAATGTTACAAGGTTCCAAAACTGTCATTTTTTTGTAGCATGAAAACTCATCGAGGTCTAGTCTTCTGAAATTTCAGAGAAGTTCATATATATTTACCTCCGCCAAGGAGCTCATATTTTCATCGGGTTTGTCTGTCTGTATGCTGTTTGTCTGTCTGTCGTCAAGATAACTCAAAAAGTTATAGACCGATTTGACGAAATTTACAGGGATTGTTAGATATGTTGGGAGGAACAGATGATTAACTTTCGGTGAAGATCTGTCCATCCGTTTGTTTGTTTGTTTCTCTGCCTATTATTTGTTAGTTTGTTAGCACCATAACTTAAAAAGTAATGGACGAATTTTCATAAAATTTTCATGAGTTAGGTTTATTACAGAGAGTAAATGATAAAATTTTTGTGATGATCTGTTTGTTTGACGCTGTGTTTGATTGTATGTTTCAGGTATTGTTAGTAATGTTGAATTACATAATGATTAAATTTTAGTGATGATCGGTAGGTCCATTTGTGTGCTAGACTACTGTTTGTTAAAATGTTTGTTAGCGCAACAACTCAAAAATTATGGATGAATCTTTATGAAATTTTCAGTTGTTAGTAATGTTAAAAGACATAATTGATTGCATTTTGGTGATGATCGGTTTGTCCGTTTGACTTATGTTTGTTAAAATGTTTGTTAGCAGCATAGGCAAACTCAAAACGTTATGTACGGATCTCCAAGAATATTAAGGACACTGTTAATACTATCAAAAGGCACGAACGATCAGATTTTGGTGTTGATACAAAGAAAATAATGGTTTCAGAGCAGATTTAAATTTTTCGTTACCGCTGTCTTGCTTGGCGGAGGTATATACTCTCAGAGTGCTCTAGTTCATCTTGGGGAGGGGAACTTTCAGACTCTTGATTGGCTATATAGCAACGCCAATTTTTTCGTTAATGCCACCTGAAGAGATAACTTTGCGTCAGCTCAGCCATGCAAGTACACCTACGGTATGCATAGTGGAATTGCGCCTATCACACGCAGGACAGCTTCGGATATCAACAAAATAAAAAGTGGCAGTGCAGCCAGTCACGGTTTGGCTCCAGCCCGACCTATTGCGACCGACCCACCTTCCGATTATGTATATAATTTTTATTATTAAAATTACTGGCTCTTGCACACCATTAATGCATTTAGAGGGAAGCTACACAAGTTCTGTAGCAATCGGAAGCATATAATTATACGAAGGATATTTCTTTTGTGCCTTTTACGCTTGTCTTTATCCAAAGTGGCTCTCAGTTTTTGGGTAGGTAGCCTAATTACAATTAATTAATATTCACATCGTCATGTGGTATCTGTTCTTTTAAAAAATAAAACCCAAGCTCGTTTAACTAAAAATAATTCTATTTTCAGGTAAAATATGTAGGTTCCAATTCAGTAGTTACAATGACTCCAATCATTGGTTTATTACTACATCGGCCTCAGCTTTAGGGCGGCTAATACTATTAAATAAGGAATTTTTTAATATAATAACGCCAGTATGGAGAGACGGATTTTTTTTGCAGCTGTTGCAGTAACAACGCTACTGTCTGCAGTTAACATCGTGCAAGGTATGTACCTGAATATGCGCAAATCAATATTGTATTGATGGGCTTTTATTTTCCATCGGTAATCGAAGTGTGTATAGTACCGGTAGACCAACATACTACGATTTAATATTGTGCACGATGCGTAATATTGTGCTACCTACGATGCGTTTCGCCTTAAAGATTTTCTTTTATGTTAAAAAGACTGCTATTATTATCATAATATACGGTAGTGAACTGTGAACACAGTCTTGGAACGAAAGCGAAGAATGGCGATATTTAAATTAATGCATCAGGGATTAACTTGAAATTCGAACTGTACGTATTTTTTATGATTTCCGTCATTGATGCAAAATTTAGACACTAAATGTTGGTAAATAAAAAGTCACCGCAAATTTCGAAATTTATCTTAATTTTTGACTGCTCAAAATTTGATAACGTTTAAGAAAAATTCGCTGGGATAAGTGTTTCTCACAGCACAAAAAAAAAAAAAAAGATATTGATAAACTTCGCATAGTCACAAAGTATTACGCGTTATATCTAAATCTCAAGCTGCTACAGCTACTTACCTCTGTGACATTTGAAGCGGATCAGATGACATTATCCAATAGCATATATCGCACAGTGAAATTGACTGAACCTCCTGTGGGTTGACCGAGTAAATTCGCAGTCACACATATACAGAGTGCTTAATTGCGGCACCCATGCAGTATCGCAATTTTAAAGTGGTGCGTAGACGAGCGCACGCTTGTTATTACGTCGTTTTAATTTTAGTCCCATGTAAACCCCATTGAAAACTTGTAGAAAATATTTGAGGATAATTTAGTTGGAAATTTAAGGGCAAGAAGACTGACCATGTTGTGTTCTGGAAAAACTAAACATGAGGGGCATGAAACTACTCCTGCACATGCTGGAAATTAATTACAATATTTTACTTGCGTGGCCTTCGGCTTATGAAGAAATCAGGAAAAACAAGTACACCCCGTGCGGCTTATTAGAAATTTTTGTTCATCTTTCTCTAATTTTGAAGGTATACTCGAAATTTGAAATGTATTTTAAATTACTGAAATATTTGTTTACATAGCCAAGGCTAAAGTATAATGAGAATTTTGCATTGGTGAAAGAAATCGTTAAAGTTGCTTATAACTGAAGTCAATTCGTAGAGAAACTTAGAATCTTCACGTCATCCTCTAATCTTTGTTCACAGCCACACATCAGCTACGGTATCGTAGATATAGCACTAGCGGCAGCCTAGGCAAGCCGAAACCTCTCTGTAGGAATTACAAGGTTATAAACCTCGACTTTAGACATTACTGATCATTAAAGCGGCAATTAACTATTTTTTCACCTAGCGAACATTCTGCCTCATGCAGTCATCTTCTAAAGAATAGAAGTGTGGATAATGGATATTGCCACTACAGCACTGCAGGCGCCCATGTGAGATAACAAATTATATTTCTTTCCATCACCAGTAAGCATCCGGTAGGATTTCTGCGCCGAACGATCGAACAATCCACCACGGTTTTCACACAAATAATGATCGTATGTACGAGTACTTTATCAACCATTATACTGAATAGGAACTGCAGTAATTATGCTAGCAAACCATAGATTCTACTCGTCAATAGATGGTGCGACAGTAATTAGTACTTCCTAATTTCATCCAGCAAACAATATTCCACCGCGGTTATCTTGTTGATAATGAGTAAATAGTCACAGCCAGTCAACAACGGGTACGACTACAATTGGTTCGTATCCCATTCCAGGGAGCACCCCATCCATAGTTGTAGTATCTCATAACCAACATAACATTGATAGAATACGCTCGTAGCGCTGCATGTGATCACGAAGCTGGGAGACAACAAGTAATCCGTGGCCGCTCGTAGGAGGGGCTGAGGAATCGCAGCACCCCGCGTTTTCTCAATATTAGATGCGATACAGTGAATGTGTTTCTTCTTTTGTTTAAAACCCCGGAGGCGAAGACATTTACTGCGTTGAATGTTATTGGTTATATCAAGTGAATTACGGGGTGCTGTAGCTCCGTAGTTCCTCTCCACGAGCCGCTATTACTACAATTACCTCATAATTTCTTGCAGCGAACACCCCACCCATGGTTGTGATGGACCGGGACTGGAGCGTCAATGAGAACGAGCCCGTGGACACTGTGGTCACAAGGGTGAAAACTCGAGACCAAGATGGCGACTTTGTCCGTCTGAGCATCACGAGTCCAACCTTTGGTGAAGATGGATCCAAATTGGTGACCATCGACGGTAGTGGCGTCGTGCGAGTGGCGAAGTCGCTGAAAGAGATGGTGAGTGGTTCTTACTTTTAAGTCCTTACGTACGAAATCGACGACACAAGCGTCATGCGAGTGACTAAGCAATTAAAAAACCTAGTGAGTTTTTGATGCCTTTGGTTTTTACGTTCGGAATTCATGATAGTGACGTCGTGCGAGAGGTCAAGTCATTGAAAGAGCTGGTAAGTGGTTCATGTTTTAACCGTTTCAGTCACTAGTCATGTCTGACACACACGCACATGTGCTCTGTAAATTCATGGTAGCAATGCTTCGTGCATTAAGCAAAAAATACCGTCAAATCACTTAGGATTTTAGCCATATATTAGAGATTGATCGATCTTAACATCGGCTGCTAAAATGCCATTTATAGGATTTTAGAGCACACAAATTGCATAAAATGTTGGACCACCTATTGGTGATTTCGTCAAAGTTTCAAAACAAGAAACAGCACGTGCTATATAGACTCTAAAAAATTGATAAAGAGCGAACTGAATTTATAATTTAAATTAGTTTTGGAGATCACTGACCGGTGAGGGGCGCTGACAGATGTGCCTTCGTAGTTATACTGCCGTGTACAGATGGCGCTGCTATTTATTGTACGGCACTTTCCGAATGACGGTTTAATTGTGGAAGCAAACGTGTCTGGTGTGTCAACTCTTGCAGACTGCCTCGCTAGGTTTCATCATTGCTCTCATTCTCTCTTATGCTGATTCCTGAAGTAGTCTGCAAAACATTTTACTCAACCTTGACTGAGGATATTTGAATATCGGGCATCACATAGGATTCAGTTTAGATTTAATTTATTGAAAGTACTGTATAATATTTTACTCAGAGAAGATAGAATTACACTTTACACCCTAAAAAATATATCGATTACAGACGTAGCTACTTTCGATGAAATCACGAGATTTCAAACTGTAAGGCAATATTATTATTAACTTGCTGCTTAGGGTTAGTCCAATTGTGAGTGGGAGTTACAATGAAGCAAAGCTATGCTTAGATTAAGGATTAATTGAAACCAATAACTTTCAGGTAGCTAGCTATATAAGTCCTACATATGCTAACACAACTGCTTGCTATTAGTGAACTATACCTGTAGAGCTACTCTTTTTGAACATGTCTTATAGTTGTTTTTGTTTTTTATAATTTTATTTGCTTGTTACTAGATGTGAGGGCTTCATACTTGAGTTTCGTGTTACTGAGGAGTGACCTACTCTACAAGCAAGTAATTATTTTCTATTCTGGGCGGGAAAGGTTGCTTGAGTGTGATGGCGAATGATAAAGGATGACTTACGCTACAGTCAAGTTACATATATCTTTTGTTACAGGGTGGCAGATCGTTCTTCGTGAGTGTCGTAGCCAATGATGGTAAAATAAACACCAGATCGGACGCAAGGTTGGAGATTGGCTCCCAAAATGGAAAATCAACCTTCGGAGGCCTAAGCGCAGCATTCAATCCCAATTCGTCGCCGTTCGAGGTTCCGCTGCCTCCCCCTGGGGTACCTGTGTTCAACGTTCCCCCCTTTGATTTTATGAGACCGCAGCCGCCTCGTGAGCCATTCAACAGCCCTGGTGAGACTTTCTACATTTTGTAGCAACAAAAAATTTTCTAAATCTTCGTGCACCAGCCCAAAACCAGCCGAAGGAATTAAGATATCGAGGCTTCATCTGACTATCTTTAAAGTTCAGACTCTAGCGTTGATGTTCCACTTTGAATTAAGTTACAAGTGCTGAAATTGCCCCGGTTACTTCGAGTCGGCTACAGTCTCCACGGTTTGATGCAGGATTGAGGTTTCGTAAGTCTCAGGAGTATCCGGTTACAGGATCATCGCATGCCACTCGAACGAGCCCTGAATCCAGCTCTACATATAGGATTGAAGGGCAGTGCTAAAACTGGGGTAATATAGCATTTTTGAATATTCACGGGCTATTGATACGTTAGAATGTTTATCAATATTGCAACCATTTTTCTTTATTTGTTCAAGAAACCTAAATGAAATATTTTAATTTGTGTGAATTATCCGGCTATATTTAACGTCAGTTTTCCATCACTGCTTACATAAAGTCAAAAGGAGCTAATACTACGCCCAATTTTTTATAAACTAGTTATTATTGATTTACAAAAGGCGTCAGTGAGCGGCAGTGCTCCCAAAAATTGTCAAATATTAAACTCGCGGGCACAGATACGGTACCAGAGGAAGCACGTACAGGTACGTGAAGTGGCGTAACCTGTTCGAGTTGTATTTTCTTAATCGCAACCCTAGGTGTTTGTTTTATCAACAGAACTCTTCATGTAAAGTACAGGTTTGCAATGAAATTATCTTCATACATAATATCTCCATATACATATCTCAATTTCACCTCATCCAAGGAAGTTGTGTTTTTGCCGTCTGGCTCTTTGTCTGTCACCAAAATAACTCAAAAAGTCATGTTACGAAGATAAATGGCCAAATTTTTGTGATTATCTGTTGGTTACTTTGTTTGTTACTGTGTTTCATTTTGTGCTTGTTAGCACAAAAGCTCAGAAAGTTCAGAATGGATCTTTATGAAATTCATAGGAGTTATTAGTTATGTTAAAAGACATAGAAGATTAAATTTTGGTGTTGATTGGTTAGTCCGTTTGTGTGTTTGACTTATGTTTGCAATAATGTTTGCTAGCAGTATAACTCAAAAAGTTATGAACTGATCTTCAAGAAAATTGCAGAAACTGTAATACTATTAGAAGGCACAAATGATTAGATTTTGGTGTTGATACAAAGAAAATCAATTTTTCGCTAGCGTGGCCATGCTTGGCGAAAGTATGCGCTCTCAGAGTGCTCTAGTTTTTTTTTTTCAGCCCGCGCGTGAGCTGGCATCGTGGTGGTTTGTGGCTACATAGGCGGGGTGTTACTTTCCGTATCATGACATATTATATTTTTTTGTAAGCTAGAGAATGGTCTACGACACTACAAAAGAGTGAATAATATTGGCTGTCGTTCTCTGGTTCTTGAAAGATTTATAATATCTTTGATGTGAACCTGTGCAGCCCCAGGCTCAAGCCATGTTGCAACCATTCGTGGTTAGTGTTCCATCGATGGCATAATGTTAGCACGAGAATCTCTCTAAATCTAGGTAGTTCAAGCAAATCAAGTGGCAGTCAGCAGCGTTTCTTAGGAAATTGTTGTTTCTAGTTCCGTTCCATGTACCTGGAGATCCGTCTCGTAGTTTACTTTCTAACATATTTAAACTGCGTCGAAGTCTTAAAGACGTACAATAATCTCAGTTATTCATGGATTCGGGGAAAATTTGCTCTATAAAAGCAAAGTTTGCGTGTAGCGCTGCTTTGATAGTAATCATCTTTCAGATCTGTGCACTGCGGCATTCTAGCTATTAGCCGTGGTGAACTTCGTCGTCTGACTGTGGATAAATTCCATTTGCATTATTTACCACGTTCATTTCTCTTCCTTGTTTCTACCTTTCTTGGAAACGCAGATAATTGACTGTACACCAGTTACCGACGCCAGTCTATGGTTGGTGTGCTCTGTTGGTTTGTAGCTACCATTGATTCAGACGTTAACCATGTTTCATTCGTAGGATTAAATTTTTGCTACGAGGCCTTGCATGTTTTTCTTCAATTCAACAGAACCGTCGGGGTCGCCACCTCTGCTGAAACTGCCATCGCCGCCTGTATGGACGGTAGAGACCTCGGCGCCTCTTAACTCCCTTGTGTCGGTCGTGGAGGCGTATGACGTAACCAACGACGCCTTCAACATTACGCTGGATGACGGCAATGGACTCTTGTACATAGACTCCAACACTGGAGAAGTCAAAGTCAAAACGTCCCTGCACGATAAGGTTTGACTTAAACGTACTGCGCATGTAGAATCTTTAGTGATTCAAGACTTATTAAGCACGCAGAAGTTTTAGGCTTGAATCATAATACTATCCTAGCAAGGCAGGTTTACTGCACGACGCTTGTATCCCTGGAACGTTTGTTATTGCCTAACGATTGGCATTTTGATGTCGTATGGCGATGACAGATAACGCTTTCCTATTTGTGCAGAGCTTTGAAATAGTGTGGACTATAATAGATTATTGTCCGGACGCAGAGCATTGGAAAATACATATGGCAGAGTTTTTCATCTCTCTCTGACAGGCGGGCTTCTACCAACTGGAAGTCAAAGCCAACAACAGGCATGGGACGGCAACGGAAGACGTGCTGCTGCGGGTGCTGGCGAGCGGTGGAGAGGCTGCCGGAGTATCTCCAGTACCTAGCAATAACGACGACGACGACGGCGACGAAGAAGAAGAAGAAGAAGAAGACTTAAATACTAAGCCAACGTTAATCGCCATAGTGAACAGTAAGAACAGCAATAACGATAACAATAGTAAACTAGAGCACTCTGAGAGGGCATACTTCGCGGTGGCGAAAAATTCGAATTGGCTCTGAAACCACGATTTTTTTGTAACAACTCCAAAATTTAATCATTTGTGCCTTTTGATAGTAATAACAGTTGATGCAATTTTATTGAAGATTCGTTCATACCTTTTTGAGTTATGCTGCTAACAAACATTATGAACAACATGGGTCAAACACACAAACGAAGCAGCCGATCTGCTCTAAAATTTAATTATTTATGTCTTTTAACATTACTAACAACTCCCAAAAATTTCATAACGATCCATTCTTAATTTTTCAGTTATTGAGCTAACAATTGCATTAAATTAAAAACTGTGACAAACGAAAATTTAGTCATTTACTCTCCGTGGTATACCTAACAACTCATGTATATTTCATAAAATATCGTCTATAATTTTTTTGTGTTATAGCGTTGATAAAAATGAGGCAGACAAACAAACAAATAAACAAACAAACGGATGGACGGATCTTCACCAAAAGTTAATCAGCTGTTCCTCCTAACATACCTAGCAAGTCTTGTAAATTTCGTAAAAATCCGTCCATAACTTTTCAAGTTAGCTTGATGACAGACAGACAGAAAGACAGACAAACAGAATAAGAGACAAACAAACCTGGCGAAAGCATAACCTCCTTAGCGGAGGTAAAAAAAAAAATGCCAGCTGTTAGTCTCGTGAGCTGAAAAGTGTACAAACTTTTTTTATTTCTCAAGCGGTACTGGGATTTCATACATGTGCAATGTAGGGTCTTTAACCTATATTTTATGAATTCATAACTACGGAATTGACACGAGATCTATGTAGAACGCCTCGTGGCGTAAGAGTATCACTCGCGGTGGGAGCAAATTTCATCGCTGTCATTTTTTATGGCCAGCTAATCCTAGTTTTCTGGCATGGGTTACATCAAAGACAGCCCACCAGACTCTGCAAAAAATCATGAACATAGCTCAACTCCTTTGACCACTTATATGTGGACAGATAAATATATATACAAATATATATACTTAAATATATTTACTTAAATTAAATAATAAAAATCCAGTGGAAGTTTTGAAAAAAACCTTTAACAAGTATGGAACCTGGATGTCCTCTATTCCAACGAATACTTCATATTCAGTTCACAATGCTCTACACAGAACATATTTAAGCATATATATCACCATGTTTTTTAGACTTGATTCATTCAAATTCCCGCTCCTGACTGGCGAGCTACTTGAGTTGCACCCACGCACAAAACACCAAGGAATAAAAAATTATTACTCCCTGTAAAACACTGTAAAATGTTGTCGTCAAGTACAGAAAGTTCCAGCAATAACTGTTACTGTGGTTTCTCTCTCGTACAAGAATATATCGCTGCTAACAAATGCTGGTAATGATTGTTGAACCGAAGGCCTGGTGTCCCAGACTCAAATACTTCAACTCGTCGACGTGATGTAAATTGGGTACGTGCGGTCACGGCTAAGTTTTATTTTAGTCCCATTGAGTCCTCCCGTTACACTCTTTGCTTCCTGACCAACCTCGTCATCAGATCATCATGGAAGCTTATTACTCGCACTCTTCCAGCGATAAGAAAATTCTCAGGCTTACATCTGTTATTCCATCACTGAATTCAATGTACGGTTACTGGCGATCCGTGAAAAGGCGCGCTCTGCAGCATCTCCTAACGTCATTCACCCTTATCAATATAAGTCAGTGCAACGAAAAATTTTAAGATTCTTAAACATACTGTACTTGTAAAATATCTTACTTTTTAATTTAATATTCCAGCCATGCTTCAGTTCATAAAACCATTACCGATATTATACTGCCACGGAACTCTACAGCACAGCATCTTCAGTTGTACTTGGCCACGAGCTTCCGCTGCAGTTCGATGATCATGGTTCCACTCGAGCCGCGTCCGACCACCACCTTGGTGCCGACGACTCCACCACCCGAGAATAGGTAGCACAGCACTCTAGAGGTACTGCTCGCGTTGCATGTCCTGTGTTATTTAACAACATTTTCACCATCAGATGGACCAACACCGCCTCCGACGACCACTGCGGAGCCGACGACTCCCCCGCCCGAGAGCAGCGAGCACAGCTCCACTGTTGTGATGGTCGTTGTGTTCGTCCTGTCGGGGGTCTCGTCCCTGCTGGTGGGCACGTGGTTGTGGTGCTGCTGCAGCCGACGGTTTAGCGAGTCCAAGCGCAAACTCAGCAAATCGGTAAGAATTATACACTTATGGCACGGTTAATTAGGGTAAGTTTTGAAGCACGTTCTGTGTTATAGAGCCCTTCAACGTCCTTACAATACGTAATTAAATTTTCATAGCAGAAACGCCGGTTTGCTACGCAGCCAAGTGGTCCCTGCTGGCGTCAGTGGCCTAATAATTTTCGTCCTGCTAAGTTCGTTTGTAAACATATTTCAGTCGTTAAATGAACGATTAAAAGCAGGAAAAATTATTCGCCGATAACAAGGTAATTTACACAATGGTTCTGCCCTGGGCTAGAGGTTGCCACAATTGCATTTTGCGTATTAATTAGCTTTTATGTTATTGGTGACTGGCGGTTAGATCTGTATGCATTATACGCTCAGAATACAGTAAATTCAGCAGCCCATAAGTCAGGTTGAGGAGAGGGTTTATCGTCACTACATTTTCTAGTTCTTACTTATTGAATAATACATCATCAAATCAAATAACCTTCATTAAGAACAAAATAGGTTCAGAAATACGCTATTTTATACAAAGTAACTAAGTTTTCCCAATATCGATGAGGCTCAGTCACACAAATAGGTGGCCACGCACAGGGAAAAATCCATGGATACACTCAGCCTACACCTGCAGACTTGCTTGGCATTAAGCAACTTTTTCTCACCCAAAAATAAAGGCAGGGGAAAAGAGAGGAAGAACAATTTACTGCACTCCTACAGGGAATTTATCTGTGAATCGAGCTACCCCCTGTACTGTGTGATTGAAAAACACTTTTCATGGATGTCAGTATGGGGATGTACCGATATATGATAACTAGTGTATATATAATAGCTAGGGCAAGTACCATATATGTATAACCTTGAAGAGCCTTATAAAGTTTAGTGTTTCGTAGGAATAATGTTGTTGAACCGTGAAGGATACCTAATAGCCTCTGATACACGGTAAATAGTGTTATTGGATAATTTCTAACGACTACCATATTCCTTACCCTTACACTATCTTCCTTAAAAATCATGGTTTGAACTTTTTTCCAGCTGAGCAGTGTCGGGTATGACAAGAAGGCTATAGAGCTGACGCCGGTGTCATCAGCCTCCAGCAGCCTGAGCAGACAAGATTCTCACATCTTCCCAGCTACCATACCTCCAAGATTTCGATTTTGGGAAAGACGAGCCAGCGCTAACAAATACGAAGATACAGGAAAGCCTCCTGCTGTTCCCTCGCGCTCTATAAGCTCCAGAGACTCAAATTTCAGCCTTACCAGTGAACCGACAGACGAATGGGAGTTTCCAAGGCACAAACTGAAAGTTCTTAGCATTTTGGGTGAAGGTTGCTTTGGGCAGGTGTGGAAGTACGAAGCTACTGACCTAAATGGTCCAGGAACAGGCCCAACGTACGTAGCGGTCAAAACGCTGAAGGAATCTGCCGGTGCAGCTGAGAAAAAAGACCTTCAGCAAGAACTGAAAGTACTGAAAAACTTGGGAAAACATCCCAACGTTGTTTCTCTACTTGCTTGTTGTACAGAGAAGGAACCAATGCTCATTGTTTTGGAATACCTCGTTCATGGAAAACTCCAGTCATACTTGAGGGAACGTAGAGCAAATACGCCATACAATAATCTTCACGGGTCTTCTTCTGTGCTTTCACCTCGAGATCTCACAATATTTGCAGTACAAGTGGCTAAGGGGATGGACTTCCTGTCAACACATGGCATCGTACACAGGGACCTCGCCGCGAGAAACGTCCTGGTAGGCGAAGATAAAGTTTGCAAGGTGGCGGACTTCGGCTTCGCGAGGGATGTCGCCAACAATCACGTTTATGAACGCAAAAGCGATGGTAGGCTTCCCATCAGATGGATGGCTTTGGAATCTTTATACGACAATATTTTCACTAGTAAAACCGATGTTTGGAGCTTCGGTATATTGCTATGGGAAATTGTAACGTTAGGTTCAACGCCATATCCGGGTATGTCTGCCGAAGAGGTTATGAAGAAAATCAAAAGTGGTTACAGGCTCGAGAAGCCCAGTTACTGCAAGCGCGAAATGTACAACATTATGTTCTATTGCTGGTACGAAGATCCCAAAGAGAGACCCACCTTCAAAGAGCTTATCAAGCACTTGGAGGGCCTTATCACTTCTGAAGTGGACTATATCGAACTGAGCAAATTCCCTGAAAGGTGTTACTATAACGTCAGCACCGCTGCCGCTAGTGGAGAATTGCTTTAGTCATCAGCGTATATAAGGAAAGTAGTACGGGTATCAAATTATCCGGTCTTGTGGAAAAATACAATGTCAAAATGTATAAACAGTATATAGTCCCAGTGTTTTAAACCGTTACTTGCTGAAAAATCTGCTCTTGTAGGAGTCTCTTTTCCCTTAGAAAATTTTCCATACTTGTTCCACGAGCTCATATTGTCAGAATTTTTACACTAGTTACTGGAGATGTCAGACTACTGTGAGCAATGAATTACGCGATTCAGTTCATAATAATTTATAGTCCATATCGATAACTGGAGATTCTGTTAGCTTTGAAATGGTAACGGCAATTGTCCTACTGGCCCTTAATAACCACTTCAACATGAGAAGTTGAATGGGCCAGATTCACCAAGTAAAGAATCTTTTTACGTAAAATTACTGTTATTGAATATAGATAGAGCCAGAAACATTATTCGCGGTTCACATGATATGTCGTGACATCATATGTCACCATTGGTAAGAGGAGGCGCTTCCTGCCACTCAGCCAACGTGGTCCTTATAAGAGTGAAAAAGGCTGAGGATTTGTGACTTCCAGGCTTCTTCTACTCTCGTGGTAGGCCACAGTGGCCGTATAACTGGTCGCAAGGGCCGAACTCAACTACCGGCCCCCATTAATTGCGTCACCATGCTCGTTACTAGCATTATTGGACCTGCTCGCCCGACTACAGATATCACAAGGATGTTAGACGCATTGACGCTTCACCGCAGTCTCCCCGCCCGACGCACAGGATCTATTTAACAGCGTCTCTGTAACCTTGATGCAGTCTGGTACCTATTATTTAGGGGAGTTCACTTGTGAGCATTTCTCTGAAGGTAGCAATAGGACGTTGCCGTGATAATAGAGACGTTGTGAAGTATCACTGTTCACTATACGGAGACGCTAGTGTCAGAAGTTTCGGCTATCGTAAGGAAAAGCATCACGTGTGAACCCGCTTTGGCATTCATCATTGAGTAGTGAAGGAAGGATACAGCAATTTGAGGAGTGACTGTTCGTGGATGCTAAAGTGAGGGGAGATGCATTTAGTTTCGTATCAGGATAACAGTGATCCTTTCATAACAAAGGCTACTAATACAGTTCGTCAGTAGCAATTCTTTCTTTCTTAGAACTATCACTATCCTGGCATGGAACGGTATAGCAAAGTTAGTAGGCAAGAGCCTCCACTGCAATTTAAGATGCAATGTACCTACCATTCGTACAGGTACCTTTATATGCTATCGTTCTACTCCTACATAATTCTACTCAACGTAAGTGATATAACATTGTTATATGATAGTAAAGTAACAAATAGCAGTCTATTCACCTCTAGAGCAGCTATAGGAGTGTTATGAATTAAAACCTACTTTCACAGGTATACGATGAGGCAGAAATGCAGTCTTTAGAATTTTCAAATATTCGAATACGTTTTACAACTTGCTTCAATCTTACCCTTGATAAAATGTACCTATAGTTTACTCGCAAATAGATGTTAACTAAAATTAGACAATTGGTTTAGCAACATAAATTTAACATTAATTGGTAAGCGAGGTAAGGCTAAGTAATTATTTATTATTGGGCATGAAAACTAATTTCGGTCTTTCCAAATTCTACGCACCTATTTATACATGAATAGCTAGCTTAAGCTGTAATCGTGTTTTCTCAGTTTTGCATGTTTTTATCCAACTGTATGAAAACTATCCTTCTAATTTATTCTGAGTTGTTCATCTTCTGCGAAGACAGGGAAATTCTCTCGAAGAGCAAGATATTTTTTTACCGCTATTTAGCGCTTACAGGAATACATCTTTAGAATTAATAACCTAGTCGTAAGAAACCTGTGCCTGTGTTGATCGTGTTTCACTTGCTGAACGGCAGTCCAGCGATAAACTTCGAATAGTTTTTTCTTTGCGTTTCCCTTGTAATTTCTAATTGCTCTTCCAATCAATTTCACGAAGCCATTTCTTGCACAGGCAGAGAACTGAACTCTTAAATTAATGTAACCGAATAATCTAGCGAAGAACATTCTAGTTTTTCGACTTAAAAGCTGTAGTTACGGGTGTTGTGCTATACGCGAAACAGCTCTTTCAGCCTTCAGAGCCATACCGTTGACATTTTTAGTTGAAGTTTCAGTTACATTCTCTGAAGAGTTCGGCAAGCGTAGTTTTCAACACCTCAAACGAGGCCCCGTTATTTAACAGGTGATTTTGATGGCACTGCGACATCAGAATGCCATGGATTATGTAGAGACGACAAGCTACGCTGACGCCTAAAGTCTCGCACGGCTTTGGTGTCACTTTGAAACTTCCCGACCGACTACTGTATTTGCAATGCATCGCTGGTTTTGTTGAAGTGTTTTAATTTTGCGAGAAACCAACACAAATATCGGATTGGCATAGTTGTTGGTCAAACACTAATCCAATATCAATGAATTCATTGCGCTATTCTCAGAAACCGCTTGGAAGTTTATTGCCTATTAAATGATGTTCCCAGCTGGTGGACGTCGATAACGTATGCTTTGTAAGGCAAGATTGTAGTTGTACATATGTATGGATGTTTTGTTGTTTTAGTGAAGTTGGTGATGACTAACATGAAGTACACTCAGTAGAATGTCTCTAGATCGCAGTAGATTAGTACTTTAAAAGAGAAACGTACTTCGAAACGGCTGGAAGTTAGTAACTATAAAACGTTAGCGTTCATTCGCAATACCTGGTCCACCATGAACCAGCCGACACTGGCATGGGCTACTGCATAAAAGTTGAGACGAAAGGAAATATAGAAAGTCATTAACTCTCCAACGGGTGTCTTAGGTGTCATCGATTGGCACGTCGAAGTAAAAATTAACCCATTAATACGTACGCATCCCTATCTGGACAGTAATATTACTTTCACTACTAACTGATTTTGTACTCTATATACGGACGAAAGAGAGAGAGAACTAGGAAGAGAAGTAACTCATCCTGCCTCTACTGAGTAGTTCTTGCAATGCTGAGCGAAACAAACTACGCGTAATTCGAACGTACACCGCACGCACACACAGCACTGAGAAGGGCTTACTGCACGCACACTGTACGCATGCATCGGAGTGAGGAAGTTACTGGTGATATTCTCACGGAAATTAAGGTTCGCTTTGTGCGTTGTTCGGTTAAGATAGGCGCATTGGCCGTAACTTGCCAAAAACTTCGGACAGAGGCGTCGGTTTCGTCACTTTGAAGCGTGTTGCAGGTGTTCGCAGCGGCAACAAAAGAACATCGAATTTCTTCAAATAAAATTCACTCATAGAAATACGTAAGGACATTTTCTAAGATGACTTGTCACGAGACCAGTCGTCACTTTGCGTGCAGAAGCGCACGAAATTGACACTTAGCTAATTGAATGTATGGCATATAGCAAGACGGAAAGCAGCTACCGTCAAGTGGGGCCAACGGACAAGGTAAAAAGCAGGTATGACTTAACTTTATCTCCAAATTCAAGTAGTAATAGCAAACGTTTTTGCTAAGCTTCAGTGGCACACTGCCTATATCGCGCCGAACTATTCCTGTGTTTAACCACAGGCTCGTGCGGCGACTAGGGCGCGTTTTATCTTGTCAATGATTTTTGTCTCGGCTTTTCTGCCGGGAGGTTTCAGAGTGGTCAGTGCGCTACTGACAGGAACAAGGCGCAAGTTGTTAGGCAGCTCTATTGTGGAGCCAGTCCAGTTAACTCGTTTGGTATGTGGTGGCACTGAGCCATGTAGATTAGGTTGTGAATATATAACTGTTATATTTCCAACAAATTAATGTACACACAATTTTTAATGTAAGCTGTAATATAATAATCCAAGAATACCTCCCGCCTGTGGAGAAATACATGTTATTATTATTATTGTGCATCTCCAACCGCCGGGCACGGCTGAACTCTTTCGCTCAGCTACGCCGCACAGGGGAAGGAAACGAAATACAAGAAGGTAGAAGTCTAGCGGGAATAGGTCAGCGACCTCGATCGGCAGCCCACCTTCCGAAACAGAAAGGGTAGTATTGAGAGCCTACCTAACTTTACAAAACTAACCTAATCAGCAGAAACTGCGGCAAGTTGCAACATCTCTTGCGATTTTCCTTGAGCTCTCTCTCTTGTACCGCAAATCCTGCGACGTTTAGTTGACACTCACTCCCCCAGGCCAATTTTTAACTCAGTAGTACTACTACTACTACTACTACTACTACTAGCGGAGGTAAGTTACTACCGCTGAGGGCAACACGCCCGCCCCTAAAATTCCTGATCCACTTACCTTGGCATGCCATTTCCAGCCTTAGTTCTCGAACTGCGCTGTTCAATTTTGATTCGAATTCTCACATCAAAAATAGCTTGCACTTGCTCACGAAATGGATGTTTGCATCACGAACGTTGTAAATACTTTGGTTAACCTCGTTTCGAGACTGCCTAACTGACGACGAATCTTGCTCATGTTGTTATCCTTTTATAAATGTTTATACAATGCTAACTATTTTTGTAACTTGCCCCTGCTTAATAATGAAAATATTTTATCTTCTTTGCCTCGTGGAAATAGACCAAGCCTTAAGTGAAATATTCATAGTCTGCTTTGCCATAGATCATATATTAAGACTGACGAACTACGCGTGTGTGGAACACATACGAAGTAATGGCCATTGTAACGGTGCATCTGTGGGGAGGTGGATAAAGGGGCCTCTAAGTCGTCAGAAGCGTAGGACACAAAGAAATGGATCCAAATTGAGCGAGAATCTTGGACAAAGCATCACTCCTCTTGGAGCAACTCAAAAGATTCTAAACGACTGAAATGGAAGGAAAATGCCTAACTGAATTTTTCAGGGTATAATACACATGGAACTCGCTTTTATGAGTATTTGACCAATAAATTCAAGAAAACAGACGTTAGGAAAGGCATGATTTTGCACTAGATCCGGGATTTCTCAAGTGAATTTGTGTGGGTTGAATAGGATTAGCTTCAATCGTCGAACATGGCTTCATTAGAAGCAAGTAATAACGGACCTATTAAATTATTATAGCATTAAATAACTCAATGTAAGACGGAGGTGTTCTGATCTTGATAGTATCTACCTACTGTACTCGAGGTTAAGTAAATAACAATACACAAAATACACTTTTATTCACCTTAAGTTCGTCCCAGGATGGGAGAATTATATAACTGCGAATCCTAGTGAAAGCACTTGCACGCTACGAGTCGACAGAACTCTTTGAATGAGCAACGAAAAGAAAGTTGAAAAAAGACGGAAATGGAATGGAAACAATTAAAAAGCACAATCAGGTGAGAGACGAACATTCGGATGCAAATTTTAGGTCACGTACATGGGACTCCCACGCAAAACTAGAGAAGTTTATGAAGAATTTTAGGTCACGTACACGGGACTCCTACGCAAAAAGCAGCAGAATTGAGAAGTGTGTGAAAAAATGAAGAGAGAAACAAAATTGAAACTTCTACGTTTTAACAATGATGAAATTGGAGAGTCAGAAATAATAAGACTTTCCGCAGTATGACTAACGACGCGTTCGAGTGGGTCGTGAAAGTCGATGTAACTCTGACCCACTGGACTGGACTTGTTCGGAACTGCTCACAGGAACTTTGGCTTCGTCGCGTCGAATCGTGTTGCAGATGTCCGTAGCAACCCGATTATCTTTACCAAGTGCATTCTCTATTTTATGGAGTAACATTGCGTAGTTGGAAGTCTCAAAGGTAATCAAGTAAGGATCAACGACTGGAACTTGAATCAACGGGTCGAAACCAGGGAACCAGTGTGAAGCTAGATTCGGAGAAGTCAAGCCTCGAAAGCCTAATTTCGCAGCCCAATCGAACACGGAAATATATTATTAGATTCAGCGTTTTACCACCCTTGACGCAGCGAGGCGATTCAAGAGTGAAGCTCATCTGAAAAAAAGTTAATGCTCTTCATCAGTAGGAATATTTTATCTCGGCATTCCTGCCGGAAAAACTGTAGGCTCAGTGCGCTACTACTGGCGGGGAAAAGGCAAAAAGAATAGAAAAAGACACTCGAGTGAACGGCCCCATTTGAGGCTTTCCACGCTAGAGGGAGTAGAGAAGTCCCACGAACAAGGTCGGCTATCTCGATCGACAGCGCACCTCGAGGAACAGAAAAGGAAAAATAGAGAACCTACCTAACTTTACAAAACTAACCTCGTCAGCAAGAACTGCGGCCAGATGCAACATCCCCTGCGGAAAAAGCACTTGGGACCATTGGGTTCGTGAGGCCCAGATATATTGTGGCAGGGATAGGGCCCGCCAGAATATACCCCTGAGAGCACACGAAAATATATGGCATAGGATATAGGTTAAACTGTTCTAAGAGAGGAAAAGGAAGGGAAATATAGTATGTCGATAGACACGTGGAATCCATGCACGAGGGTGTTCCCACACAGGATCAACGCGCATGGGAATTGCAAGTCGGGAAAGAAGAGGAAGAACAGATGAAAGGAAGATCAGTAGGAGTATCAGCGGGAAATGAAGCAATGTGGGCACGAAAGACAGACGTCCCGAAAGCCTAGCTAATGGCTAAGGAACCTACAGGGTCCCCTAGGGGGCGCTGCTCTCCATAACATAGGATGGGCGAACTTAACCCTACGGTCCATCCTATCAGTTCATGCGACAAAACGTAGTAGGTTAGGGGTCTATGTTTAATACTGGAATCACACAATATAATCGCACGCACAACTTGATTAGACGATAGGCTCGCATGTCGTTCACACCACCGTATCTATGTTGCCGACTCTTATTACATGTATAGAGTACGTGCATCAAGTTGTGCGTACGATTGTATAAATGTGTTCCCGGCAGAACGTGCTCTATTCGCTTACCTACAGCCAGAAAACCAAACGTGCTGGCTTAGATTTCTCCCAGAACTTCAAACCTAAACACTGAGTTATCCATGGGCATCGTCACAAACTGATGATGCGTGAGACGACCAACAGCTTAGATTAGATAGGCGGCAGTAGACGAACCAACAGGCCCGTTCTCAAAGAGACACCGAAACTTACGCCCCGGCCCTCTACGAGCTATTGCCATATGTTAGTAGCTGGGGAAAAAAGAAGAAAAAAAAAGAGGAAGGAGAAGAATCTCAGCAAAAGAGACAAACAAGAATACAAGCAATCACGATCAATAGCCGCTGAAATGCGGAGTTAAAGATTGTCAGACAGAGTAGTTGGAGCGGAAGAGAGAAGAAGACGGATTAAGGAAGCCTAACAGGCTTTGGCCATTAAGAGTGTGCGACTACTGGAGGAGGAATCGCACACTCTTAACGGCCAAAGCCTCCGAGGCTTCCTTAATCCGTCTTCTTCTCTCTTCTGCTCCAACAGCTTAATTCTGCTGTTCTTTGCGCGCTACGCTACGAAAGACCAAGTTTTCAGCAATTTCAATTGTTAGGTACTGGTACGCAATTTCCGCCTGAAACTCACTGCAAATACAGAATCCAGTGGTTAGGCTCAAAATTTTGCACAAGCGTAGGCTAATGGGAATAGATTACCATCTCCGATTCCTGCCCGCGAGATACGTTTGACAAACGGCATCACCACGAACCTTCAATAAACTGGGGCGTAGGGGGATGTATGACAAAAATTAAGCTACAACATATATTCTTGTTCCCTGTAAATTTCAATAACATGGAAGCGCAAAATATACGATTAAATACACTAGTATGAACCTTCAATAAAGACGTACGTAGATGGGTTTATGAGAGAATTTCCCAGACACATCAATATAAGCCTATTCATGGCAATTTTTGATAACTAGAGTAAGTGATATAACATATGATGAGAACATTGGGCTTGAACCTTGAATAAATTAGCTACTGCGTTGAGGGATCCGAATGAAAATTCCCCGAAACAAAATAGCTAAATTTTTGTTATTGGCAATTATCGATGACCTAGACGAGTGAAATATATGTATGATGAAAAGCATTATAATGAACCTTCAATAAATTGTGACGTAGAGGGATATATGACGAAAATTCCCTGACACAAATGATGTTTTCGTTCAAGGCAAATTTCGATAACCTAGACGCATGATATATGATACGATGAAAAACATTGGCATTAGAAGCTTAGATTCTTAACAGTCCATGTGCCTTACAAATGCACTATATAGCATCCCAATATTTTTATAACATCAATAACGTCAACAACGAAGCAAAATAAAACTTAAGCGTACTATAATGCTAATAATATATTGCATATCTGTTTTATACAGGCCGTTTTGGTACTGCTAGCTATCTTCAGGCACCAATTTCATTTCTTATTATCAAGTAGTAGTAGTAGTACAAAATTTTACTAGCGCATCAGGGACATAATATTTCTGAGTATCAAACACAGCCAGTGGTTTCTTCCTCTGAAAACTAAGCTGGTGCAGTAGCCAGCTCTGAAGTTTAACTAATTTTTGACTATTGAACATTGTGTAATAGTGTCAGGTAGGCTTAAGGAACTGGGACTTGGGATGACGCAAGTTACCATTCGAATGAACTGCTACTCATGCATGGCATATAGTTTCACGGCACACTCAGCAACAGGAGGAATACAGTACAAAAATGGAATACCCGGCATCAGCAACAGGAGCCATGCTCTGCAACCAGAACGGCAGTTAGCCGTCTTCAGTGGTCCCATAGTTGTTCAGTTTGGCCGCACTTTCTTCAAGATCTGGAGTGAGCAGAGTACCCCTATTTGAATCTTTGTGCCCTGCGTCAGAGTATCACTACTTGCACCACAGTGCCCTGCGTCAGAGTATCACTACTTGCACCACAGTGCCCTGCGTCAGAGTATCACTACTTGCACCACAGTGC